>CM026088.1:12848206-13449456 GCA_014839685.1 Anableps anableps
GAAAAGCTTAGTTTTTGTTACATAACTGGCCATTTATCAAACTTCAGTTTTTTAAATTAATATTTAATAAGACAGACAAAGACAAAGTAGTGGATGGTTGTGAAGTGGAAGGAAAATGTTTTCAGATTTTTTAAAAAACAAAAATCTGCCTCTTAAACACACCCGAGAGAAGGTTCCACATGTAGCAATGTTGAAAAAATATGTATATTTCAACGTGAAAAATCTGTACATTTCCCATGAGAAAATTAAATTGTGTATTAACAACTCGCTACATGCTGGCTACTGTACAGATTATAGACAATGAATTTACTGATTTTTTTTTTCTTTCCCTCCAGTAATTTTACTGCAGTAATTTTGACTTATCTTTTTTTGTCGTTGATAAAAATGTTGAGTAATATTCCCTGTAGTTCTCGTCCTTCTTAATTAATTTTTGATTACCTTAAACGACGAGGAGGTTTCACTTAAGATTTTTTCAGCAAAACCGATAACAAGTGAACAAGCTTGTTCATTTGGGTAAAACTCTGAATACTGCCTGTGGTTGTCACAAACCGTGGCTTTGTCCAATATTCTTTCCACTGCACTCCACAATGATTTAAATCATAATCATATTGTGGTTGCAAAAACATCACATATTCTGTCTGTCGAATAATACAATATAAGTGCCAATTAAAATGAACATATTTCACATGAAATACCTTTTTCTACCCAGCTAAGTCCCTGGAAAATGTGGCACCAGGCGGAAAAGCATCTCAATCATCAACTGCTTTCTATGGTGTTGCCTCAAGGGCCATTGATGGGAACAGAAACCCAGATTACAATCATGGATCTTGCACTCATACAGTAGCTGGCCCAAACCCATGGTGGAGTCTGTTGTTGCCAGTTGTGTATCGGGTCACCACTGTAAGGATCACCAACAGGAATGTCGCGAGCGAAAGGATAAATAATGCCGAGATCCTCATTGGGAACTCCACAGAGAACAATGGCAATAACAACCCCAGGTAATATGGAGGAATAAGTGTTCTTGTGTTTGAGTTTCACGTTTTTTCTTCTGTTGTTAAAATCCAGCTTTTAGATTTTCTCTTAATCAGCAGGGGTTACACAGATTTCAAATGTGCACATACATTTCAAAAGGTTTAAGTTGTTCCTCAGTTCACAGTGTTGACTCTGTATGTTGCAGTGATCTAGATTAAAAATGTAAATCTGTATGTCATCTTTCAGATGTGCTATCATTTCCTCCATCCCCAGTGGGGGCACCAGATCCTTTAATTGCACAGGAATGATAGGTCGGATGCTGAATGTGAAAATCAGCACCTCATATGGTATTTTGACAATATG
This sequence comes from Anableps anableps, assembly GCA_014839685.1. Classification (NCBI taxonomy): domain Eukaryota; kingdom Metazoa; phylum Chordata; class Actinopteri; order Cyprinodontiformes; family Anablepidae; genus Anableps; species Anableps anableps. Next base: position 12,849,542 of record CM026088.1, read on the forward strand.
TGAGCTAGAAGTCTATGGAGGTTAGTGAAAACAGTTTTAAATTTTAAATCCACTATAAAAAAATAATGAATTGAGGGATTAAAAAGGGGTAACTGTTTCCTATGAACATGGGTCCAACATGTACTTAAAGAAGCCATATTTTCCCAGAACTGGCTGCTCCCTCACCTTCCTTCAGTGCAGTGGTGATGGGACGGAGAATAGCTATTGTGCAGAAGAAGCTGTGCTGGTCGGATGCCTTGTTGTACTGCAGAGAATACTACTGGGACCTCCTCAGCATTCGCAGTGAGCAGGAGCAGAGAGAGTTGGAGGAGGTCTTGAAAAACACCACTTTCCTGACAAATGATTCCTCCGTTTCTTCCAAACATGTGTGGCTTGGACTACGCAGGTATTCTCCATAAATCTAAATTAGTCTAAGGGTTCATTTAACCAACATGTTCTTACTGCAGTTTGCATCAATTATTTTAGTTTTATACCATTTCTTGCAAAAGTTGATATCCCCTTAATTATACGAGTTTTAATTATCCACGTTTTTGTGTTACAATAATATTTGTAGTTGTATTTTCATAAACTTTAGAAAAATGTGAATTCATGCCAACATATCACCACCAGATTGCAATCTGATTTACAAATAAACAATCCTTAAATGGTAAAACATACAACAATTAGTTCCTAGTCAACAGCCTCACAGTAGGGAAATTAACAGACATATTTTTTAAGAATGTAAAAGTGAAATTTTTAGTCTCGGGTTGTTTTTGCTGTAGGCGTCTGATGGGAAGCACGTGGTTTTGGATGTCTGGTGCTTCTATGAACTACATCTACTGGAAAGAACAACACATTTGGCAGCTCACCAGTCCCTGTGGTGGTGTGGACACCGACGACTCGTTCCACTGGAGAAATTTTCCATGTGGTGATCATCTCTATTTCATCTGTTTGAAAGGTGATGCTGATTGGGGTTTTCAAAACCGACAAAGAGTCCAAGTTTGGAAAGAAACTGGATAGTTTTTTTTTTTCAGGATTTGGGGAAAAAAATCCTAAAGCTATACAGTATATCAGATGTTTGGGCTCATAGCAGTTAGTCTCAGTGGTGGTTACGTTGTTGACTGAATATCAACAGAAGTTGATATCCAATATACCAGACATACAAAAGAAGGCATGAAAAAGGGATACCACTGTGAAAACTTAGTCTTAAAATAAATCAGTTTATTTGCTTGTAAAAAAAATGTAACTTATGTCTCTGCTGAGACTTCTGACTTTGACTTAGTTGCACTTAAGCATCCAGAGCTCAGGTGAAAACTAGCAGAAGCTGAAATTCTCACAGCCTGGTGCACCTCATTGATCAGTTTACTGTAGACTGTTGCACTCATACTTATTTTAATTAATTTCACCCCAGTAATGGAATATTAGTTATTAGTCTCAAGTCATGAATACAGTCATTTTTTCTTTGACAAGTATTAGCACTTGCTGCAAAACTTGATTGATTGAAGAGTCACACCAGTTTGTCAGTCTAATTTTTTGCCCCCATCAATCCTTCTGTGTTCACAGAATTCGAGGAAATCGGGAAACGTGTGGAGTTCTACAGTTTCACCAGACAGTAAACGTCGCTGTTCTCCGGATGAAGCAGTGTGAAGACAAACTCCAGTTTCACTCACTTTCAGCTCTGTGTACTACGTAGTCTTTTCCGGATAGCACACTTTGGAGGTTTTGAAATTAAACCACAAAACACATTTCTTCTGCACAATAAATCAGAACGCATTGATCTTTCTGGATGCAAAGAGAAGCTGCAGATTGTTCTCCGGGGCAATGTGCAAAAGTAAACGTTTTGTCGATTTACAGTCACGAACTTCTAACAAAGCAGTATGTATTATCTCTGTCTGATGTTAGACTGGGCTATTCTAACTCATTCCGACATTCTACATATCTTTCATGTCAAAATCTCATGCTTTTGGCAACTCAGATTTTTAAAGTCCTCACTCTCTTTTTCTTGGCAATTTTAAAAGTATAAATACAAATTGTTGCCATGAACTGATGGTAGATACAGTTGAAACTAGATGTTGACATGCACTGTATAAAAATACACAACCTTTAATGTCTCTCTATCTGACATTAAATCAGACCAACTAAACTGTTCCTGTTTTAGGTCTATTAAATTAAGTAAATATCTTACTTAAGTAAATATTTTTGTTCCTAACTGTAAAATACTCTCTATTCATGAGTTTATATATCCAGGTATTTTAACTCACTTGTAATAAGTGATGTTTAATGACTATATGATAGCATTAGAAGTAGTGGGTATCTGGTCTTTCATCACAGCTATGAGTTATGTTGTTGAAAATTAGATGGGAAAGTATGGAGATCACAAAATGATGCGTGTACTAAGCAAATGAAGTAAGGCAAGCTGATGTACAACAAAGCAGGCATTTGCAAGCTGTAACTTTAAAATTTCATAAATTTAATGAGAAAGAATAGCAGTTATGAAAAAGAACAGGCGATAGAAAACATCTGCAGATGGTAAAATGAGGAAAGTATAAAAGGACAGACATTTATTTGAATTTGTTTTAGAAAGAAACCTTGAAAAATACTGTTAGATGGATTTTTCTTTTAACTGCAAGTCTTCAGAACTCATTTTAAAGATCTATACAATGTTATGTGGAATAAAAACAACTTTTTCAGAATATACCAAGACATGAGATTAATGAATGATCATACCCTTCTAAAAGACCAGATATGTAGGTATTCAGTGGATGAATCTCTTTTATAACTTATGTCTAGAACTGGTTATAGCTGAAAGTGAATCATTTAATTTCCTTTAAAAGCAAGTTTCACCTTTCATTCAAGGCTAAAAAAACACGTCAGCTTCTCATTTTGTGGGCTAGACTTCCTGACAGCATCATTTTCTGAGGGTCATGCATGCATCCTTGCAGTAACTAAATAGGTGGGTCCGGGAACACTGAGGTCCAATATAACCCTCAACACCTTTACTCACTCATGCTTGTACTGTTGACTCCTGCAGGAACCTCAGTTATCACATCTGCTCAAGGTTGTTTTTTATGATCCTATGAGTTTCCACCAAATAGCATTGCACTCGTTTCACCCCCATTCTTAGGTATGGTTTGAATTTCACATTGTAATGGAAAAAACCTTCAACAAAGATGGTTGAGACAGTTCTTCTGAGTCCTGAGGTTTATTGCTTGCTGCAGCCAGGAGAACGGTACATCAGATCCCTATGCACTCTGAACAATTCAAGTTCCTTGAGCAATGTCCTCTTTGCATCTTCTGAACATAAGTTGTCCTCTTAATTAAATCACACTTCACTCATAAGTTATCTTACACATGTTAAAAGGTCAGAGTGTCATTACTATTGACTGTTGCAACTTATTTTCCACAAACAATAATACAAAATTTCCATCACAATTCCTTTCTTTTGATTATAATAAAACCCTTTATATTAATCACACAAACAAAACAAAAACATATGCAAGCAAAACCCCATAAAATAAAATAAAATGGAATAAAGGTAATAATGATAAGGTTAGACAAAAAGAAACAAAGCAAACTCTAAGTTGTAATAATTAAAATCAGATAGACAAATTCCCAAGTAGTCAATGACTTAACTCATGGTGGTTGTACATATAAAATCCTAAAACTCCTATCTACAAATCTCCTGCTTTTTCACTCCATGCAAATGGTGGCCACTGATCGTTTTTAGAGGCTGGCAGGTACAGTACATACCATATTCAAACTGCTATGTGAAGAGCTTATAACTTCCTTAGGTCTCTTAGCAACCAGTCTAGGACAGGCTCAATTTGGAGGTGTGGTTCCTATGCCATCCCTAATTCAACAGAATTTGCAATTCATTGGCAGCTGTGTGGTGAGGTAATTGTATCAATATCAAAAATAATAAACTGTCATAACTTCCATTTGGAGATTTTATGGATGTTCCAAGCACTAAGAGACCCCTCCTGCTGTTTATGGATAATGGGGAGGCCATTAAAAATGCAGGCTCTGGCTGATTTTGATGTCATAGCACGTTCTTCTTTCCGTGTAAGGGGGTTTCAGATAATCTGTTTTGAATCTTTGATACGGTTTGTCCAAAAGCTTGAAATTTACTGAATTCTATAAAAAAAAAAAAAAAAAAAAAAAAAAAAAAAGCAAGATGTCTCACCTGTGAACCTATCTAGCTCACCAAAGACTAAGTACATTTTCCTGCAGTCATTTATAAGCCATTATGTAGCTGCAGCTCATGTTTCACAGGCTGTGATACTGGCACACAGGGCATCCCAAGGATGCATACTTTTCTCTGTAAGAAGACGAACAGGTGAAAATGTGTTGTGTCTGACGTACATGTTTACATTTGGAAGTGTTTTTTTTTTTTTTTTTTTTTTTTTTTGGTTGAATGAAATGTGGTGGCATTGAATTCATCTTTGTGAAGGGTCACACTGCAGGTTATTAATGAGAGCAAGCACATCTCAATCCCAGCAAGACCTACTTGAAGAACAAAGATCAAGGAGAGTCAGATATCCTCTGAGCATTTCTGGCAAAAAATGTGCAGATAATTACAAAAAAAATTACATTTTTTTTTAAAAATCATAAAATCTTAATTAGAGACAACACAACAAAAACTCAATGTCGGAAATTGCATAGCAAATAGGACACTGAGCAACAGAATAGAGGGAAGTGGGAGCCACATATACTATGCAGAAATATGATTGTTTCCTCTGCATACTAATGACACAGCCAATGATCAAGCAGAGAGACAGTGCAGGGAGGCCAAGAAAGCTGTAGTGCTCAGGTTCAAGGAGACAGAGCTATCCATATGTTTATCTGACCGGAAAGAAAGAAAAGGAGAGACTGATGGATGGGAAGAGATGGCCTTGTTTACTTCCCATCAAAGGAATATTAAGGGATGATGAAGGGAGAGACGAAGGAAGGCAGGGGAGCAGAACAAGGAGGAGAATAAGAAGGCAGCAGACAGAAGTAAAAGAGATGGAGTGCAAACAAGGTTTTGTCACGAAAAGAAAGTAACTTTTTGAACTTTTTACAGGTTTTTGTTTATGTTAAATCCAAATGTTTAAAATCTATTTTGTATACATACATATAACAAAATATTATAAATTATATTTTGTTATATTTTATATTAGCTGTGATACTCTATCAAACAGAATAAAATGAAGCTTATGGTTGTCATGTATTTATTTTTATTTCCTCTTTATTTGCATACACACCGAAGTCATGAAAATTTGCCATTAATAAAACACATGTAAGTGTTTTTATCAGAAAGGTGATGACGTGTTCCTTAATTCCAAGTGATCAGCTTGATTGGTGCGCCTCACGTGATGTCATCTTATCTTCAAGCAGAATTCGCGGGTTTATCCAGCGCCCTTTCTTTAAAAACTTTTTTTTGGATCATTCATATGTGAACTTCTGCAGGGGAAACCCATACTTCATCACCAACCTCTTTTACTGTCAGTGAACTCAACGGTTAGTATAAGCATATATCATATGCCTTTAATTCTTATGTGTATATCTGGGTGTCTCTTTAGGACCCTGTTACACCTGCAGGTCTCGTGAAGCCGTTGACGTCAACGTGAGACTGCTTAGGTCTCCGCCGCGCGGCGGCAGCGGTGCCCCACAGGCGCAGCGTCCGTCCAGCGCGTATCGCAGGCGGCTGCCGCATCTCTATTCCCCCTCCATCCCCGCGACACACCGAAACACCTTCTTTCCGTTCAACGCATGCACTCCCCGCTTCGGCTGTGAGCCCCTCCTCGCCTCTCCGACCCCGCCATGTCCTCGGCCGTCACGGAGACGGAGGAGTCGGCGCACAGCTCCCCGCTGACCCCGCTGAAGCTCGTCGGGCTTGTGTGCGTCTTCTTGGCGCTCTGCTTGGATGTTGGAGCCGTGATGAGTCCGGCGTGGGTGACCGCCGACGATCAGTACTACCTGTCTCTGTGGGAGTCCTGCTGGAAGCCGGGGAGCTATGAGAAGTGGCAGTGCAACAGCACGCTGGACAAAGGTAAGCAGGTGGACACAGTCAGAATGTTTGGCTCCACTTCTGTTACTGTTGCTGCAGAGCTGATCTACCACGCTTTCACAAAGCAGGGAGGAGATCAGTGACTTATTGTGATATGATCGAGGAAAGGATGCTCCTTCACCCCTAATTTAGACAGATGGACATCCTGGCATGTATGAATCTAGCTGAAACAGAGCTCCACATTAATTATTGCAGATCTGGAACGAGAAGCTTTCATCAGGAGGGAGCTCCTCTGATAGAGTAGCACCCATAAGGATTTTTGGATGTTTGATCTCTTCTTTTTTCTGTAAAAAAAAAAAAAAAAAAAAAAAAAAAATCATAATTGTTCAAAGCTTTTTTTTTCTTCTGATGCTGCAGCCTGTGCACCACAGGTTCCTTTCACACCTCACACTTTTCACATTAGTGACCACAGTCCCACATGCTCACAGTGAAGGTTACTGTGTAGATTAGTAATATGGTAAAAATATCTTTTCAACTTTTCCATATTTTGTCACGTTAGAACCACAAGCTTAAGTGTATTTCATCTGGATGTTATTTTCAGAAACCAACACAAAGTAGTGTGTAACTGTGATACTCTCAAGTATTTTCCCCCCAAAATTCTGAAAAGTGTGGCATGCTTTTTGATTCAGCCTTCTCTGAGTTTGTAGAAAAACCTTTCACAGAAAACAGAGCTGCAAGTCATTTTAGGTTATACCTTGACATGCTTTTCACTTCTTTCTTCCTTCCTTCCTTTTTCTGCTCCTCCATCCTTGGGTCCTACCTCTCTTCTTTATGTCCTTCTTTCCTCCTTTGTCCTTCCTCTTCTTCCTTCACTGTGTCCTTCCTTTCCTTTGCTCCTAGACTCCTTCCTTTTTGTCTGTCCTTTCTCTCCTCCATTGCGTCCTTTCTTCCATCCTTCAGGTTTCTTGTTTTTGCAGGTTTCATATTTAAACCTCCCCCACTACAGAATTATCTGTCATAAATACTTGGACCTGCATGAATTTATGGTCATAACTGCATGACGATACATTTAACAACCTTTCCAGCCTGAATACTCTGGAATGATGAGTCTCCACATTCAATCCTGGAGGGTCTACCTCTGCAGTCTCAAGTCTTCTGCAGCCTCTAATAGGTTTTCTTCTAGGATTGTTCTGTATTTTGCTCTTCCTGTACCTGCTAAATAAAGCATCCCCACAGCATGACACTGTCACCACCATGCTTCAAAGTTGGGACAGTGTTTTCAGGGTGATTTGCAGAGCTAATTTTCCACCACTCATAGTTTCTGACCAGAGCGTTTTGCTGTGTTCCCCACACGGCTTGTGGCAAATCTCAAACCTGACTCCTCTGGTTTTCCTTTTGCCGCTCTTCCAGAGAGCCCAGATTTGTAGAGTGCAGGGTGAATGTCCTGCATCCGTTTCCATCAGCAGATTAATGATTCAAATGCAACTAATATCAACTCTCTGGGGTGACGCCACTCACATGTCAGCGACGGCAAAGCAGGAAGGTGTGGAGGGAAAAATGGCTGTCTCACACTGAGTTTTATCATCCTCCCTTTGCTTTTGTTGTCTTGTCATATTCAGCAGTATTTTACTAAGTGGTGGTGAGGTTGTGTGTAAGCCCTGAATCTCTGGGAGATGACTGATGACTTGTTTGCATAGCAGTTTTTTGTGGTACTCTTGCATGTGAGACAAGGACGGACTGAGTCGGGAGTTTCAGTGTCTGCATATATGCGCGCGCGCGTGTGTGTGTATAAACGGTGTGTGCCAGGAAGAGGCCACCATCTTGAGCTGACCTATTTCTGGACATTCTTCTCTGAAGCCCCTGTAAATATTTCATGTCACACTCTGATTTCTCTGTTGTTGCGTCTCCATTCCCCTCTCTCCCTCCCTCTCCCTCATGGACGGCAAACACACACACACACACGCACGCACACACACACAATCTTTCTTTGCTTTTCACACATACCTACTCACATCCATACTCCAGACCTAGACTCCCTAATTAGGTGTCTGTGCAGTGAGTGTGTAGGTGTTGGCTGTGTGTGTGTGTTACCATTGCACTCGCAGTGATCTTAAAACTAAGTTCCATCTTGCTTGTCCTAACTGTCTTGGATTTTTTTAAATTGGGTCATTTTTTCATTCACTAATAATTCTGCTTTTTGTGACATCAAACAGCTAAAAGCTGGTGCAAAATGCTGTGTTGGCAAACACTTTAGAAGATGGACTCTGTGACAGTATAGGGTTACTTTTTGTTAGGTGCACCTTGCTGTTACCTGGTTGGAGCCCATTTAGCCTTCAGAACTACATTAAATCTCTGCCACCTACAGTTGAAACCATATATTTACATACACCTAATAAAAAGACACATTCACATTTTTTTTTTCTCACTGTCTGAAGTTAAATCAGACCAAACTTCTCTTGTTTTAGGTCAGTTAGAATTACCAAATTTATTTCTATTTGTTAAATGCCAAAAAACTTAGCGGGAACATTTTTTAGAGATGTTTTTGTAACTTCTTTCAAATTCAGAGGTTTCCATACATTTGGTCAGTATTAGGGATAATTGTCTTTTAAACTGGATGATTTGGGTCAAACCTTTTGGGTTTCTTTCCACAAACCTCTGAAAGGTTAACTGACACATTTAAGTTAACTGAAGGCACACCTGTGGATATATTTTAAGGCCACACCTGGAACACACTGCCTTCTTGTTTGACACGATGAGACGGTCAAAAGAAATCAGCCAAGATATCAGGAAGAGAATTGCAGAGCTGCAACAGTCTGGTTCATCCTTGGGAACATTTTACAGATGCTTGAAGGTGCTGCATTCATCTGTTCAAACAATTATATGCAGGTATTGTTCAACCATCATACTGATCAGGAAGGAGACGGGTTCTGTGTCCCAGAAATGAACAGTTTTTGGTCCAAAATGTGCAAATTGACCCCATAACAAAACCAAAAACCTTGTTAAGATGCTGCTGAAGCTGGTAAAACACTGTTATTAACCACAGAGAAGTGTGTCTTGTACTGAAATGGGCTGAAAGGCCACTCAGCGAAGAAGAAGCCTTTACTTTAAAAGAAACATGAAGAGCTAAAGAGCCAGATTGCAGTTTGCAAATACACACAGGAACAAAGACCTTTACTTCTGGAAACATGTCCTGTGATCTGATGAAACTAAAGTAGAACTGTTTCAGTTCGATTCAGTATATTTATATAGCACCAATTCACAACAAATGTCATTTCGAGGCACTTTTCAAAAAAAAAAAAAAAAAAAAAATATCAGTTAAACCATGCACTTTTCAGTTTTTTATTTGTAAAAAATGGTTTGAATCATGTATAGTTTTCTTTCTACTTCACAATTGTATACCACTTTCTTTCACATAAAATTCTAATGAAATATATTTATGTTTGTGGTTGTAATGTGACAAAATATGGAATAGTTCAGGGGGTATGAATACTTTTGTAAGCCACTGTACACTTCAATTGATCCAAGTTATCAAACAGCACAATAAGCTCAATTTATTATTCAAAGTAGTTCAAAAAGTCTCTACGGAAACTCAGAAGAGCATCGAGTCATTGACTCGCAGCATTCACTCCTCCTGGACGAGCATGTAGCGACTTTACAGCAATCCTTCATACCGAGCATGCATGTAGTGACAGTGGAGAGGAAAAACTTCCCTTTAACAGGAAGAAACCTCCAGCTGGACCTGGCTCAGTACGAGCCGCCATCTATCGTGACCGACTGGTTTGAGAAGACAGAGCAGAATGCACAAGAAGAAACAGATGAACTGATGTTGGGCTATTTTCGATGTTCATGAAAGTAAAAAGTTAATAGCATAGCTTCTATAGAGAGAAAACAATTGAGAAAAAACAAAAAGTTAACAGTTCAAAAAACAGCAAATACTGCAAATTGGAGAGTAGTAGAAGAAAGTGAGAAAAAGTGGTCAGTTTCTCCTCCAGTAGCATAAGCCTATAGCAGCATTACTACAGCGATAGCTCAGGATAAAACACTAAACCTGCAGTCTGAGAGCAAAGTGCTCTGTTAGGAACGTCTGGAACAATCAGATCTCTGATGAATGATGGAGCTTGGTCATGAAGGGCTTTATATTTGAGAAGGAGAATCTTAAATCTAATTCTGGATTAAACAGGAATCCAATGAAGGGAAGATAAAATAGGAGAAATATGATCTCTCTTTTTAATTTTCATCAGAACTCTTGCTTCAGCATTTTGGATCAGCTGAAGGCTTTTAACTACATTCTGTGGACTTCCTGATAGTAAAGAATTACAGTAGTCCAGCCTTGAAGTAACAAATGCATGGACAAGTTTTTCAAGTTTTTTTCTCCTGGACAGAATATTTCTAATTTTGACAATATTCTGGAGATGAAAGAAGGAAATTCTAGAAACTTGTTTAATATGGGACTTAAATGACATATCATGGTGAAAAATCATGTTTGACCATAATGATCATTGTTACATTTAAAGGACAAAGGGGGATGCTCGTACCATCCTAATTGTGAAGTACAGGGGTGGCAGCATCATGCTGTGGGGCTGTTTTGCTGCAGGAGGAAGTGGTGCACTTCATAAAATAGATGGCATCACGAGGAAAGAATGTTATGTGGAAACATTGATACTGTTTGGAAGTAGGTACCAAATATGCTGCAGGCATGTTTCCTGCAGTAAATGCGTCCAGAACAGACACAGACATGTCAGCATGCACGTCACTGATCAGTGTGGAGGTACAGTAACCTCAAAGAATAAACCGTGGAGCTTATGTTTCTTGTGCACATGGAGGAAAACTTCACATGCAAAAACATTACAGTGGGCCTTTGTTCGGAGAGGCAGGTAACAGAAACCTTTACCTGTCAGTTAGACATGCACCCTGTGAGATATTTAAGCTCAAAGTGAGGCTTCTATTTTCTTGCTTTTGTCTCCTAAAGCATTGTGAGATCAGTCATCAATGAAGACAGAACACCCACCCTCCCTAAATTTGGTCTCCCGTTTCTCTCCTCTTCTCATCTTTCTTTTTCATTTGTATTGATCCTCTCAAGGCTTTATTCCACTGGTTTGGTCTGAATAATTGAGCAAGATTTTTTTTTTCTTATTTTCATTCAATATATCTTCCCATCCCATTGTTCCTTTTTTCCCCATTTCTCTATTTATTTCTTCTTTGTTCTGCTGTCCTTAATGACTTCTTTGTTTATGCATTGATTATTTTCACATTGTTATTTAGCCATGCTTTTTCTACCTCACCATCTCCCTTTGCTATTTCTCCACGGTCACGTTTCATCCCCCTCTTTTTGTTTTCTTCCTCCTCCTCCCTTCCCGACTGCATCTCCCCTCTCAGAGCTCCCTCCAGAGACGTTCGTTCTATTTGTAGCAGCTGAATAAGGAATTGAAAATCACGTTTTATGGCAGATAGGTACAATAATCATCAGTGTCCTTATGTGTTAGAACACTTATTTTATTGGAAACGGTTGTTTGATTTCCCGATTCCCTGAATAAACCTCTGATAATGTTTGATGTTTGCATAAATTGATTTAAAATCTTTAAACATTCATTTCTACATACACAAAAAGTTATTTCAATATATGCCAGTTGGCTGTAAAATTTTAGGTGTGTCACGTGCATCTGGTGTATAAAACTAATAGCATTTGAGAAAAAGAAAGCTATACCTACAATCAAACACGGGGGTGGTAGTATGATGTTTGGGAGCTGCTTTACGACCTGAATGTCCAGCTGTAATTAATAGAACCATGAATTCTGCTCTCTAGCCAATCCCTCCAGGATTTCTCAATTGTTTTAATTTTTATTTTTTTTTTGCAGTCAAAATCACAGATTTATGGTGGTGCTTTAGAAATATTGCAAGGAAGTTTTGTGATTTTTTTTTTTTTTTCCCTCATTAAACTTCTTCTGAAATCTACATATACAAGAAAAAAGATGAGAAAAAACAACAAGCAGACAGACTGGTCACAAACATTTGTATTCTTTAAATAACTTAAATAAATGTGTTAAAACTCACCCTATTGATCACAGACCCTATGTGTTGAGGTCTGGTAAGGCTGAGGCAGCAGTGTAGTAGAAGTAAGAAATACTGCCACCTGCAGGTGGGACTTAGCAGTCACTTACACCCAATGTTTTTGACCATTTTTGCAGAAAATTATGCATTTGTGCAAAAAACAAAACAAAAACACCCCCCCCCAAAACTTAAGCTTAATCGTGTTGAATCAGCTTCATTTTATGACTAAAGTTTTAATACCGTAACTTACTTTTTTAATGTACTGTAAATATTTTTCTGAAAAAGTCTAATAAGAAAAGTCCAATAAAACTGTAATATTGCAACTTTTGTTTGCTCCATTTTTTTTTTACTTCAGCAACTTTAGGTTTAAGTTAGAATAAATACCACAAATTTCAATTTTCTTCTTAGATTGTTTCTTACTATGTGTAGAGTAATTATAAGTGTTTTACTGATGCCTTCAAGACAAATTTGATTTTCTTGTTTTTGGTATTTTGGAAAGCCAGTTCTTTGCAGACTGTAGGCAACAGGCTACATCACTTTGTTGGCGAGAACTTAAAGAACTGAACACTAAATTTTCATGCTTCAGTTCAAAATCAACTTTATTTTGGCTCATTAACAAAGCATTTCTAGATAGGCCCATATATGTGGGAAGATACGTGACAGTAGCTTTATAACCATTTTTGCTTCCATGAATTTTGAGTATGAGCTGGCATTTACAAAGCTCACATAAAACATGAATCAAGTTTGTGTTCCAACTTAAAAAAACACTCCTTTTGCTATTACAACACCCCAACATCAGTTAAAAGCAAGCTTGTAATATCAGGTCTTCAAGGCAATCAGATCGGTAAATAATTATGGATTCATAAAGATTAAAAAGAAAACCGTCTCTTCTAGCTTTAAAGCTGACTATCATCTATCCAGATCTCGTGTCTGGATGAAAAGGGCAACTCTGCCTCTAACGTCTGAATGTGTGTGTTTGATAGAACAAAAAACCATGTAGGTAATCGATAAGCAGTGGGTGATGTTTGTCTGAGTGGGTGTTTGTGACTTGTTTTGTAGTGTGCTTTGAGGTGGTCGATAAGACTTGAAAAGTGCTAAATAAATGCAATCCATTAGGCATTTATCTTATCGTTTTATTTTCTCTGGCAGTTGGTCCAACATTGAAAGCTATTGGTTCAGAGGGTTGTGGTTCAGATTGTGGCTTCAGTATTCAGTGCCTTGCAAAAGCATTTATTTAATGCTTTTTATTGGAGATTTATTTGCGCTGGAATGAAAATTATACATTTAAATTTTTCCGCTTTTCCTTTTTCTTCCTGAAGGTCATGTTGTGATCTCTTATGTCCCTGTCGGTTGTGTATGTTAAAATAAAAATTATATAAATAAAGTTGGTAAACAGAAAAAAAAAAAAGAAATCTGAAAAGTGTGGGGCGCATTTAGGACAATATTGTTAAGCCACTTTTCACAGCAGTTGTAGCTGCAAGTTGTTTGGGATATGTCTCCACTATTTAGATTGGATGGACTTTGATTAGGCCATTCTGATGCATAAATGGCTGCTGGAAGGAAAATATCCTGTGTTTAGCTAAATCCATCTTTCCATCTCAGGTGTGGAAAAGGAATCCCCACAGCATGATGTTGCCACCACCATATGTCAGCGTGGGGAAGGTGTTTTGGTTTTCCACCAGTGAAGCCTTCTAGACGTAGGCCGAAAATGCTTAAATTTGGTCTCATTTGACCAGAGGACTGTCCTCTATCTGTTTGCTTTAGCTTTGTGGAATCTAAGTAGGTTTAAACTCCTTGGCTTCAGGTGAGCCTCCACAGCTGTCTGTCATTGTTTAGAAATTGTTGAAATCAAATCTGGATCAAACATATAAAGTAACTTCCTCTACTAGTCATTGGGCTTGAGACAGGACACAGCTTGAACAGGCCCCCAGTCCGTCACAAACAGGAAACACAAACATCCTTGCATAGACACGCTTCTAAGGGGAATTTAGAGAGGCCAATTGATCTAACATGCATAGTTTAGGACAGTGGGAGCCACAGAACCCCAAGCAAACTCATGCATTCACAGGGAAGAACACACAGCACTGTGCAGAAAGGCTGTGGCCGGGGTTTTACACCAGGACCTTCTTGCTGCCAAGCAACAGTGCCAATACCTTCCTGCACCTTAAAAACTCATTTGAGTGACTAAAAATGAGAGAAAAAGGTAAGACAGAGAAACAAACTAAATGTAATTGTAGTTGAATGGTGGCTTGTCTCCTATGTAGACATGTCTAAGAAATGTCACTCATAGTTGGCCAACTGTAGTTTATTCATAAGAGTGATTGGTGACACCCCTTTTAGTTTACACTCTCCATATAAGCTCTAATTTGGCTTTAATTCTTGAACGTGATCATGAGAAAAGTATATCCGGTTGGGATGTAGCTAACCGCTGTCTTTTACGCCATAGCTGAAGATGACTACAAATTATTAGTTTCTGAGCCATTTGTTTTAGTAACATCTTAAAAAACGAATTTTTCTCAGTTGGTTCTATAGTGACAGTCTGGTTTAAATGCAGTGGCCCAGTGTAGAAAAACAGCTGATCTGCATGACATCTTGGTCTATCGCTACAGGAAAAGCGGGGGAAAAAAAAGGGTGACAGTATGCCATGGTAATCCTTTCACATGGCAACAAGTCACATTACAGCAGAAGGCATTTTGCTGTGGAAGCACAGAACAGCATGATACCTGTGTGTTAGAAATCTGCACATTTGGTGGCTCCAGTTGAAATGTTCTGCTCCAAACCTACATGTTTGTGTGAAGATAAAAGAAAGCGGTGGGGTAACAGAAGGACCGTGGTAGGCCTGTTTTACACCAGGCGTTTTGCTTTGGAAAAAGGGCAAACATGTTTTTATTAAAGCCAGTCCACTTTCACAAAGGGGATTCTTCTAAAAACTGAGAGCATGCATTTGAATTCACGATTTATAATTTATTTAAAACAAGGACAATGTACAATATACATTACCTGCAAGAGGAAAGATGCACTGTACCAGGTTATAGTTCTGAGTACTAATTTCCACATGTAGTCCCCGACCCAGCTGGTAAATTTTTTAAATGAAAAAAAAATATATAAAAACACCCGGATCAAAAACATCAGATGTACAATGCAAGAGCATACAAACACAACCTCTATAGTCAAATGTGTAATTACTAAAATAACGATACGCTCACGATGTATCGCTCAGAGAAATGAACCCATTTAAAAGAACGAAATTCTCCCCAGGTAACACCATGATAGAAAGCGTTTGTTTTCCAGACTTAACTCCAAGCGTTTTTTTTTTGTTGTTGTTTTTTGCAAGACTTGGCAACAATATTGGACAATGGCACAGAACATGAAAAAAAAGGCTGCTATTTTTGATAAAGTTTGAATTGAAATTTTAAGCAGTTCAGATTGGCTGCTGTAAGGCCTACCTAATTTAAGTTGAATGTTGGTAGCATTTTTTTTTTAGACACCTGTAAATATTTTCTATTCACATGACCTTTTTGTTCTTTGGGAAACTTATAATTTTAAGATTTTGATGATAAATACAGAAACAACAATAATAAAGAAATTGGTTAATGTAGAAATTTAACTTTTATTGAACAGTGAATTCACAAATATGGTTTTAATATTCAGTTTAGTGCACATTTTAACATGAGCTTGCATGCATTTGTATGTTCTTGGTTTTCACAGCCCCTCAACCCCAGATACTCCCCATATACAAATGTAGTTAGATTTTTGATAACAAGCCAGTAAAGCTTTAGCCAAGGCTTTTTGAAGGCTCAGGTATTCTTGCTGCTCTCACTTCTTTACCTTTACTCTCTATCTCACTGTGCTTCCCCTCCCTTCTCTTCCCTTCATTTTACCTTGCTTTTCTCATCAATTTCTTTGACTTTTGTTTGTTCAGTTTCTCCTCTACTGCAACTGGCAATTGCATTCTGGTTTTCTTAACACCCCTCACTCTGTCTTGCTTCTCCCTTCCACCCCATGTTTACTCCTGTATTTCTTCCTGTCATACACCCTCCCACAGATAAATGCATTGTACCTGATGCTTGTAAATAATAGAGCAGTATAAAATGAGAATAATTTGTCTTGTTGGCACATTTAAAGTCTTTTTGCATTTCATTTGTTTCTCAAAATGCAACAAAAACCTAATTCTGCTATTTTATACCTTGCTCGAACTCCTATTTAAAGTATCCCTTTAAATAGGGATTTCTTTTAGCTTGGAATTTTTTTAGGTGAGTTTCCAATGTGTTACCAGTAGCACACCAGTGAAAGGCCGATAGCTTTTGAAAATCTCTTGGAGAACCACAAGGTTCAGTCTTTGGACCATTGTTATTTAGCCTCTACAGAAATGATCCAGCTTCTTTCCAACATTTGTAACATGTTAGATGTATGCTAATGATGATGTCAAAAACAAAACCCAAGCTGCACAACTGTCATAAGCAATGTATGTAAACTGTTAGAAGCTTCTCCATCTCAATGTGTCAAAGACTGTTTGTAAGATTTTCATTTTTTTTGTTTTTCTAAAAAGGGCAAATGAATCCTGATATTTTCGAGTAGGGAAAGAGGTTGAGAATAGCACAATGGACATAAAGTTTATGCATTCCTGTTAAAATTCCAGGTTTTGTGTGTTCAAACCCTTGAGAAGTACCTTTTGATTCAGTTTTAGCATTTAAACACATGGCATCAATTTTAGTTAGTCTGGTTAACGTGAGATAAAGGTCAGCTCTCATAGCAGGATTTCCCTGACATTTGCTCATTTGCATCTTTGAGTTGAAGCCAAGGTTTGAAGAAAGGTTTCAAAGGGACTAAATTAGCTCATTGTACAAAAGTATTAGTCAGGAGAAGGGTACAGAAATCCAATGCTTTTAAATGTGTCACTTACATCAACTTTTATGTGTTTGTATGTTAATTATATTTTTTACTCTTTCTCCCCTTTTCTTCTCCTTCCCTATTTTCCTCTCCCAGACTGGCAGGTTGCCACTCTAGCAATGTTGCTAGTGGGCGGAGCCTTGGTGTTGATGTCATTTCTTGTTGCTTTGGTTGCCGTGTGCATCGGTACAAGACGGCGGTTCTACGCTCCTGTTGCCGTCATGCTCTTTGCTGCAGGTCAGCCCACACTCAAATTCTGAAATACACAAGGCGAAACACTATACAGTACTTTACAAAAAGACGTTTTCTCATGTCATCACATTACAAATAGAAATTTCAGCTTATTTTATCAGGATTTTATATGATTGACCAACACAAAGTAGTGAATGTTTTACCGAAGCTAAATCCTATTCTGACTTATAAGCCTTAACAAAGTATGTGATTAAAATGCGAAAGGTGTCCTACTTTAGTCACAAAAACTGGTAAACACACATACGCAGCCACACACTGTTTAATTACCCAATTTTCATAAGGTAGTTGGAAGTCTACAGGGTGGGCATTCAAATGAATTTTACAGGATAATCCTTATTTCCTCATTTAACTCAAGACACACAACTGCAGTCTCACAGTCACACAGTTTTCTGCTTTCACACTCTTCAGAGGAACTCCTATTTTTATGGTGGAGTATGAAATGTGGTGTCACGCCTGTCTCTTTAACTTTCCCAGTATCCCCTCATTTCAAGTCCAACAACTGAGTTTCTCACCATGTAAAAAAGTGGGAAATTTCATTTATTTTTTTCACTGCGAGCTGATTTATTTTCAAAAGCAGAATATGTTTCTTAGCTATAGCAAGCAAACCTTAGCATGACTGCACCTAAGTGAAAATCATCCTAGGATGTCACAAATATGCTGAAAGCATGTATAAAGCTTGATTTTCTTTCATAAAGTATTTATTTTACTTATATAGTACTTATTTTGCAGCTATGTTGTTGAATTGTAGGTACTTTCGCAACTTCCTGGGAGCTCCAGCATGTGTACCTCCAACAGCTGTAATTCTATGATTTCACCCAGATTGCTTTAAGATTCTCTTTATGTTAAGCACAGCAGGATGTCTTGCAATAATAGGCCTCGGCAGTCGCTGCTAAACATAATGCTTTAGCAACGTAAAGCAGTTCACTTTTGCAATTTGGGAACAATGTGTTGCCTTGGTTACCAAAAATAATACTCAAAATGAAATAGAATTGAGTGCAGTTTTAAAGGCCATCTGGATTTCCCACTCACAATAAGGGTT
Organism: Anableps anableps; assembly: GCA_014839685.1. Classification (NCBI taxonomy): domain Eukaryota; kingdom Metazoa; phylum Chordata; class Actinopteri; order Cyprinodontiformes; family Anablepidae; genus Anableps; species Anableps anableps. The sequence goes on from CM026088.1 coordinate 12,867,739, forward strand.
AACCTTAACTGCACAGGGTCAGCAGCAGTGGAAAATCAGATTTTTACTGATGTGGCAGCATGTTACTTTTATTAGTGTTCTTAAAATTGTTGAGTAGATCCCTTCTTTGTTGCCACAACAACCTTGAGCTTTTGTGTGACGCCTCTAAAGCTCTGCAGTGGCATTTAGTAACAAGCTGTCATTGTCAGATCCTTTTAGAAGGTTGAGTCAATGTAGCGCTTTGTAGTTCTAAAAGTAAGATTTTTGGAACATTAGAAGGTATATCCATAACATTCCCAAAGAATTTAAAAGAACTTCAAACATTTTGCAGCAGTAACCACAAACATAAATATATTTCATTGTGCTTTCCAGTGCTATACACTTTATGTTGGCCTGAGTGCGTGGCAAAAGGAATGTTATGTCATTTTCACATTTCCTGCAAGATGGGAAGGCATCAATTTAGTAGCTGTGAAATGCTGAAATTTTGAGAACTAAATCTAGATGGATCCATTTTTACATCCTTGCATTGCTAAAAATTGATTAATTTTGTAATGCCACACTCTATGCTTTTATTCTGATAGCTGATCCAGCGATTTTTTTATTTTTTATTTTGGGGCTTATTCCACTTGTTGAACACTTTCTAATGGTAATCCTGCAGGAAAAGCATTCCCAGAGCCTAATGGGTTGAGGTTGCCATGAACATGGTTATAAATGTGTCAACTCAATTCAGTTCAAAAATATTTTATTTATCCCAAAGGGAAATTAAATAAAGTGGTGTTTCACATTGAGACCAAAACTTCAGTCATGGTTTCATATTGCCAGAGCACTTTCTTCTAAATGTGTTTGGTCCCCTACATTTAAATACTAAACAGAGATGCTTCCTTCCAAAGATAGATTCATGTATTTTTGTTTTATCTGCATGAATTCTGGGTGTAATTTATGGCTGCAACTAATGATTATTTTAGTACTGATTAATCTGATTAATTATTTCAGCCCTGGTCTAATTTACTGCCGGCTGGTTGTGCCAATGTTTCAAATATTTCATCAAAAAGGGCTGTAAAAAAAGAGAGATTTTGGATAAGCTGGATGTACCTTTGCACAATATGAACTTGACTTTGTTCCTAGTTCCTTTCATTTCTAATGGACCAAATTGTTAGGGAGATAAGGGGTTAGTTGTGAGGGGGACAGGCAATAATAGTAAAACTGCACTGGCTTTCTCTCTTTTTAATTTCCCAGAATTGAGGGAAAATGTGGTGTGGTGTTACAAAGCGTAATTTTAAATTCTCTTTCGTCCTTGTGAACACTGCGTCCTCCCATTCATGATGCAAAAGAAAAGGAAAAAAAAAATGACTTTCAACATGTACTTCTCTTCCTTTGATCTGAGCTAAACAACGTTTGAACATGACATTTTAAACATCGACCACAAAAACCAAATGCATCCTTGATGAATGATTGATATTTCCACATCAACATCCGCTTTGAATTTTATTTTTAACACCATCTGTGGTATTTGCATAGCATTTGGTGTTATGCATCCACTTTTTGTTTATTATCGTCTGTATTTTCAGAAGCGCAACAGTTTGATGCCAGAGCTTGTTCTCTTCTCTGTTCCCCCAAAAGTGAACTCCAAACTGTTAAGTTCCAACTCAATAAAAGTCATAAAAGAAAACCAGCAAATTTCATTAAAATGATGGGGTCATTTACATCAAATCAGCACTGAGAAACGGTGTATTACAAGGTTTTCAGAAACTTTAAATTCAGTTTGAATGTTTTCATTCGTAGAAAAGAAACTATACTAATAAGCAATTGTTTAAGTATACAGATTTTAAAAAAATGGATGTAGGACTTGACAAAATTGCAATATAGGGGTACAAAATAGAGCTGAGAATTGGTGAGAAGTGACTTGACCCAAAGTGGAAAGAAGCCATTCCCTTACCATAGGGAAAAAAAAAAAAACTTTATTAGAACCAGGCTCAATATGAGTTTGTCTGCCTCAACAGATCAGGGGTTGAGAAAAGAAACAAACTTAGAAGCACTGGGTCAGGTGTACCCTCTGCCTCAGCCTAAGGCTATAGTACCATAACTGTAAAGACAGTGGTGTGAAAAAGTATTTGCCTCCCCTATAGATCTCTTCTGTTCTTACCTTTTTTAGGTCACACTTAAATCTTTTCAGATCATCAAACAGCTTTTATTGTCACAAAATGATAACCTGTGTAAATAGAAAAGGCAGTTTTCACATATTTACCATTTTCATTCATTTAAGAAAACACAAACTCATCCAAAACAATGTGGCTCCATGTTATAATAAAAAAATAAATAAGGAAAAGAAAAAAAAAAATCACCCCCCATGAATTAACTGCCATTGACCACATTTTGGGGGTTTCTTTTCACTATCCCCAGGCCCATATTACTGCCTGACCTATTGAATCAAGAAATGACTTAAATAATACTTTGCTGTCAACATGAAGTAGACTAGAAGATCACAAAAGCAACACATAATGCACCATTCTAAACAAATGCAAGAAAAGATGAGAAATGGATTATTAACACGACTCTGGTGCAAACAACAATTACAGGCACAGAGATGAAAAGGACTGGAATTAATGGGTTTGATTAGGGAGACATGAAAAACAGGATGGACTCAAAGATGAGACAGGAGTTGGAGACGAACTGCAGATGGACTAATGACGGATTGGATGGGAAATGGACCAAGGAACCTGGGAGCGAGTTTCTTGGAATAGGCCTTCAGGGGAAAGGGGTCATGACAACAAATTTAATTTTTCTGTGGTTTTGGGTGTATAATATGATCTGTTGTGCCCTGATGAAGGTCAGCTTTGTTTCTTTGCTCAAAAACAGATGAATCAGAGAACAGTTTATCATTCTACGTAATTCATATTCTCCAATTAGAGCACACCATCAAGTGAACAGCCCTCCCTGTCCCCTTCCCTCCTCCCCCCAGCTGATACATCGGCTAATTTAAGGGCCAGGTCCCGCTAGCATGTCTGTCCACTGGAGAAGAGGATGGCAACTAAAAAGGGGAGTTGTTATGTCCGGGGGTCCTCAAAAACATCTGGAAGTTCCCACTTACTCCTGAAGGATGATAGAACCAGAGAGGAGTGGCTGAAGTTCATTTACGGGGAAGTACCACACAATTATAACTTCAATTTGAGACTATAGTCAGCACATTTTACTGAAGAGTTTCCTAAATATGGTTGTAGCCGATCAGAGTGAAGTCAACTACGTAGAACCACATATCATTATTCTCCCCAACCTTTTTACTGAGGGAAATCTGGCCTGCTAAAACAACCCCCTAAAAAAAGGTGACTTTTTTTTTTAATTGAATTTCTTTGGAGAATTGACATATGCAGCAATATCAAGTACATGAAATAGTTTATACAGTGATGTCACCACCCTTTTAAGGACTGGCTTTGGATACTCTTGTCTTAGGGAAAGTCATTTTTATTCTCAGTTTGTTTCTTTGTTTGTAATCTTTTTCCTTTACAGAAGTTCTGTTTGCAGTCTACCGGACATTCCTTACCAGACTTAAGAATGACCTGCTTACTTTTGTCAAAGGTTGGAACCACCATCCACTTAGAACAGAAAAAAACCGAACCCCTGAGCAGCTCTGGCAAACAGGAATGATGCTTCATCAACCAGCCAGGGAATCTTGAAGTTTTTCTTAAAATCTCCTTTTTTAAAACCATGTTGATACTGTGTTTTTCAAAAATTAGTCAAAAGCCCAATAACTCTAGTTTCAGGATATTCAGGAGCCAGATGTTGACTGGGATGTAGCATCTGATTTTGGAGATGATGTTCATGGTTCCTGAATTTGACCGCCCCATAACTTAAGACCAGCTGGCGGAATGTCAGAATCTTATCAATGACAACAGAGATCTGGACAGCAGGAGCTTGCACCTCATGTGTCGTTAATATCTGGCTTCTTCATGTTTAACTGATTATTTGTCCTGCTTTGTACTAACAAAACCCAACATGTAGTTATTTTGCCAATACTCCCTCCTGTGCGGCCAGTAATGTCATAAAGGTAACTTTTGGATACACAGACACTGTAAATACTGAAGTTGATGTAAGATCTAGGTACAAGTATACATGTAACAATAAAACTGGAGAGCAATTCTTTAAAAACCTCATTTTTTTGAAAAAGTTAACATTTCAAATATTTTCCAGCCATTTTTAATAAAACTGTAAGGTTGGAACAATCAGAAACCATCTTTAGAGGCAAAACATATAACCAAACTAGGACAGTTCCTCTTAAAGTCATTATATGTTCCTAAGTGACATATAGGAAATGTGACACTAACCCCACATGGACTGACAACTGGGTAACACACAGCATGTTCCCCATAGAGGGTGTTGCAGTTATGCTCAAAATTGATTGTAATTTTGAACATGCTTCGCTGAGATTCTATTAGTGGCATGTAAGCATGGCCCATGACCCACTGAAAGAAAGTCTCGGGTGAAAGATGTTGGCTTCCCTTGCCAGTTGTTTTTGATGTACCAGACATTTCTTCTCCACTTGGAGATTTTTTTTAATCAACACATGACAGTTTTTTTTCCCATAAATAATTGTAATTATTGCAGCTACCACTATGAGGTACACCAGCAGTTTCTCATCCGGGTGATTCCTCCGGAGCACTTTCAGGAAGTGGAGTCTCTTCTTTGCATTCTTTTTATTATTATTTGAAGGTTCAAGGCCAGTGGTGGAGGGAAGAACTGTAGGATCAACTGATAATCTGAAATATGTGCTTTACGTCTGTTCTCTCTCCACCGGCCAGCATGTGGTGGTGTAATTCCTGCATCATCATAGAGCTGCCACCAACCTTTTCATTAGTCTTCAACTGTTCTGTATTTTGTAGTAGTTTGTAGTCAAACATGTAGTAGCTAAACATGTACAAACAAAACCTGTGTAAAGAAACATTTTTTCTTTAAATTTAGGGTGAAACGCAATGGTCAAAGTAATCTCTATCTTATTTCAAGTCTTGCAGAAAATTCTAAATTTTCAGTTCCTTCTGACGTCAGGAAGATCCTTCCTCAGTTAAGTTTGGAGAAAGCGCACCAACAATGAATTCTGCATCCGCCTGAATCATAAACACAAAACCGAAACAATGGATCCTCAAACCGAATATTAAGAAGGTTTAGTACAAATAAAATGACAAAATATATGAAATCGATCATAATGTTGCTACAGCGTGTTTTGTCTTTAAGTACAAATATTGAAAGCCAGGAAGAAAACACTGATATAAAAACAGTCTGAATAACAGCAAGACAAGAATACTGAGCAAATTTAGAGCAAAATGAATATCACTGAAGCATGTGAAGATGTTACTTTAATAGAGAACATACTTTGTGATGGCATTTTTCTTGTCAACAGTTATTGGTCCTTGGTAACCACAAGCAACAATAGCATCTGACAATTCTATCAGCTTTTCATCAGCAGCATTTTGCACCTAAAAGTGTAAATTCATAATTAATACAGCCATGCATCAAAAACATAAGACAATATAGGAAAATATACAATCGGAAAGAAAAATGATCATAAAATGTAGGGCAATGAATTCTAAATCATAACTTAGATAAACTATATTAAAAAAATATTCCAAGCCAATATGAAAACTGAACAAAGTCATTTCCAATGCAGGGTTGTACTAGACTGCAGTCACAATGAAAACCGATCTATTCTTTCAAACAACTAGGTTGAGAAGAAAAGCACTGGTAAGAGTAGAAGAAGAGGACTTAAGGGAAGAAAAAACAAAAAAAAGTGACAGGGAAACCAAGTGGCACTCACTATATTTGGCGCTGGACCTCCCTGCACCAAGTTTGTTGCCAGAATCTCCCCACAAGTTCTTTGATGACAAAATTATAAAGTCTTAAAGTAATTTCGTAAAATTTACCTTAAATGTGGAAAAATGTTGCCGTATACTTGAAGTTGTCTTGGTCGTCCAAGACACTGTATTTGGGGGTTTTGCCTCTCTCCCCATCTCCTTCAAAAGTAGTGTGCTTCAATTCCATGCACCATTTCTGTATAATTGGAGACACTTTCTGTCAGATGCAATATATATGACTTGAATCTTCACTTTTCTATGCTCCTCTTTAATGACCTAAAAAGACGTGTAGAACACAAATCACGAAGGAGCTCTTTTCGCAGAGCGCCTTCATCTATTCCGTGTTCATAGATAAACGAGACACAGAGGAGATTCTTTGGCGAGGCCTTTTTTCGTCTGACCCACTGCTTCATTCCCCTTTGAAACAGGTCCTCCCTTGTAACTGTGATGTTAAATGTCACAGAAGAATCCACTCTCTTCTGAAGTGCCACCAGGATGTCTGATGCACTAAACAGCCATATAAAAGCATTATGTATAACTCAGATCCAATGAAAGATCTCTGAGTTATACATAATGCTTTTATATCTTCTTCAGCTGGGTTACTGTAAAAACATAACGTATTTTCATATGTGTAAAAAATATTCAAAACCAGCCTACAAAAGAAATTAGAAGTTTTTATTACCTCTCCCCACAAACGCTTGTGCATCGACAGATGTCATCCTTGGTAAATAGTTGGCTACATAAAAGGACAAGCAACCTTTAATATTAAGTGAGCCACAGAGACATTTTTCAGAGGTACATCTAGTGATTTATCGTCCTCTCATCCCTCCTTACTTCTCTAAACTATATTCTAACAAAATCTAAAGTTTTAGCTGCCAATATGTGCATGAGTTGACACAATTACCCTACTCTAAATACAAACTGTCCAGACAAAAAATATTTTGGAGTGTGAATGAGAGTGATTCTGAAAGATCTGTAAAAACTGCCTGGTTTCTCCCTGCAACAGATCTCTGCTTCTCCGCAAGTTGCAATCTCTCCTTACCTGAGAAGACCCTGCATCATCATTATCATTGTCCTTGCTGCTGGCCTCTGGTCTAATGTCTCCTCCCAGACTCTTTGCTTTCTGTTGTGGCAATAAAGATTTATCTTAAATATGTGGAAAGCAACAGTGAGGAGACTTCTGCATGGAAATGAAAGAGGATTGGGTTTATGTCTAGCATTAACTAACTAGAAAGGGATGTAACATGTAGCAACATTAGTATTCTTCTATAGCTTAACATGTTATATTGGCATGGATTAACTAGTCTTCATTTCGCCAACATTATACTTGCATGGAACAGCATTACTCAACTTGTTTGGAAAAAAACTGCAAAGTTTTACCGATCCTCTGGCGTGTACGCTCACATGGTGTGTTTAAAGACGGCTTGGTAAAACACGGTAACACAACGGATCAAACAGTCGTAACGTTGAAAGGAGTGCTTCGGGCAGGGGGCACAGATACGGGAAGTGTGGGTGACATGTCCCACACGTATCCCCCATCCGTTATGCCCATGTCTTCAGCACATGGGCCATTAGAGGGGCCATGACATTTTCTACAGGGGCTCTGGCCCATGTTGGCCCCTGCGTAGAACCACCCATGGCAACAGAACCTCTAAATTGTCTTTTCCCAAGTGTAGGTTTTCAAGTTAAGCCACCAAAGTAATACAGTGATGCCTTATGTATATTGCGGTGTACTTACCTTACTCTCCAAAACTTCTGGCTGCATTTCTTTGAAGATCTATGAAAGATGTTTGGATAAAATATAATTCAAGCATATTACTCAAATGTCATTGCAGTTTAGTACATACAACACAACCTTTTTCCAACCTTTTGTAACTGAGAAAGTTTGACTCAGTGTTTGTGTGTCTCTGGCTGTCATAACTATGTGGTACAGAAAAATTTTGTAAAGTGTGACAATGATTGTTCAAAGAAATACAATTATGACAAAGTATTTGCAATTTTAATCATGATATAACATTTGCATTTTGTGACAGTTATTACACATTTTTCCATGACTTCACATATTTACATTCCACAAATAAAATATTTACTGCAATAAAATTAGGATTTCATAACTCACATCATTGTCATCATGATCATCAGCTATGATTGCATCATCAACAACTGCAGTCTGTAAAAGTTGAGAGAAGATAGTGGAATAAGAAAAAACAATCAGAGGTTATGCATATTTATGAGGAAAACACTAAACTGAAATCTCCACCTTACTGTGGAGGAGGTGTTTTTATGCCGAATAATAATAGCTGCTGTACTGAATGGGTAACTCCCTAAGCAGGCCAGGCTTAATAATTAAACGTATAGTTTTTAGGGGGAAAACCACGATGTGTGTCTCGAAGGGGCTTTGCTCAGAGCTAACGGGTTTTAGCCACATCTGATCAAGAGTGTTCCTATTAGCAGACTCAATACATACTGTAAAAAGATATATATCTCAGCTGGCCAGAGAACATCTGGCATCTCGCCTAGCATTTTCTGCTAAGGATCTACCCGTGACCCAAACTGGATGCACGAACAAAATGTAACAGAGGTCAGCAATGATCCTGAAAGAGAGTAAATCAACAGTTTGTGTATTTTGAACAGCCATACCTCATCACTGCCATTACAGATGTTACACTCCTTGACATGGACCGCAAGGAGCTGTAGTGGCACACATTTCTGGCATGAGACACACCGTGCGTTTGGCATGGCCTGGAATTCTGGAGCCGTCAGGGGCAGGGGGGTAATATCTAATCTGTGCTGGATGAGCATAGTATACAAGCAAGTCTTTGCCAAGATCTTCATAAGTTTCCTTTGACCTGATCCTCCTGTTTCCATTTTCATTAAAAACAGTGTTCAGTTAAAGCACAATTCTCAAACAGAATTGCATCAGTAACATTAAAATCCATCTAAATTAAGACACATTTGAAAAACAAAGAAAGTTTTACCCATAGCCTTGTAGAGCACCCACATCCCCTCCAGCTGATTCATTTTTGGAAACACCTCACAGAGAATTTCTGTGACCTGCAGATGTAAGTAATACCAGCCAAGTTTTAATCAAATTTTTTTTTTTCACAACACCCAAATACAGCATTAGTAATTTGTTACCAAGCAACATACCTCAACAGGAATGTTCACTGTTCTTCTTCCCAACCCAGCCTGTAGTAGCATAAGCTCCCCAGTGATCGTCTCTCCAAAAGGAAGAACTGGACAAGTGTAATTTTGCAACTGGGCCTTTTTTTTTTAGTCCAGTGCAAAGGCAGGTGTCAAATTGGTTCTTTTTTTAAACAGTCCAGGGAAACTCCTAGAAGAAAATTAAAAAAAAAAAAAAAAAAAAAAAAAAAAAAAAAAAAAGATATGTCATCTGTAGATCTAAAAATTCTCTATTGAAATGACAGGATAAGTAACAACAAAAAAAAAAAAAAAAAAAAAAAAAAAAAAAAAAAATCACAATGGAAGACCTCTTCAACTATTTCTCAAAGGATGGTGATGTAGGAAAATCATTTGAAGCTCAAGGTCTATGTTAACCTCAATTTAAAAATGATTTCATTTCAGCCATGTCTCACTTATATAGATACTTCCCAATACATCTTTTGACTAACAACATCCAAAGCTGGCCATGCCTACCAAAGACCTCTGAAGTGGTGGTCTCTGCAAGGTCTCCTGCCTGGGGTCACTATCTGCCTGTTGTGTGGGCTGTCCTTCAACTTCATAGATACATTTAACAAACAAAAAAAAAAAAATCAACTCAGCAAGACGTTAAGTTTTACTGTTTGAATAATTTGTGATGCTCTGCAAGTGATACAGGATTATTGAGGGTTCTTTGGAGCATTTTCTATTAAACTAATAGCAGCATTGTGCAAATGCTCCATTAAACAGAGCGAGCGTAGCTTTTCAGTGAGAGCGTACCAGTGCAGGCACCACCCTCACTCTCTCTACGGCGCTCGAGTGTACAGATCGGTGGAGAGGGCGTGTTTTACACTGGCTTTACTGCTCGCCGTGCTGTGTTCATGGGCCTGGGAATAAACATAGACGCCCGCGATCAGAGTTGTACGCTTTGTCATCAGAGCTAAACGCCCTCTCGTTTAATAAATGCGCTGTTGTGATTGCTGAATACGCTCCACGGGTTTTTGGCAGAAATGTGACGCCATAATAGTAACCCAACTCAGATCCTGGTTTTGTCAGTTACAGATCTCTGATCCCTTTCAGTCTGACTTACTAAAACACTGTTCCACTGAAACTGTTAGTAAAAGTCTACAACAATCTGTTAATGGCTGGGCTGCCGATGTGGGGAACATGGTCTGTGTTGATCCTGTTCGATCTCAGTGCCACCTTTGATACCGTCGACCACGCAACCTTGTTAAACAGGCTCAAGGTTCTGGCTGTTATTTCTGGTTTTTAAACACCAGTAAGACAGACTTTGATTACATCCTACAATTAGTCAGACAATTGCCTCTTTCAGTCCTGCAGCCAAATCAAAGGTAAAATATTTAGGTGTCACATTTGACTCATTAGGCATGGAGTCACACATTAGGACTATTTCCCACTCTTGATTCTTTCATTTAAGAAACATTTCCAAAATATGTCATATGGTCTCCAGAGTTGACCTAGAGAAAATTATTCACACTTTCATGTAATTGCATCTGGACTACTGCAATGCTCTTTTTACCAGCCTGGACAAGTCACACATCTGCAAGCCATACAGAACGCAGCCAGACTTCTCACCAAACCTAGCAAATACAGTCCTGTACACCCCAGTTCTATAGTCACTACACTGGCTCCCAGTCGATTTTAGAATCTGTTTCAGAGTTCTTGTGCTGATGTACAAAGCTTTAAATGCCCAGGCTCCAAATTATCTTTGTCAGCTTTTAACTAAATACCCTGGTGCTCGTGGCCTTCGTTCCCAAACACTGAATCTCTTAGTTGTTCCACGTACACAGCTGAAAACAAAAAAGCAAAGGGCTTTTCAGTTTGGGGCCCCAAGGCTGTGGAACAGCTTGCTCCTGCAGCTTTGTTTTGCTGACTCTGTGGAGGTTTTTAAAAAGCAACTTTTATGTCATGATTTTAACTGTGCTTTTTATGCTTGTTTTATTGTTTGTTTATTTTGATGTTGATTTTTATTGAACAGTGCTTTGTGAATTTGTCTGTCAGAACTGCTTTATAAATTAACTTTTCTTTCTTACTTATAAATAAACTTTATTTACTTTGAGAGTCTGATCTCTAGTTTCTTAGAAACTTGGCATTCTTTCTTTCCTGTGTTGTACAATGTTGTATTTGCTCTAGAAAATTTTACTTTCTCTTGTTTTTTTATGGTCACAAGGGACAGTGTTAAAGTTTTCAAAGTAAAAAACCATATCGGTTCTCTTTGAATGCAGCCAGTCATTTCATACTTAGCTGCAGTAAAATAAAAATAATGTGCTGTGGTCACTATATTTAAGTCTTTAAAACCTGATTCATATGCTCTGTCACTGGTCATTTCAACTCCACAATTGTGCTGTATGTGAGAATGTGAACCAGTCTTTTAACTTAGACTAATTAATCTCCTAAGATTTCTGGTAACTTCAGTGGCCTTCTATATTTTACAGTAAACTTGTTCAATGATATACGCTTGAAACGGGTTTGGGCATGAAAATACATGAAGCAAATGAAGTAAGGTCAGACAATTGCAAAGATGGGTTTTAAAGACATCAATTTTATGGGGCATAAGGGACACAGACAATGAGTAGTTTGTAAATCAACACAGAAGTCCTTCGGGAGTGACAAATTAGGCTGAATTGAATAAGAGTTGCTTGCTATCTTATTTGTGTTGTGGTTTGCTCATCACAGAGGCCACACTGTGGCCCTGCAAAAAGCATTAGAAATAATACTTTGCTGTATTTACAAGCAAGTGATGAAAGTTCATTTGCTTACCGGACTCTTTATGAGATGCATCTTTTCAATTGTTTGTTGACTTGAATAAGAAATCAGTCTGGCATGGCAGAAACTCAAAACATTTAGCCATCTAGACGTGGTGAAGACAACTTGCTGAAGTTTGAACTGAACAGATGAAGAATGATGAAGAAAGAGAATCTCAGTGACTTTGAACTTGGATTACAGTTGGTGCCAGACAGGCTGATGTTAGTATTTCAGAAACTACTGTGCTAATAGGATTTGCCATGCCCATATATCTTCTGGGTTTACATAAAATGGTTTTAAAAAGAGAAAATATCCAATGAGGCGGAGTTCAGCGGACAAAAGTACTTTGATGTTAGAGGTCAGAGGGGTATGGGGCTGACTTCTTTAAGATGTTAAAAAAAGCACCAATAGTGCATATATTGCGGAGGAGGCAAATAAGCTACAAGCAGAAGACCACTACTGTTTCTAGCAGCTAAAAACAGGAAAAGGTTACAGTTCACACAGGCTCAACAGACTGGGACCATAACAGACTGGAAGAAGGTTGGCTGGTTGAATGAGCCTTGATTTTGTCTGCAACATTCAGACTGTAGAATTTAGTGTTAACATCAAAGCATCAATCCACCCTGATTTGTGTTGACAGTTCAGACTGGTGGTGGTGTAATGGCGTTGTGGACATTTTCATGACAATTTTTTGTGCCTTACCAACTGAGAATAGTTTAAACTTCACAGTCTACCTGGGTATTGTTGCTGACCATATCAGTCCTTTTAAAATTAACAGTGTACCCATCTTCCAATGGTTACTTCCACCAGGATAATGCTTCATTTTACAAAGTTCAGATTATCTCATTATCTTTCTTTAAAGATGATACTGAACTCCAATGGCCTCCATAATAATCAGATCTCAGTTCAGTAGAGCACCTTTGAGATGGAGATCCACATAATTAATATGGAGCTGACACATCTGCAGGAACTGCTATCATGTCAAAATGTACCAACATCTCTGAGGAATGCTTCCAACACTATGTTGACTGCCATATGTCTAAAGCTTTAAATCAGTTCTGAAGGCAAAAGTTTGTCCAATCCAGTGTTTCTTGGGTGTACCTAATAATAAAGAGTCTGATAAGTGTATACACTCCACTTTAGATGCTTAGGCACAAACAAATGTGTATTTTAAATCTTTAAAGTCAAAATTGAGTTGATGGTGTTAGTCCACTGTTTGATACAGACAACGTAGTGTGGTCTGAGCTTGTCAGAACACATGCATTTGTTGGTGCCATCTTATTGAAGTGGTGTACTTCCTCTAGACTAGACTGTTGTCTAATTGTAACGTAAATGGTAGCATTTTGGACATAAGGTAGTTGTGGTGTTCACACAAATTTCTAACAACATTCCTGATTGTTCTGCTTATTGTCCGGTTCATACTGAGCACAGAATGACATTGTACTTGTACATTAAAAATGACATCTTGTATTTACCATGTCTGTCTCCTGCAGTTGTCCTCCAGGTCTGCAGCTTGGTCCTCTTCCCCATCAAGTTCATCGAGAGCATCAGCCTGAGGATCTATCATGAATTCAACTGGGGCTATGGGCTGGCCTGGGGAGGGACCATCTTTTCCTTTGGTGGGGGAATCCTCTATTGCCTCAACCCCAAGAGCTATGAGAATTACTACTAACTTCAATGAAAGCTGGGGACTTCACAGCTACGTGGTGAAGAAGAAGTAAACATGGGGAGGGAGGGTTATGTTTTTTAACAGCTGATTTTCCAAGATGTGTTGGGAATAATGAACATCAGATTTCAGTGCCCCAGTATATTGTCAGAAGCGTTAGGCCTTGGAAGCAAAATGGATGGTCAAGATATTACTTTTCTTGCCTCTGTCAAAAGAATTGTGGTTTTTGATAAGGATTTGTAACTGAACTGACTTGGTAGATTCATCTTGGCAGGGATTTGCTGATTTATATATGGTTTAATGCTAAGACTTGTGAAACACCCTTCAGAAAACTGTCAATGGAAGTCTCAACAACTCTCCCTCCATTCCTGGCTTCAAAACCCCAAGTTTTTGACTCTGGTAATTAGAAAAGTGCTGCATGTTCTTTGGCTGGATCCCTTCAATTCTTTTCACCCTAGTTTCCAGCTCCATCACCAAATCTACAGCTTGGTTAGATGTAGGAGCTGTTTTGTTTTTCAGAATCCTTTGGAGTCCTTTAACCTCCACAAGGACATGGAAGTGGATCACATCCTCATAACTTTTCAACAGACAGACTCTTCCTGGAGAAAGGTGAGGGCAGAAATAAAATAAAATAAGACACCCACTCATTATTCCTTTATCGACCCACTTGTCTGTTACCACGGCAACCCACAGGGAGTGCACATGCAGCTGTCATGATTGATTACCCACAGTCGGGAGTTGTAAGACAGTACTGCCCTCCGAGGCCTCCAAGCGTCTTCGATTGCCAATTGAGCAGAGTTTCTCCAGCCACCTGTCATTCATTGTACGGTTTCACCCTCCGGTAACTCTCTTTGTGAAAAAGGAGTGTTGTCATTTACGCAGCATATTTTCAGCCCGTCAGTGGTCAGGCTTACATGCATAACAGCCACGTGATAAAGGAAGAATGTTCTGAATGGAATCTTGTAATTATGCACTCATCTGATGGAGGTTCCTTGGGGCGTTCATGCCTTGTTTCATTTTCTGGCTGTATTTGGTAAAATTACTCAACCCAGTTAGTTGGTGAACAGTTAGTTGGAGTTAGACTTTTCTTACTTATTTACTAAGTGAATGTTTTCAATGTACCACTTCAAGGTTCCACAGACAATTCAAACATTTACTTAACATTTCTCCATTTGTGCCTTTGTCATAAACACATTAGGCTGTAATATCCAATATTCACAATATGTTCACAGAGGCAGATCAGGAAAAGCAGGAGTTCCAAGTCTAGCATTTGTACATTTTGCTGTAATCCCTTTGATCCTGCAAGTTTAAGTTTAACTCTGAAGTAGCCATCCTACAGGTAAAAGATGTTGGAACTGGGGATACTGGATTACAAATAGATCAGACCAATATCACAAGGCCTATAGGGGCCCCCCCTTAAGCAATGGCTTAGTTTGGTTATCTCTCTGAGTTAACATTTCATAAATCTCAAACTGTATTTGGGGTAGAAATATTAAGTTGAGGTTTTGTCAGATTTATTTTAGATTTTGAACTTGAGATGATCAAATGGATTCCAGACTCACTTAAAGAAATGAAATAGCCATTTAGTTTGGCACCAATAAGAAACCCTTAAACAGAGGCTAACTTTAGCATAGTTAGCGGCTAAAGGTTAACCAGTCACAGCATTTGTTAGAACTTACAAATCATTCCTATTTTACCTGTCAGTAATCATTTACTATTTATCCAAAAGGCTGGCACACAAATGATTTAAGATTATTCTGAGCCAGTCTGAAAAAAAGTCTTTCCCAGCTAGGAAGCGAATGTTCAGACGACGTTCACTGAACGTTCATTACTTTTGCTTTGTTTGTCTTTAATGTCCTCAATACAGGTAATTTTGACATTTGGCGAAAGTTGTCTGCAAACATTTAGCAAACGTACACCAGCATCATTAAAAGTTCAGCAAATGTCTGCGGACGTTCAACGAACGGACAACAGTCACTGAATGTTTAGTGGTGTTTCATAAAGATGTTCAGCAAATGGTCACTGAACACTGATGGTGATATTCAGAAAACGTCTGAACGTTCAGTCGGTAGTAGCCAACTCTGTCAACACAAAAGGGAAAATCAGAAGCTACTTCATTTTTTTACTTCAAAATAAGAGTCTCAAACGTGGATATAACGGTGTGAAACTTAAAGAGTACACCTTCATAACCAAGTCTCACTTTAATAGCTTACAACTAAAAACAACTGGATAGATAGTTTAATATGACAAAACTTTAATGGTTTACATAATATCTGCTTAAACCACTATATAATTTAAAAAAGAAATTAAGCGTTAACATGGCAGAAGTCCACTTCTGTCCTGGCCTTACTTAGACCAGCTCTCATGTTTAGCCTCTATTAAAATCAAGTTTATTTTGTACAAAATGTAGATGCTAACAGTATTTTCTGGATCACCTTATTTAATAACACCTTATAACCTTAATCTGCAGTAAACACTGTCATGTTCTATACATCAGCTGTGAGAATGCACCTCACACGAGATCTCTTGCTATGTACAAGTTATGTGAACAGACGAATGAAAAGGTCTATTCCTGTGTAAGCATGGCTACTGGCACATAAGTTGTTCCTAATGATAAATTCAAAGTATTTTCTTTGACCAAACTGTTCTCATCTTGTCAACTGTAAATGTCAGGAATCTGCAGCACTCACTATAGTTTCTGGTTGAAGACATTCTGGGATGTATTTAGTTGTACAGAGGAAGAAAATGTCACAATTAATCGATCCAAGAAATGGTAAAAAGTAAGTCTGGTATTTTACTTCAATGCTCTATCGCATTTCAGTAAAGATCATCTGACAATGTTGGATTTATTTCTGTTCCCCTGCCACATACTCTTTGTCTGACATTTTTATTCAGACGGTGTCATATTCTGCTGGCTAGTATATATACATATATATTTCTTGATTGTATACCACCTCATCTCCAGGTCCCCTACCAGGACATTTTTACTTGCTCATTAGAAACCAGCTCTTTATAGCATTTACAGTGAACCCCGCACCCTCCACAGATTACAGGAAATGTAGTTTTATGTTGATGTTGTTTTTACTTATTAAAAGGAGAAAGGCTACGCAAACAAACCTGGCCATATGTGAAGGTATAAGCTAAGACTTCTTGAATCAAGAAATTATTTAAATGGAACCTGTCTGACAACATGAAGTAGGTCAAAAGATCTCACAACACAACAAATAACACAACAATCTAAATTCAAGAACATAAGAGATATGAGGGGCAAATACTTTTTCACAACAGTGTAATGAACACAGTGTTGCTGTTGGTATTTAGTTTTTCAGTGATGCCAAGGGTTTCTCCTAAACAGTAGTGTCCATTAAAAAGGTTTTATTTATTTATAGTAATCACTTTAATCCACTGCATTTCTAAATTCAACATTCTTAATAATTTAGCATCTGGTATTTTCAAACTGGCTGGGTTTTTTTTTTACCCTATGTTGTGTGTTCTCACATTCTGTTTCCTAGATTACTTTCCTTTTCTTGAGAACTCATGGTTCCACCCCACACTCTAGGTGTGAAGGGATTTGAATGCAAAGCAGTTTTCCTGTGGATATTTGGAGATTCAAGCAGCGTCTTTCATTCGCTTCCCCTTCATTGTCACATATTTACTGTGGAGCCGTCATGTAACCATCATCCAAAAATAGGATCCAGGCCAACTCCCTAGCCACCTAAACAAATGAATTACTAGGAAGGTGGCCATGTGCTTCAACCAAATGACAGAAGTCCATTTATTTTACATCAATAACCATAGTCTCCTACATATGGAGATTATCTACAATGAAAAGTTTGTACATTATACAAAAAAAAAAAATCATGTCTTTTTTCAATCCATTAAACTTGTTACAGTCCTTTCATTACTGTTCTTAGTACTTTTTTCCCCCCATTGTAATGCTGGTACAGTTTATACCATGTTCACACGAACAGTATTTTGCAAACTGATTCTTTTCTGTTTGGACTTTGTGTCCTTGTGCAACTGGGTTCTCAGTGAAAAAAAAAAAACAACAAAAAAACAGCAAAATTTATGCCCAAATGACGCTTTTCTGGATACTATCCTAAACAGATTTTTCATCTAGTTTTTAAAAACTCTGCATCTGTGTCTGTTGGATGAAAAAAATGCTGTAATATATATGTGCTTTGCCAGCAGATCCAGAGCATCAGTGTCAGGCTTAAGATTCTCATATCGACATTCGAAATCTTGATATGGCCCAAAATGAAAATGAGTTTGACACCACCAACAAAGAGGCTAATGTTACACATCCCCACGCCATTATTTTTATGCTGCTGTTTTTTTGAATGTCTGTTTTTCTTTGTTCTGACTTCTTCCATTGAACTTCAAATGAAAGAAGAAGTAGTTACAAGTTATTAATTTCAGTTTATTTATATTGTGACAGTTTATAGCAAAAGTTATGTCAAGGCACTTTACAAGAAAAAAAATGGTCAAACCAGTTTCCAAGTGTACAAAAATATACAATAACTGAAATTCATGCCAAAACATTAATTTTAGCCAAGCACTGCTTTATTCATGCTCAGGATTTCCTCTAATGTTGACAATTATCGCAACCTGCTGGCATAGCATAGGTACTACAGTGACTGATTGGCTCTTGCATTGCACTGTTTCCAAAACAGTTCGCTTTGGTTATTTTATACAGCCTTTCCATTCAAGACGCTTATAAACGGTCACCTTTTTATTTTGCTATGACAATTTTTCTAATTTATGTCATCTGAGGTGATCAGAGGGTGCACATCTTATGTATTTATTTTATTATAACTATCACTTTGCTTATGATTGTGCCATTTAAGCTTAATAAGGATGTTTTGCTTTCTATGTATGTCTTTGTGGAGTAGGTACATTTTAACAGAACTGGGGGTTCAAATATGCTTATGTTTCAATGATGCTTTAGTAAAAGCAAGATGTGGTTCTGCATTTTTGTGCAGAGAAGTGAGAAAATATTCTGTTGCTTAATACTGTATATAATCTAAATCTAATTCTACTTGACACACACACACATACACACACACACAAAAGCACTATTCAAAGGGGATCAATCCCACAACAAAGACTTACTGATTCATTTTCAAACTGAGGTCGCTGCCATAAGTACACTGCCTTGAAAAGGTATTCATACTTCTTGAATATTTCCACATTGTCATGTTGCAATATGTTTGTTTTTTTTTTTTTTACAATTAGAAATCTTAGAATTGAGGAATCCATTTTTATTTAGCCTTCCTGTGTCAATACTTGCAACTTTGCACATTAAGACTCCTAGATTTTAGCCCATTTTTCAAAAAATAACTCAAGCTCAGTCAGAGTAGATGGAGAATATTTGCACACATCAATTGTCAGTCTGGACTTTGACTGGGCCATTTGAATTGTCCAGCTGGAGGATCAATTTCCTCCAGCTTTTAACAGGTTTTCCTTCCAAGGTTGCGCTGTATTTAGTTCCATTGTAGTTCCTCAAACTCTAAACAGCTTTCCTGTTCCAACTAAAGAAAAACATCTCCACAACATAATGCTGCCACCACCTCCTTTGACTGTATGTTTAGGATGATATCTAGCAACATACATCCTGAAGATTTTTTGCTTGTGAAAAAGTTTTAAGTACCCTATATTGTGTTCATACAGTTTAACAATTTTGCACTACTGTATATTGGTCTATCATATGAGAAACAAGTAAAATACATTCAAAAATTGTAACATTACAAAATGTGGAAAAGTTCAAGAGGAATGAAGTTGTAGATGGTTAACCCTGAATTTAAAACAGTTTTCAGTACTTCAGTTAAATTTGAAGTGCTAAAAACACAAATTCAAGCAGTCTATTTACAGTTCCATTTTCTTTTAAATTTTTACCTTGGAAGCCTCGTTAGTTGGAACATTCAGCTTCTGATTTGAAAGTAAAAATACAGAGGTAAACTTTTTTTTTTTAACAAAGCAGACCAGATTGGGTCAGTTTGGGTTAGTTTTTTAAAAAGAACAGAAACAATGATGCATATGATGCGTCTCTAGTTTCTGGCCCTTGTTGATCCCTTGTATATTTTAGCACAGGTCTGACTTAGCTGTGACTGATAGCATTTGTTTGCTTAGTAAATTACTGATGAACAGTAGAGACTTGTAAACAGAAACAACTCCCTTTTTATGCATCCTTTCCCAGTAGACTGGGGGGAAACACTGTCTAATGATGTGCGTAGGGATTTAGAGTCTGTGAAAGAGTGTGGATGATTCCAGAGATGTACAAGTATGTGTGGCAAGCAGAGCAAAAGTGTGTCTTTGTGCATGTGTATTGGCATGTTTTAGATGCCATTGTAGAGATGTCACTAATCAGCATTTATCTCTTTGTACACATTAAAGCACTGAACTGAAAGTCTCTATGTCACTTTGTCATATTGTTCTTTCTGCTTTTATCTTTTTCCAGCTCTGAACTAATTGCTGCCATGCTTATTTCCATTTTCAGTTTCTTTCAAATCTATGCAAATCATTTTTATCTAACATTCATTAAAACTGGTCTACATGTTCTGTAGAAAACTAATCAAGTGCACCCTCAGCCTAGATAATCAGAATGTACAGTTTTTTGTAGTGTCATCAGAAAGCTAACATTTCTTAACTAATACTAATACTACAGTATTTCAAGCTTCTGGATATGTTTGTGTGGGGTGGCTCTTAAAGCACTGATTCCAGCTGCAGTCTACATCTTTTGAATCTCCCCCAAACTCTTGAATGAGCATTGCTATACAATCCACCCAAGGCGGTTTTTGTCCTTGTTGTGAGTAGAATAGAATAAACTCCAGACTGGTAAATGTGTTTGTTGTGACAGAAGATAGAAAGAGAAAAACATGTTGAAGGACTATAGAAACCATGTAAAGTAAGATCTAAAAAAAAAGCAAAACAACAAAAAAGTGTATTTGTATGAACAATCTGCTCAGAAGCTGTTAACTTTTAAATTAGATTAGAATTTAGAAAAATACAAAATACAGTGAAGAGATGTGCAGTTTTTTCCTTCCACTCAACTTTCCATTATTGTGCTTGCATACATCACTCTGAAAACAGTCACCGTCTTTAGTAACGACTTTTGTGATTTACCTTCTGCTGGACAAATCTGCGGTCTTCCCTATGAGTGTTTGGCATCTAACATATTTTGGTTTTAATTAACCTGTGCAATATTCCACTTCTCTGAGAGAGTTGGGTTTTCATCAGCTGCAAGCCAGAACCACCAAGATTAATAGAGAAAAACTCTTGAAATAAATCAATGAGCGTAATGAATACATAATATATGAGAAATAGTTTTTGAATAACTTTTCAGTTGCATCCTAGTTTACTGAAATGCACTTGCATGGTGAAGTGCTGTTTATCTGAGGTTGTGTTTACCAAAATCAAAGATCTAAGAATCAAGTAATTTATTTAAATCATGTCCAACTGCATCATACAGTACAATTATCAGTAGAGTGAGAGAGAAATTAATTCAGTGATGGCTGGTTCCAGCTGTGAAACGTGTTCTTTGCTGCTTCATTACTACTGAGTTTCTTCAGGACTTTTTAAATCGTACATTTGTGAAGTAGCTGGAGTGCTTGTGAGCCTGGAATTGCTCTATCAGCTGAAAGAGTGCACTTATCTTCTTAACAGATCTACCTTCAACCACATCAGAGAAAGATCTCAGAATGACATATCAAATAATTCAGTCTCATGTCTTTGTTGTTTACTAAGCCCTCAGGAAAGTACCCCGACACCATATCTTTTTAAGACTCAGAAACCCATTTTACAGTAAAGAAAATAATGTACCCCCTAATCTGGGACTCTGCTACCCTCTGCTGTTCACATTGTGTATTAGCAGCAAGAGGTGAATTTGTTCCAAAGCCATTCCAATTGTACCATTCTTTGTGTTTTTGTTTGTTTTTTTGTTTTGGTTTCTTTTTTTTTACTCAATGTTTTATTTTTTTCCAAAGTTATTTACTGATGGAGAAAAGTGAAATGAAATAAAAGTGAAAAATTATCACCCCTCCTGGGAAAAATCTGCATCATGAAAATAAGCATCTTCTGCTTGTTCTGTGACCTACCTAAACCTACCACAGTTTCCAAGTCCAGCCTTTTTGTGCCAAACTACACCACTTTTACTTTGGACTTCATTAGCTTTCCTACCCCAATGCATATTTTCAAGAAGCTATGCTATAATCAAGCAGAGTGAGATGCCCTCAGACACACACAAAAACCACAGTAGTGCTTGACAGTAAACAAGTCAATACCCACTAGGTTATCCCCTCACTCCTATACTGAAGTTAACACACCATCTGCCAGCCCAGAACCTCCATCTATCCAATATCTGTACCCACTGATCCTTGCAGGGTCCAGGGGAGGCTGGTGCCTATTGTCAGCAGTCATTGAGTGAGAGGAGTCCATCACAGGGCACACAGAACAAACAGCCATGCACACACACTCACACATACAGACAGTTTTAGAGAGACCAATTCATCTGACATTCATGTTTTTGGACTGTGGGAGGAAGCCGGAGTAACCGGAGAGAACCCACACATATATGGGAGAAAATGCAAGTTCCAGGGCCTTTATGCTTTACCATGCGTTACCATAAAAGAACCACACTTGAAGACAGTAACAACACTGGATCCCTCACTCACAATCCATGCTCGGTGGATGTTCAAACATAGCCGACAAAACAGCTTGCAACTCCAGAAAACTGACCACCACTCTACCTGTGCTCCCTCCATGATCGCTTCCTTGACCTAATTCCAACCCCTAGCTAGCTTTCCCTGGCAATCATAGTTACCCACACAAAGTGACCTTTCCAAACCACACGATCAGAGCACATCTGCCACAGGGTGACTTTCCAAACACACATAGACAATATAAACTGTACCACTAGATACTCACTCTTTAGATATTGTTGGAAAAGGAAATGTAAATATAATAAAAACCTAAACCAAAGCAATCCCCTATCATGACACTGCCACCCCAGGAAGGGACAGTAGGCTCTAAACATGATGGGAACTTGAAATGTACTGAAATCCATTGATATTAACAAAAGATATTGTTGTGGAAAAGAATAAACCTTTTAACATTCACCAAAAATAAGCATTATCTTCTAACAATAATGTACCAGATCATTCTGAAACATTTTCCCCAATCAAAGAACATGCATTCTACAATAGCCTCCAGCTAATATAGATGAATCCCTGTATTACTAATCCTTGGTTATTAGCACTTAATAGGATATTGAATGGGGATGAACTGTTTATTGGACTCTGCATTTGATACCATACTAAAACCAGTAGGACAATTCCATTACATGTTATCGACTTTTTACTGAAGACACAAGTGCTTGAATTGCTTACTGGCAGGACCCCTCACAACCCCTATAGCTAATCACATCTTTTTACTGTAAAGGCCTGCACGTGTATAAATACATTACATTATATTACATTAACTTTTCTTAATGTTTTCAGAAGACCCCAGTCAGCAACCCACCCTCCTTCCTTTTCCCACTCTGCCAATAGATTTCATGAGTAGCTCCAAGATTTTAGCCAACAGAAGCTGCTACACCCATCACGTCATCATATCTAAGAATAGAAGCTCTCCAGCTCATGAATGCTCGTAATGCTGTGTGTAATGGCTCGTAACAGTAAACCTAGTCCTTCTTTTAAACACTCTGCAAATATAAATTGGCTATATCAGTTTCACAGAAGATCTAATCATAGTGAGTGTGGAACAGCACTGCCATTCAACCATGAAGCAGTGAGAGCGTTCCCATCAGAGACAAGCAGTTAAGGGAACAGTGTGTAATAAAAACATGTATGAGGATAAATTCATCTTTTTGTCAAGAGCTTCTGTTGGTCTTTAATCCCTTTGTGTGATTATTTTTAAACACCTTAGAAAGAGGCATGTTTAAAAAAGTAAATAAAGCTCAGAATTTTTTAACAGATTGTATTTCATTACATCTAACTGCATTGGAAATTTGGAAGGTTTTATTCTAAAGCAACACGTTAGGAAAAATGATCAAATATGTTCCAATTTTAGAGAAATGAGGGAAATTGAATAGTAGGCTTCTGAAAATAGCATTTTTCCTAGTAAATTCAAGCTTTAATGTTTAAAAAGTGATTTTAGCTTCTGTGATTTGTTGAACTAATATTTAGCTACATAAGGACTGTTGCTGAGAACTGCTTCATCTCTATGTTGCAAGGAGTGGACCAGATTCTGGCACCTGTGAGCAGGACCTCCAGCCCAGTACCAGTGAACTACATTCCCCTGTTTCTCTGCATTTCTTGATTTTGCCTCGCAAACGTCATGTTTGATGTCAACCCACAAGTGTTGTATTGAATTATGATCCAGGGATTGTGCTGACCAGTTGACCAGTTGTTGGTCTGGAACCAAGCTGCAGGGCACTTACTGGTGTGTTTGGGCTCATTGTGCTGATTTAACTTTCAATTAATTGGTATAAGGCAAAATGACCTCATTAGGTATTTTGATGTATTCAAATTAATCCATTCTCCCTGGAGTTTGATTTTTAAAACAAAAGTCTGACACCATTGTTCAAGAAACACTCTCACATCATGATACATGTTCAACCATGCTTTATAGTGTGGTGTTGCATAAACCCAGTATTTGGTGGTTGTTTGACCATTTGTCTGGTAAAAAGAACTTCTCAATAAATCCACAAAATGTGACCCCATTTTTCTTTAGCCCAGTCTTGCGCAATTAACATAAAGAGATAAAACCAGATGTGTGTGAGTAATGTGAATGAGTCTTCAGTGTTTGAATACATAAAAAGCAGACATAGTCATTAAAAATTAGGATGGCCTATGACATGCTGAGTGTAATTCTAACATAATTGGACTTGTTGAGAATTAATATAAATTTAAACAATTTTGAAAAATGGAAGTCATAATAAAATTGAAGGAAATATTTTTTTTCTGTAAAATGTAACGTAAAATGGTAACTCCAGAGAGGAATACATTTGGACACAACCACAATTATTTACACACATCATGTACATAGCGAGAACGCTATTACTCACATTTTAAGGGAGGTTTTCCCTGTTTAAACCTTAGACATTAGGCTTAGTGCTCCTAACTCCTAACTCAGAGCTGACTGAGGCCTTCAGAAGGAAGGTTAAAGCAGACTATGGGTCTGGTAAGGGATTTTAAGGAGATGTCAAAAGAATTTGAAACCAGCTATTCCACTATACGGATAAAGTATGGAAAATACTTTACCAGTGGAGGGCATAAAATACAACTACCAGCATGCCTTGCTCTGGCTATCCAAACAAGTTCAGCTTAAAAGTAGACCACAAGATGGTGAAATTAAAAAAATACACCATGGGATCTGCAGCAGGCTCTTGTTGCTATTGACATTGAAAGTGCATGCCTGTGCTGTCAGAAAGACACTGCTCAGGTTGGACTTGCAAGGAGTACCTCATCTCTATAAGATAAAGATGGACATACTAAAAGTTTGCCAGCAAGAAAGTTTTTGAATTGACCGATGGGTGTACTTTCTTTTTTACCATGACTTATGACTGCTGTCCCCCTCAAGGCCACAGCTTAGTCTGTTTCAAACTCACCTTGATATTCTTTAACTAGGCTGCATCCTCGTCCCAGGGAGGAAATAAATGTCATGGACAGGGAGATTGAGTTTTACGCTTGGTGTCTGCCAAGCGGTTTGAGCCACATCATAACAGCTTACTATTTAAAGGTGGGAATGCTCTGAGCCCCCGCTTATCCTGCCACCTGCTCATGTTCATCTGTCCTTCAGTGACAGACCAGCCGGTCCTCCTTCTCTTCCTGCTTTAGTCCCCTCGGTCTTACCTCCTGCGTCCACTTCTTATACTCCACCTTTGACCACTGGATCTGGAATTGTCTTATCCCTCCTTCCTTGAGGATTTAACCTGACCGTCTGGGCCCACAGTAACTAACTTTTTACAGCCGGCGGCCTGTTGATGGCGGAGGGCGTGCGTCCTGAGGATTATTGCGATGAGCCGGTGGAAGATGAGTTCGGGGAGATCATCAAGTGTCGGTCTGGTAAGACATCAAAGCCTTGTGTGTGTGTGTGTGTGTGTGTGTGTGTGTGTGTGTGTGTGTGGGTCCAGGAGCGTGCTGACCCATATGCTGATGACTGAGATATCAAAGGCTGCAGTACACTAATGCTGATCATGCTCCAAGCTAGTGACAGCAAAGAGGAGGTCACCCAAAAGTTTTTAAGTTTTGCATCATCAATGTACCAACTGATGCAAAATCTAGTCAATCTATATAGCTGATTTTGGGCCTTATTTTTGTACACAATGAATGCTTGTGTGGTGCAAATGTAAATAAGCTGTTTTATACTATACTGTTCAAAAAGCTGTATAAAATTCCAATATTTTCAACTGTGATTGTTAAAAAAAATTTCAGTTGACTTGTTTATGACTACATATACCTAGAAAAATAGCTTAACCCAATTGGTGTTAGCTTAAAGCTAAAAACATTCCAGTGGCACTGTCATGCATGGTAACATATGATGTCCAATTTGAAATGACCACACCACTCTGTGGTGATTTACAAATAAAGTCTGCTTTTGGGGTTATACTTTTTAACTATTACACATGACAGAAAAAAATTTATTGTCTAGAAGACATATTCAGAGAAATGGTTGGAGGACCAAAGCACTGGAGTGAAGCAGCCTGAGCAGACAGGTGTCCAGTTAAAACAGTTGGACTGAACATCTGACACTGAAGAACAAAATCATTAACTATACTTAACTTTACTATGCTGTAAATGCTATTCCTCCATTTTTAGTTTTTTGCCTTTAATGTTTCTGTTCATCAATCTGAATTTAGACAAAGAGAACCTGAGTAAATACAAAAAGCAGCTTTCAAATGATGATGTCATTTATTAAGAGGAAAATGCTTTTCAGGTCTCGTCCCTCCATACCCCACAAATATTCATTTGGCATGACCTGACTGTTCAAAAATTTACTTAAATGGATCCTATCTGACAACTTAAAGTAGGCAATCACATCATGCCCCACTCTAAAGAAGTTTCAAAGCAGACGAGAAACAAAGTTGTTGACATTTATCAGTTTGGAAAAAGTTACAGAGTGATTTTAAAACTTTGATACTCCAATGAACTCTACAGGGAGAGCAATCATCCACAAATGCAAAAAGATGGAACAGTGGGGAACTTTCCCTCGAGTGGAAGGCCAGCCAAAATTACTCCAAGAGTGCATCAACGACTCATTCAAGAAGTCAGTAAAGAACCCTGCATAACATCTAAAGCACAGAATGGCTCACTTTGCCTCAGTTAAGGTCAGATTTGTGATTCAGCAATAAGACACAGAGACTGGGCGAATATAGCCTCCATGGGAGAGTTCCATTGCCAAAATCATTGCTAAACAAAAAGAGCAAAAAGGTCTGTTTTACATTTAACAGAAAAAGACTATTGAGATAAAAGTGGAAGGTGGGTCTCACTTTCCATCTGGTGTAAAACTCACATAACATTTAGTGGAAGTGTGATGGTTTGGGACTGGTTTGCTCTTTCAGCACCTCAACATCTTGCCGTAATTGGTGGAACTAGTAATTCTTCTTTCCAGCATAAAATTCTGAAGTTCATGACCACTTGGGTTGTGCAGCAGGACAATGATCCAAAGCACACCAGTAAGTTCACCAATGAATGACTCAAAACATCAAAAATTGTGGAGTGACCTAGTCAAACTGTGGATTGAAATCAAATGGAGTGGGATGAACCTAAACAGGTCGTTCGTGTTCAAAAACCATCTAATGTGCTGGAATTAAAAAAAATCGCCAGTAATGTGAAACAGTCATTGCCAGTTATTGTAAGTGCTTGATGACAGTTTTTGTCCCAGACTGTGGCACATCCCATCTTAAGGTTTATGGGGCAACTCCTTTGGATAGGTTTATTCTCTTAATAAATGAAATCATCATTTAAAAGCTACATTTTGTTTTTATACAGATTATCTTTGATATTTGTTTGATTTCTGCAAAAGCAAATACAGAAGAAATCTATAACGGGGGCACAAACAAGTTCACGGCACAGGTGAGCAGGAGTGAGTAGTTGGGTGGATGCTGGGAAGTAATGAATTAAATGACTGGTGACAGAGGAAACTGAACAAAAACTATCACAGAAGAAGAACTTCAGCTGATAGAAACAAATGGACATGACAAAAATACCAAAAAAGTAAGAATAAAATCTAACAAAAACAGAATTTCCAGAACAAATCTACGTAGCTCATGAGTATGGACAGCTTAATTTTGCATGTGATATTTTAGCTACAAAGATGCAATGCCGCACTTGTTGGGGCATTGCATCGGTGCATTGGTGTAGTGCTATTTAGTGAGAGAATAACTCAAAAATATTTCCAGATATTGGACATAATTTCATTTATTTTACACTTGCATAAAAGCTTTCAGGTCATGTCATGTTGTTGTTTTTGTTATTTTTACTCCAGATGATCCAGAAAGGTAGGGAGACTGGCTAAGGCACCAAGTTGGTGAGGTTAGGAATAGATTTTGGGGGAATCTATTCTGCCTCCCTGTCTGCATAAACAACTTCGTTAGCTTCTGTCTGCTTAAATAAAGCCTGAATGAATAAATAAATCCCCTTCACATGTCCCCCTGACTTCCACACACTTTCTCTTGTGTCTGTGTCTTGGTCACTACCCTGTGGTGCAGCTGGTGGGTCATCTCCAGCTGGAAATAGCATTCAGCTGGCCAGACAGACTGCTGCAGAGTGGTGTCAGATAGCCTAGTTTGGAAGCTAGTACTGTTGCCTGCTTTTCTCTTTCTTTTTCTTTCTATCTTGTGATTTCTTCCATCCAGTCTTACAGTTTTCCTATTTACCTATAAGTTTATGTATTTATGTCCTCATCAGGTGATTCTTATTTGTTCTTCTTATTCCCTTCCTCCTGTGTTTCTTTTTTGTGCTACTCCTTTATCTCAGTGTGACACATCTTACCACCAATGTTGTTGTCACTGTGTGGTTGGACTTTCTGTCGGGAGCTAAATCTGGCCTTCTATCTTTATGTTGTAGTCCTCACTGGGGATACTTAACATACTGTCTGGAATACTGTTCTGTATCAGAGTATAAAGAGGTTTCAAACTGGGAATGTTCCGTAATTTTTGATATGCACCTCCCTTTGATTTTGCAGATAGATAAAACCTTAGTAAACAATATATTTTAAGGATATCTCTTTATTCAGAGCTGATTATATGATGCCTTTTGACAGTATTCATATAGCTTAAACTGTTTCACAGTTGGCCACATCTACAAACTTTAATGTCTTTTTGGGGATGGGGGTAACTGCTAATTGGGAGCAAAAGGATACAAACTGGACAAAGGTGCATGTTCCCTGGTCCCTGCAGAAAAAAAAAAAACATTCCCATATCATGATGAAGCCACCACCATGTTTCACTGTGGGGATGCTGTGTCCTAGGTGATTTGAGGAATGTCTATTCCACTTTTATTCTACATATGTGCTGTCTCCCCTAAATGGTGAATGGAAAACAGCAAATGAGACCTCCGATGGATATGTTCTCACCGCTCTGCTACGGAGGCCAGAGTTTATTCCTCAACTAATTACGGTCTTTACAGATTCTCCCACCTGAGATGTGGATCACAACAGCTTATCCTGAGTTACCATGGGCTTCTGGGCTGCTTGCAAATACATGCCACTTTTTTGTAAAACAATTTGTATCCTTTCACCGACACTTCACAATTATGCACTACTTTTAGTTGATTTATTATAAAATTCTGATAAAAAACATGGAAGTTTAAGATTCTCAAAATGTGAACAAGTTCAAGGGGGTATAAAGGGGTAGAATTTTTTTTTTGCAAGAACATGTCATTTTACTGTGTAGAACAGACCTCTGATCTAGCAGGTGAAAACTGTGATCCTACCTGAGTTTGGCTGAAGCTAAAAGTGCAGCACCTTAATTTTTAATTTACTATTAAAAGTAAAACTGTGAAAGTAAGAAATGAAGCTGGTCCAAGGGACCAGTTAGTTATGGTTTCTGTGCCAGTGCATATCATCATAAGAAATTGATTTTCTATTATCTCTACAGAACAGGGACAGGCCCCAAGACCAGTTCTATAGGGGCACTGTCCCCCATTGGCCCCTGTCTAGATCTGCCCATGTCTGACATCAAAGTAGACAGCAAGCATTAAAGACTATTAGAACCTGTGTTTGTATGACCTTTAACCTTTGGGTTATCTGTAGGGGTGTGAGTGTGACCATGTAAGGAGGTTTTGGGGGGGGGGGTTTACCCCAAAAACATATGTTTTGGGTCGGTCTGTATGTGTGCGTCTGTGTATGCACACGCACGCGGAGTAGGTATGTGTTCTAGTTTGTCTCCTGGAATTGTAAAGATGTTGCAAAGTTGAGCAGAGTAACAACCTCACAGCATTCAACCCAAAGAACAGCAAGCAGCAGGTCGCCTCAGCTCCCGGAGGCTGCGGTGGCCCCACACAGACACCCCCATGGAGTAGCCATACACAGGTGAGCAGCAAAGCACAGGAGCCGCAGCCCTCAGGCCAAAAAGACACAAAGGGAGAGTACCAAATCCTCCTACCCAACCTCTCCCCAGACAACTATGAGTGCAGCTGATTTTAAACTGTTGCTATAATCTGGCAAATGTGGTTTTCAAGGCCTTCCACTTCTTCTTTTGTCATTGTCAAGAAGTTTTTTTTATAGGACTGGATTAAACATGAACAATGTGATGCCAGTGGCCAAGAAAACTACAAAAGACCTTCAAAAAGATGGAAGAAGTATTGATCCAGAGCTCTTTATACTCCAACAATGTATTTGAATTGTTAGAGGCTAAATGTGATAAATTAAGGTCTGGTGTGTTTATTTTTTTTTTTATTTCATAAGAATAACAATGAATCCTTATTTAAGTTCACTTTGAGAAGGTCTTACAAAGAAAACAGATAGAATAATAAAGTTTTATTAACATAGAATTTATGAGGATGCTACTTTTCTACCAACAGCATATCATGTTGCAAAACTATCAGACCTCTTTGGCTTTTTCACATTTTGTCACCTAACAACCACAAACTTCAATGTTTTATCTGGATTTTGAATGATGGGGCAATGTTCACTGGGAATTAATTGGGAACAGAACCTGTTTCATTTTAGAGCTTTGCATCTAAAATGAATCTGAGCTTACAGGTAAAGCGTTTTTCTGCCAAGGAAATAATTAATGGTCAGTCATTGTGAGTTAAAATTCTGCTAAGAAGAATTAGGTCTTAATCGGATTTAGGTCTAGACTTCGACTGGATCATTGTAACACATGAATATATTTCATTCTGTTATTTAAAGAGATTCCTGGATGTCCTCTGATTGTGCAGCTTTGTAGGTGAATGTGTTTGTGTAAGTGTGTGTGGTCAGTCAGAAAAAAAAACAAAACTGTAATTCCAATAGGACTGCTGTGTAAATTAAGGGTAGAAAGCTGCAGTAATATACTGCTTATTTGCACTTCAGATGCTTAGTATCTCATTGTTATAGTGTTTTATAGAATGCTAAGAAGTTCATTATTCTTATAGGAAGTATTGCCTTTAACAGAAAGTATGAAATTCCCTCCAAATAAACAACATGAAACCGATTCCTGGATGAGTCGTCGATACTCTCTTGGAGTAATTTTGGTAGTGTGACCTCTCCTTGGAGAGCTCACCACTGCTCCATGTTTTATCCTTGATTGTCTTTCACTGTGGTAATAGTTTGTGACCATTTCCAGGCTGATCAACATCCATAACGTTGTCCCTGAATTTCCTTATACTTGGGCATGATGTGTTGTTTTTTTGACATCTTTTAGTCTACTTCACGTTGTGAAGCAGGTCTATAGGTCTGGCAGTGATTTTATCAAGAGGGGCAAACAATTTTTCACACATAGATGACCATATTTATTCAGGTCATCTTTGATATTAACATTTTTTAATGAAGTATGTCAAAAAAACAAAAATGAAATAAACCTTTAAGATTTCTTTAATGCATCTGAAAATGAGGTTGTGTTTAAGCTAATTGGTTGACAAAGTGACTGTCAGTGTCTTTGCTTTGGCTAAATCTGGATGGGACAAAGGAGTCACAAACACATTTCTGGGTCAAATTAAGGCAAGGATGGGTGGAGTAGTAAAAAGCTACAGGGAAGCAGTAAGGTGGGCTTAGTTTTTCACACATATTTTAGCATGGATTTAAAAGAGGGTGTGCTTTTTCTCAAAAATGTGTTAGTTTAAAGCAACCTTTAGTGGTTTTAGAAGTAGCCAGCTTCACAGATCAAATCACAACTTTTTAACTTTATCTAATGGCTTGTGTTTGGATAGACAAGACAAGGAGAAACATGTGAAACATGAATAAATACAATGATTAAATTGAATGCCAAGTAATAGGACATTAAGCCAACTGAAAAAGTAAACAACCATTCATCATGTTGAGCTGTAAGCTGACAGAGTAACAGATGTACAGTGAACCTTCCTGTGGTGTGAACAGAACTAAGGTTAAAGCTTCAAATGAAACAAAGCTATAAGTAATTTTTCAAGGCTGACTGAGGAACACCCTTCGGGAAATCCAATTTTGAGGTTGGCAGGCTGCTTGATGTAGGAACTGGGCTTACAGGAATGAAACTGTAACCAAAAGGCAGTGCTGGGATTAATTGGGAACAGAACCTACGGAGCTTTGCATCTAAAATGAATCTGAGCTTACAGGTAAAGTGTTTTTCTGCCAAGGAAATAATTAATGGTCAGTCATTTTAGGTTGTGTTAAAATTCTGCTAAGAAGAAAGTAGCAATGGAATCTTTAAGTGTTTCTTTGAACCATCAAATAAGGTTTTAATGTTTCTACTTTGGCCAGTGTCCTGATTGAAAAAGACAACAAAAACAAAAAAAAAACAGAGGCAGTTATGACTTGGAAAATAAAAGGAGCATCACTCATCACAGTTTTAAGGTGTTGTAATTCTGTTTTACTACTGCAGCTGATAACCTATGATGAGTGGGTATTATACCACAAGACTTTAAGCCCGCCTGCTGATACGTCTCCTACCTCATTGTTTCACTTTGCCTCTTGTCCAATGAGCAAAAAGTCCTTCATGCCAACTGAGCATTTGTTCCCTAGGAA
Source organism: Anableps anableps (assembly GCA_014839685.1). Lineage (NCBI taxonomy): Eukaryota > Metazoa > Chordata > Actinopteri > Cyprinodontiformes > Anablepidae > Anableps > Anableps anableps. Next base: position 12,900,289 of record CM026088.1, read on the forward strand.
TATGTTGCTGCTGTGCCATGGCACTGAACCCAAAGGACAACATGTTCTGTGTTGCCTCTACCTTTGGTAAATACTGTTTGAAGCCCTGGGAATCCCAATTCATTGACCCCGAATTAGAACTGATGAGGTTTTATATGATTTGGAACTAATTCTGAAAAAATATTGGCCTTAATCTCATACTGGCAGGATAACTTGTAATCAGGGACTGGTGAACAGGTTATGAATTATGCATAAATTTACCCAGGCTTACAAACAAATTGATATAATCACTTTCTGAGCTATGAAAAAATAGCCTGCAATTATTTCATTAGTCAAGACATCAAACTGTAGAAGAACTAATATATCTGTGGTTTGATTGTGTATTATTATAAAGAACACTTTAAATATCAGCCAATAAAATGCTTTATATTTTAATGAAATATATAGTAGCTCAATATTATTTGCAATAGTGGAATTCTAATTTTATGAACTAATTTTCTGGGGGCAAAAAAGGAAAAACTACCTTCACATTTTTACAAAAATTTAACTAAAGAACTTTGTCAACTTTTAATCTCATTTTTAGTTTGCAGTTTTCAGCAAAGAACTGTAAAATAGATATGCTTTTGTTTGTATTTATCATATATAAGTATGTTAACTTAAAAGTAAAAACTGTCTAACTTGTGGGAGAGGAAGTTTCTGTGCTGATGCAAGAATTCAAACATGTCCACATTAAGCTAGTTCAGCAATGGTGCTAATGCTAATGTCAAAGTTCGCTCCGCTCTGTTAAAGTGAGTCGTTACCAATTCAAAAAATGCATCTTAGCTGTGTTTGTCAAGGAAAAAGTTGAGATGACTGCTTGTTAGATGAGATTTTAAGAGTTTAGTACTATTTATAGAAGATTTTGTACTACAGCAGATCCGTTCTTATTTTTTGTTTCTTTTTAAAATGAAGGACAAAGCGCTTCAAACTTGTTAGCTTTAAACGTATGTTAAGGAAGATGATTCTTGGATAAAGAAGTTCAGGAACAGTATTTGTATGCAAGCTATCCTGTTTATGAATTGATGATTATGCAGCTGTTTTGTACTTCACTTGGATGCATGAAAAAAAAAAATCAAGAAATATTGTGTATCTGGAGCTGGGCTGTAAATTTTGATCTTTCATTTCCAGAGATTCTTTGTCCGTCTTCCCACTTCGGCCTAGCAGTTGGATTTCATGTTTTAATCAAACGAACCTTTAGTTCAGCCAAAATAAAGCAAAATAAAACTTTCTCAGAAAAATAATACCTTTCCGGGGGAAAAAATGTGGTTGTGACCTTCCAAGCTGTTGTTGTAATATTTATGTCACGAACACACCTGATTCAAAAGATGGCTTGTTAGCAGGCCTCTGCAGAACATTGACATGCTGAGAACGGAGGTAGTTGCTACCAGGGTTTTGAACCAGGGAGTGAACCAGCCCTTGAGGACTGACTTTGGACACCACTGTCATACAGTTATGAGTCTTTGGAATGATTGTATGTTCAAAATACTTCAAGAGTGCAAAACATTGCCAATTAGTTTGTTTTGTTATGGTAAAATGTTGTGCGTAAGCTCTCATATCTGTGAAGCTCTCCAACATCATAGGAAACGCTCCTGGCAACTAGCTAAGTTTAGACTCTATTTATCTATTTATTTTACATGTGTCCTACCTCTGCATTCCAAGCATAACCATATGAAGAAAATGGTTGCCTACATGTGGCAGGACATTTTTAGCCAAGGATCTCTTGTGATGGTATCCAAATTGTGTGACTGACTTTATGCAATCAGAGTTGTCTCTGGCATCAAAGTAGCCAGGTTGCTTAATGATTTATGTTGCTACCTTAAACCATTTAGATTATGTACATTTAAACGTGTGTGTGTGTGTGTGTGTGTGTGTGTGTGTGTGTGTGTGTGTGTGTGTGTGTGTGTGTGGCTGGGTGTGTGGTGTGGTCTGTTTGTAGATACTCCCTGTAACTCAGTGGCTGTATAATATGACTGCTCCCATCTTGTCCAACAGTCATCTTTTGATTGGTTAAACAGCCTTGAGTGTTGCTGAAATTGCCTCTTGTTGATGCAAAAAGAGAGTGGTGGGAACCGAACCAAATTATTTGAGTGATTAAAATAAACATTTTAAAATAAATCTTAAAATTGTTTGAATTTAACAAATTGTGTCAAGTGTGAGAAAGAAACAACTTTTAAAAAGTTTCATTCTACTGTTAAACCTGCATATTTTTCTGCTCAGAGATATTGATTACAATGAAATAACATGTTTGCCAGTTTTTGAACATTTTTATTGGTTTAATTACAGTTAATTAACAGTTAATTTTATCAGTACAGATGAAAAAAAAACAACATAAAAAGTTGGTTTTATTTATTACTAAAATATTTGGTTACTTCAGTAATGAAGTAGAATTTAAGGGAAGTAAAATTACACCCATTTAGAAATCTGAATATCTTGAATTTTAAAATTTAGAATAAATACATTTACCTGTTAGCCAGCGGTTGTTTGGAGTCAAGTAATAAATATTATAGCCAGGAGATGGCAGCAGAGGCTCCGACTGACTTGGGAACCTTCCTCAGAGACCTGTGAAGTGCTGGCAATAGAGATGAGTGCGTGGGAACAGATTCTGTCCTTAGGAGAGTTGAGTCTGGCTCTAAATGAAAGAAAGACAGGTTGGGTTGATCCAGACAGAGAACAAGAGAGAGAACAGAGGGAGAAAACAAGCTCTAAATGATAAAGGAGCTGGAGGAGAAAAAACAGCTGTTGATTTCTTCAGGGAAAAGAAGGGAGGTAAAATAAATGAGTGGGTTGTGGGTAGCGGTTGATATGAAGGCTGGAACGGAGGGTTCACTGTTTGATCTGACCCACATGGAGTTTCTGGGTCATTATAGACCAGAAAAGGAAGAGTAGGAGGCTGTTGGGGAGGGACTGGTAATGAGTCTGACAGTTGAAGATCCCAGGGGATCTCGTTTGCTAATCATTAGACACACACAAGCCTGTGCATACAAAAATGAAGGAAGGACTTGGATTATGCTATGGATTCTCCTCAGTTTGCACCCCATTCTAATGGAAGTGAACTGACAACTTCCAGCAAGGTCTTCAATGATTAGTCATGATAGAGCAAGCATCATGCTGGGAACAAGTCAGCAAAAACAACTGCACAGATCATTGATGCAAGAAACATTCATGCTCACTAGTAGGCTCAAGTAGTCAGCATGGCAGCCTTTGAGCACATCACTCTGGACTGCTCAGGTGTTAGGAAACCTGCTGAGCATGAAGAAGGGATCACTAATTCATTAAATCAGACTGCAAACAGTTGACATTGGACTTAACATCAGAATCTTGACTGATTCTGAAGTGGTAAGGGTTTAAAACTTGTCAAAGTGTGAATCAAAAGTTGAAGTTGAACTTTAAAACATAAATTCCACTTGACCAAAATTTCTCAGAAATACAGAAACTGTCCTCAGGTGTGTGGTGTTTGCTATAGGACAGAAATAAATTGACAAAACCTGTAATCCAGTTGTTTGTGTTGGTTAATTCCAAACTATTCACAGACTCACCCGTCCTTTTTGGGTGAATCATGGTTTGTTTGAAAGGTTTGGCATGGTTATTTAACCGATAATATAACCAATATCACAAACTTTTCCAAGTCTTTCTATCATTGAGTGTGTTAAAATATATTAAATATCCAACCATATATGTAAACAGGTACTTTAGTTGCAATATGGTAGACAAGAGGTTTCTGCAAAGGAAGAATGTCTCTTCTCTTTGTTAAGGATTTATTTCTTAAAAATGGTCATTATTGTGTCTTTCAGCAAAATATAGATCCAAGTAATGAATTTGAGCTTAATTAAATAAAAGGTTGGTGTCAAACATAAAAACATAGATAATAGACATAACAATTAAAAAACAAATGTGTATTAAATACCTTTAAAAACTATACAAGACAATACACATTTAAATAAAGTCAAGTTGTATTCTCTGATTTTACAGTAGTCATGTTTCAGAGTCTGGAGTTCATGGTATATGGACTATTATTCAAGAGAAGGATGATTTGCACTGCAGCTAGTTTTTTATTACCTTAAAAACTGTTGAAAGTAAGCCAATAGCCGTATAATTACTTATTACTGGCAGGATTACCGGATTTAGGAATTGGTGTAATGACAGAGCACTTCCAGGAGTTTAAAAAAATCATCTGTGAAGCTATTCATAGAACAGTTCTTGGTACTATTATTATATATTTTCAAAAATGTCAGGGAAAGCAAATGTGTCTTTGCTAAAATGGTTTGCAAGACATAAAATCAACCTCCCTCTGTGGCCATCTCAGTTCCCACACCTAAACTCTCCTGAAAACCTCTGTGGTGAGATGTAAAAACAAGAACCTCATGTTTCATGAGCATGTCTCTTCACAAGGTTAGAATCACTATAGTCAAACTTTACTGCAGTTTTTAACTGGACAATATCATTCTGTATACTAATCATATGATACCGTTCCTGCATAAAGAAGAGTTTTGTCAATTTGCAAATCTTCAGCTGAGCTACATAGCTCTGCGTACTAGTGCCTGAGTCAGCCCATACTCATTACTAGTTATAAACGTCCTCTTCTTTGAAAGAGAGCAATAGGAAGCCTGAATGTGGTACACCTCTGTCTCAGGGGTTTATATAAATGATACACAATGGCGAGAGACAGCAAATATGCATAAAAAGGGGACATGTTTAATTTAGATGATTGATATTACCTTCCATCTGCATTTAAACTAAATCTTTGTACCTTAAGTGCCTCTTGCAATGATTTAAACTGAAATCTGCAGTGATATCCTCCTTCACTTTCCTGAGTGAATATCTGAACCTGCACTTAAAATGCATCTCTCCTTCTTCATGTCAATGAATTCAGTTTTCTAAAGTGACAGCATGTTTCTATCTAGATAGATTACCATTGAAAAACTGCATATTACAGAAACCAGATCTCCTCTGGCCATAGCTTTTGTCTCTGTCTGGAGGGAAAATCACTGTCACAGTGTGGAACCAGTCTTTCCTCAAGGTTCATCCAATAAAGCCAATTTCAATTTGGCTGTAAACTATAAGAGTAAGAATGAGATGGGAAATGTGCCTTACAGTTTCTAACAGACCAGGTTTTGTTGTATTGTCAGCACCAGAACCCCAGAGATGTTTCATTTGCAATAATCAAGACACAAAAACAAACATGAGTTCATCAGTGTTGCTCTTATCACACACTAGGGGACAGATTTACTAAACTGAGCAGGGGTGGTTGTAAAACTGTTAACTAATCCAGCTCATTATACTAATGGCCAAACCAACCTGAAGAACAGAAAATCATCACAGAGACAAAAACAAGCAATCAACACTCTTTTAGGTACTTAGAGATGGCTCTACATGGGCCCAGAAGTAACATGATTACAAATTTAGTTGTATTTCAGTTGTTAGAAAGTTATTAGCATCATACCAGTCTATCATATGACACAATTTCATATACACTGAACAAAAATATAAACGGAACACTTTTGTTGTTGTTCCCATTTTTCATGAGCTGAACTCAAAGATCTAAAACATTTTCTATACACACAAAATAACCATTTCTTTCAAATATTGTTCACAAATCTGTCCAAATCTGTGATAGTGAGCACTTCCCCTTTCCATAGATAATCCATCCCACCTCACAGGTGTGGCATGTCAAGATGCTGATTAGACAGCATGATTATTGCACAGGTGGGCCTTAGGCTGGCCACAATAAAAGGCCACTCTGAAATGTGCTGTATTGCTTTATGGGGGGTTTGAGAACCAGTCAGTACCTGGTATGACCACCATCTGCCTCACACAGTGCAACACATCTCCTTCGCACAGAGTTGATCAGGTTGTTGATTGTGGCCTGTGGAATGTTGGTCCACTCCTCTTCAATGGCTGTATGAAGTTGATGGATATTAGCAGGAACTGGAGCACGTTGTCCTATATGCCAATCCAGAGCATCCCAAACATGTTCAATGGGTGACATGTCTGGTGAATATGCTGGCCATGCAAGAACTGGGATGCTTTCAGTTTACAGGAATTGTGTACAGATCCTTGCAACATGAGGCCATGCATTATCATGCTGCAACATGAGGTGATAGTCGTGGATGAATGGCACAACAATGGGTCTCGTCACAGTATCTCTATGCATTCAAAATACTATTGATAAAATGCACCTGTGTTCGATATCCATGACATATGCCTGCCTATGGGCCTATGACCCCACCACCACGTTGACATCAGCAAACTTTTCACCCACACAACACCACACGTGCTGTCTGCCCTGAACAGTGAAAACCAGGATTCCTCCATGAAGAGCACACCTCGCCAGCATACCAGACGCCATCGAATGTGAGCATTTGCCCACTCAAGTCAGTTAAGATTACAAACTGCAGTCAGGTTGAGACCCTGATGAGGACGACACGCATGCAGATGAACTTTTTGTGCAAAAACTCTTTGGTTGTGCAAACCGATTGTTTCAGCAGCTGTCTGGGTGGCTGGTCTCAGACAGTCTTGGAGGTGGAAGTGAACATGTTGGATGTGGAGGTCCTGGGTTGGTGTGGTTCCACGTGGTCTGTGATTGTGAGGCTGGTTGGATGTACTGCCAAATTCTCTGAAACACCTTTGGAGATGGCTTATGGTAGAGGAATGAACATTCAATTCACGGGCATGCTTGACTTGCCTTTACCTCCATGTCCTCAGTTGTCAGAACACCAGATCCATGGTACGGGAGAGGGGTGGAACTGGGCCCTCCAACTATCAAATTATGGGCAAGAATTTTTATTTTTTAACACAGACCTGTTTGTAAAGAAAAACTCCTGATATTTATGGTACCACACATGTCCCCACGACAACTGCTAAATAAAGGTTTGGCCCTTAAGCAGTTGAAGCTCATATCTAAAATGTTACATATACAGTAACGAAAATATTGTATCAACATGTTAGACCGCAGCATTAAGACAAATGTGTGACATTTGTGACATTTTGAGTTAAATAACTCAAGATGTCCCAAAATTGATACCTACATGTGAAATTTTAATAAACGGTGATATTCATGTGTCAAACAAATTAAGCTATCTTTACCCTGATAAAGGAATATAGAATTTTTCCATTTTTTTTTTATTTATTTGAAATGTTATTAATATTTTTATGTCATAACTGAAGACACATCAAGGCAAGGCAGTTTATTTGTATAGCACATTTTTTTATATTGTGGTGCTAAGCCATACAGTAATTTCTAAACTAACAGAAGTATTTTAAAGTCTATTCTCTGAGCTCCAGGGAGCCAGTGGAAGGATTTTAGGACTGAGGTGATGTGTTCTATTTTCCTGGTTTTAGCGATCTGGATCGGCCGCAGCTGTCTGACTTTTTAGTAGACCTGTGAAGACATTGTTGCAATGATCAACTAAAAATAAACTTATGGATGAGTTTCTCAATATCTTGTTGAGAAGGACAAGATCTCATGAATGTAATTTGTCTCTCAACCTTACAAATCTAAATCTCTCAGAGATGCTAACATAGAAAAACTCTGTAGTTAACCCCTTTGAGCTATTTTGATCTTTAAATCAGTCTGCTGCTGAGCTTCTGTGGAGGTTAACCAGTCAGATATTATTGGGTTTATTTAATAAGACAGCTACAATTTAGATTATTTCATAATATACTTCATAATCAGCAACCACCTCTACCATGGTCTATTTAACAACTACAGCCGTAGATCAACACAGACCTCCAGCAGCAACAGCAACGTTGTGTCCATCAGGGAAAACATAGAATACATTTGCTTTGCATTGTCCCTACATGATGACAATGATATAGTATGTGTCGATTCCATATTAGATTATTGATTAATGTCTGTTGTTGTTATGCTGTTGTAAGGTGTTTTAAGATATTGTTCTAGATGCTCCTTTTTAACTTTGAGAACCTGCCCCTTCAAAGGTCTCTGCACGGCCCTGCTCCAAAACCATCGTTTTTGTTGTGATTTGTTTTGCTGAGTTCAGTATCTACAGATATATATCTGTAGATACTGAAGTTAAGTTAAAACAACTCAGTAACTCAGTCCCAGCAACATTTGGTGTAATTCTAATGCTTTGAGAAACCCTTCTGAGAGTTAGCTTTTTTAAAAAAATAAATAAATAAATAAAGCCAAAATCACACATTAACATGTTGGGTTGGGTGGCTGTAAATGATGAACGGATACATTTCAGAATAACTTCTAAATAAATATGGGACTATATAACTATATTTAAGTGCAAAGCAAGTCTATCAGTTTAGTGCATGGTCTTCTTTCAGGAGGTTTTGCATTGAAAGTTGCACAGAAGTATATTACAGTTTGACTCTTACTCATGTTAGAAAACATTTTTTCCTGCATTCCATCTTTTACTACCACATCATTTTCTCTGACTATTTTTTCAATTTGCTCATGAAGACCTTGCCTTACACAATTTTCCATTGTCTGACACCTAGACAGACACACAAAGCCAACGTAGACTACCCCCATCTCTCTTCTTTCTGTCACTTCTTCTTTCTAACTCTCTCTAAAAGTCAAAAGTCACTGTCAGCAATGTTCTTTTCATTTTTGTTCACTGAGGTGGTTTTATAAGCTCATAATAAAACGCAAAGATTGAATATGAGAGATGGCCTAAAGAATGATGGAATTGGTCGAAAAGTGAAGGTGTGAAAAAAAATTGTGATTTATGTGGTTAGCTAGTGAGATGGTAAATGGCGACTACAGAGGATGAGAGGCTGAATGAAGCAGCAAGGGATAAGATGAAGGAAGCAGTTATATTTAGTACAGATATTAAATAGCACAACCCATCTTTGAAAAATATTCATTTATATAACTTATATGCTTTGATCTATTCTATTCCATTTTAGCTCAGGTTATATGTTTAGAGTTGTTGCCCTGTTAGACGATGAACCTCTACCCCTGTCTCAAGTCTTTTCCAGCGTCTAACAGCTTTTCTTCCTATAATGGCCTGTATTCAGCTCCATCTATTTCCCTCTCAACTCTGACCATGATACAGCCACCACCATGTTTCACAGTGGGCGATGTTGTGTTCAGGGTGATTTGTAGTGTTAGTGTTTTGATTGACACAGCATTTTATGTGGGTGCCAAAATGTTTACCTTTGGTCTCATCTGGCCAGAGCATTGCAACTCTTTTCAAAATCGATTTTCCTTTTTCCACTCCTCCATTTAAGCCAGTTATGTACTGTGCATGACAAATTTTTGTTTCTAATTCATAAACATTCGGTGCATTTCATGTTATTTTTTAGATGACATTAATGACAGGATGATCTGATTTAGCTCTGAAAGAAAAAGAGGTGTGGTTGTGTTATATTATGATTCTGCAAAATGAATGTTGGCCCCCTTCAGGATTGTCATGTATTTGGCTTTCAAGTCCCTGCTAAAGAAAATCAGCCCCACAGCGTGATACAAGATGAATCAGACCTGGTAATAAGTTAAGGTTTAAGATGATCAGATGGTAACACTTCAAAGAAAATAAAAATATTATATAACATCACAAGAAAAAGCAAATTATAACATACTTATTTCTTAAATAAAATGTTTTCTGTACTTGGTTATTTTTAGAATATGTAATTATATAAAAAAGTAAATCTACAAAGCAGGCTCTTTATTTAATTAAATGAAATTTGAATTCAGTAGCTTTAATTAAAAGGATTTGTTTTAATTTAATTGCATTTAATTTAGTTGAACTGGATTTAAATTTGACTTGAAAATGTCGAAATAGGTGTGCTTTTTTTGTTTTTTTTTTTTTTTTTTTTAATTAAAATTAATGTACCTAACTGCACAATCTGCACATCCTGTAGGAAAAGCAAATGTGAAATACCAAGGGATGCATTGAAGGATAATAATTGAAACATAAACATATAGTCACAAAAGGGCTGACATGCAGATGAAGGAGTGAGGGATGAGAGACCCAGGAAAGGGTCTGTGGGAGGAGAGGGACAGGGTTGTGATTGCAGTTAATTGCTATTCACATCCAGGGTCTAATCACTCTGCGGCTCTGTGTGTGTGTGTGTGTGTGTGTGTGTGTGTGTGTGTGTGTGTGTGTGTGTGTGTGTGTGTGTGTGTTTGTGTGCGTGTGTGCTGTCTTTGCAAATGTTTTCCAGCTCCTGGTTACAACCCTGAGCTCGGTGAAACGCCTGCTTGCTCATACTTCAGCAGTGGTTCCTCATTAGGAAGCAGATGATATTCAAGAACCTCTGCTGCACCTTCTTCACCTTCAAATCACACAGGGACACCTTTTTAACCTACATCAGACTGAGAGAAGAGACAGGGAGCCAGTCCCTTTACTAAATGTACCCACTGGGTATATTATACCTGATTTCTTCTCTCTTGCTGCTGATTTAGAGTCAGTTTTATTGTAGTCAAGTCAAATTACCAGGGGAAAGCTTGTAGCCTAACATAATGGCATTCATAACACAGAGTTGATTCTAATTCACTGAGCCATATGCTGATTCATTTTCACTGTTCATCATTATAATTGAATTAAGACTCCAGCTAAATTTAAAGTCGACTTTGAGAACAATACATAAGGGTTCCAATCAGAATTGGTCGCCACGCTTTTTTATTGAACAATTTGAAAATTAATCAGTGAACTAAAGTACCCGTTAATTTTCAGTTTCTTCATTAATAATTATGTCCCTAGCTGTTTCAAGCCTTCTAGTAACAGTATGTTGTAGCTGAAGTGGAACGGTTTCTTCTTTAAAAAGAATTTCACTATCCTTGCCCTTTTTACACGTGTTGACTCATCGAAAGCAAAAACTTCAGTGTGCAGTTAGGAAAAATTAGGACTCCCTTCAACATCCATTGTGTTTTTTATTTATTTGTAAATAAACAGCAAAAACTAGAATTAGGACAGGAAACAAGAAACCATGGTTGTATAAAATATTGAGGGGGACTGAATAAAAATGCACGCCATATATTTCAGATTATAAATATTAAAAAATGTGGAATGTATCTTTCTTTGGTTAACAATTATGCATGGCTTTGAAGGTCTATAAAATAAAATACATTGAAGTTTGTGGTTGTATTGTGATTAAATGCTAAAGAAATTAGCAATGTATATGTGCTTTATAAAGGCATTAAATTAGGTTTTGGTTTCATTACAGTCTTAAATGTTGCTGAAAGGAGTGATCTTTTCACATCAGTGCTCACATAAACAGAAATATTCTAAATAATTCAATATACATATTAAGCCATCAGTACTGTAACTTTAAATAAGGCCAACCTTCTTAATGTTTTACAACAGAATGTTTCATCTTTTATTCCCTCCACAATCACAAACATTGCTATGCTTTTGTGTCTGATTAAAAGCTTACCCAAAAATCCCCCTGCTTAATCATCCTGGGTGGAAGGCACATTTTAGAGAAGAAACTATTTCTAAGTACTTGACAAGATAAACAGTTTAATCAGCCCTCTGGTTGTTTGGATCTGTTGTCTACTTTTATCGTGTAAAGCAAAACCACTCTGGGTGGTTTGTCTGTGATCAGCATGAAAAATGAAAGAAAAGAAGAATTATTCTGGTTTTGTTTTGAGTTGAATCTGTTAGAAGCTGAAGATTATCCTTGCTTGAAAGGAAAACAGACTGTTATGAAAGGATTAGAGGCACATAATTGAAACAATGAAGAACACTTTTTGAGATGTATTCATGTGGTGTTGAATTTGGCTCAAACAGAGTTGTTTCACCTATTAAACAAAAAATATCAACCAAAATGCATATTCTAGTTGAGGAAAAAGTTAGGACACCCTACCGCTATTGGCAAGTGTTACCTGGTTTTCCTGATTAACTTCAGTGTGACGTTTCTTGTAGCCTCTGAGCTCTGAGGAAGGTTTAGCCCACTCTTCACTCCTCTGTGAGATGTTTATTGCATTATGAATGTTTATTGCATGTTCAGCCCTTTTCAAGTCACCTCAAATGAGATTAAGATATGGTCTTTGACTAGGTTTAGGATTTTCTATTTCTTAATTCACATCCAGTCTTTAGTGGATTTACTGATATATTTTGGGTCATTGTCATGTTATAGGGGACACCTTTTTAACCTACATCAGGCTGTGAGTTCTACTTTACAGTTCTACTTTAGCTTTATTTTATTTTATTTTTTTATAAATAGTCTCACATTTTTACAGATGTTGAGCTGACCAGGTCCTGCAGCAGCAAACCATGACATCTCCACCTCCACAGTTGGTATGAGGTTCTTGGGCAAACGTCCTCCATTATATGGTTGGACTAATTACCTTTTAATATAGAAGTCCTGGTCTTTTTCTATGTTTCTCTGGCCAACTTCAGTCTGGCAATCTTTTTCTGATAAGATCGGCATAAACACTTTATCAACAGTATCAAGAACCTATCGATACTGTGATGACATTTTTGGGTTTTTGGAAACTTCTTTTACCATCTGGCGGTCCACTTTCAGGGTTGACCTGGCACATTGTGTTGAATGTCTTCCCTGAGTACACTGCAGAAACACAAAATCTTACCAAGAATTTTTGTCTAGTTCTAGTGCAAATATTGTAGTGTACTTAACTCAGACAAAAATAACTTAAAACTACCTTTTTGAATAAAAATAAAAGTACTTTTTCCACTGGCAGGTTTTTTCACTGAAAATAGGAAAAATATCTTGTTATACGTGAACTAATCTGTCAGTGGAACTAGTACATTTTTAATTTATATTCTTCTATATTTGACTTAAAGAAGTTTATTTATCTTGCTAAAAAGTTACTTTTAAGTTATTTTTGTCTTAATTAAAGTGTACTAAAATATTTGCACTAGAAACTAGACAAAAATTCTTGATACAATTTTCTGTTTTTGCAGTATATTTTCTATATAGTAGGATGCCTAATTTCAAATTCTTTTGAGAGCTTTTTAAATCTCTTTCAAGAACAGACAATCTTCTTTCTGAAGGCATCAGACAGCTCTGTTGATCTCACCATGGTGTTCACTCTCACATCACCAATCTGGAGCACACCTGTTTGTAATTTTTGGCATTTCAAGTGGGAGTAAATATTGAGCCGTCCTGATTTACTCCTGAAAAACAGCATCAGTGACAAATTTCAGAAATTACATTTTTGTTTTTTACACTTTCTACAATATTTTAAAAGGTACCTATCTTGGTTTTTATTGTTTAATTGTGTGTTGTAAAAATTGCTAATAATTGTCCACATGTTCAAATGTGTTCAAAGAATCCACAAACCACCCTCTTTACAATTAATTGTACTGATACCTAGATCATGATGTTTGGATTCACTTGGGGGAATTTAAACACACCCTCCCATCACTGTTGGCAAGATATGATTTAAAAGTTGCCTATTCAGGTCTGTCTTTAATACATGCTTGCTATTCATATGTGAGTTTATGTAAAGACAGTTTGGTGGATAGTCTGCGCACACTAATTAAAATTATTTAATCCCCTTTTGAACGATTGTTGGTGGTCATCCTATAATAATAATTCAGTTTATCATGTTGATGGAGAGAACTAATTATTTCCCAGTGATTTAACACAGTGAAAATTATTACACTGGATTTTTTTTTTTTTACCTAACCACAGGCTGTCAGGTGAATATTAGACAAGTTAATTACTTGCTGACCCAGAAACTGACATTTTTTGATTAAAAAAATAATCTTAAGAAACAACACTAAATGTAACTACTTGATTATTTTATTCAAGGCACAGATTTTAGAGTTCCTAGAATCCTGTTTACACAGGATTAGGATCCTGCTATTTATCCAGTTTTACCCTGATATTTTAAAATAAAATTCAGTGAAATGAGTTGGCTTCTGAAGTCCCTCAAATCTAAGTGTCAATTCAACTCTTCTGTGAAGGCCTCTCCTCATGGAGAACATTAGAGAGCAAACAGAATCATGAAAACCAAAGAACACATCAGACAGGTCAGGGATGAAGTTCTGGAGAAGTTTAAAGCAGAGTTATGTAAGAAAACAATATCTTTTATCTGAAAATGGTAAGAGCACAACAGCAACTGCAAACCTACCCAGACATAGCTGTTTACCTAACCTGAGGACTGGCAAGGACAACATTAAGCCACAGTGAAGTAGTTTAGATCAGGGGTAGTCTTTACAATCCAAACAGCCATTTTTACCATCAGTTCAGCTAAATGACACTCATTTAGAGCCACATAATTTGTTCTATCTTATGGGAAAATAACAACTTATCAATGTGAAAAATTTGTTGTCGTTTTTAAAGAACCACCATTTTATTTCTGTTTTTAGGTACCCCCACCCCAAAAAATAGAACTTTTGCAAAAAAGGGATAAATACATTTCATCTATTTACTTTTGAATATTGATATTTGTGATATAATGACAAGAAAAATAGATAAAAAAATATTACTGGTACTTTTAGAGGGTTTCTGTTTAATACAATTATTCTATATAAAAACAAACAAAAAAACTGCTGAAAGTTGTGTTTGTTAATATAACTATAAAAAAAATAATTAGTTCTGTACAATTTTTATTAAAAGTCATTGTGGAAGGCCCAAAGAGCCACTTATGGTGAAGCCCTGGTTGGATCAAAGCATATCCATGTGTTAGAGTGGCATAGTCAAACTCCAGACCTAAGTTCAATTGAACATCTGTAGCAAGACTTTAAAACTGATGTCAATAGATAATCTTAGTCCACCTCCTGTCTTCTGCCTATCTGAGATTGGGTTGCTGTGTAACAGGTCCAGGAAGGAAACCCAGACATCCTTCTCCATGGCGAAAGTATCCAACCGCATTCTGGGCAACAGGTTCCAACAGGTTCTGGGTCCACCCAGAGTCTCCTTGTCCTGAGACATGCCCAGAAAACCTCCAAAGAGCAGACTGGACCTGGCCACTTCACACTCACCTGGAAACTGCTCCAGTGCTTGCATAAGTTCATAGCCATAAGACACCAACAGAATAATATTTGCAAAAAGCAAAGACAAGACCGTGAAGTTCTAAGATCAGACACCTGCCTCCTTACGACTACTGCTTGAGATCCGGTCCACGAACATTACATACAGGATTGGTGATGGAGACAGCACTGGACTAGGATCAAGCAGAACTTTGTGACAAAAATCCTGACACATTTCTTACTTTAGAGTACCAAGATCTGAACTGTCACCAAAAACAACCCAGGCACTGCACAAAATGAGGGAAATGGTTGTAAGATATCTTTAAATCCACAAAAAATGTGTAGAGTGAATACCAAGACACTCTTGAATTCAAGGTTCAGTTCTTAGAGCCTCCAAGGTAAACTCTCCCAAGGAGACTGAGAAGTGTGGCCCCTTCATAGTTGAAACATGTTCTTTGGTCTTCTGTTTTACAAACTGGGACCACCACCAGTGCCTGCCTACCCACAGCTCTTGTCCCAGTTCTTCTTGCAACATATGCTATGTAAACCCAATAAGGCACAGAGCTTTCAGCATTTCGGTGCCAATGTCGTTGACCCATACGGCTCTGCTGTCACTGAGTTTTGCAATTACCTCAGCGACTGCTCCCATTGCAATGAACTTGTCTTTCCCCATGCTACCTTCACAGGGGACATGGTGATCAGCTTGAAGAGGTCTTTGACATGTTCCTCTTACTGTCCAATGCGATCCTCAGCCCAAGGACAACAGCCATTCATCCTCCCTGAAACCATAAACAGCCTGTATATAATATAAAAAGCTATGGTTGGTTATTTGTTGAACACAAAAACATTCAGATAATTCCACATTTCATTATGTTTCAACAGTAACTCAGTCATCATCCAGTTCCTGCCCTAGCTGGAAGAAGAAAATGTGTATTTTTATGTTATTTATGTCTTTCTGGTTAAACTTGAACCTGATATTTTTTCTCTGTGATTATATATGCCTTTGAGTCTGGGGGTGTGTGATTTCAGCAGCACTCGTTAAGCTAATGATTTTACCCTCAGCGGGGCCGCCATCCTCAGAAAACGCACATTCATTTATCGCTGCTGGCAGCTGAAGACTACAGATGCTTTAACAGCAGTAACTGGGATACAATACAGTAGGCTCTGAGGTCGTTGGCAACCTGGGGGCCTCGCTCAAACTTCCATGCAAGCCTGGAGGTGAATGGAGACATAACACAGCTACAGCATTCCAGGAGGCAGTGTGCGAGCGTGAAATGAAGAGGAAGGAGTGGAAGCATCAGATCACAGCTGCCCATATCTGCTTCCTGTGTTGAGTTATTGTATTCAACAAAGCTAGATTAGGCCTTTTAATGACTGAAAGTATACCTGAATGTTTGCCTGCGGCATCTTCTTGCAGTCTTTTTTTTTTTTTTTTTACACAGAAATGTGGGGGGTTCACCACAAAACTAGTGAAACAGCATCAAAGGAAACAACAAAAAGAATAAAAGTCAGCACCGACCTGTCATTTCACTATACTTAAGATATTCTATTCAGTGTTTGTCATTGTTTGCATTAAGCATATTACAATAGTTTATTACTAATGATGCTGGCTGTGTGGAAGGGATTATAAGATTATTTTTCAAAAGCATGAAAAACAGATACAACCCTTTAAAGATGTGTAAAACCTTGGAAAAAATTGTTCATTGTGTGTTGATTGGCCAATTGTTTAGTTAAAGCATCTAAAGCTGATAAGGTATCCAGGGTCTTTCCAAGGCAAACAGGCCATATTTAACAGAAAGCTTAAGGTACTTGCATACATGAATACTTAAGTATTTAGAGTTTAGCAAAATCCACATATTTATGCTAATGATGGTAGGTTAGCAAGCGTTTTACTGTCATACCCCCCAAACAACCAATTGCTATATGAATAGCTTCTCGCGGTTAAAATAGACAGTTGACAACCACAAAACTTCACTCTTTGCCACAGTTATCTATTAATGAGTTTTCGAGATTTCCAATGTCTTTCACTTCAAACACATCTGGAGTGTTTGTTGCTGAAAACCTTTGTCAAAGTAGAGTTTAGAAAACCTACTTTTACATTTGTGATGGTTAGAGTTTTGTTCTTGACAACAAACCACAAACATTAGTTTGGATATAGAAAGCATATAATGGTTGTTATGTAGATTTGTGGTGGTGTCATTTTTGTTTGCACTTCTCTAACAAATAACTTTGGAAAATATTTTTACCACCTTACCATCATCCTCTACTTTCCCTAAGCTCTCCTGGGGCAACTGTAACTCATCCCAGACTTGAGTGTATGCTTTCACAGCTGCTAAAACTGCTCTCCACTTAGCCACCTGTTTTTCCAGGTACCTCAGGGATCCCACAAGATACCCATGTTTGAAAGGATTTCTACCTCCTCTAACGCAATGTGCCCACCAGAATGACTGGGGGTTTCTAGCTTCCCTGAACACCAGCCCCACCCCACCCCAAAAAATCACTGTCCTCTGAAAGATTTAATATTTGACTAAAATGTGTTTTTTCCACTCTGTGTTCCAACATAATTTGTGATTTAAGATTGCAAACTTGAATTATTTCCTGCACACACCCCTTCATAGACAAGAGCCTGTGTGAGCACACATATTCCTAGACATACCCTTGACAGAACAGTCTCCTTAATGGCCCTGTTCTCAAGTCCCAAATGGCGATAAGTGAATTTTCATTAAGAGAATATTATGAATTGCAATAAATTGTTTTAATGACCTGAAAATGGCTTGGCTTCTCTGTGGAGAGAGGGGGAAGAAGACGGGGCAAGCAACAGTACTTTCAACAGGGAATATAGAAATGTGTGTTTTGACTGTAAAAGAATGTGCAATTTTTCTCTGTTAATAAGGGCATCCATATACACAGGCATGTATTTTTGCCTTTAGCCTCTTAATTTTTATTTTAAGGCTTTATCCAACTATTCCACTTTTCTGAGTCTTTGTATATATGATGCATGTTGTTTGTTGTTTTTTTTACTCATTCCAGACTCTTAATTGCTGCACTTTCTGTTTGATATGTAGTAAACAATTGAAGGTAATTAAGTATTTGGCTAAATACATGTGTGTGTTTAGTGTGTGTGAGTGTATGAGACATGTGCCAGCACAATTGGGAAGCAAATTATGGTGATTTTCAGCCAGCTGGTCTGGCTGTTTCTCTCTTTTTTTTTTTTTTTTTTTTTTTTTTTGTCTCTTGCACTCACTCACTCATCCACCCACTCACACACACACACAAATCCTTACAGACTTCTACTAGCTTTTACACACAGGAAACTTATCGTCGCAGCAATCGCAACTCCCTAACGAGATCCCCCAGCCAATAAGGAGGTGGGATTGGTGCCACTTCCTGACTAATGGCTGTGAGTAACGGTTCGTGATCACTGTAAATAAAGGCATATGTTTGCAAGCTGTGGATATGCCAGTTCACTGCTTCGTGTGCCATCTAGGCTGGCTTCTCCAGCTGCTAGGGATGAACTGTGTTGTAGAAGTTTGCTTTGATCCAAAAGGTTGAGCAAGTGTAAAGTTAATAAAAATAAGCACGTTCACTGTAGAATTGTGACATTACAAATTCTCTTGAGAAAATGTTGAGATATTTTTAAGGAAAACCTACAGCAAGAGGGAAATGTGTTTGAATTTCTGAGGTCACCATCCCTTAGGCTTAAAACTCTTGCAGTCAGCAGTTCAGATTAAATGAGGCAAAATGCATTTCCATTTCAGCCTCCCTGTGTGTAACCCAATCCAACTCCAGCTTCAAATCATGACCGACTATACCTCACAAACTGAGAATCAAACCGTTTTTTTCTTCTTATCAGTAGATGTGGTAAATCTCAAAAGTCTCAAAATGACACAATGATGAAAAACTTCCAAACTAAAAATGCCGTTTGACCTCCACACAGTAGAACGTTGCTGCATGTCCTCCCCTTCTTTCACTGCCCCCTTTCTGTCTGATAACTGCGAAAAAAAGGCCCCTAGTGGCACAAAATCTTTAAAAAAGGTGCAATAACCTGGTTGTACAGGTTGCCTCACATTTTTTTGGGCATGCTGAAAATTTGAACACCTCAGCTCTCACACACCTTGTGTACCACACATGTAGCCCTGCCTCAGAATTGATACATATGCAACTAAAATGTTTCAGCAATGACCCAGTAATAACATCAGTTATCTCAAGCTGTGTCATACAGTTGCTTCACTCACCTCAGCATGCTGTATGCTTGAAAATAAAAGTGAAACTCACTGCATGACTTACTTTCCTAATAATTCAGTTGAAATAATTATCTGACTACTTGGTGGCATATATATGTGGTTGGTTGTGGACCCAAATACAGAGAGGCAGGGGCAACAAGTAGTCTTGAGGATTTATTGAAAAAATGAAGAACATAAAATTTACAAAAGCCACAGGGAATGCAGCGAGCCAGAGCAGAACAAAAGCAGGATTTCAGGGAGCAAAAATAGCAGAGTATGACAGGAAAGAAACAGAGGATCCAGCAATAGGTAACAGGAAGATCCAGCGAGGAGTGAGAGCAAGAAAGGAGCTTAAATACTCGGAGTGTGAATGCTGAAACAATGGACTGGGACAATTGTTTGCAGGTGCGAAGAAAGAGACCTGAAGGGAGATTGAGGAGAGAGAGAGAATGGCTGTGGGGGGGGGGGGCGAGAGAGAGTAAACAGGGGAGCAAGGAAAATGAATCTAATAGGAATAAAGGAAGAAATAAGCATATTTAAACCAGAATAACTAAGAAAGGACTGAACTAAAGTAAAACAGAAACAAGGCGCATCGAGTCAAAATAAGAAACTAAGAAACACAGGATAACAATCAAAACTAAATTCAGAAGAATCAAACACAAAAACCATCCAGGTTCTGACACATATGGCATTCTGTTTTTATTCCCAGATACCCAGTTGATCCTTTAAATGTGAAAATAAACAAGTAAAAAATGCTTGCATGGCAAAGGTACTGGGATAAATTCTGATGAACAAACAAAAAAAAAAAAAAAGAAAAAAAAAATCAAAAGAAGCAAAAAAAAACAAAAAAAAACTCTTGCATTTAATAGCACTGTTGAACATAAACACATATGCCATCTTAACTAGTTTTTAATTGAGTAAATAACTGATATCCCAGTGCATTTGCTGGTGTTGGTGTCAGTGGACAACATTTGAGGGCAGCACTGTTGCACAGTACAAATAGGTAGGAAGGATCCATGGTTAGTGTGTTTTGTTAAAATCCCTGTTAATGAGTGTGTTATATGATTAAAATGCGCTGGATAACAGAAGTGTAAGTAAAGTTGAACACTGCTTTTAAAACTAAACTTCACAGATACTTATTATAGCAGGGCCTTCATATTTTAAATCTAAAGCCAGAAAATAACTGTCGTGCAAGATGAGGTGATTGGAAAAAAAACATGTATGTGTTGCTATGCCAGCATCCTTTTAACCTAGAAAATTTCTCTGTTTTTGCTTTTTTTGCTCTTTACCTTTTGATTATACAGCATTCCCACAGGAGGTGAGGCATTTAGAAAAATATTTTTTTATGTAGAAAATGTAAAAACATTTTCCTAAAATGCAGTGAGGTAAAGAGAGACACAGCAAGAGGTTGAGTACTTTTGAAGATAGAACAAACGGTTTATTAGCATCAAGACATTTCCAATATATCTGCATTTGTATGGTTGGATAAAAATCTGCACACCATTCCAGTATCCACTAAATCAAAGTAGAAAATTCTGTATGTCATGATATAAATGCTATATATCTATTTAATTTTCCTAAATGCACAAAGGAGCATTATCACAGATCCTTCCTCCCAGCAGTTGTTAGACTATAACCATCACTGTTTCCAACAAACCTAATAAGTGTTTACATCCCTGCTGGCATTTACACAATCATGTGTTCTGTTCTTTTACTCATTTTTAGTAACATTTCTGCTGTTATTGCACATCTGTTCTTCTGCACTGATATGGTGTTGTTTTTTTTAAAGTGAACCTAGACCTGATGCTGATGTTACACCTGAATTTCCCCTCTGTGGGACAATAAAGGCTATGTCTATTCTATTCTAGCCCATAATAAAATCAAGGGATTCCACAACTACTGTGTTACACTTTCATCACTTTTATTACCTTCTTTACCTCAGCTCAGATGCTTGCTTCAGTCATTATGAAAGTGGGAAAGTCATTGAATAGTACCATCTTGGTAATGCTAAATGGAGGACACATTCATTAAAATATTTTGAAAACATTTTTAACCTCAAATCAGAAATCTGAAACACATCAGAATGACTACTGTAGTTAAGTAACTTTGATGCACTGAATAAGCTTTAGGAATCTGAGCCACTATGAAATAGCTCTCTGTAAATCTCTTTGAGCTAAAGTGAAGGCCAGCTGTGAAAGCTCTTGTTAATTAAATACAGCTAGAGGGAGAAGCTGATTTGTTCCATTTTGTACTCATGCTGGGTGTAACCAAGTCCCCCAGTTGCAAGCCAGGACTACTAGTTAGGCATAATGAGCAAACCAAAGAAACCAAAGGCTTCTAAATGAAATATGTGAGCTAAAAATGCAAAACACGTGATTTTTAGCCTAGATGTGTGGGGAAAAACCTTTCTGAGGTCACTATTTGACATACTCAGCCAAAATTCTGATATGAATAAGTTTTAACAGTTTGCACTACATTTCGTTGAGAGATATCACTGTAAAGGGGGTTGAATAAAAGTGCATGCCACACTTGTATTAACCATGTATCGTTTATCTTCTACTTCGCAATTATGCACCATTTTTTTTTTCTTGGACTATTACATAAGAGTAATCTCTTGAAATGTGACAAAATTTGAAAATAAATGGGCTAATCCTTTTGCAATTTACTGTATATAGAGTCAAGTAAGCTTGTTTAGAAAAATCATTTAGATTTTCAGCTGGAAAAAGCTTTTTGGTGCTATAGCTTATATTAGATTAAATAAATTATGTTACATAAAAATTGAACTATGGGTGTTTGCTAGTTATTCAGTAATGTAATCTTTTGTGTTCCTTGTGATTTTCTGAAAATGTGAATGGTCATGAATACGTTTCTGCTGTGTTAAGTATAAAATAGGCTTTCCTGGACTTGTATGCCCTAAAAGTTGCTCGAAGCAGAAGAAGAGAAAATAAATTAGACCAAAACCTTACTGGAACGGAGTTATTCTGGGGATGTGTAACCTTTTCTCTCCTTGTCCCGGCTGTAAACAACAATATGTTCTTATCAGCTATATGGTATCCTGCTCACTTTGGCTCTAGTGTTTCTGATGACCTTTTGACTCCCTGGGGATGTCCGTTATCACACACAGTCTGCTGCTTTCAGACCAGTTGTGCATTATCCTGTCAGCAGAGCAGATAAGGCTGCACTTGACAGAACTTTTTTTTATGAGTGATTGCCTCACTCCCATATTGCAGACAAATTACTTCATTGTCTTGGCCATCATCCTTGGCTGGTAATAACGTCTGAACCCCTCTGCTTCCATCTGACCATCACTCTAATGTGGCGAGGAAGTTTATTTACACAGATGTTGATTTTACCGTCTAGAGAAATCCCCTAGTTGGTGAAATGCCACTAGTGATCTAGTAAGGATTATCACTGTATTAGATATGGGCTTCATGTACACAGGGAAAGACAGTGCTGAAATGAAATGCTGTATAGATGAAATTATAGCCTCAAGCCCTTTGGTGTGAGTGCTCTTTGATGTCCAGTAAACAGATCCAGTAAGGTTAACTGCAATACTTTAACTAATGGAGATCTTTGGAAATTAGGAATTACAAATAAAATAGGGATTCATTAGCAGTGACTAGGGGACAGTGATACTTCTGGTCTCTGCCATAAGAGAAGATTTTTGCTGAAAATTTTCCCCTTTTTTTTTCAAAAATAAAAACCAGTGTTTTGTTGTTGTTTTTTTTTTTTTTTAAATCAGTATATTTGATTTTATTTAACCTTTATTTAACCAGGTTTGTCCCATTGATGTCAGATATCTCTGTTACAATGCAGACCTTGCCAAGACACCAGCATCAACATTGAGAAGAAATAACACACAAAAGATTGCGCACAGAAGAGACTTGCACACAGGCAATGCATACTGCAGAGAAATCACCATATTTTTTAAAGTATATGTAACAAGGTTTTGAAGTTAAAGCTTAGATTGTATATTATTCCAACCATGAGGTGCTGAAAACCTAAAAGCTTTCTTGCCCAGTTCAATTTGTGCTTTGGGGACCACAAATTTCAGAACATCCATAGATCTTAGACTGTAACTTTCACTGGTCCTTGTTAAGAGATGAGATAGAGAAGGAGTAGTACCCAGAACAGTTTTATAAATAAACACATACCAAGTGACTGAGCTGTTGTACATATAAAGATGTCCAGTGATGCAGAAGAGGACCACAGTTAGTAATACATCTCAATACCCCATGGTATAAACTATCTAGCATGCACTGACAATGGAGCGAAACATTTATATACAATACATCTCCTCAGGTCCAGCTTGCTCTAAGGCCTACTCCGTTTGGAACAGTTTTAAACATCAAAAATACAATGAAATATACAATTAAAGCAACATTTAAATTGTTTTATCCTAATTTATTTATCTCTGCCCAGACACAACCCTTACTTAAAACCATTCCTGAGAACCAAGGAGATCTCTGGTGGACAAAGTATTGCGTGGCAAATGAGCAAAGGAGGGGAGTCAGTGGATAGGGAAAAAAGTTAGCCTTTGGAACATTTACTAGCCTCTTCTTTCAACTCCAGGGGCCTCCTTCCGGCTTGGGCAAGCATGGTCTGAGGGACATTTACAGCGCAGTTGGGAGAACCAGTTGTGATCAGCTGTTCAGCTAACAGTAGGGCAGTGGGGCAGCAGGGAAATGTGTGTTCCTTCTCTCAGCTCTGGGTGCCATCTCCAGTCCTGGGGCAGACATCGCTTCAGGTGGCACAAGTGGTCAGTGTGAATGGCAGCGGCAGCTTTTCAGTGACGGAAATAAAAACACCCTCTTCTTGGGGAAATCTACATTTCAAAGATTCTTTCTGCAGAGTTTTAAATGAGCCAGGGTGAAGATTTATTCCCTCGGCCAGAATACAGACACCAAAGACATCAACAGTACTCTGAAATTACTTTGACGAAAGAGGTGCCCTCCAGGGAGGGGTGGGGGCTTAGGTGTATATTCCAAGAATAAGGGCCACATAATGCAGAATAATGCGGTAACTGCCATGAACAGAGGATGACTTCCGTCAGGAGAGAGCTTTTGTTTACTTGATGTCACATATTCATACAGTGAAACACCTCCTCTTCCTCCGAAAACTGAAAGTGCGTTAAATGCAGTGCATTCTAGGATTAACAATTTTTATACCAGTCTCTTTCCCTGTAGTTTAGTCTGTCATGGCTGGAGGCCCAACAATCCCATTCCCAGTAAGTCTGTGTAGTATGTTGTGTGGGCCAATTTTTTTTTTCTTTTTTTACACTTTGGCTACTTTCCTGGGATTTCAGGTTTTCCTTTTATGTTTGAAAACTGTAATATCAACACTAAGAAAGCTCTGAGTCATCCTTTGAAAGCTGATCAGTTTGTACCTATAACAAAAAACAAAAATGGAAAAACACAGACAAGAAAAGTGAATTTTGCTATTTTTCCATTACACAAGAATTTGACAATAGTTTAGATCTGGCTGACAGAAAGCCAAACTGGTCTCTGTTTTCACTGTTGTGTGTCCCATATATTCTGGAGCAGGTGTTTAAACTGACTCTTTGGCTCAGGCTACTATATACACTGCCAAGAGACAATTATACTTCAGCTTTGTGCCAACTGCAAACTCATTTTCAAGCAAATTTGCAACTTTTCTGTGTTTTCTTTTAATCCAAATTAATGCTATTATCCAGCATTAATACAAGATTATTAAAATTAATCAGACTTTTAAATAAGCTTTATACCAGACAGTTCACTGTTAAGTGCATTGCTGCTTTCTGTGAAAAACAATTTCCACTCCATATCTCAAAGGAAGAAAGACCTTCTGGTGTTGCTCAGTCAGTGAGCACCCCTTTAAATGCTAGGATTTATATAATTGGTACAAACCAAAGATTTTGTGGTGTACTTAGTTTTTCACAAACGTTTTGGGTTTAGGTTTTATAATCCATGTGGAATTTGTGCTGGGTAATTTTATAAACTTGACGTTGGAGTTAAATGATTTTAGAACCTAGTCAAGAAAACATTACTCTAGAATTCATTGAGGGTGTATTTTTTTTTTGCCATGATTGAATGTTTCCAGCTTTTCAGAAGATAGATGAATGTTTTCAACCAAATTTACGAGATATTTGGATCTTTTCACCTTGACAAAAATCGAGCTCCAGCTGACAAAAACAAACCCCATAGCGTGATACTCCCACTGTCTTGTTTCACTGTGGGTTTAGTGTTCTTTTGGTAATGTGGATTGCTGTTTTTTGGACAAATATACCTCTTTGAATTATTGCCAGAAAGTTCAAGCTTGATTTCCTCTTAGATCCAAATAATGGTCAAATCTAGCATATATTAATTAATTTATAAAATATTTAGAATCTCTGAGATCCAAATAGCTCCTTGCAGAAAACTTGCAATAAAGAATAATATGAATAGATTTTTTTTTCACTTAAACTATTAAATCCGTTCATTACCTTCAGTTGTAATCAGATCTGCAAAATTTGGATTTGTTTTAAGATTTTGTTGTTTTTATTTTATACTGTTTGATCATTTTAGCCTTCCCTGCATAAACAAAGTGACCCCAATGCATACATTTTGAAAAGCAAGGGTTATATTTTTACAACATGATTTTGCTGAATTATAATTTTTTTGAGAAATACCTGTTTATGTCAAAAACTCATTTTTAAGCCCCTTAGTACACAAACAGATCTCTGCAGAAAAGGTGTAAAACAAATCATATAAACTTATATTTTTCCACTTGTTAAAGTGTTGAAATGTTCATTATGTTTAGATGTAATCAAATCTGTAAAGTTTTATTCATTTTTTAATGTTTTTTATTTGAATGCTTTTATGTAATTTTAGCACATCCTATTTTAACAAGAAAAACATAATACAGAAATACATAAATTATAAAGTGCACACGAAAATACCAAACAAATACAACAATGTTTTAAACTTGTACACATATGCAGAGACTGTGAGTTGACACTGAAATATGTGGTCAAACCAGCTGACGTTAGTTCTCTGTTAAAGATTAGTATAACACATACATGGTGCATTACAGTAAAAGAGCAGAACAGGTGGTTCTGCTGGAGAAAAAAACAGGAATGAAGAGAATTAATTACTTATTTCAAACAATTACAAGCAGACTTTAAACATCACTGGTACGGAGAAAAATAGGCTAATGTCCAAATCCAGGTGCCTGTTGCATTCAACCAGCCTCAAATGCAACATGAGTCTTTCTAATGACAGACATCTATTCAATGACAGGGGTTTTTACCAAGAGTTGCCTTTTTTATAGCGCATTCAGGTGCAACTGTTAACCAAATCCCCTGTCAGTACTATACAAGTTACTTTTTAAATTCTAGACCATGCTGATAAAATCAGCTTTTAACTTTCTTTGTTCACTGCTGAGAAAAAACAAACTTATGTGTTAGTGCTTTAAGTCGCAAAAAATAAATGCCGGTACTCCCCTTAATGTCATAAAAATATGGGACAAAAACATATGCAACATTTTTATATAGACCTGTCTAAATGATCTATAGATCAGTAGTTTTATTGCACAAAAATGACAATAAAGCCAATTCGAAATCAAATCCACATGAATCAAATTCAAAGTGTCTTGGAGCACATAGCAACTAATTACTTTTATTCAGTTACATTTACTTGAGTAACTTTAGTAAAAATGTACCGTTACAAGTAGCTTTATTACATTGTACTTTTTACTTGAGTAATATTACAATGACATATCTCTACTCTCACTTGAGTAAAACTTCTGGATTCTCTATGTGCTTTGAGTAACTTCACTAAATGAAGAACCAACATGTTTTAACTCAAAATGCAGCACACACACAGCTGCAGTTTATGGCAAAGTGAGAATTCTTGTTCAAACAGAAGCTTTGTTGTTCTGATGTTAGTTTCTATCTGCTGAGGCTGCTGAGAAATTTGAAGGTCAAAATGATAAAGTAAAAACCTTATAATGTCACTGGAAGTACTTTACCCTGTTCACATACATATACATTACCCTCTATTAGTTTAATATGTTTCATATTAAAAAAAATATTAGAAAAGTGTTTCTTCTGTTTATTTCATAATGATGTTTATTTGTATTTGTATTTTTGGAATTTTTTTCAGTTTAGTCTTTAGAATGCCAAACGTTGCATGTAAATATGTACTTTTTGTCTGTCTGATGACATCATTTTTAAATATTACATCAGATGTTCTTGTCAGTTAGTCAGTACTTGACTAACCTTTTCACCAAATACTTTTTCACTCTTACTTGAGTAATTTCTTGGATAGATAATTCTCACTTTTTGTTCTTTTTCCCTTGCTGAATATTTTTTCCTATCATGATCACCTGTGTTTTACTTCTGTTCAGGTCTTGCCATATGCTGTCCATTCCGCGAATTAATTATTGCTCAAAAGGTCTTGCCATGCTTGTTTGTTCATTTTATTTAGTTCTTTGCGCATTTGTGTCTAGTTTTCTTAGCTTAGTGTTAGCCTTTCTTGGTTTGCTATGTCCTCTTTCTCTCATGTTATTAGTCTGCCTCCTGTTTTTATGGTATTCATCCTCACCAGTAATCCCTCATGCCAATCACCTGTGATGCCTGCCTCATCGTCCTCATGTGTTTCAACTGATCTGCCACTCAGGCTCTTGAGTTTTCATTGTTCAGCGCCAGATTCTTTGATTTTATGCGCTGATTCATATCTTCTTTCTTCCATTCTGTGTCCTGTTTCTCTGCATCTGAGTTAGTCTCCCAGTGTGCAAAAAGAGCGTACCAGTTACAGGCAAGAGTGAGCATGCACACTCTTTTTTTTTTTTGCAGCCTGTGTGTTACAGAGCTGTATTTACGGGGAGCATATCGATAGGGAAAAACAGATGTAACACCTATTACAGCCCCCCCAAAAAATCCCTGTATGCACCTAACGCTGGAGAAAAAGTCCCAGTATGCTGAGGGGTAAAATTTAGAAGTAGTGGTACTTCATACCACTGCATACTGGCCCACTTAAAGGACTGATTTGTGTATTTCTGTGATTGTGATTATGAATGTACTAAAACCATACCAAACCGTGACTTTAAAATAGATTGTATATATGGAGGCGTGTTTTTTTTTTTTTTTTTTTTTTTTTTTTTTTTTTTTTTTTTTTTTTTTTTTTACCTTTACATCCCTACAGTGTATACTTTGTATCTCCAATGTAATATATCCAGTCCCAACAGGAATACAGACAGAGTATTAAACAAAAGCTTTGAAACAAAACAAAGATGGTCCTGTCAAAACCTAGTACAGAACCATACTGGTTCCTGCTAGGCAGAACAAAGCTACACAAAACCAGGGGCACATAAAAACAAATACCCACAGGTAGATAGTAGGCTAGGGACTTAAATCTCTGTCAGTCAATTTTTTCTAAATGTTTCTTGCACATTTTTGTCATGAAGATCTAATACCAAGGTAAAACCTGCAAAGAAAGAAGGAACACTCTCTACGTTTTGCCACAGAACACATAATCAGAGTCACTTCCAGGTCACTTTTGGAACAATTTGTTCCAAATGATTTATTTTTTTCTCACTAATTTTGTACTTTTTCCCTCTAGATATAGAGGTCTCTTGCATTTGGTCTGCCTTAAACCCTTTAGCAAACAACATGAGCAGCAGATGACCCAGGAAACGAGCTGATGTTCTATTCATGGGAAGGAAAACACACTTTGCAGAGCTGAGCAGAGATCAAATCATTTCAATCCAAAGCCTCCTGCTGGATAATTGTCCTTCATTTAAGTTTCATCTCATTCAAATATGCCATAATCAAACTCCACGCAGTGGAATTTCATCCTCTTAAATGTTGGGTTTTGATTAATCTTTCTGGGTGGCAAAAGCTTCAGGGCTTTTCACAGAGGCAGTCATGTAGGATTCAAAGTCAACAGACAACCAAAAGCTCATAACTTAGAAATTTTAATGCTTTGGAGTGCCAGGGTGCAAAATATTATTTACCTCCCTCTTCCCGGGAAATGAGAACAAGTGAAGGGATGAATCCTGAAATGAGACATGAATCTTTTGAAACACCGTCACAGGATCCTTGTGATAAAATAACCCCCAGCTAACTGTGGCTGATTATCAAAGCTAGTAGCTGTCTGAAGGTAATTATTTAGACAATGCAACACTTTAGATAATATAGTCATCCATAATTTGGAATCAAGTAGAAATTAACACCATCCATCATGACTCCAAGCCACCCATCAACTGAGAAAATTTCAGCTTGCTGAGACAGACAGGAAGAGAGTCGGAATAATTAGATTTGCTTCAATTTTATCCATCATAAATCAGTCAGACAGTCCGGCTTTGTATTGTTTTCATCCGAAAGTAATTTTTTAATCCAATTCAGTCAAAAAGAAGCCCATAACATTTTCTGATTAAACCTCAAGTCAAAACCTTGTGTTTGCTGAGTTTTCACATCAGCCATATTTTGGAGTGCATGGGGACTAAATCAAGATGTTGGTGAAGATGGCGCTGTCCTGTAATTTATTTTAAAGTTTACATACAAACATAGGTCAGTTACTAGACCTGACCTCTCGACTTCTGTCTAAATCATCCATAGGGCATCATTTGGGTCTGCTAACCTCTAATTATGGACTGCCTGGTACTCAAGAACCTGCCTGAAGTTTATATTGAATAGGCACTGAAAATGAGGACATTATTGTCTATTTAAACAATGTCAAATTGGTTGAAAAGTAAAAGCAGTGAGATTACTAAACAGGAAGTTTCTCCATAATGGATAAAAAAGACAAAACATAAACTCATCAAGGAGGCTGACAGTAAAACTTAAAGTGTAACTACCCCCCCCCTGTGAAAGCATAACCCCGCCCCTCACACATTTTGAAAAATTCCAGCAAAGTGGGCGGAGCCGAGAGATACTGAGAAGCATGGTGGAGTCTGGGAATTAGAAGTGTGCAATTCTGCAAATTTTGGTATCGACCCAATACCAAGTAAATACAAGGCCAATATCGCCTTTAGCCATCTTTGTGGTTTTTCTTTTGAATTATTTTGTTACAACCCAGGACAAAATTTAGATAAAGTTTATAGGTGTTTACATATACTTTAACAACATATTTACATGACAAACAGAAACAGAAAAACAAATGTTTGTGTGTTGCTTTCTAAATAAACAAACAGATATAATTTGAGAGGAAATCAAAGCAAAATCTTTTTTTATGGTAGAGTTGAGAAACAACAATACAAAAATAAAATAACATTTCAAAAGGGAATCTGAAACTAAAGTATCGATCTTACAACACTAGTATCAATCCGATACTGATACCGACTTGGTATCAATATTATCAATATTCTGGATTGATCCGCCCATCTCTGCTATGGATGAGAGGAGACGATGAGCAGAGCTGGGGTCAGGATGAAGGAAGATCTGTTGCTTTCTTATAAACTTTCTCGCTATATTTAATGACTTTTTAATTTAAAAACGAACAAACTTTTTTTTTAACTTGGAGACTTTTAAGGCGACAACGCTTTGTAGCTCAGCTGCAGCGGTGCTGTGTCATGAGTAAGCAGAGAGCAGCGGTGAGCAATCCCTGCTACCCAAGCATTGCAGTCAGTCTGACAGTCGTCCATCCTGCAATATACCAGTAGTCAGAGCAGAGGAGACCGATTCCACTCCATGTCCACATTGCAAATAAATCACACATTTGCTAAACTCAGTAACACTACCACCAGTGCTCGCCGTAGTCACAGCTAGCTCGCTATTCCAACTCCTGACTCGCCACTGGGTGGGCAGGGCTTTGTGTCTGAGTGAGATGGGATTTTTTTTTGTTTGTTTGTTTTGTTTTTTTTTTCCAAAAAGCTTTATTTATCTTTTGTTACAAACACAAAATAAAATTCACAAACTGACATCAGTACGAACATAAACAATATTCAACAAAGAAAACATGGCAAGTAGAAATTATACAGTTATTAAAAAGGCACATTGTGATTTTTGTCATTCAGGATCAATCAAAAATAAACTTTGAAGATGCACCAATGTGAGTTCCACTTTCTTATTTGTAGTTAACTTTAAAGTATTTACATATGAATGGAAGTCTACTAAGAAAACATAGAAATTTAGGAGGGATCTGGAGGACCTTACCTTATGGATATGAAATTTCCCTAAGAAGAAGAGATTAATTATGAAGCTCAAAATTTTATCATTGCATTCAGACTTTACTATAACATCCTTAGGCCTGATTTGGATAGTACGTTTAGTTTTATCTTCGACAAATTTCTCCATGTCCCTCCAAAACCCAGATGCGAGAGAACAGCTACAAAATAAATGTATTATAGTCTCTGACTCAACTTGACAAAAGGTACAGTTTTCATCCAGATCCTTAAACAATGATAGTTTTTTGTTACAAGGGTAAATATTGCGCAAAATTTTGAAGTTAAGATCCCTTATTTTATTTGAAATACAGTTTTAATAACAAATTGTCCATTCCAGAAAAACCTTACTTTGGGTAACTCCATACTCAAGCTACATAGGACCTTCCTTATATGCTGATTTGAGCATTTCTTGTCCATTAAGTCGATTCCCCCAACTTTTAGAAAAGGCATCTGCAAACTAAATCTTTGATATGCAAAGTGTGCTTTCATTAACTCGACTATGCCTGAAGGAATGGCTTTCACAACTGAGGCAAATTCTTTATATCTCACTGGAAAACACTGTTTTCAGGACGTTCTCATAGCTATAAAAGTTACTATTATGATCAAATAATTCTGCAACAAAGGTAATACCCCTATCAATCCAATTCTTTTTATATAAGCTTTTGTTGTTGGTAGAGATATTACTATTATTTCATAATATTTCTTTATGTGGGGGAAAATTGTATGTATGACACAGTTCCCATGGAGTAAAGCCTGTTGATAAAACTTTGAAAGTTTTACTGATAACTTAGAAACAATAAAGTTGCAACCTAGCAAAAATTTTAAACCTCCTATCATTTTAAAAATGTTGTGTGGAATAAAATTCCATAAAGATTCTGGCATCTCCAAACAATTTTTTAATCCATTTGACTTCAAAGGTGTTGTTTAGGTGGAAAAAAATTTAAAAGACTGCATCCATTGTGAAACACGGTGGTGGCACCATTATGCCACTATGAGTTACTTTTCTTCAGCTGGAACAGCTCTTAAAGCTGGTCTTTCTTCCTTTCTAAAAACCTGGAGGTGTCTTAAAAAGGAGAATTTCATTTTGTAGCATCAAGGTAAGTCCAGGAATACATCAGAATCAGGGAAAGAGGGGCTTCACCGGAGAAAGTTTCAGATCGGCCTCGTCAAAGTTCTTAACTAAAATCTTTGTCACCTAAAGAGGCCGTGGAAAAATTTAGTAGATTTGGTGAACTTTTACTAGGAAGAGAGCAAATATTTACAAGTCAAGATGTGGCATTTTGATTGACTATAAGTAATAAAATACTGAAATTAAATCTAATTTTTACGTGACTTTTTACAAAGCGCATGCAGACCTCTCATTTAAAAGTGATTTGAGGATGGATCTTTCAGGACATGCACCATAACAAGCGCTATTGTTTACATACCACTGTTCAAGCTTCTGACGCGTTTTTTAAACAGTGGCATTTCAATGATAAATGAGCTTTTGTGGGCGAGGAAATCAATTCTAGGATGCATCTTTGCTGTTACTTTGTGTCAGCTCTCACCCACTAATGAGGTGTAAGTTTCTCAGTCTGGCTCTTCCCGCCTCTCCCAAAAAAAGCAGAAGGAGATAGTAGTGAGATGGGAGGCTACACAGGGAGAGACTTCGCCTGCTCTTTACGGGACTACGGCAGACTGTGAGGAGGAGTGACCATCGTTCTGTCAGAAGCACCGGGAGAAGCTCAAACCCTGAGACCGTAAGGGAGGAAAGACGCGCAGCAGCACGCCTCCGTCACCCCTATCAGGAGCAGCTGCGTGGATACCATAGAGAAAAAAGTCGGGTTACACGCTGGGGTTTGGTGTTTGGGGGGGGGGGGGGGATTTGGAGATTACTTCCAGCTTTCACCTGTTCAGCTTGAAAGCCGCCACTAACAACGAGAGGATAAGAATGGAGCGGCGCGGTTTCAGGTAGGAGACAGCCGTGGAGGCAAATTTCGCGACGTGGAATGTGTTTGCTCCCAATAACTTGTGCTGACCGCCTCGCGAGTGGCTCGGGGCACGATGTGAATGGAGCCGCGCGGACTTTTTGCTCATTAACATTGTTGTTGAGGAATAGGTAAACTCCGCGTGACATTAGAGTAGATGTTAGTGGAGGCACGCGAGACATTTGACATGTATCTGCATTTTTATTTATTTATTTATTTATTTATTTTTGGTGTTGCGTGCGCGCGAGTCTTGCGTATTTTTTGTGACTGTTGCAACTTCTCCCCTAAATGCTGTCTTTCATGACTTGCATTCGCTTTTATTGGGATGTTGATGCCATTGGTCCCTAACTCAGTAACCCGAAATTCTATTTAGAAGTATGCTGCACTATCAATTATGGAAACACAAAAAACGCAGCTGTGCAGGGCGTCTTTTCCATTCACACCTTTTTGTTTCTACCTTTGACTAAAATTAAAGTGCCGACTACAACATCTTATCGAGAAAAAACAAACAAGAACAAAAAAAAAACCCATATACAAAGACACTGTCTCTGCAGATAAAATAGAAGGGAAAACATTCATGAGCCAGATATTTAAATTAAGAGATTCTTATTGTATGGATATAATTAATTTAGCAACAAATAATCTGACTTGCAAATTAATATAACATTTATGTCAGTTCTATTACTGTAACTTTAAAATGTTTTTTTGATTTTTCATGGACTCAAACAGATATTTTGAATGAAATCCAGCTAATTTTAGTTGTAGTTTTCAAGTGCTTATGCTGAATAGTCTTTTAGTTATGTTGCTCTTCACAGATTAACCCAGTTTATTTAAAAAGCTGATGCCAGCTGGCTAATTTGTAGGGCTATCTGCACCTGTGGCCAGCATGCAGGCAACTGCTTAAGAAACAGGCTGCTTGTTTGCCAGTTTGAAATGATGTTGCTTAATAAACGTGATGGTGACCCCCTTTAGCTTCAGCAGCATGGCTGTTAAAGATATTTTCAAACTCCTAAATTTTGGAAATGTAAAGGAGTTACTTTTCAGGCAGTTAATTGGCAAGTATCTAGCAACAGGTAGAAAGAAATAACTTTAAACTGTATGGAAAAGATGGGCGTCTGAAATTAAATCAGACCAAATCTCTCTTGTTTTAGGTCATCTAGAATTGCCAAAATTATTTAGATTTGGTCAGTGCCACAATGATGAAAGAGAATATGTCAGAGATTCATTTATTAATGTCTTCAAAATCAGAAATTTACATACAGAATTATAACAATCTCTTTAAACAATTGGGAAAAGGCCAGATGATGATGTCATGGCTTTGGAAACTTTATGTGCCACACCGGGAACACACTGCTTTCTTGTTTGAGATGATGATAAACACAAAAGAAATCAGTTAAGATATTAGGGAAAAAATTGTTTCGCTGCACAAGTTCGGTTTATCCTTGGCAACAATTTCCAGATGCTTGAAGGTGTCGCATTCACCTGTTCAAACAATTACACGCAAGTATAGACATGATGGGAATGTCCAATCATCATTCCGCTCAGGAAGATAGGGGGTTCTATGGCCCTGAGTTGAACGTGTTATGGTCCGAAGTATGCGGATCGACCCCAGAACTAAAGCAAAAGACCTTGTGAAGATGCTGGCTGAAGCTGGTAAGACAGTGTCATTATCCACAGTGAAATGTGACCTGTACCGACATGGGCTGAAAGACCACTCAGCTCGGACGAAACCAGTACCCCAAAAGAAATATAAAAAGCTAGATTGCAGTTTACAAATCCACACAGTGACAAAGACCATCATTTTTGACATGTCCTGGGGTCTGATGAAATAAAGTGGACCCGTTTGGCCATAATGACCATTGTTAATTTGAAGGAAAAAGGGGGAGGCTTGGACACTTTATGGGGGGTTAGCATCATGTTTTGGGGTTGTTTTACTACTGGTGTGCTTCATGAAATAGATGGCATCATGAGGAAAGAACATTTTGTGGAAATATTGAAGCAGCATCTAAAGACACCAGCCAGGAAATTAAAGCTTGAGCACAAATGGGTCTTCCAAATGGACAATAACCATAAGCATACAGTTAAGTGGTTATAAAGTGGCTGAAGGACAATCAAGTCAATGCTTTGGCATGGCCATCACATAGCTCTAATCTAAATCCTATAGAAAATTTATTGGCATATCTGAAATGACTCTGTTACAACAGCTCTGTCTGAAGGAATGGGCCAGAACTCCAGCAAGCTATTGAAAGAACTTTGTGGTAGGAAACGTAAAACATTTGACCCAAGTCATACAGTTTAAAGGCAATGGTACCAAATACTGAGGAAGTGTATGTAAACGTCTGATTTTGAAGATATGAATAAATAAATCTGACACATTATTTATCTCATTATCATGCTGTTTAGCTAATAGAAATTATTTTGGTAATCCTATCAGACCTAAAACAAGAGAAGTTTGGTCTGATTTACCTTCAGACAGTGAGGAAAAAAAGGTGTAGGTCTTTTTATTCAGTGTATGTAAACTTCTGGTTTCAACTGTAAAGGAAATCATGTTGGGAATCTTAAACCAGCCCATAAATGTCTCCAAAGAAAAAATGTTCCATGATGATCAGCAGTGGTCTGAATCTCTAGAAAGTGCAGAAAAGAAAACAGATAAAGAAGAAATCAGATAAAAGTTATTTGAGTAGACACTGAACACATTGACTTTTGTCTAAACAACGGGAACATCAAATGTGAACAGATGTCAAGACATTTAACATGATTAAGTGTGATGGGCGGGTCATCTGATGGGCTAACCAATTTAGATTTTCAAGTTTCTGGCTTAGGCTAAATTTGATGGGAGCAATTAGTTAAAAAATGTTTAGTTTCAATGCCTTACTTGGCTAAATGAAGAAATGGACTAGCCAACTTCAGATGGCAATTTAAAAAGATGTCCATCGACATTAGAGCTGAACAATATATCGAATTGCAACCATTATAACAAAATCAGTATCAAGACACTGCAGTCACAAAGGACTGCTTGGATGCAATATTTGGTAATATTTAATGTCATGTGCTCTGCATTTCTATACTTCCCTTTATCCCACATCGGGTGTTTTTTAGTAAACAAGATGCTAGAGCTCTTGGAGAGTGGTAGAAACACGATGAAATGGAAATAAGTCTCTGGGGAAATTATGGTTAATCATAATTAATATTATTCATTATTAATCTTTTCATTAATCATCTGTTGATTTTTGCAATAGAATCACAGTTACATTTTTTTCTTGTAATTGTTTAGCCCCCTAAATGTTTAGCTCTAACAGTTCAATATTTTTTTTTTCTTCCCATGTGAAGCTGTGTAGCATCAGACCTGTCAGGCTACTCCAGATGATTTATATGCATTGTGAAAATCCACAAGAAGTGGGATATAAGCATTAAAACTTGACCATGAACCAACAGGACAGTTTTACGTGTTGACGTGACCTCTGAATTCCCCAGATCAGATTATTCTCAAAGATCCAACCTCACAACTTCTTGTGCTAATCATGTACTCATGCTTGGGTGCCAGATATCACTGCAGAGCTTTTATTGTTGTTTTGTAGATTCTTGATCCAGTTTGTCACTGTTTCACATTTCCCCTTTTCCATTAAATGTATTTATAAAAAAAAAAAAACAAAAAAAAAACAAAAAAGGACCCAGACCTTCACTCTTGTGCCTTTCATACAAGTGTGTTGCTGAGAATACATATACAGAATGCTCTAACTATCGTGAGCATCCATTGACTCACCGTGACTTGTGTGCCTGCATGGCAGTCAGGTCAGTTGAGATGCTCCACCGGTAGCCCCAGAGGCCATGAGCCAAACGTGACCAGCAAACAAAGAGCCCAGACATTCTGTCTGTTTGTGTCCCTCTCCCCTGAGCTTGCCATGTAAATGTAAGGCAGACCCATGGAGGGTTCAGGGACAGCCCACTGCACCAGCTGAGCCTGGTCATTTTAGGTGAGCCTTGATGGCATTTAGCTTTTCAGGTCTGAAAAATGTAAGATCCATTTTACAGCCCCATGATAACATCTAGGAGGATGTAGGGTGATGGATCAAGTGTCTTGTGATAAAAGAGGAAGATAACTGTCTTTTCACTTCCGTGCCTATGTACAGTCAAACTGTCAACGTGTGTAAACTGGAGGTTTTGAAAGTCCTATTTATGAGGCTTGCCAGTCTGATGGATTCTGTGTTCCTGCATCTTGTAAGTTGTATTTTGCTCAAACCAAAGCCCTTTATGACAGTTTCTTTTTAGGAGAAAATCTCTTTGAAGTACTGTATTGTACATATTGTTGTTGAACTTAGTGGTGGGACAAAGCAAGACCCTGTTGCTCTTATTTCCCAGTGTGTTGAGTCTTGGCTCACCACAAAGTGGTCATTTGAGACCACCTTTGTAGGTTGGTTGAGGAGCTATTCTAATCCAGCAGTGTAATCTTCCTAATTTAGACCTTTTAAAGTTGTTCAGTCTTGAACGACAGAAAGTTGACCTGGTGCCTATTGCTACTCTGTTTTGGACTACTTTACAGTTGGACTATGTTATTTTTAGCATAGTTCTATGCTAAAAAAAGAAAAAGTCTTTCAGTAAGGTACAGAGTCTAATGTGACAGTACGGTAGATGCCCTACAGACCCTTGAATTTATTAGTTGCTTACTGTTATCTGGGTAATGTGAGCTGCTTAGTCAGTTGAGTAACAGTAAATTGTGATAGCAGGTAGTTGTTGTTTTTTTTTTTCCTGCATGATGCTTCCCAGGCACCAGGTGCACAGTCGGATTAGCCACACTGGGTCATCTGAGCTGCACTCACCTCATTATCTACTTTGGACAAGGACGGACATAATCCCCTCCCGCCCCTGTTCTCCTCCTTCTGCACTCTCTTGCATCATGTTTTTCTTCTCATGTTAATGAAACCCGTATCATATATTTGTCCTTTCTCAGCTTTTTTTTTTTTTGTCCTTTCTGTCTGATTCCTGCCCTCGCTTTCACTTCTCTTTGTATGTCTACTAACTGTTATGCACATGTTTTTCTGCCCTTTTGTCTCCATGTCTGTGGAATGATCTGACCAGTCTGTTGCTGCATGCTGCAGGGTAGCAAGCCTTTCCGTCATGCTGGGTTTAGCATGCTCCGCTAGCTTTCGGTAACGGGGAGTGGGGATGGGAGGTGTGTGAGATGATAGGGTGCTGGTGGCAGCTTGTTGGAGGGGAAACAGCATCAGTATCCAGCCATTCGTTAAACTAGAGTGCATGATACTTGCTCGGTCACCCTATCCTGTCTACCTCTCACTGCCTAATTTGCCCCCTGTCTTGTCCTCAGGGACCCACCATAGCTGAGTGAGCGATACTTAAAAACAGCTAAGTGTTGGCAGAAAGAAAAGGCCTGCAACAGACAGACAAAAGCTTGTTTTTGGTACATTTCTTAATTACTTTTTATTATTAAAAAACAACAATGAAAACTATGTAAAACAATCAAATTATAAATATTGAGCCATCAACCTGTGGCTTGGGCCCATCTCTTAGAAATTATAATACAGATTCCAATTATTATTTTTGAGGTTTTTTTTCTTTCTGCAAGATAGAGGAAAAAAGTTTATCCTTTTCATCCAATAACCATTTTCTGTTGGTAAATGGTTTAAGTTGAATTAACCTCTTCGCAGATAGTTTTGCTTGACCCTCACTATGGTCACTTCACATTATTTATGAATTAAATACAGCGTGTCACAAAAGTATTCACACCCCTTGAACCTTTTTGCTTTGCATCACAAACTTCAATGTGTTTTATTGTGAATTCATGTGCTAGCACAAAGTCACACGTAACTGACGTTAAAGGAAAGAATGTATCATTAAAAAAATTTTAACAAATATAATTTGGAAAAGTGGTATTCAAAGTCAATACCTTTTGTCTTCAGTTATAGCTACAGGCCTAGGGTATACCAGTGCTGTCGTACTCGAGACTGGTCTTGGTTTCAAGTCCGGTCTCAAGACCATTTTTTTTTGATGGTCTCGTCTCGGACTCACCCGCATTTGTACTTGGTCTTGTCTTGGTCTCGGACATCGATGACTCTGGATTTTATTTGAAGACAACTGTGGAAATATCACTAAATTGCCAGAATATTGTCCAATTTATTTGTTAACATCCTTGCTTTCGTTGGATGCAAAATTACTGATTCAAATCCAAGCAATAACATAACTCATTGCTAATTACGTGTTTATGTTTATGTTACCACTGTCACCCATTTCCACCCCCTTTCACTCGCACGCGGCAAAGAAAGTGAGCTGTGGTTGTCAGGGAGCGGGAGAAGATGTCTGCCAAATTGTCAGTAATAAAATTTGGCTACTTAAATTTTAAAGACTATATTTGTAAAACAA
Organism: Anableps anableps; assembly: GCA_014839685.1. NCBI lineage: Eukaryota > Metazoa > Chordata > Actinopteri > Cyprinodontiformes > Anablepidae > Anableps > Anableps anableps. Next base: position 12,939,847 of record CM026088.1, read on the forward strand.
CATCCAGAAGAAAGCAGACAGTAACATGTAAATTCTGCAGCGCTTCGCTTTCAGAGACGGCAGGAACTATGTCCAACTTTTGTAGTCACTTTGAAAGGAAGCACAAAGAAAGGTAAGCTATGTTTAAGTGATGTTAAAAGAAACAGTCTCTGCGCTGAATTATTGTGCAGACGTGTACGGCTACGCTGTGACCAAAGTCTGCAATATAGTAATGTACAAACAATCTGATTCTTTTGAATGGCTCTTCACTATAGGACTCGAGTCTAAGTGAGAGCCATTTTTTGTTTTGTTTTTGTCAGTGGCGGTTTGTGATATGGGCAACATGGGAAGCTGCCCAAAGCGGCTTCTCGTTTAGGGTGGCATGAGCTTCCCCACTACGTTTTCTATGGCCGCTGCCAGCAGAATGTTAAAAATGTAGCTCTTAGATACAATAAAGAAATAATACATTTAAATGTATCTCATAGATGTAGTAATTAAATATGTTAGAACGCAGGAGCGCACACAGCGCATGCTCATTGCTCTCTGTTTTCGTCACGAGTCGTGGTGGCAGACGTTTGTAGCTCTGCGCGCTTACCTGGCTGCTACACTGATGCAGGCGTCATGCAGTGGGAGGGAGGGTGAGAACAGTCACGGTGCGCTCCCTTCTTCTTGGTTGCTTGTTGCTCCTTGGTTAATGTTCATAGTTGAGTGTTGTTTACCGTTAGCCTTAATTGATATATTTAATGGTGCAGAAGAGGAATTTTGTTTCTGCCAAAGCAACTTAAGTCCATTTTTTTCTCCTCTACTATGTTACATTTTCCTTTTTATTTTGTTTCTGTATTACAAATAGCACTAACATTTTTATCAGTATACACAGCACTACATGGGTATTTTACATATATATTTTGAAAATTTATATTTTATAAAGATGTATACATATTTTTATCTGCAAGAACATAATGTTTTTATTTGATACAGATGATTCAACTTTTTTTGTGAACTTCACCCACAAAAACAATTAATCCATCCATCCATCCATCCGTCCATTATCTAGCACGCTTATCCTTGCAGGGTCATGAGGGGGGCAGGCGCCTGTCTCCAGTGGTTATCGGGCGAGAGGCGGGAAACACCCTGGACAGGTCGCCGGTCCATTACAGGGAAATACAGAGATAGACAGGACAAACAACTATGCATTCACACACTCACACCTAAGGAGAATTTGAGAGACTAAGTAACCTAACAGTCATGGTTTTGGACTGTGCCTTTTTTTCCTCTTCAAAGCTTTCCTCATTTTAACCATACTAATCTTAGCAACTTCCCAGTCCACAACAGCCACCTCTTCAACTCAGCATTCTCTCTCATTTTCCTCATTCATCAGCTCTTTAATGTGCTCTTATCCATCTTTCCATCACACACTTGGCACCTGTCAGGACATTTCCATCCCTGTCCTTAGGCACCCTACCCTGCTGCACAGACTTTCCCTCTTCAGCTCTCTGCCTTGCTAACCTGTACAAAACATTCTCTCCCTCCTTACTGTCCCTCCTAGCATACAGGTCACAATATGCTCTTTGTTTGGTCTTTGCCACCTCTACCTTTACCATACACTGCATGTCCCTGTACTCCTATCTACTCTCCTCAGTGCTCTTAGTGTCCCACTTCTCGGGTAACTTCCTTCTCTGTATATGCTCCTGGACTTTTTCATTCTGCCACCAAGTTTCCTGATCTACTTTACTCCTTCCAGATAACACACCAGGTAACCACCTACCTGTGTCCCTTATCACATTAGCTGTAGTAATGCACGATATATATGGTACACAGTAGAAACAATAGATATTTGATAGAGATCTGTATTCTCCTGGTTAACCACAGTAAGGCTTGTTGATGATGTAATCATCTGGTGTCAAAATATACAGCAAGCGGGAAGCAGCATAGCTGAGTATGCAAGGGAGAAGCTTGTTAAAAAGCCAGGTGCAAAAATGTTAACTGTCTGGAACTGATTTGGGTTTAAACTAGGCCAGTCAACATTAACACATGCGATTAATCTAAAAAGTTAATATTACATGATGAAGATCATTAGCATTACCTGTTTTGACCCAAAAGCCTCTCTCCCGTGGAGGGTTGCCAAGTTCACAGCAGTGCGGTCTTGTACTGTGTTCAATATTGCCGCAAACACGAGTCAGTCAGACCGGTGTGCTCAGTGGCAAATTTTGCTTTAAAAAAAACACCGTGATGGGCTTTTGGATAAAACCAAGGTCAAGTTATTGTTTTTCTATATAGAGATATATTTTTTTATTTATTTACCCTTGATTTAACCAGGTAGTCACCATTGAGATTAAGAATCTCATTTTAAGGGAGACCTGGCAATGACTGGTAGCAGCATAAAATAAATCAGTTACAAATAACATCCACAAACATTACCAAAAAAAAAAAAAAAAAAAATTTCACCACTCAATTAGTATGCGCTTTTTTCATTTCTGTCAGTTTTATACCAAAAACATATGATCCTTACCGCCACCCATCACAATAGATATCGGGATATGAATTTTATGCCATGTTGCAAATCCCTAATTAGCTGTAGCTGTTCAGTCATCTGGGAGAATCACCTGACCACCAAGACTATGTCTTAACTCCTTCCTGAAAACCATAAAACACTTCTTTTTCAGTCACCACCACTTGGTCCTCAGCTCTGCCTTTGTTCACTTCATCTTTCTACTCATCATTTCATCCTTCAGACCACTATCCTGTGCTGTCTAGCTACACTTTCACCTACCTCGACTTTGCAGTTACTAATCTGCCTTATATTTCAATGTAGACATAAGATGTAGTCCATCTGTGTGTTTCTACCTCCACTCTTTCACCCTACAGTCCTGCCTCTTCTGGAAGAAAGTACTTATAACAGTTTTTTCCATCCTTTTTGTAAAGTTCCAAACCTGATACCAAACCTGCCCATCTCAGTATCAGCACCAAAATTAAGACTATTTCGCCCCCGAGTGGTGGCTACTTCTTTGTCACAGGAGGCTATATCCATTCCGAAGCTGACTACTGATCTGATTAATGATATTCCGGCACTGGTAACTGAGCAACTGCCAGAGATAACTGAGCAGCCAGTGCTGGCAAATGAGAAGGAGACTACTCACTTGCATTAGCTTTGGAGAGGCAAGTGACTAGCATGCCTAGGCTGGTGACCCACTGGATTACCTTCTTCCTCTGCTGTCCATTAGCATGGATAGACTCGTACTTTCTTCTTTAAAGGAAACTTTGAAGAAAACTGGTTGGCATACAATATCTGTAAGCACCATGCATTAGATGCATTGCCATGTGTTCTTTTGACACAGTTTACTGTAATCCAATGTGACACCAAGCATAAACATACTGTGTAATACGGAGTTGAAGTTGGCTTCCGATTAAGGCTAAAGGTCCTCCTGTCGACCAACAGTAATCCAATTTCCACTAACATCCTAAAGATCAACAGCACAAGTGCTTAGCATTGTTATCCAGTACTTCGACTGATTCAGTTTGGAGTCCATAATTCGCATATTTGATTTGGCATAGGTTATCAGGGACAACCCTCTGCATATTTGCAGATCTGGACTTGGAACCGGCACAAGCAATTACTAGGTTGGTGACCCTAGGTTGGTTGTATTGTATTTGACAACCATAAGGGGAACAACATCCAACAGATATGATTTAAATGGCTGAATTTTCTCCTCAGTCTGCCATTAAGTTCTGTAGAGGCATTAAATCTAACAGCTATTTAAATCAGGTGTGGTGGAGCATAAAAACATACAAAACATAGAGCACACCAGCATCCAAGGGCTGGACATTGACACCCAGGTGCTAGCAAGAAGAAAGAGACATCTTTAATCTCCTAGCTAGCAGCTTTCTGCAGCACCACCGCCTTGTGGTAGTAGCAATACATTACATCCAGCTTCTCTTAAAGCAAGACATGTTTGAAATATTCTGTTCAATTCAATCATTATACCTCCAGTAGTATGGTGACTTACCAGTATTTTAGAAGTAGTAAAAAAAACAAAACCAAAAAACGGAAGTCATATTCTACCTTTTTATTTTCTAACTTCACTTTATTTTCTGAGGTCCAGTCGAAATAGCTTTGATATGGATGTCTAGAGCTCGTTCATAGCTGTAAAGGAAAAGTGAGACTATTATATGTGACTTTTAAATTGTTGTTTTGTTTTTTTTTGTGGCAAAGTTTTTATTGATATTTCATAGTAATGTTGAAATTTCAGACTTCTGCTTAGAGAAAATCTTCGAAACCCAATAGAGCAGCTGAAGCATTTCATAAAATACTGCCAGATCAATAAAAGCTATTTTTTCTGAAGTCATGTGGACTTAAAGCGGGTAACAGCAATGACATAGCGAGTTTCTGCATTCCACTTGTGGCTGATGTCTGCTTGCTAGTTTTCATGAAGCGTTTACCTGTGATAATGATTTCAGCCAATTCAGAATTATTTTTTAGAACTATAATGGAAGAAGATAGAAGAGCATCATTCAAAATATCATTTCCTTATTTTCCCTCTGTAGTCGGTCCTTAATTATATATGATGGCTGAGCCAGTGTCACTGTGTGAGAGAACAGTTGCTGTTAAACAGGGTTTTACTAATTTAATAAAAGGCAAATTGACTTAAATTGACACTTAGTTATTAGCATCGTCTCATAATGCCGATTAACACAGCTAGCATTAGTAAAACAGGCTCCAAGTGTATTCACCAGAGCATGTAGATCCTTATGTTAACTTAGATATAATAAACATTTCCAAATTCATTATATTCCATACCAGGCAGAAGTTGAAAGCACAAAAAGATAAAACAGAGCAAGTTTGCTTATATACTTTCAGCCTTCCTGTTCTATGCTGTAAATTTCTCTCTCTCTCATGCAGCTAGTCTGAGAATGTTCTGGTAGCTTTCCACTGCAATGCAAATATGGATCTGTCCTTTTTGTTTTTTTTTTTGGTTTTTTTTTTTCTTCCAATTCATTTGGAGATTTTTAGGAGGTACATTTAGGCAACAAAGCCCAGTTCCTGGTTTTCCAGCTAGTGTGTAGCACCCCCCAATTCTGTTTCTTTCACTTTTTTATGAAATCAGTCCAGTTTCTTTTTTCAGGATGGTTTGATCATTTGAAAAGACAAAGTTTTTTTTTTTTTTTTTTTTTTTTTTTTTTTTTTTTTTTTTTAATTCTTGCTTTTTTAGGGTTGGTGTGCAGTGCCTTGCAAAAGAATTCATACCCCTTAATTTCATTCAAATATTGTTTTTTGTGTGTGTTCTGAGTTTGTCAGACCACAGAAATATGAGTTATTAATCACCCAGCCAAACTTGAATGATTTAAAAACACTGCTAAGCCTATAAAATTAGGTCTCAAAAGTAATGAAAAAACATCGGTTTAATGTGCTCTGAAATACTGGGGGGGTCCGCTGGAGGCGCTGAAACTGTGCCCATGCACAGGGACTTGAGCAACTTTCCGTAACAGCATTTATCTATTTCATTACTTATATCATAACCATGTTTTTTATTGTACAATGGAGCAAAATGGGAAACCTTAATTACAGGAACTCCTGCTGTTTGATCATCAGCACAAAAACCTGAAACTACCAGAGACGGAACTGACAGATTACAGCTCCACATTTTCTCCCTCTGCACCTGGGTAATAGCTGGATAGGACCTGCCTAATACCTGGACACAGCCCTAAAGGAGTATGTCTCACCCTCTAGCAGCACCTCCTCCTCAATTTCCCCCCATTTCTGTGTTTCTAAAGTTTGAGAATGTTTGTGGTTTTACCCACATGTTAAACTGCGCATCGCTGCTGTTCGAGCTGAAATATTTCCACACATCACCGCGATGCTTCAGACTTACTGATCAAAGATCAGTGAAGGAGCGGGATCCTACTCCGTTTTATTTTGCATATGAAGGTTGCAGGTGGAAGAATTTGAATCTCCTGCATATCATGCCAGTTTAGTTACTTTCAACTGTGTTCATGGTGATGATGATTGTTTTTCTGAGGATTGGATTCAGTGTGAACATCAGCTCTAGACTATAAATAGTTGTTGTGGCAGGGCTTGAAATTTATGTTTCCGTCCGCACTCCGCTCGTTTTCTCAGATGACCAAGTAGCGGAAAACCATTTATCTTATGAATATTATTATGCACACAGCTGAAAAAAATATTGCGAGGGATAAAACTAGGTGAGAAGCTTTGTGCACATAAAAGCTTACCTGTGGATTAACAGCGTGTGTTGTCTGTTGGACTCCACTCAGGGAATGAGGCCAATATGCCACCCTTTTAGACACACCCACAAAATCTTGAAACACAGCAATCTTAAAACCCAAATTAAATTATAACTCCACGATTCAAGTCTTAATGGTTGGGAGGCTTTTTACGTGTTTAGAACAATCCATTTATGACATTTATGAGTTTAGAGGAATATGTTAGAATTCCCTTTACATGGTCTTTAAAGTTTTTTTTTTTTTTTGAAGGATTTTTTTGTGTGTAGCAAGTATATTGATTTTATTTTTTCCCCCCTTGTAAAAAAAAACAAACAAAAAAAAAAAAAAAAAAAAAAAAAAAAACTTGGACAGTGCTGCTTTAAATCTTTTAAACATATTACAACGTCAAACTTGAGTTTGTTTTACCACATTTTGCTGCAGTTGCATCAGTAATTTTTTTTTTTTTTTTTTTTTTTTTTTGTTTGTTTGTTTGTTTGTTTTTTTTTTTGTCTCTAGTAGCTTTGCACATCTAGTGGCTGATTTCCCCACCCCTGTCCCCCTGTTCTCAGAATAGCTCAAGCTCAGTTAGTTTAAGATGAAGAGCATCTGTTAATATCAATGTTCAAGTTTTATGATTGATTCTTAATTGGATTTAGGTCAGGACTTTGACAAGGCCATTCTGGCACATGGATATCTAAACCATTCCATTGTATCTTTGGCTGGCAGGTCTTCTTCCAGGCTTGCTGTGTATTTAGCTCAATCCATCTTTCCATCAACTCTGATAGAAAGAGTTATATAATTTCTTGCTTCACCTTACTTTGTGACCAGCCTCACTGTTTATGCTGAAGGAGAGCATCCCAACAGCATGATGCTGCCACCACCATGTTGCAAAGTGGGAATGGTGTGCTCAGAATGATATAAATAAAAATACCTTGAGGTTTGTAGTTGTAATGTGACAAAATGTGGAAAAGGTTTGAGTGGTATGAATACTTTTGCATAGCCAGAGAAATAAGCTGGCTAGTTGTCAGACACAGCTGAATGGCATGTGAAATGGGGCCTGTTTTTCATAAAGGCACATTGATATGGCTTCGTACAGCTTAAACGCCATCTCGGCTGTGCCATGGAGATAGGATCCTTTATCAGTGTTTGCAGAATATTGTCAGTATATTTAGCTTGCGTATAGTTTGGCACAGTTAAATGACCAACTTTCACACTTTCCTCCTCCTTCAGCACACTTCTGAAGCCATTCAGTAGTGGGAGCCTATCCAATATGTATTTGGAATTATTAAGCCCCCATGTAGAAAAGGTAAAGTATATGTAGGATTATGGATGCAATTTAATGGGTCTTTTTAAACAGAGATGTGTTATATAATTTCTTGCTTTATCTTACTTTGTTTCCACAAATAATCAGTAGTACTGTGTGCTCCATTGAAGCCAGTATGGTTATCCAGACCATTTCCCCTGGATATCAAACAATCTGGATCCAGCTGTTGTCAAGCTATTGCTATTTATAGACCTGAAACATTAATTGGTCTCAAACAGTTCCTGTTACAAAAATATGTTGCTCTGAAATATCAGGGAAACTATAGCTGGTTGCATCTGTGGTGTTCAAACGAACAGAAGATTTAGGAATGAAATGAAAGGGATTTGAAACTATTTGTCATGCAGCAGCCACATTAGAAAGTCTCCTACTGAGGAAGGCTACTTATCTCATGCGACTTGCAGAAAGTTTTGTGGAAAAAGGTTGATGCATGACTCCTTTAAAATTCCAGATGAAATTCTGGTTTTTAGAGGCATTCAAATACTTGATGGAAGTTCGGTTAGGGAGCAAATGCCAAGTTCTGCAGTGTGACGTATTGATGATAAAATCCTATGTCTGAAGCTTGTGATTTCATTGCATCAATGAGCATTTTGAATAATAAAAATTGAGTGGCTGAACAAAATGTTTGCAGGATTGGGGACTTCTTTTAACTGCTGAAACTGCCATCAAAGTGTTTCTGCAGTTGCTGTCTTCTTTGAGGAAAACATGCTTGTTTAGACGTTCGACTCCATCAACGCAGTAATTACTAAACGACCTACAGCTGGAATCTTAGAGGAATTCTTTGTCATGATTCTACCCAGAAATCCTTTAGAATCTGAAATGTTTTCTGCAAAACAGTATTGGTTTCTACACAAGCACTGTACATGAGCGTGTCCAAGGTTTTGCAGAGGTTTTGATTATGTTTTGACCAAAATACAGTCAGTGGTGACAATCACAAACTTAAAAACAAAAGTAAATATTCTGGAGTAAAGCTATTGTTGTCATTTGATTTTTATTTTTTAAATTTTTTTTATTTTTTTTATTCCCTGCTTTACACAACCGATAATACTACCGTTTATTAACATCCTGTTCTGACATTATTTTGGTTCAAGCAGTCCTTTCTTCATCTACAGTGCATCATTTGTATGAATGTCGCATTAATTTGAAGCTTTTAATGATGCACTAGAACTGTCCTTATTCCAGTGTGGAATGATTACAGACCACACAATTAACTTTAAAAGGAAGACTTGAGTTTCAGGTTTCTCCTAATCCATTGAGGTTCTAAATTATACATACAGCCTCTGATGTTTGGATAGATTTCTCTTAGCAATTTGCAGAGAAATCATACAGTTTCTGTAGCCATCTAGAAGCTTGTAGCATAATTTTGTCTGGATGTCTAAGCACTCTTCTTGACAGAAATGGTAGAGCTCATCTAAATTGGTTGGTCTCTTGCATTGTCCATCAATTTTTAATAGTAGAGAAGCTTGACGTTTGCTGACTTTTTGCTTTCCAAAACCAATTTTGATGTGTGTCAGGCAGGCAGTGTTACTGCAAATTTCCTATTTCAAGTCTTTTCCAAACCAATTGTCTAGATTCTTCTCAGTTTGTATCACAAACATTTTCCTTGTTGCATTGTGAGTCTATCAGAATATGAATGAATCACAAGAATACCCTATTTAGACTAAGTCATGTGTTCCTAACCTTTTATCTTAATTGTATCAGATGCAACAAAAGTGCATCAAAGTACAGTACTGTTTGTGTTTATGGACCAGAAAATGTGGAAGTTATTAATTCTGATACATTTAATACATAGAAACAAAGCTGATTTTTCAGTTTTTAGATTTTCTATTACCAATTATGCTTTCTGGCTGATTAATTGGTGCATTCCTGCATTAGGACATAAACTCTAGCTGTGATGTGGCAAATCAACAAAATGTTTCTTTTTTTTTTCTTTTACAATGAATAAGAAATGAAGTTTAAAAACTAACACCTTTTTTATTTTTACTTATACAGACTTGGAAATTCATTAAATTAAATTCCTGAGATGTGGGATTATTTTCCAGTAAGAACAATGAACAGTTTAATTAGAGACGCACGATAACTATTGGCCCAATAACTATCGGCCCAATAACAAGAAATGATGTCATTCTTATTGGTCCGATATCATAATGAATAACACAGATATGTTCGATGGTGTGGGTGACTGGTGGTGTTTTTTTTTTTGTTTGTTTGTTTTTTTTAAATCAATCGCTCCCACTGTTGCACGAGACCTGCACATAGTTTAGGTATCATTGGAGAAAACAACTCTGACTGTAAATAAATCATTTTAAAATTACCACGTCAGAAAACTGAGTCAAAATTTTAATAAGTTTCAAAAATAATATATCAATTACCCCAGGGTGTTACACGTAAACAACAGAAATATAAACATAAAAGGTCAGAACAAGCCCTAAACTGGGAACTTCAACACCATGTGAATGCAGCCCAGCTTGTCAGTAAACGGAGAACATCAAGGCTTCAGTTTCAGAGGAAGACGATGCCCTGGCTTTGTGTAACAAATGTTGAAAGAAAGTTCCGCAAGATGGACTTTCAACAAATTTGATCAGTCACTTTTCTGATGTATATCTTCAAGATAAGTATGATGCGATTGCTAAATTCATTTATGCTGTGATTGACAGCAACGTTAATGACATGAGCTTCTTCTTCTACTAATAGTTTCGGGCAGGCTGTAGTCTGGCTTAGGGTAATGCTGCCCCCTACTGTTCTTATTCACGTAAGCTTCACCACAGATATATAGGTTATAAATATAATAATTAGTAGTAATATAAATGAATGTACTTTGAATCGAATTTTTGTCAGGGTATTTTCTATTTTGAATGTGTGGAATTCATTTTTTTTGACTTGTATTTATTTTAAATACTGGATCAATTCTCGAGACCTTGTTTTCTCTTTTACATCAATAAGTAATACACCTTATTTAATTTGATGTTTATTTGAGATATGGTTTCCATTATTTGGCAAATGTTGGCTTAATAGTTTTTCATTTCAAAATGTTATATCTTCTTTTAAAGAGTCAGCTGTTTTTGGTCTTGTTTAGAGTATTGATATCACAGTCCTACATTTTTGCTCACAATCCTTTTTTATTTCCAGGTATGCTATTGGCTATCGGTTATTGTTGGTTATCGGCCTTTGGAATCAGAAAACTATCAGTTATCGGTATCGGTTTTTAAAAACGTTATTGTGCATCCCTAAATTTAACCCATCTCCCCCTTAACCCTTACTATTGATGAAAGGACTTGGCCAGATTGTTTTAGGAACATGCCAGGAACCACGAAAGCTCAAGCAGATCATAAACCAAAACACAAGTAGAGCGTCATCATACTCTAAAAGCACCTGTTCTAAAGATAAAACCTTCAAGGACAATAAAATTTGCAGATTCTACTATGGACAAGCCAACTGTCCTCTGCAGAAAATATACAAAAAGTATGCTTGAAAGAGACAAGGCTTTCACACCTAAGAAAACTATTCCAACTGTATGGTGGTAGCAGCATCATGTATGTGGACTGACTACCTCTGAATTCCTCAATTTCACCTCATATCAACAGGTAGGCGGTTTAAATGTAGACAGAATGGATGTTCCAACCAGACAATGATCCCAGGCAAGCACACATCCAAACTGGGTTAGGAGTGGATGAAGCAAGCTAACATTATGCCTGATATAGCCCTATGCACAGTTAAGAACGATGAGTCCTCTACTTCATAAAGCACCTGACATTCTCCTCGCAGGGTTTCATAAAAACTCTGTTAATTTTTCATATTCTATACCTGGGTGTTTGAGACAGATTTTCTAGTGGGTAATAGCTTTAGGTCCAAAACTAATGGTAAGGTATTCCTGTATATTTATAATTAGTGGCTGTTGGGGTTGTACTCTTTTTAGAAGTTTCTGTGAGAACAAAAGATGGACAAAAAGAGAGCGAGAGAGAAAGTGAGGCAACATTGTGTGAGGGGAAGATATTTGTGTATAAAAGAGCTGAAAAGGGCACCTATTGGAAAGCGGAAGGAGATGCGAAAATATCCTGGGTTTATCCTCTTGTACATTGTAGCTGGATGGCTGATCAGCTGGCTGAATAGAGCACTGGCGAGTGGATAGATGGAAGTTTCCATGCATGCATCTGTCTAGCCAGGCGAAGACAGCATTGGAAAGAGATGGAGCCATGAATAGCTTAGCAGTTGCTTGTGCACACGCGTGTGGTGGCAGAAGTGGCGATTGTATTGACAGCTCGCTTATTATGGCTGTGCTGAGACCCTCAATAAATCGCTCACACCACCCCCAACCTGAGAATGTTTGTGACATTGCACACCCATGTTAATCACTTGAGCTGTCTTTCTGTTCGTTTTGAAAAAAGAAGAGATCACCAAATAGAGAAGAATGGCATGTGATGGGGGAAAAAAATTTGGAAGGTGTTCAAATCAAGCGGACCTGTGCCCCATTTCAGAAAGCGGGATAAGTGAAAATCTTGAGTAAGTTCATTTGTGTATATCCTGGGTTTTCGCTTTCGGACAGCCATTATCCCGAATCAACTTATTACCGCAACTTACTCCGTGAACCATCTCCGTTCGTTGGAAAAGGTGATCAAACTACGATTAGATGTCTTATAATTTCTGAATTAATATATTTTTCAGCGTTACTGTTTTTCGCCACAGTTATTAACTTATTTCAATAAAATTTCAGCCCACACATGACACGAGGACATCCTTTGTGCTGCACTTTGTTTTAATACCAACGGGATGCTGTCAGGAATGTTACTATAACACTTAAACTGTTAATGTACAGTAGAGGTCCCTATGAGGTGGATGTGATTCTATCACTCACCAAACTTTTTATGTCTTCCTTGGCAAAGTGGGGCGTGTCGCTACCTCTCATGCGGGACACCAGGGTTCAGTCTCAGCAGGTGTTCATAACTAAAGTTATTGTGTTTCTCTCTTTTGTTAATGGCATCAAGCACAAATAGCTTGGTTTTAGGTAAATTTTATTTTAACATTAAGCTTTTGAGACAGGAGCCCACCCCACCCCCGTCAGACAGTAGATCATTGTGACTTAGACATTTATAAGTAGCTCACTTTCTGAAAACCGTGCGCAGCCCTGCTGTACAGTTTAGTGGGGTTCCCTATTCACAGACCCATAAGACTAATAAAAGAAGAACTTCACAGCATTGCCGGTATCACTGAAAGCAATTATGTAGTTTGTGTCACATTTTGAGACTTCAAGTATTATCTATTTGTCTTTTTAGGCATAATTGGCTGCATAAATGACAGTCACGTTCACTACTCGTTCACTAAATAAAGGAATTTATGTTTTTATGTTTTATATTATATTGCACCGGTTTTCCATCTTTCCAACAAATGTTTACATTGCTGTCATCAATGTCACCTGACTGCTACACCTGTAATTTATTTAATCTGAATATGCCTTTTTGAAAACCACACAATATGTTCAATAATGTTTCATTTCATTCATCCTATATTTATCTTCTTCCTAAATGGAAAAACAATAATACTTTCATTTTACTAGGTGTTCTTTACTGCCTGCAGGTGAAAATACAGTAGTTTTTTTTTTATATATATATATATATATATATATAAATCACATAAAATCATCCACCTTCTTCTGTGTGTGTGTGTGTGTGTGTGTTGGTGGGGGGTAAACAAGTGTAGTGGCAAGAGTAAAGCTTTAATTTTCTGTCAAATCACACTCCCATTAAGTTGTCATTCTAACTCTCACTATTTTACAGTAGCAAGAGTATTGCTTTTTTTAAAAAAATATGTTTTGATATTCTTATGCCATCATTAACATTTGTACTTAAGAAGTGCACACATTGAGGCTTCTTATTTCCTCCTGTTGCCATGGTGAATCATGTTATCTGCCTTCCATTGATGAGGGCTTTTCACATTTTCGCTCTCACACTTAACTCAAGGGTAAATTGTCTCAGCATTGAGTTACCTTGTTGATATCTCCTGTTCTGAAACTAAAAATCCTGTGTATCACAGAGTTGGCTAGGTTTACTCAGAGTATCTACCTTCTACCCAAGGCTTGTTGAGCCTGCTTTCAGAAGTGGGGCCCTGTTGTGACACTTTTAATTGTATTTTTTTGTGTTTGCCTTTTTAAAGACTCATTAGATGGTGTTTAAGTATTTTCAATGTTTTCCAATAACGCATAATTACCTAGTCGTATTTCTAAATTTCCTGTCAACTTTTAACATTTTTCAGTTACAATTTAGAGTCCATTGTTATTGAAAAAAATATTTGAAAGCCAACTGTTAAGCATGGTGGTGTAGGGTTGAGAGTATGGGCTTGTTTTGCAGCTATAGAACTTGGTCACCTTGCAGAGATGAAGGGGACCATACACTTCTCTATATGCTAAAGTATTCTAGAGTGCAGCAGCTGAAGCCTAACCTATGTTCAGACCTTTAATAGGTCAATGAACCCAAACATAGCACAATGTCAAGCTGTTACAATGACCTAGTCAACGTTCAGATCTAAGCTTGACTGAAGTGGTGTGATGGATCTGTAGGAGAGCTTATGGCAACCCTCATTGAACCAAAGCAGAGGTTAAAGTTGTTGTTGCAACAACGCATTAAAGAGAAGGTGGCAAACTACTAATGGTTAACTACTTAACTGACTGCTACTATACGCAGGGGGAGGAACAGGGTAATTGAGGTAATTGGAGACAAGATGCATGTTATTGAGATCAGTCAGCTAGAACAATGGGAGTAAACTGAAGAGTAAACTCAGTAATAGAGATGACTCACTATAGGAACAAGAAATAAAGTTTATTCAAAGTGAAGCAATATGATTCAACAGGCTTTGGACAGACTTTTGCTTAGTCATCATTATTAATACCATCAACAATGTTGCTGTTGTGTAACTGTATATAAATTATGTATGTGCAAGCATTGTTTTTGACTGTTGTCAATGTGTATTTCTTATTATTAGTTACATTTTGGCCATTTTCTCCCATACACACTGCCATTACCAGCTTGTATTGCTTTAGACCTTAGAAGGCACAGTTGCTCCTGTTGACAAGCGACTGCACTTTACAGTATTTACATGTCTGATTATTATTATTTTTTTTCCCCCATTCATGGGATCTAAATAGATGTTAATGGTCTATGAGTTATTGCTGTTTTAATTTCTGGACTAGTAGCCACTCAAAACAAGTGTTTGGAAATCCTCATAATGTAAACCTATACAGATGCATCTCAGTATATTAGAATATGATTAATTTTTTTTATAGTGATTTAATTAAAGTGAAACTTGTATAGTTATATGGTATATTTCAAGTTTTTATATCAGTTAATTTTAATGATTATGGCTTATGGATGATGAAAACCCAAAGTCCAGATTAGAGGAAATCAGTAAAAAAAGACTTTATTTCCAGAAATGTATAGACTACACTATAGCCTGCACAATCAAGGAGAGCAGGGCTTCCTCTACATGTAATTGATATGTATGTATGTATGTATGTATGTATGTATGTATGTATAAATGAATGAATGAGGAATGGTGCATTTCTTTAGACAGCAATATTACCTCAGGGAGGAGGTGGAGGAGCTAGATCTTTCACAGATTATCTGTCTCATACCATACTGTCATGACATGGTGACAGTTTTAACAAATATGCAAAAAAAACATTTTTGTAAAAGTTACATACTGCAGCTTTAAGTTGTTTAGTTTAGTAATGTCTGCCGCTTGGGATTGATTTGCTGGTTGTGATTGATTGTTTATCCAAGCGAGTGTAGTATTTGCATGGAATACTGACTGGATGAAAAAGACCTGTCTGATTGGCTGGTGTGCAGTTTATTCACATAAACTTGGTCAGTTTGTACATGCAAATATTGTCCATTGACATTGATTTCGTCATTCTGACCCACACTCCTCACGGTTGGTGTCAGTAATGCACCCCAAATAGCTGTTTGCCAACTACCAATAACTTAAGGAAAGGAAATTGCAAGCACAAACGCAGAGCCAAGGGTGTGTCAGAACATGTATCGAGTGAGCATGTGAGAGATGTAAGTGCACTCGGCACGTTACTCTTTGTTCAAAGATATATACGCTCATATCAATCTCACTGAGCACTCAGCTTGGTGGCACAAATATATCATAATATGCGGTAGGTTGCTCTTACAATGTCCTAACATCCATGCTAACTAGACCTCTTCCTTATCTAGCACTGGCTCGGCTAACGTCACCATCGGCTCGGAGGGGCACTCTCCCCTTGGTCAGCAGGCAAACTAACCGGTACATCCTCTCCTCCCCTGCACTTTGAACTTTGGTAAAAGAAAGTTTTACATGTTATTAATCCTTTATCCATGACTTGTGTAGACAGGTAGAGACAGGTAGTGGTTATGGAGTTCCAGTGATTTTTTTTTTTTTTTTTTTTTTTTTTTTTTTAAAGACACCTGACCTCAGACTCCCGATGTGTTCATGTACTGACCATAATATGTGGCCATTATTACTGTTACTGGTGTATATAAAAAAAAAAACTATTTAAAATAGATAAACAATGCTTAGCCTGGTAGGGTGGGAAGTAAAGCCTGATACATGAGGGAAACCCTGTGCCAGCTCTTTGGTATCGTGTGTGTCCACAGTTTAAAAAAATTTATTTTTGAGTTTCTGATTAGCTGGTCACTGATCAAAGCTGTTATGATCACTGACAAATAGCATTTGATAGTATTTTTGGGGAGGTTGTGGGGGAGATGATTTCCTAAGGCTTACAGTTATGAGCTACCAATCACAGTGTTAAAGGATATCCATTATTTGAGTCATGCTGTTGCTATAAGCAGACTTTTTAAGTCCTACGTAATGATTCCATTGTTTACATTGAGGTGTTGTATAAGTTAGTTCCTATCCCTTCGTTTTGGCAATGGTTATGTACAGATGTTAACCTCAGTAAGAATTATAGCCATAATCTAATTGATTGCATAGTCTTGGTGATTTCCCATTTTTAAATTTAGGTTTGAGAAAATTCCCCCTTTTTTTTTTTCTTCTTTCACTCTTTCACAGTGTTAGAGGCCTTTACTGCCCTTTATAAGCTAGAAAGGGATGTACATTTTCCTAAGCTACCAAACATAATTTATTTGCTGAAATATTGGAAATCATGCATCAAACACGCCGACCTTGATTTTGTTTGCACATATTAGTTATCATTTAGAATATGAAGCTGAGGTTCAGATATTTACACAGCAACAGATGGAGTCCCCTCTGGCTGCTAGAACCCGTTTCTAAATAGCCACACAACTGTCACCAAGAAAAGCTCACCACCCTGTGAGGGTAGTGACAACAGAGGAAACAGAGGGATAGTTGAAAGGAAGTCTGTCTGTCTGTGGGTATTTTTTAAAAACAGTATTTCCTTGTAGATCAAAGCAAAGACTTCAGAGAAAAGCTCTGAAAGGATATTTTACAGTACATTTCCTCCTTGGTTGTTTTCCAGGGAGATTCTTAGCTCCAAGGAGGTCCAGCCAGGTTGAAATTACTCCTGTGATTTCTTCCTTTTTTTGCTGTCAGTGTTTTATAACAAAACCAGAGCATTTGGAAACAACAACAATCTTCCATAAATTATGTTTTTTATGACTGACTTCATCCTTAGTATGATTCTATTACAATTTGGCCATGTATTATGAAGGTTTTGGTTTGATTATTTAGGAGAATTGTGTAAAATATGTTGCCAAAGAAATTACTTTCCCTTTCTCAAATTGTTCAGCTAGAATAATTTTTTTTTTTTTTAAATTGTGACAGTATTTGGGGTATGTCTGTGCCAGCTTTGCATATCTAAAGGCTAAGATTTCAGCGCAACTGTTCTGTAACATTTAGATGTAACCCTTGACTTAGATGATCTAAGTCTTTCCATTGGAGCTCTGAGTGTACATTTATGGTCATTGTCCTACTTTGAGGTAAATTTCAACATCGGTCTCAAGTCTCTTACAACCTCTAAGAAGTTTTATTTCAGGATTGTCCTTTATTTAGCTCCTATAAACCTAACCCTGTTTTAAGTTCTCCCTGACCTTTCTGGTTTGTTTCTTAGTCTTCAAAGCAAGCAACCTCAAACTGCAGAATTATTTACCCCCCAAGTCACTTAAACTGGCTCTGCTAAATATAAGATCACTATCAGCAAAAGGACTTTTACTTAATGACTTCATTACTGAGCATAATATTGATGTTATGTTTCTAACAGAAACATGGTTGGATGACAACAATGATTGAATCAGCGCCTCCTAATTACAATTCTAATTACAATTTTTTTTTTTTTAAAAGTGAGAATAGAAAGAAAATAAGAGGGGCGGAGGTGTTGCAACAATTTTTCATGATTCACTAAACTGTAAAAAAGCTTTCCCTGGGCAATTTTGACTTTTTTCAATATTTGGGAATTGAGATAAAAAGCCACAAACGAATTCTGACACTAACTATACAAAACCCCAAAATATGTGGCAAGTTTTTTTCAACGACTTCAGCGAGCTGTTATATTTGATATGCATTGATTATAATTGTTTAATAACTGTAGAGGACTTTAACACCCATGTTGACAACCCAATAGACAGGGGGGCAAAAAAGCTGAATGATGCACTTCAAAACTTTGGTTTGACTCAACATGTTAAACAGCTGACACACTCTGGATTTGATTATCAGCAAGGGAGTTAATATTTCCAAGATCTCTGTAATTGATGTCGCTCTGATCATTTTTCTGTTATTTTTGAAAGTACAATCTCTGTTGACTCGCTTAATAAAACAGATATTGCAAAACGTTCTGAAACTTTTAATCAAATCTACTCCTCGACCTCACTTCCATGCTATAACCCAGTAGATGCAATGGTTCCCAGTGGTGTTGAAACGTTGGAAGTCTAGCAGAGAGTGAGGCATGGTTAAAATCACCAGATATTGCCACAAATGCATTGGGGTGTTGTCTGTAACTAGGCAACAGCTGAACTGATTACATCACATGCATTGTTGGCAACAGCTGAGGGCAGAATGTAAGCGTTTTCCAAAAATAAAACTGGTGAACTCTCTTGGTAAATAATATGGACAAAAACGTACTGCTAAGAGTTCAATATCTGTCCTGCAAAGATGACTGCACAGTAAAATGTAATGGATGACACTATCGGTTGTTGACGATCACTGCTAATCAACCTCTTTTCTTTTCCCACTCTTTAAATCTCTGTTGGTTTGTGTAGTGACGAAGCCTGGTTGATAGACGCTGGCGTTTGGGATATGATCCTGCAGCCATGTCTCAGTAAAACATATATTACTCCATTCCTGATACCCTGGCTGAGTCCTTATTTGGGCTTGGAGTCCATCTGACTCGTTAGCCAGCGATCTCACATTGCCCATTATGATGGAAGAGATCGATGAAAGAGATGGTTTGAACTTCCGCCTTCTCTCTCTCTCCACTTTGCTCCTGCTCTGCATCCATGATGCCTCCTTTGAGATATTAGTATGAAAAAGTTTTTTTTTGTTGTTTTTTGCCAGAAACGTAGTAATTCAAGTTTAAAAACGAAAACCTCAGAATGTAAGTAACGGCGCTACTCTAACATGCATCCAGCTTGAGTGGCGCAATTCAACAATTTTAGAATATGGTTATAACAAATTCAGCCAGGAATTTAAAGGAAATAGTGTGGCCCAGTCTTCATTGTTCAGAGGTATAAATAAATATTTTTGCCTCATAAGGAGGATTTTGATGATAAACTTTCACCTTCAGCAGAAGAAGCAAAAGACCTAAAAGCAACAAATTGGAACTGTATGTATAGTTGTTGATTTAAATACTGATTTGTACCTGCAAAGAAAAGAAATGCCTAAAACACCTTTATGATTATGATTTCTAAACTCTTAAAACTTGAAGCTGGTATTGCGTCAATAGGTATTTTATGCCCAGATGTGATCTACTGGCACTATTTTTAGGTTGCTGCATATTCGACTATATTGTTGTCCATTAGAGGTTCAAGAGATATTTTTGATTGATTTTAGCTCTAATTTAATATGCTTGTGTGAACTTTTTTTGTCTCCCAGCGACTGTGTGTGCTCAGCATTTCTGTGCTCAAGGATGTGTGGAGTACAAAAGTGGCCTCATCTCCGTCACTCACCGCCATTCATATAGCTTTTCCTATCAAAAGTGGACGCTTTTAGCCCAATCCCCGTTTGGTACTCGCAATGCCTCTTTGTGCTTTTAAAAGTGCTGGACCGTGGACTGAATTTTTAAACATCTTGAGGCATGTGTTTGTGTATAGCACAGACAGTGAGTTGCAGAGATGGACCCCCAGAGGGACAGACAGAGAGGAAAAACTGAAGTAAGAGACAAAAGAGAGCTGGAAAGAAAGAGGATAAATCTATGGGGTGAAGTATACTGTAAAAGGAAAACCTAACCAGAAATAATGTGAAGAGTAAAGGAGGACTTAAAATGACAAGCAGATAGAGAGGACTAAAGGAGATGGAATTGATGGATATAAAGTTGAACATTAGGATTATACAGTTATGCATCTTTGTCCATATCTAATATCTCATCATCTTGAGTTTTCTGTAGAGCTGTTGAGGTATTTTTACCTCTATCAAAATGGCCAAAATATTCCCTTTGAAATTAATTAAATCTTTATCAAATATTTTAAATATCTTTATTATTCCCACAGGGGGGACATTACATTTTCAGTACAGCCCATTCGATGCAGACAGATGTCTGAGGCTGCAGCCATCTTGGGAGACTCTGCCCTTTAGGCAAGATGGGTGTAATGTCTTGCCCAAGGACAAACGATGGAGACGGCCAGAGCAGGGCTCAAACCAGCAACCCACCGATTATGGGACAAACTCCGACCACTGTCGCCACCATCATGCCAACAGTAAACAAGTGCAGTTCAAGGCTTCATCCCTGAAATCACCTGTGTTCCCTAGATGGGAACATAGATGGGAAGGGGAATTGAGAGAGACAATACCAGAAACAACTTGGTTGCAGGTTATAAAGAATATTTCCACCTCATCAGTGTCTCTTAGACATTCTATTATACAGTTTGAAGTTGTACATCGTCTTCACTGGTCAAAGGATAAACTAGCAAGATTCAAAACAGACCTGGATCCCACATGTGACCGTTATAATCTCCAGCCCAGTACTTAAAGTGGGCTGGTACGCAGTATACCCATTTCTAAATTTTTCCACTCAGCGTACCAGGACTTTTTTCTAGCATACACTGCGTAATGAGGCTTTTTCCGGTGTTGCAACAGGTGCTACATCAGCCTGTATTTCCCCCATCAATTTGCTCTCGTAAGTACAAGTGCTGCATCACACAGGCTGAAAAAAAAAAAAAAAAAAAAAAAAGCACACTTGCTCGCTCTAGGTTCATAATCGCATGATATTCTATCACACAGTGGATCCAAACTCCATCCATCCATTATCTGAATACGCCAATCCTTGCAGGGTCACGAGGAGGGCTGGTGCCTATTTTCAGTGATCATCGATCGAAAGGCGGGGTACACTCTGGATAGGTCGCCAGTCCAGGTTTGGTATTTTAAAGACAAAATGGGGAAAAAAAAAAAAAAAAAAAAAAAAAAACAAATAAATAAAATAATTACAAAATAACAAATTAAAACAAAAGAAACACTTTTCCAGTTTTTTTCCCCAATATAAAACATATTAAACTGATACAGAAGGTTACGTATATGTATGTTAGAACAGGGTAAAATTTGTCCAGTGATGATATAGTGTTTACTGTATCTTTATGTCTTTCAAATGTCTCAGTAGGCTCAGCAGATGGGAGCTAACATCAGAGCAACGGAGCTGGTGTTCAAACAAGAGGTCTCACTTTAACATCCAAAAGTTTTACTCAAGTAAGAGTAGTGATACTTCATAGTAATATTACTCAAGTACAAGTAAAAAGTACAATGTAGTAAAACTACTCCTAAATTTACATTTTTTTCCAAGAAGTTACTCAAGCAAATGTAACTGAGTAAAAATAATTATTTACTATGCACTCTGAGACAGTATAATTTCAGTCATGTGGATTTGAAACTGTTCTGTCATTTTTGTGCAATAAAACTACTGATTTGTTGATTGATAGACAGATGTATATAAAAATATTACACGTTTCTGTCCCATATTTTTGTGACCTTAAGGAGAGTACTGGCACTTATGTTTTTTTCTACTTAAAATACTGCTCCAGCCACTCTGCTTTACATGTTTTCGTTGTGTCCAAAACTACATGGTTTATGGAACTCAATCTTTGGAAACATTCTCCAAAATTACAGGACAAACGAGCCTCCGATTTCACTGTTTGGTGTAATTTTGTGGAGGTGTTGTGGGCATGGAAATGTAATTGCACCATTCACAAACCTCAACAGGTGTTCCATCAGTTTCGAAAGGTAGTGCCGACAGATATACATAGCTATCTAGACGCGCTATGGTAAGAAAATCTGACAAGGTAGCACTGATCATCAGAACACCGGCAGTATTTTTTTTTTTTTTTTTTTTTAATGTACCCAACTGTGGACTCATTCCTTCAGCTCTGGCCCTCTTGCTTTCAGCCCGTGATTAGCTTTCCTCGCAACTGCAGACGGTAATGTTTAATCCTTGGTTCATGTCCGTCAGTATGAATTAATATTTAATGATTCAGTCAAAAAATGCGTCATAAAGAAGAAAAAAAAAACCCATACAAGTAACTGCTGACTGAGACGCAGGATGGGGGGGGGGGGAAAGTGACTTATAGTCCGGAAAATATGGTAACTTTGACAAATTTTTAGGGATTTCACCAACCTGGATTCTATCTGTTCTCACCTTTGTGAGACTGCTCCTGTTGAGATTAAAACTTGTGATCATTTCACAGCATTGTGTTAAGAGTCAGAGGTCAAAGGTTTGTTACATTCACTTATGGTAACATATTTTATTTTCTTCAGTGGAGGTTCTAAAATGCTTTATGTTTAAAATAAATTTGTCACTGGATGTCAGTTTATAAAGCATTACCAAACATGTCTCAAAATGGCTCACTTTTGTTTAACCAAAAACATCCGAATAAACCAGTTATGCTGATAGTCTTGAGACTAAACTTGTAAATTGAAACTGTGGTTGTCTTTTGTTCTGTCAAATGCTTGAACACATACTTGACAAAGAAAAACATTGATTTGCTGAGCTTTAGTGGTGAAAAGCTGAAGTGTCTAAATGTAGCCTCAGCAAATAAAGGCGTTTTGAGTTGTTGAGATGAATGAGATCATTACTGCACTGATGAGATAATCATTACCTTGGTATATACAGAGTCTAAGACAAGTATTCATATCCCTTAAAACATTTTGTCGGTTTAAAAACACAGACATCAATATTCACTCACCAGTGTTTTTATTATACCCAGCCAGTACCAGACTGTGGCCCGTTTTGCCTTCAGACTCAGCTTCTTTGTGAGAAAGATTCAACAAGATGAACAGAACTGAATCACAGATTGATGGGCAAATGAATCTGTGTTTACAGTGACAGTGACTCATATATTGTACCAGCAGTTGTGGTGAAGAAGGAGTTGAAGGTAAAAGTAAAGGCTTTCAATTTACTGCTTGATCTACACTCACTGCCCACCTTATTAGACACACCTTCCAGTTGGTTAACACAGACACTGAATCAGCCAATTACATGGCTGGATTTTTGGGCAGTTAAATATGTACACATTGTAAAGATCACTGAGCATCAGAATCGGGAAATAAAGGGGATTTAAGTTGCTTTGATTGCGTTTTGGTACCAGATTGGTTGATTGTAAGTAGAAATTTGCTGATTTGTTGGGTTTTTCAGTTGCAACCATTTCATGTATATAGAGAAAATGGTCCAAAAAGTGAAAATATACTATAAGTAGCATTTTATTGGCCAAAAGTGTGTTGTTGATGTCAGAGAAGAAAAACTGAGTGTTAGACTTCATCAGAGCTGGAGTACACGGCACAAATCACAAGTCAGTCTGGGTCAGCTTGGGCTAGCCTAAAACTTAGTAAAAAGATTACACCTCAAAACACTTGTCGTTACATCTCCTTTGACTGCTTTTGTCTTTTTCAAATTTCACAGAGGATTTTCCAAAGCTGCATAAACTGTCAGATCTACAGGTCCTCTCTTTATTTTTCATCATCCCTGGTACTCCCCATAGATCCGACTTGGGTGCCTCAAGTGTATTTCAAGGAATTTCAAGATTACGATGAGCTTCAGAGTGAATAAAAGGAAGGATTGAGAGTGGATGTATTCTGGCCAGATTGTCACTTTATCTTACTGGGATTCCCATAAATTCGCGCCGAGCTCCCCCTAATTCAGACTGATTGTGTTTCGATCTTGTGTCAACAGGTCGATTGGCAAAAGGGAAAGAGGTTCATTGTCATTTCAGTCAGCTCATGCTTTTGTTTAATGTGTGTGTTTGTGTGTGCATGTGTGGAAAAGCTTACCACAGCAAGAGCAAGGCAGATGAAGGGAACCAGGAGGGAGGGAAGAGAGAGGAGTGGATCCATTGGTTTGACAACAGGAATGCTTTGTGGGATAGGGCATGTGTGTAATTATGTTTTTGGCTGTGGATCCATTGTTATTTGAAGCTAGGCTCAGCCAGCTTAGTAGCAAATAGATGGCCTTATCTTGCTTTGTCCTTTTGGTCCTAACTCAATGAAGAAATCAATGGCTTCTACTGTATATGTTGATGGAATTCATTTTGCATTTGCCCTCACTGGCGTCTCCTTCTATACTCAGTATTCTTCCTGCTTATCATCTGGATATTTCGCCTCTAACCCTGGCCTTTTTGCTACTTACCACTTCCCCATTCAGTTACTCCTAGCTTAGTTAGGTGACAGGTAGCTGTATGCAGGACACGTTCCTCCTTTGTGGATATGAAATGCAGGGTCAGAGTCCTCTCCTTAGATATTATCTCCAAGACTCCACATTGATTTCCATTTATATACAGAAAAGCCAATAATGCAGTATGAAGATCCAAGAGCACGGCTAGCTTCTACATATTTCTAGTTATCAACTCAGTTCGGCTTCTGCCTCTCTGAAGTTTTTAATCCTTTGATGGATATATTTTTCAGAATTTGTCAGCAACAATTATTTGCAATTTTTTTTCTGTCATCAAAATGTAGTGGAATGGCATTAAGGCATTAATCTGAGTTATTGTTTTTGCTGGTATAATGCTTTCCTCTGCAGAGAAACCTCTTCAACTTCTTTTCACTGATTAGTAGATGCAGGCTGTTATGCTGCTACCCCAACAGATGATGACAGATGACAATGCATTCTCCCCAAGAGATTTATAGAATATATGCATCTTGCCACAAACCTTGAAGGACTTGACCTTGCTCATAGTATTTTTGTAGATGACAGGATTCTGTTTTGTACTGGAAATAAGAGGTGTACAGAGTGAAAATAATGATGAGAGTACAGTTCCCTGTGGTGCTCCTGTGCTGCTGCCCACTTGGTTAGACCCTTCAGTCTCACAAACTGCAGTCTGTTTGTCAGGTAATCCTTAATCCATGTGATTGTTGAGGCCTCCCACTGTCTCTTCTAGTTGTCGAGACAGTTTGTCCCATCAAATTAGACACATCTTAAGAGAAAGACTCAACTTATAAGAATATCTAATGGGTATGAGTCATTTTAAGATATAGCTATTGGCTTATTTAGTAGTTCTCAGCCATTAAATACTCCCATTCAAAAAAATCTTGCACACTCTAATAATGGCCTGAAATGTGTCGAGTTTGAATGGAATAGGTCCGGCGTACTGCTGATTTCAGTACTCTTTTCTACTAAATGTTACTTGTTGTTGTTACATCTCCATTTCATCCTCATTATTTCAGAAAAAGGGAAATCAAATGAAGGGACAAACTTGGGTGGAGGAACTGATTCTAATCTTGCATATCTATTCAAAAGCTCACTTCCTGCTTATTTGGCTACATGACATTCTCAAGAGACACTGATAGGACTGTACATGCCCACTGCCTTATCAACTACTCTGCTGAGGAATTTAATAGGCTGAACCACATCTCTATTTTCTGTCCTTAGTGCACCGGGTCCCTCCCTGCAACAGACCGCTCTGCTGTGAGATAATAAAATGTCTGAAATTCACAGTGATTACAATAGTGGCTGTGGTCTGTGTGCTTGTTTGCATCTGTGCTTATTGCTGTATTTGTGATTACCAATCAGCAAGCCAATAAATCTGGGCACACATTTGCAGCCCGGATGGCAATAAAAGAGGGAAAATGTGTTGAGAACAAAACACACTGAATAAGGATGAAGTAAGAATTCTTGTTTTTAAGGTCTTGATAGCAGAGATACTATTTCTGTATAGTAATAACACAGGACCTTGTTATTGGACTATCTCTTAGAAGCTCTCTGAGACATGTCTAATGAACCTCTGGGTCTCAGAAAGGATCCAGGTTTCTACATTCCATACACACAAATAATGTATGACATAAATTATTAATAAACACAGATAGATGGAAACAACGTACAGGAATCTTGCAGGTACTGAAAAATCCCTCCATTCAGACTATTTCTGTCTGATGGACATCAGTTTAAATGTTTGAGGTGTGGTTTCAGTGACAGTCCTCAGATAAGCTAAACATATATAAAGTCTCCCTGTTATTGTTTCCCAGCTGGTACACAACAGTCATATATTGATTTGGACATCCCTTGTTCAGAGGCTTCAGATCACTGCACATATATTCAGTTAGACTTAGTTTGCTCTGGCTCATAATCTTACAATAAAGCCAGTCTTGTTTTTGGCTTGGATTGTATGCCTGGACTCCTTATGAGGCTGAAAATAAAAAAAAAAAAACAAACAAACTGCTCTTTATCTTCATCTTTCTGTTTTGCTTACACCTAAAGTTTTTGGGTCCAAACTGACTGGTATTTCAAACTATTCATCATTTCAACAGTCTTCAAAAAAGCCCTGTTACTTGATGCATGATGTTGCCACCACTATGATTTTAAATGACCATGTGGGCAAAAGTTATTTGGTTTCAGCAAACTCTGAATGTTTTGGTTGGAAAATTGGCCTTTTGACCTTACCATATGTATGGAGAATACAGTGGATTTTTGCCAGATGTAGAAGATAGCCAGCACTTGCGTTGTTCTTTGCCTGATGCATGGACCAGTTGCAGTCTTGTAACTTTATAAATCTTGGCAAAAAATTAAAGGACATTAAATTGTTAAAAAGGGTATGTTATAAATGTTAGGAGTTTAGAAAAAAGTTAATTTGCTCTGCTCAACATGCAGGATGCTGCAAAGGTAAAATAAAATTGTGAAGCTCACTAAAGGAGAACTGTTACCTTATTTTTTTTTTCATTCTGAGATTATGCTACTGCAATAACAGATGAGTTTGCTCCAAGGCATTTTGCATATCTTTTCCAGGGATGCCAATAAATGGAGAGAGCCTCTTAGATTGCCAGAGATGAAAGAAAAGTATAAAATCATTTGAGCAAAAACAGTTTAAGGATGTTTAAAAAATGGACCATTCCCTAAAATCTCTAACTGGATGTTAGGGTTTGGGTCACACATTTGCAAAAGAAAACTTGTCTACCTTTTTCCAGGTTCATTATTGTACATAGGATGATAAATAATATAGAATTCAATCACTTATTATGGTAGTTAATATTATAAGGTTATGGTCAGGTATCTAGTTTAGCCTTAGATCTGGAGGACAAAGAGTTTATGAACCAGCTCAGGACTGAGTGTGATGGGGCCTGAGAACAATGCCTGGCTAAAGCAATTTTTCTGGCATTTTCGTGGAGTGACGGATAATGATACTCCTGGCGGTTAAACTAAAGCATTGTATAAGGTAGAGAATTTGAGTCACTAGCTAACATGCTTTTCTCCACCACTGGAGGAATTTCTCTCTCACCTGATGAAGATTTATATTGCTTTTCAGAGACATTTTGGCGAGGCTGAAAGTGCCAAGAGGGGGTTGAGGAATTGTCACAGATTATTTTGGTTCCCTTAAAATAAATGTACAATAAAAGATAGACAATGTTAAAGTTCACCCAACATTTGGAACTCTTCTGGTCAGAATTAACACCAAAGTTCTCCATTTTATTATTGGAGGTCAATTTAATAGATCAAGTGACTAAGTGGTTTCCTTTTAAGAGGTTCTGGTCCAAAGATGACAGCTTCTGTCTTGTTGGAATTTAAGTCATCTGGGTTTTTATGTCTTAAAGACATGCCTGTAATCTGCCTAACTCATTTGAATAATCAGAATTTATAGATAAAGATAGCTGAATATCATCAGCATAGCGTTGGAAAGCATCCCATGCTATCTGAAGATTTTACCAATTGGAAGCATTTATAGTATCAAGAATTGCTCAGAACACAGAATCCTGTGGTTCTACTCTTTATAACTCTGAAACTTTCTCTTATAACAGATGACAATTTCAAATGACATTTCAAAATACTTCAGAAAATATTCATTAATCCCTGGCTACCAAACAGGATGTGGCTATAGCTTTCATCAAGAAGGTTGGATTTCTGCTAAATTTTGAGTATTTTTCACCGGAGCAGAACTTACCCTTACTAAATGTAAAGTTGAGGCTCATTTTACCACCTTGTGGTGACATGCAGAATTAATCATGGGCTCATTGGAGGCGCTGAGGTGGCCATTGCTGTTTGTTGTACTAATGGCAGTGGCCTTTTGTGGAGCATTGACGGCAGCCTCTGTAGAGAAGTGTGTTTGTATGCATAGTTGGAAGTGGTGTGATGTGCTTTACTGTCGGCACTGCTTGCTTCAGCCATTATTTATGTCTGGATTTACCACATCTGGCTTCTTCTGGTATGATTCATATCTCACGTCAATGACATAAATGTAAAAAGTTAAAAAAAATAAATAAATAAAAAAAAAAAAAGACGACTTCAGATGCTTTGAAAACTATTAGATACCGATCTGATTTAGTACAACAAATGGAAGTGGCACAAATGAGATCATTATTTTTTGTTTGGGCGAGTTAAAAAAAAAAAAGTGTGTGTTAGATTTAGTGTGCTTACTGATCAGGAAAAAAAAAAAACCAGAACCGGTAACCAGCTGATGTTTTGGTGCGTTTCTAATTATGAATATTTTTCACACTGATGTTTCTTTACATCGAAAGCAAGATGACAGGAAATGAAGAACATGTTACTTCAGAGGGAAATTCTGCTCACAAACATAATGAGGGCTTTACAAACAGTCTCATATTGGGATGGAGAGAAGGAGAGAACTGTTACAGATTCAAAGCTTGGCACGTCTGGCAGATCATTACTGAACTGTTGTGGGCCCGCGTGTGTCGTCAGGTTTGTGCTCGCATATTTGTTTGCCAAAGCTCAGTGTGGAAGATCATTATAAGGTCGCCGTATGAGTGTGAATCAGAAAAAGAAAGGTGAGTGGAAGGAGTTCAATCAGAGCTGATGAAGACAGCTCTGCAAAGTATGTGCGATGGGATCTTTGATTAGGGTTTGTGTGTGTGTATGTGTGCGCGCGAGACTAGGAAAAAGAGCGCTCAATACTTAGTTTGCCGTTGGGAAACACCCCTGCAGAGAGTTTGTCTTTGTTAGGCTGAAACCGTGGGAGGAGATGCAGGGCAGGGAAAGTGAATGAGAGGGATGGGAGTGATGGGTTTGTTCACTAAGTGTGTCCATACTTAATCAGCATTTTCTCACACTATTGTGGGGAATATCTTGATATTCCTTCCATCCAAGTTGTGACTTCTCCTGGACATGTATTTTTTTTTCTTCAAAACACTAAATACAACTTGCATTTTATCTATAGTTTTTTCTTTTGTTTAAGCTTTGACAAAGGGAGAAAAAATGTAAATCTAGATGCTACTGTCACAGCATATATATATATATATATATATATATATATATATATATATATATATATATATATATATATATATATATATATATATTTTTATACAGGTGAAACCAAAAAAAATATTCATTCAGTTTCATTTTTATTCAGCACAAACAGCGATATTGTGTTCATGTGAAGGCTGTTTTTTTTCAATAGGGAATTGCTCTAATTAGTTCAGTGAAATGCAGCCCATTTTAAGGTGCCATTGTGAAACCTGCTGCCTCTTGTGAATCTGGTTAAAACTGAATATTTGAATTCTGTTGCGGTCTGGTGGATATCACGGCTTTTAAATGCAGAATCCCTGGAGTGGCTGCTAAGCGTCCTCTGCTCTGTGTGTTCATTGTTTCAGTGTTACTAGATGCAGAAGGTGCAGTCCCAGACTGAATCATGTCACACATGAAGGCTGATGGACATGGAGGTTCGTAGATTAAAGTGAAAGAGTTCTATTTCTGTCTTCTTTGTCTTGATTGGAAAAATATGGGATCTTTACCAGGTTTGGGTGACTAGAGATGAACATTTTTGTCGAGTTTTGTTTGATTAGTGGCTCCACCCTAATCAGATTGGATTGAAAGCAACTGTGAATGTCATTTCTCAAGTCTTGCAACAGAAACTCAGTTGGATTCAGTTCTAGACTTTGGGCCATTTTAACACATGAATATGCTTTGATTTAAACCATTTCACCGCAGCTCTGGGTGCGTGTTTGGAGTCCTTGTCCTGCTAGTGCACCTTCACCCCAGTCTCAAATCTTTTGCATCGTCTAAGAGCTGTTCCAGGACTCCCCTGTGTCAAGTGTTTGCAATTCTGTCTCTGCTGATTTCCTGTCTGCTGCTCTGGAGGACCTGCGGAACAAAGCAATAACCAGACACAGCTACCATAGCGACACCCCCAAGGTTTTACATTGCAGTGGTGATGAGTAAAGAGGAATAATCAAGAAAAAAAATCTTGTCATACAATATCACAGTAGGATTTATGTGATCCAGCCCGACACTATGTTGACATTTGCTCATATTTTTCATTTTAGGTTATCTTATGCAAATCTTACTATCCAATTTCCTGAAGGAATAGTGATCTATTGTTTCTTTTTAATATGTCACCATGCCAGTGTTCAGCTTAGGTATAGGGTATAGATCTAAGCCTTTTGATAAATCACTATCATTTTAGCATTCTAAATGGGTGGGTACAGATATTTCTCTGAAAGTTTAAATATTGTGAAATAATAAAAGCTGCATTTTTTTTTGTCACTCATTACAGAAAGTAAAACTCATATGTACATTCATTACACATAGAGTGACATATTTTAAGCCTTTATTTGTTGTAATTTTGATGATTATGGCTTACAGAAAATTAAAAACCCCAAATTCGGTGTCTCAAAATGTCAGAATGTTTTATTAAGTAAAGAAAGGACATTTTAAACAGAAATGTCAGGCCTCTGAAAAGTAGGTTTTATATTTAGCAGTCAATATTTGATCGGATTAATTTCTGTATCAGTGCTGCATGACATGACCAACCTGAGGTTCTGTTGATGTGTAATGGAAGCCTAGATTGCTTTGATAGGAGCTTTTAGGTCATCTGCATTGTTGGGCCTGGTGTCTCTCATCTTCCTCTTGATAATACTCCATAGATTCTCTATGGGGTTCAAGTCAGGCGACTTTGGAAACTGATCAAAAGCAGTAACATCATGGTCATTGGAACAGACTTAGTTACCTTTGGCAGTGGAGAAAGGTACCAAGTCCTGCTGGAAAATGAAATCAGCATCTCCAAAATTTCCTGGTAGATGGCTGCATTGACTATGGACTTCAGAAAACCCAGTAGACCAACACCAGGAGATGACATGGCACTCCAAAACATCACTGACTCTGGAACTTCAATTTCCAATTAAAATGCAATCTTTACTTTCATTGGAAAAGAGGACTTTGAACCGCTGAGCAACAGTCCAGTTCTTTTTCTCCTTAGCCCAGGTAAGATGCTTATAACCCATATTTTGGATTCATCTGTGTGTAGTGGCTTTTGAGGAGCTAACTTCAGCCTCAGTCCACTCCCTGTTGAGCTCCCCTAATTCTTGAATGGGTTTGCTTGACAATCCTCTCAAGGCTGTTGTTATACCTGTTACTCTTTCCTTCCACTCAGCTTTCTATGAATATGATTGGATACAGCACTCTAAATAACCAACCCCTTCAGCAATAACCTTTTGTAGCTTACCATTCTTATTTAGGGTGTCAGTGACTGTCTTTTACACATCTGTCCAGTTAGCAGTCGTCACTATGATTGTTTAGGTCATGAAATGCTCATCATGTACCATTTAAACATTAAAAACGTCTTTTCTAAATTGGAGTTTTGTAGTATTCCAATTTTCTTGAAATATTTCACTCTGTGTAATCAATATATGAATATGAGTTTCGACTTTCTGAAACGAGTGGCAAAACAATTTTTTAAACAATATTCACATTTCTTGAGCTGTACCTGTATATGACCATATAAATTCATTTCCTTCAACTTCAAAACAATAAAATATGTTAGTATATCTCTTGATATCTCTGTAAAATGCATGAAACTTTGTAACATGTTAATGTAAATAAGTTTAGGGCATAAAAATAACTTTTACAAGGTGCTGTATGTCAACAGTAGACCGCTAAAAGCCCTCTCTGGCACTATATAGACAAAATAAGTCCATTTAAAATCTAATTACAATAAAGTCAAACTCCAGCATATTTAATGTTCTTCCAATATCTTATCATTAATCCAGTCTAATGCAGTGATGCAGATGCAGTGCATTAGTAATAATTAAATGCCAGTCTGAAAAAAAACTTGAGTTTAACCATGGAAACTGACTGGTTTAATCAAATCTTCACTTTGATTAGTCAAGGATATCCCTCATCAGTGTAAGCCTGGAGCACCAAGGGACCATAACTATGCAATTGAAGCCAAGTATTGAAGTAGAGCAGATGTCTTTCACCCAAATTCCAAATGGAGGATAAATGATCTGCACAATATATTCATTTGCATTCATAATCTATATATAGGTGGGTTAGTTAGATTTTCATTGCACTTTATTTCCACACTAGATATTTGTTGAGCTAAGTTTCAGGAAAACGCAACCTAATTAGACCTTCAATGTATCTGGTGCAGATTTTCTCCCAGGTGCTCCCAACAAAGTTGAAAAAATGTTCTCCTGGTGCATTTGAACACATCACCACCATTAGGCTGTTTTGCTCTACAGGTTTTCCCAGATAAGGTTGAGCATTTTTATCAGAAGAGCAAACAGATGGTTTTGAGTCGACGAAATTTCCATTCATGGTGGATACCTATGGTGGTCCCTGGTGTGAGTGTGTGTGTGTGTGTGTGTGTGTGTGTGTGTGTGTGTAGCACACCTCACAGTAGCTTCGTGCTATTGATTATGATCACTCTTGTCAGCTCAGCTGTGATTCACAGTCTGTTACTTCCTCTTTAAAAAAAAAAAAAAAAACATTAAAGGAGAACAGTGGCCAGGAAAAAATCCTCATCTTATCAGAAGGTTTGACACCATGAACATCATTTGGGGTGCATGCTTTGTCTCCAACTGGACGCACTTGATACGTGTGCTTAGAATGTAGAATACTTTAGAATAAATGATTAAATTTAGTATTTCTTTTCAAGTAAATGTGTTTTCTGCTCTTTATAGATAAGCACAGACGGTCTAACAGGCGGATGTTAGCTGGTTAATTAGTTGGCCTTTCTGCTTCGGTAGCTAGCCTGCAGCAGGCTGCTGAACAGATATCCCTCTCGTAGCTTGCCAGTTGAAATTTACAACAGTTTTACCTCTTTTTTAATATGAATAATAGCTTTACTGAGCAAGGGAAAAGTAGTGGTAAGAGCATAAAATCAGTGGGCAGTGTGATTTGGCTGTTCGACAGTTATTGGTAAAGTTCTTGATCTGTTTCTGTATCAAGGTGCACCAATATTTAAAGTTACATTTTCAACACCACTGCAAAAATAATGCTGTACTATTTCTATGGCTTGAAGTTCTTGGAAGATCTTAGAAAAAGCGCTGAAGGGACTGGAGTTTTCCAGCTGTGTAGAAAGTATATAGCAATGCTCGTCCTCCACCTGTTGCTGCACACTGCTGGTCAGCTTTGCTGAAAAAGGTTTCTTTACTTTTTGATGGTTTACAAGACTGAGAAAATCGACACTTATTAACAAAATGTTTTTTTTTTGTTTGTTTGTTTTTAAAGATGCAGCTGATACTAGGTTAGAGGGTGGTCAGTAGTGTCTAGGTATATCAGGATTTTTAAACAAAACCATAAAAATGTTGTTGCATCATTCCTACATCTTAAAGTGCTTATAGCAATGGGAGTTCTCCAGCTGTAAGGCATATAGAGTAAAACCCCACTGTCCCACATGTTGCTGGTCTGCTTCAAAAGAAGGCTTCTTCACTGCTCTAAGGCTTTCAAGAAAGTCAAATTGAGCAGTGTGGAAATATTTCCCATTTGTAAACAAAAAACCGAACATTCATGGCCTTAAAACTAATGGAGCACCACCAATCACTCCAGTGAAGGTAATGCTACTTTAAAAATACAGTTATCAAGTTTTGAGTGTATTCGTCTGGAGATAGTCAGACTAACTGCTAATAAAATCCAAGCTAATAACTGCTTGTTGTTGCTCTATGAAGAGCAATAACAAAGATAAACACTACATAATAAGCCCTTGGAAACAGATTTTTTTTTTTTTTTTTTTTTTTTTTTTTTTTTTTTTTTTTTTTTTTTTTTCAAAACAGATGTAGATTAGGTTATAACTGTTTCAGTTGTTTAGTAGGTGCAGGAATAATGATTTCTTTTCTCTTGTAAATGAACACTCAATCATGTTTGGGAGTGGTTTCCTAAATAGAATTAATTGGCTGTCTTGAGCAGCGTATTATCAGCATATATTGATGCAGTTGCTAAATACATACATAACCACCTCCCTGCCCCATACTCAGTCTGAGTTTTCCAATCCAGCATGCCTTGTAGCTGGACAGAATTCTGCTGCTAGGCTAGTTTCAGGGAAGAAATTGGTCTTTCTGCCTCTTAAATGATTGATTTCTTCTCGAATGCCTGAAACTTAAAGTGATTCATCCAGAGAAGGACCCAGCTCTTTGATTTCCAGAGCCAGACAGCAAAACTGACATTTACCACTTATGTTTTAAATGTGTAAAAAATTGTTTGGAAAAAGTGCTATCAAACTTCATTGCCATGTTGCTGCTAACATGTCAATGAGATCTGACGTTTTTTTTGTGCTTGGTCCAAGAAATAAGGGAAAATAGCCATGGTAACAACAATAAAATCCCTGGAAGCTGAAGATGCTTCAGCATAAGCTTTTATTTTCTTGGTTTTCAGCAGTGCAACAGCACTTTAAAGAACATCAAATAGTTCATCAACGACAATTGCAGTTGAGTTACATTCATTAGTGGGAAATTGATCTGACAAGCATGACCAGGCTTGCAGGCTATTGATTAGGTGCTGTCATCAGTATAGGTGATGAGGACTGGCAGCGACAGCAGTAAGATGTAACAGTGCATTGAGTGAAACACAGGAACAAAATAAAAAAAACTGTCCAAATTTTAGTATTTACTTAAAAAAAAATCAAAGCACCCACTGTTTTTCTATTGTTACTAACTGTAAATAGATTGTATTTTTAGTGCTCTGAGACATACACATCTTGTAGATTTTTAATTAACCAACTCAGTTGCACATTCCTCTGGACTGGAGTATTTTTTTTACAACTACATCGTATTCATGTTGAAATTTTGCCTTACGGTATTTTTTTTTTTTTATTATTATTATTTTTTTATTATTCATTCTGTTTTTAATACATATTTTTATATTCTTTGTGTGAATCTGTTTTCTGTTATTGCATGTCACTGCCACTTTGCACAGAAAATTTCCCCAATGTGGGACAATAAAGGATATTTCTATTCTATAAGGTCTATTCTAGTTCACTAATGCATCACAGATGTAAGGAGAAACAAGCTATGTTTACATGTGCAAAATTCCGTGATTGGATTGAAATGTGTCCAGATTAAATAATCTGAATGTATTGTTTATATGGGCACAAAATTAATTAATCCAATCATGACATACGTTTACATGCACCAAGCTTTATTCAGAACAGAAGCAAGTTGGAAAATTTCTACCTCCAAAAAACACACAAGTTGTAGTTTCGTTTGTGCTGAAAATAAAACCAAGCAAACGCAGTAATGTGTTCGTTTTGTGTTTTCTAAGCGCCCAGCATGGACCCGCATCAGGTACTAATAATGGTTAAGACTTTACTGCTCTCCCTAATTAAGCTACAGGCTGAACAACACACACTGTTGGTTTCCTGCACTACAGAATGCAAGACCAACAGACCAGTTTTGCTTCTCTGACACTTACACAGTCAGGTCAATCTGCCACAATCAGAATGACATGATCAGAAGTGTTTACATGCACGCCGTTTGGATTATCAATCGCCATAAACCACCCCACTTATTCGGATTACAATTTCATTCCAATCAAGCTGAATCTGATCAGAGTATTCCGATTGGGGTGCTTAGAAGACGCAGTTTTATTCTGATCGTTTTTTTCCAATTACTTATGTTCAAGTAAATGTGCCTACAGACAAATATATACAAGCTTGACTGACATGATGAAGCTGAATCACAGTATAATCCTATGATGTAAAAATACCCAAGCAGCTGGTGAACTAAGGCAGGTTTATGGAGGACATCGTTTTCCCATAAATCTTACCCTGGATGTTCATTTTACTTCACCTTATCTTCTATAGGTTTATGCAGAGCATTTGATCACTTTTTTACCTCTAGGACAGAGGGAAGAAAACTTTGAGAATCAGAATTTGCTCCTGCACTTCCTCAGGATAGTCTGTGAGACTTGGTTTGATTGGCCGTGGGATGCAGAAATTTCACACCTCATTTTGCTTTAGTCCACTTTGACTTACCTTCTTAATAGCAGACCAACCCCCCTGGACAATGTCTTGCAGTGGGTTGGGCTGTTTGTGGTGGGATTGGCTGAAGTGAGTACTTAAGTAGAAGAAATCCATCCCCTTCAACTGACTTGTTCCCAACAAAAACAAAAGGTGGAACAATGCCAAATTGCGGCCAACATGGGATGCACAGGAATTGTCAAAAGTGCAAATATCATTCCAATTTGTGATTTTGATCAATTCAAACAGGAATTAGAGCCTGACGTCTTGCGTGTCACCATCTTCAGTTACTCTGTTCCCATATAACCTGTTTTTGTTGAGTTCACAATCTCCTTGAATGGTGTTTAGCAATCAGACGGCAACAGAAGCTGTGAGCTCCAGAGCAAATGGTTTTTGCAGTTTGAGAAAAAAATTAATCAGTTTAGTTTTATTGATCTGGACAAGCCGGTTGGCGGGGTTGCAAATAGTATTAAATTAAAATATTCCAAACATTTTTGTAAGTTTGTCCCTTGTCAAGAAAGTTATCATAAATTATTAAAATGTTTGATCTACTAATCAGAGGAATAAAAATTTGAGTTGTATTGTTAAACATTTGTTAAAGTCAGTTGGAGGGTCAAGTGACATGGTGGCTTTGGGTCGTGGGTTTGCAAGAATTGAAAAATATATATAAAGAATAATTAAACACGTGATTTCAGTTAGAATTTTTGTTAGAGTTGCCCATCCTTGGAAGAAAATAGTGTGTGTACTGGAAGGTTAGGCATATTGCAGAGAGAGATGATGCAAAAAAAGGAGCTTAGGGTGACTTAGATGTGAGGCTTTCCACTAAGGAGCTACTTCCTTACAGTACATGTTGACTTGCTAGGTAGAGATACTCAGCTGGAAAGTGAGTTAGATTTATTAGAGGATAGGGAAATATACTAAAATAAGATAGTAAGGAAGATGGAAGGAGTGGTCTGAGTAAATGAAGAGGAAAATGAGCATAGAAGATGAATAGAGAAAAGTTGGTTAATAAAGAAGCTCAAAAACTCCAAACCTTAAAATGAAACTGACTTGGTTGATCAAATTTGATACCGCTGTTATAGTCTTTGAATCTAGACTTCTTACTCTGACAGACTCGCATCTTAAACTCACACCCTGCGCTAAAAATTAACCCTTTCCTTGAGGTCTACTTTGATGGAGGAAAGGATCCTGCTTCTCTGCATCCAGTTGAGTTTGCACCAACATCTTATGAGGATGCCTCCTGGATGTCTCCCGAGGTTTTCTGGATAAGACCCACTGGGAGGAGAGCTCGAGACAGACCCCAAACCTTGTTGAAGAGACTGTCTCCCTTCTGGCCTGGGAACACCCTGGCATCCCACAAAACAAACTGTACAGTGTCACTGGGATGTTTCTCTGAAAGTGTTGGCAGTAGTGAGCCACTGTAGATTTCTTCAGTGAGTTAGTCACTCATTCTGTTCATTTTTTCCCAACTATGAGCCCTTCTGAGTCTCTTAACACATCATTCTA
Source organism: Anableps anableps (assembly GCA_014839685.1). NCBI lineage: Eukaryota > Metazoa > Chordata > Actinopteri > Cyprinodontiformes > Anablepidae > Anableps > Anableps anableps. The sequence continues at coordinate 12,977,620 of CM026088.1, forward strand.
CCCTATAGGGAAGTTGGTCTATTTGCAATTAGCCAGTGGCATTTCAAAAAGTATAGGTAAGATGTGAGATTAATATCCAGTTCTGCCTCAGTGCAGTACTGCTTGCTGAGTTAAATGGCATTGCATGGGTATATTTTTCCTGCCACTGCGCGAAACCCTGTCTGTCACTCAGCTGCTGCCTACTCGCACGGCCCCCTTCAGAGCAACATTATGTGATTAGGAGAGTTGGAAAATGTCAGCCTGGTGCCTTGACTCAATCAATGCCATAGCTATTTGGTAGAAAAGGTGAAATGAAATATGTACATGATTTCAAGAGGCAATATGTCAGTAACACTGAAGATTAAAAAGAAGAGAATGTTTTTTGTTCAACTCAACACAGCTGGTGGAATTAAATACAGATCCCATTCTAGGTTTGGCCCCCACCGAGATGTAGTAGTCCCTTGTTCTGTTTGTGGTAAAGTTAAGCTATATAAAGTTAAATTAATGTTCATCAAATCAGTCAGCCTCATAATTTATTTTCTTTTCCATTGAGTGATCTCTTACAATTTCTTAAAAAAGAATAAGATTTTGTTTGGTTTTTTTTTTTTTGGATTAGAATTGGAATCACATAAAGATCAAAAACAGCAACATAAACTAACAAATCAAAGCTAATTTATGTATTACAGATTAAATAAATAAACAAATGTCCAAACACTAAGATTGAACTGATTAAGTGTGTAAGGAAAGAGAAGTTTATAAGGTTCTGAAAAGACAAAAGGATACAGATTTTGTGATCTTATGCTGACTTTATATCCCTGGGGGAAAAATAAGGAAGAAGTCAAAGTTTTCAGATCCAAATTTAGATCAGCCAGTTTATAAAACCAGACAACAGTCTCCTTCAATCCCCTCCCCCCATCCCCCCTCCAACTCTCTAGCGGGAAGAATTCAAACACTGAGAGAGTGAAGATGAAATTCTGCAACCACTAGAAATCCTGTATCTTTACAGTCTAGGACTAAATTTTATGCTCCAAAACATCAGTCCTCGTCTTTCCATAACTTCTAAGCTGAAGTTATGGAAAACATTCAATACTGGCAAACAGAATGTCCGGCACAATTGATCAACTCCACCTCAGTCCAGATGTGCAGTGGTTTACTGGGATGGTGTGATCAAATCCACAAATCTTGGCTTCTTGAAAGACTCAACATCTGAGGCTGACTGACTAATAAGATGCACTCTGGGGGGGCTTGAAGCTGATTAAGATGAGGGGACATGAAGCAAAGAGACTGTCCGAAGCTCCACAACTATTAAACAAATTATAATTTAGCTAAACTAATCCTCCCATGACTGTCGTTTTCACACTCGAGCAAATGATCACTGAATAAAACCCATCATTCACAGTCCATCACTCTCAGTTGGCATTAAAATTTCCAAGTACTAACGAATTATTTCTAAGCTTTCTGGAATTTTAAAGTAGCAGAATAAGCTTCTTTAAGCCATGTCATATACACTGTCTCATATTGCAATTAAAATTTGACAAAAATGCATTCTAGCTATGCCATAGAGTTCTACTCTATGAAAAAGGATTTGCTTTAACCCTTTATACCCTATGGTTCTACGAGAACACTTGAATTAGGGACCTGGAGAAAAGCAGTTAGTGTTCAACACCTGGGAAAGGTTGGCTGTGTTACGTATGTCACAGTGATGAAATGTGCATCTTTTAAATCTTTGTCATAAGAAAATGATAACGTGTGGGCAGGAAATGAGGATATTCAGCATAATCAGCTCTTGTGATTGAGTTGTCCAAAGTTACATGATGCAGTGTGGTGGTTTACATGCAGTGCTAGAGGAACTTGTTCCTTTTATTTATTTCAAGGACATCTGGTGGTTTGAAGAAGTAGGCGAATCATTTTTCTGTGACTAATTCTTTTTTTCTCCTCGAGTGTCCACGACTCTGCTGGTAATCAGGTTCACCCATAATAATTACACTGACAATCAATTAGAATACGTTAAGAGGGAGGCATCTGTTTTTTTTCTCCTGAAAACAGCTGGTTGAAACAATTTGTTAAAGTTCCTCATTGTTTTTTTTTGTTTTGTTTTTTTTTTTTTTCTTCCAGCATTTCATTGAAGTTAATGACTGGTGGCTTTAATGGCCTTTTATTAAGACTAACTACTCTGATAGCTCCAAGGTTAAATTATAACTATGCTGAAAGTACTTTCTAAAAGTTTGTTTCTTTTCCTACTGATCTGTTGTAACAAATTACTTTGACACCAGAGTTTTTTGGGGTTTTTTTTGCCAAACCAAAAAAAACATATGGGACTCCTTACTCCTTGAACTGCTGTCTGCTAGTGCAAGGGTTAAGTTATGGGGGTGGCCCAAAAATAAGAACATAGACATGCTGTGCATTCCATGTAAACCTGCAGAAATGGGGGAGGTGGGGGACATTGAGTCTCAGTGGGCCGTGCTGTGGCTGCAAGGTGATTGGTGCCAGTCATGGTGGCAAGCTTAGGAACTGCTGGTGTACACCTGTTGAAGAACGATGCTGTCAAGCTGAAGGAGGAGTCCTACTGGGCCTTTTTACCCTGTGGGACTCTGGAAGCAGCAGATGGGTACTGGCAGTCCAAGTAGAATGTGACTTGGGTGGTCACTAAGGCAAGAAATCTGACGTGGGAGGACATTGGTGAGGCCATGGAGACAACTTCTGTACGGCTCTGAAAAGATTCAAAGCCATCCGGTGTCTCAGGAGGGGGAAGCAGTGCACCACTAACACTGTCTTTGGTGGTTATGATGTGCTGCTGACCTCCACTCAGGCTGTCATGAGTTGGTGGACCACAAGGTGTGTTCCAACTATAGGGGGATCACACTCCTCCGCCTCCCTGAATTCTTAGAAAAAAAACACATTGTCAAGGCCACTCCAAAATTTGCAAAGATGAAACTTAAATATGTTTGAGATACAGTGGCATGAAAAATAACAGGTCATTCATGCTGTAAAGTGTGTTTGAATAAAACAATTCTGCAATAAGGAGTAGACCTAATTTTCTTCATAAAGATGTCAGAGATTCATTGTCCGTCATCGCAAAGGCTTGAAGTCGGTGTTTGCTCCCAAAAATGGTACAGTTTTGGGCTTAGAAGTAATAGCTTCTCACCTAGGTCCAGCTTTTAGGTAACTAAAAGCTATTTTAGCTATTTTAGTTACCTAAAATAGTTAGGTAACTATTTACCTAACTATTTTAGTGAGGTAAAAGTTAGTTACTTTTATTTTTAACCTAAAAGCTATTTTAGTTACCTAAAATAGCTTTTAGGTAACTTTTAGTAACTTAATGAATGAAATGATCAGTTAAAAAACTGCTTTAATTACTGATTTCACAGCTGTGATTCAACTAATTAGATAATTTACTGAATCCACTTAAAATGATCAGATGATAAGATTTAGCCTTTTTTGTTTGTCTTTGGTGTCAAACCTTATCCATTTTAACAGCTTACTCAGTTTACAGGTGTTTACCAGCAATTTAAGACATGTTTCTTTAGCATGACTTTCATCATAGTTTGCTCATGTACACCAATTTAAATCGGTACATCAGAGGGGTGCTAAAATGATTACCTTTTATGGGTATATCACATCAATATTGTGTTAAATCCAATATAGCCAAAGAGCACACATTATGCTACAGACTGGAGCTCTATTAAGTCAGTTCGCCTGAATTCGTGTTCACTTTTAGAATAATAATAAGAGGAGTCTACTTAGTGTTAAGTTCACCCCTTTTGCAAAATCCCCTCAGATCCCCTCAAGCCAATTAGGGACAAGACGAGTGAAAATCAGGAAGCAAATTGGTCTTTTGGTTAATCTCTTTAGAGCATAGCTTCCAAGAGGGGCATGAATGAAGAAAGGAGTGGAGAGAAGAGAAGAAAAAGTTTGATAACACAGTTACATTTCAAATGAAGAACAGGAGTAGGTGCATCAGCACATCTTGAGGTAACGTGGACAGAATGAGGGATTAGAAAGCAAAGCACCAGGACAGCAGAACATCCCCCAAAGACGCTGCATATGAATGGTTGTCGTAACACAGCAAAGAGTCTTCCCTCGACTCTTCTCCTAGCCTCAGAACTCTGAATACACCAGTCTTATTGGGTCGAATGGCATATGTAGATTGGGAGTTCGAAGTCTTGTGTTTTTCTTTAATTAGCTGTCATGAATTGCTGTCAAGGCATTATCAAGTACATTGGAATTCACTGAATGTTATTAACAGTAAGCTTTGGCTATTGTTCATGCTAACAGTTAAGCTCCTGCCAATCAGATACTTTCATGTTTTTAGGGCTTTTGCAGAGTACTGCATTTTTACACAAGATTCATACTAGCTGTGCACCAAAGTTTATAGAAATTACAAAAAACATAGCTATAGTATAAAAACTAAAGGAGCACCCCTATCAGTCTTATTATGGTAATACTGTTTTTTTTTTTTTATCTCTGTATTTTTAGTAGTATTTTCTTTATACATACATAAAGAACCTGTGAGCACAGATGAGTCAAACCTATGGTCTATTTAAACAACATACTTGAACAAAACGAAAAATAGAACAAATTAATCCCTACAAAATAATCCCCTTCACTCTTACCTGGGTTACTGCCCGAGGCCTGCACACTGCATCTTCACCTCTGACAAGAAGGGAGAGCACATTTTAATAAAAATGAATTCACCTAAAATATTATTGTACATTTTGAAATATGTCAAGAAATGGGCCCCATGTATTCTTTTAATGTTCCCAGTAGAATGTTGAACAGAGCATCTTATTTTTCCAGTTTTAGGTATGACAACTGTTTGTGAGTTGGAGGAGCGATGCCCCTCCACCTGAATAGAATTGTGCGCCTTGCTAGCAGAGAACAAAACGACACGTCTTTAGGCTGGTAGAGGCACATTATGGAGTGATTTCTGGATAAATACAAGACAGTTTGCTTTTGGAGAAATGGGTTCTATGTACTAATTTACACTGAATAAGACAATGACGTGCACACAGATGTTGTCTCATGGGTTTGAGTTTCGGTGAGGAGGTCTGTATCAGGTTTAACATTTTATTGTAAAGCTATTAAATCAGTATTTTACGGGTCGGGTTCATAGTAGGATAGTTTCTAACAATGAAGACTCTGGCAGAGAAGCTGAGCCTGGAGGGTGGGACTAAATAACATTTCTGGCTCATAAATATCTGAAAAAGTGGGATTGTGGTAGTCCATATTTACTGCGAAGTTGTTCAAATGATGCTAATTTATTCTCCGTGAAAAGGTCCTTAAAATGTGTAAGGCCGCTTCTGTGCCACTCTAAGAACACCTCGTCCTGAACAGATGCGTTTAAAGAAAAGATTAAATGCAATGGGGCTTAAAGGGGAAAAATCATGGGGTTTAAAGTATTTCCTAAGTAGTATTTTTAATGAGTGCTTCACTGCATGATTTAAAATGGAGTTAGATGGGGAGAGTGAAAGTGGGGAACAGAGCACAGCTGGTTATGGTTACTTTATTACTGCTGCGTAATTCCATAGTCACCCAAGTCAGTCACTCTGAGTGTGGTAAAAATACCAAAACACTAAGCATCTTAGGTTAGCAGCCCAATAATAAAACCAGAAATTGGAGAGGGCAAGTCACCCTCCTCTTTAGGTTTTTGAAGACATATCTTTTTAAACCTTGGGTGTTTACCCTGCCAAATGTAGGATGAAAAAATTGAGTCTAGCACATTAAAAAAAACACATTTGGAATAAAAATGGGTAAAAACTGGGTAAAGGTATAGAAATTTGGGTAATAGTCATTTTAATTGAGTTGATGCATCATACCAAAGATATGGAAAGTGGCATCTATTTAGTGAGGGATTTCTTCACTTAGTTTAGCAGTAGTCAGATTCTCTTTGAACAGGTTTTTATGGGGTTTTTTTCTAACTGTGATACCCAGATATAGAATTCGTGTCTTTCAAGTCTAAATGGCAAATTAGTAAAAACTCACATACTTGGTTTACCGTTTAAAAGGAAAACTCACTTTTTGATTAGGTTCAGTTTATACCCAGAAAGAGTTAGTTGCGAAATGGAAACGTATCTCATCTTGAATAAACTTTAGGAAGTTTTCATCCAACTGCAGGCTTGAATTTAAATGCCACTGTCTAGCCCTTGGGGGAAAGTGAGGAAAAGACGTTAGTAAAGGAAGTGGGGCGTGGTCTGAAATAACTATGCTCTGGTACTCACAGGAGCGAATTTGCTGCAGGCATAGAATATCAGTGATAAAGTAATCAATTCTTGAATAAGTTTGGTGTACATGTGAAAAATATAAGTACTCTCTCTTATCAGGGTTGAAAGTACACCACACATCGCACAGTCCATATTCAGATAAAAAGGTTTGAATGACTGATGCAGAATTTCTTGTGACAACTTTTAACAGATGAGCGGTTCAAAGCTGGATCTAGCCAACAGTTGAGAGAATATTTATTAAGATCGGGTAAAGAAGAAAATAGTTGTTTGAAGAAATCCTCATCAGATGTGTTTGGAGTGTAAATATTCACCACGGCATCTAAAGTGCTGTCTAGTTTCCCACTTACTACAACAAACCTCCCATATTTATTAGCTATGACATTATGGACTTCAAACGGAATATTCTGGCTAATCAGTATAGAGACCCCTCATGCTTTAACCTAAAAAAGGGCATCAAAGCACTCACAAAAATGTTATCCAGGTGGGTGGCAAAAAGTAACCATTTGTGGGTTGAGTTTAGTTAAAGGGTTGATTTTCCCCGCAGCAGTTTGTTTCTACATCTACTCTGTTCGTATGCTAACCGGAAATCCATAATGCTGTTTTAAAATGTAAATTAGTAAGCTGCCTGCTGTATGTCTGTCTGGGTGTCTAAATGCAGGCTGAATACAATATATACAACATACTACAACCGATAGATCAGTTGTCTTAAATAAAAGCAATTAAATCATGGTATAGATTTGTCAAATGGCTGTGTTAATACAATAATACTGTAGTTTTATTCCAGGTTGTGATACTGTGAGAAACTCTCTTGCGTACTATAAATAAACGTTCTACGTCCATGTTACATCAAAGAAGTATACTGAATGTACCTTTCACACTAATGGGTTAAATCCACAGAGGATGACAATGACATCAGTTTGATGAGAGGTCATAGACCAGAAATCATCCCTGACTTTTCTGCAAACAGAAGCTGGTCTCTTGGCTTTACGATGAAATATCCTCTTTATTTGGAAGCTATGACAAATTGTCCTACATCAGGCCTGTCTAGATGTGATTTAACAGCTGTGCTTTTAAATAAATTGTGTCACAAATGTCTGCACAAATCAAATTGCACTTGCCTCTTTTCCCATCTTGTAAACACAGTTGGAGACATAGTGGCTGCTTAATAGTTTTTCTCTTTCTGAACAAATAGCAGGAGGCATTTATTTTCAAGTCAAGTGTGAGGGGGAGGCAAGTTGGCACTGCTGTTTCTTAATGCAGTTTGGAAAACTATAATTTATCCTACAATTTTTTTTTCCCTTTACTCAAGTTCAAAGCTGTGCAAACTTTTTCATGTTAAAGTGCAATGCATGAGAAATAATAATTCAACAATTAAGCTCTCTGAGTGGTTTTGCAGCTTGTTGAGGTTAGGCCAGTAACTTATTCTAGCTAATGCGAGTAAATGTTAACAAGCCCTAAATGAGATTCCTAAGCGCAGTGACTGATGTACAGTAAATGAGCATTTTAAGAGGGTTTTTTTTTCCTGCAGAAAGAAGCAAGAAGTGATCATGTTGCATTCGGACAGCAAGCATTTCATCTGCAATGAGTTTGTGCTCCTTTTCAAAGTGGCTCTCGTCGAGCTTGCTTAATGATAATGTCTTTGGAGCTAATGGTGTGAGAAATTTGAAAAGGGATGGGAAATTTAATGGGACGTTGTGCTGTAATCGACACTTGTGGCTATAGCGGCTGCAGCTTGTGGCTGTAGTGTGGTGTGCCGACGAGAGTCAGTCAACAACTTAAAGATCCTTGGACACTTTAGGAGCGCTCTTTGAGTTGGACCAGAAAGTTGATCCCTGGCACTTGTCAGTTTCTTAGCTTGTAGAACAGTCATTTTACCTCTTTTTAAACATGAACAAGTCTTTTTATTACTTAAAGTTTGAAAAGAGCTACTTTGTTCTTCGGTTTTCGTTGGCATTTTACATGATCGGCAAACACAAAGTTGGTTGTAGATCTAAACTTTGACTCGACCATAATAACATGACTGTGCTTTGATCTAAATCATTCCATTGTAGTTTTGGCTGTATGTTTATTTTGCTTGAAGGTAAACCTCCGCCTCAAACCTAGTCTCAAGTATCTTCCAGCCTCCAACAGGGTTTTTTGTCCTGTATGCATTTCCATCCATCTTCTCGTCAATTCTGACCAGCTTCTATGTCCCTGGTGATGCTTCCATTTCCAGGTTTCTCTGAGGGAAGTATGTGTACATGGCAATGTTTGTTTTCTGCCATGCATAGCAATCTGCATGTAGGCCAAGAAGTTGTGGTCTTGCCCAACCATAGCACTTTCTTCTACATGGCCCATGGCAAACTGCAAACACAGCTTACGGAGTTTTTCGATACTGGCTTTCTTCTTGACATAAAAGCCAGATATTGTTGTCCTGTCGACTGAAGTCCATTTCAATAACCAGTTCAAGGCAGAAGTATGACACCTTTTCTGTTGTATGGGAGGCAGGGAGGGGTGCTGAAGTCAGTCCGCCACTGTTGAGCGCCCAGTTTGCTTGTTTTCAACCAAGACTTGTCAGCTCGCTTGTGAAGCTGTAATGTAGTGTAACGGGGCTCGATGATGGTCTGTGCAGCCAGCTGGTGGATGGATTTAGGATGAAAACACACAAAGACCACCTCTGTGTGGTACCTGTTAGATGCACATTATTCCTTCCAGTGAAAACACATTGTACATGTTGTAGTCCGGTGTACTGAGATGGAACAGATCACCGGACCTAAGCACGAGATGGCTGTGTTTGACTTCTGTGGTGTTGGGATTTTGTTTGTACCTCTTTATATCGAAGCATTGAATAACTCCTTTGGTTCCATAATGCTGACCTGTGGATCTCTGCACCGCCTCTGAAGTTACCATGGGCCTCCTGACTGTTTTTCTTGATTAATGCTCAGATTTAATTGGACTAACATGTCAAAGCAGGTTTGCAATTGTGCTGTCCTCTTTTTGTTTTACTGAGGTAGTTTGTTGCACTAGATTACATTTAGGGTTGTTAAAGTAAAGGGGATTGAATACAAATGTGCATTTTTTTTTTTTTTTGGAACTTTTATAAAAATACTTTTATACAAACCTTTTATACGAAAATACCAATAATGCTGATCCTTCTGTTGCTCCATCATACAAAATCTGATTATAACGCTAACGTTAAATGAAAATGAATTCATTTGTTACAGGGAACTGTTAGAGTATTGCATTCACACCACACGCTTTATTGATATTTATTCCAGAAAATGCCATTACAGAGCGCACATAAACAAGTCATTTAGCCTTGCTGTATTAGACATAGTTATAGCTGTCATTTTTTAGTGTAAGTAGTTTTTGATGTCAGTACCGGCCATCATCATTTTAAGCAGCTATAATCTTATAACCCCATATGGGCATTAGAGTGCATGTGTTTGTGTGAAAGTCTCTGAAAACATTATATTCCCTCATCCATAACAAGTAAGGATTTTTACCCCCTTAAACTGCAAATGTAGCGCTCCTATTTAGGGTCTGAAATGACTTAACAGGAGAGGAGCAAGGAGATAAAGTCCTTCAAGGCTCTGCCGTCTAATAAAACACAGCAGGAGGACAGATTACTTTTCTTTATAGAAGCAGTAATTACAAGAAAGTCTGCTTTTATGAAGACATAAATTGCTAAGAGAAATATAGGAGTGAAAGAGGCACGCAGCGGGGAGCCTGCAAAAAATATATGATGAAGAGACGGCCTTTGTAATCTGTCATCAGGAATCATCATAGGCCTGTGTGACAAAAAAGGTGTGCATGTGTTTCACTGTGTTTGGTGTAGCTTTCCTCTGCAGCCTGTCCATCATGTGTCTGGATTTATCTGTGTTTTGAAGGAAGAGAACTTCCTGCAACTGTGTGTGCCTGATCTGCATTTGTAGAGAGGTTAATCCATACCTGGCAATGCAGCACACTGGGTTAATCTGGAACAGGTGGAAGCTGTGCCATGTGACCTCTACACGCTTCACTCATTCTCAGACGCTGATGGAAGAGCAGGAAAATACTCAAGTAGAAAAGAATGAAAGCTGGAAACCAAAACACTGACAGTCGTTACTTCAATGGAGATGTCTGTGACAGACGGAAGAAATGAAATTGAACAAAGGTCTAGATTATTATGGACGTGTGCACACGCTCCTACTTTTTGCAGGTTTTTCATGTGATAAACTCAACACCAAAATATTTAACTCTAAAGCATTTTAAAAGGAAGTTGTATTTGTGAAATAGTAAATGTTGACCTCTAGCTATTAATTTGTTCAATTTTTTTCCATTCACACCATAATTACATAGTTGTTGTTTTTTTTTTTTTTTTAGTTAACTATAGTTAAAATGGAAATCAGAAAAATAAAAACAGAAAAAGTGGAATTTGGGAAAACATAAAATGGAATTGGTTTAACTGGTTTCATAGGGCCCTTGATAAGTTTATAAAACAAAACATGTTTTACATCGCACAATTGCAAACCAGTCCATTTAAACTCAGGCTGGGCAAAGATCCTGTGGGAAACAGGACAACTTATTAGTTGTTGGCCTGTCACTCAAAATCTTAATGAAATATGTTGGGTTTTGATTGCAATGTGACAATGTAAAAGTGATCAAGGGTTAATAATAGACAATGTAAACAGCAAGTTTACACAAAGCTTTTTCCCAAGATTCAGTTTCATGTCAGAGTTTCCTAGCTAGAATCTGCTGTATTAGCTACCAAATGTTTAATATGTCAGGTACCTACCACCAAAGGGCATATAATGTATTGCTCACCCAGGGGTTTAAGATACATAGCAGCACTTGACTTTTTCTGAATTGAAAGGGGTCGACTATAGCGATGGGCTGGATCAATTTTTCTAATCATGTTAAGCCTTCCTCAGGCTTGTGTTGAATTAGTTCTGCATGCAATTTAGGATATTTTTAATTGGATTAAAATGCAATATACTAATTATTTGAATATTTTTTTTCTGTGCTTCTAAACCATGGAAACGCTTTTAAAAAATTTTTTAACCCATATAATTAAAGGCTTTATATCAGTTGTTTGTTTTCTCAGCATATTTGTGGTCTTCAGTAAATCAAATATATTTCACTGTAGTGGGCTTGAATGAGGAAATTCAGAGAAAGCTAAGGAAGGTGAATCGATTCAGGATTGCACAGCTGCAGCAGGTGTAATGGTTTCACTTCCTCCTTTTCTTTCAGGGGCTTTAGATCCCCACTGTGTGGGATTGTGTATGATGATTTGTTGGCTTTACCATTTCAGAGGAATAAAAGCATAATCAAATACTGCTGCTCTGAAATCGTATTGTCTTCACCGACTCTGACTGCGGGTGACAAACACACAGCTCTTTGTTTTTCACACAGCACAGTCAGACATTGCACCTTCACACACACACACACACACACACCCACTCCAGAATCGTAACTTAGGTTGAGAAGAGTGCCTGTGTGACGTGGAATGTGCTATGTGAGATCGCTCACTCATTTCCCTCACCCTCACATATATTTTAGTCTTCCCAGTCACAGTGATCACTGTACAGCTGCTTGCAAAGGTATTCATATACATAGAGAACTTCAGTGTATTTCATTTGGATTCTGTGTAGTAAACCAACATAGATTATATGATTGTGAGGTGGAATGAATGTTTTTAGACATTTTTGGAGTTAAGATTCCCAAATCCTTGGATATTGATGGTTATGCACTACTTTGTGCGTGTCTGTTACTCTGTAAAATATTTTAGTCCATGGTTATTATGTGACAAAAACGACTGAGGGAGATGAATCTTTTTAGAAGGCACTGTACATTTTTTTTCACCTACACTTCTCCTTCTCAGTCTCATACTTCCTTTATCTCCTGTCTGTAATGTATAAAAGCTGTTTTATTTATTTCTCTCTTATCTATTGATCATCTTTCTAATATCTTCGATTTTTGGGTTTCCTTTTGTGTCTTTGGTCCTAACATGTTATTTTCTCTTCTTTCACACTTATCATTCCTTCCTTTGCTAAAACCTCAATGCACATTGAATTATTCTTTAGCTGTGCTCAAAAATCCTCCCTCTTCAAAGCTATAGCTGCTGACAGCACCTTTTATAGCTCCTCCTCTTGACATCTGGATAAATAATAGTTTGTGCCCTCACAAATTTTGACCCAGAAGGAAACAAAGTTGCATCTACAGCATGTCTGTGACTTTCAAATCGCAATTTCACATTTTACAGATGTCAAACTGACAATGATGGGGTGTGACAAAGCAGTAAATCCCATTTTGCTGCTCACAGCTCACTCTACTGACTTGTGAATAAGTAAAATGGAAGCTGATTTAGGACTCAGTCATGGCTTGCACCACATTTTGTTTAGAATTTCAGGTATTTTTAAGGAACACAACATCTAAGTTATGAATAAGAAATACTAGATGTGTTTGTACTTTTGAGTACTGCGCGTGATTGAAAATGCTGCATTTCCCTCTTCGACTTTGTTTTGATTACCTTTTTTTTTTTTTTTTTTTTTTTTTTTTTTTTTTTTTTTTTTTTTTTGCTTCTGTTTCTCCTCCTGTTGTCTGGCTGCAGATTAGTATCAGCACTACACGCTGGAGCCTATATATTTGTTTTTATTCACAGTTGTAGACAGTTAATCTCACATAAGGTATGTAACAAAGGTTTGAGCCAATTGAGCCACTATGGCTGAAGAGAAAATGTTACATCTGTCACAGCCTTTCTTTGATTGAAGTGTCATCCATAAGATTTGCACCAATTCTTTAGATTCAAACAAATGTTATCAGATAAAGATAACCTGATTAAATTAAGACAGCAGTCTTAAATATAGGTTTTTGTTTAATTAACAAAAAAGCTAATCTAAACCAACCTGCCCCTATGTGAAAAGTTAGACTTGTTGGTCTGATCAGTTAAATAGTACCTGTCTAACAACATGAAGTAGGCTTCATGTTCTAAAAAAGCAACACATCATGCTGCATGATAAATAGGTTCTATCTATCAGTTTAGAAAGGATTCAAAAGCCATTTTTTAAGTCTTTGGGACTCCAGCTCACCACAATGAAAGCCCTTTTCCACAAATAAAGAAAACATCTAACAGTTGTGGAACCTTCCAGGAGAGGCTGGACTCCCAAAATTACTCCAAGAGCCCACCAACAACTAACTTAGGAGGTCACAAAAATCCTGAACATCTAAAGTAGGCTTTACCTTCCTTAATTAAAGTTGGTCTTTGATTAAACAACAAAATGACCACCATGAGGGACTTGTAATCCCGAAACTACTACTGACCAAAAAGAACACAAAAGCCCCTTTCACATTTGCCAAAAACATCTTTCTGAAATTTTTACTAACTTGTAGGTTCATAACAAAAGTCAAACATGGAGGTGACAGTGTGCTGGTCTGGACTGCTTGATATCAGCAATAACCTTAGTGTAGCAATTACTGTTGTCAGTCAGTCTCAGAACAGTTTTGAGGTCATTTCCTAAATATTTGGAGTCATATCATTCTACAGAGAGACAGAGAGAGATCACGGATAGGTGAAAAACATTTAGGACACTTCCACTTCTGCAAATATTGGGATGTCAAGGTACTTTTACTCTAGCTTTGGGCTCTACAAAGCTTGGTGAGCTCTGTATTTGACTCAACACACCTCGGTCACCCTGTTAGATGTTTAAATTACTGACAGCACCAGTATTTAGCAAAAACATATAAAAAAATTAATTCACCCTGACCAGACCGGATTTATTCCAAACCAACATAGTACTAATAACATAAGGAGAACCCTAAATGTTATAACACATGCCAAAGGAATTAAGAGTCCATAATAAGTAGTTTTGATGCACAAAAACCATTTGGCACTTTTTTTGTACAACACACTATTAGTTGTGGGCTTTCATCCACAGTTTGTGGAATGGACAAAAATAATATACACAAACCCTAAATCACGTGTTGGGGTTAACAAATGTTCTGAGTTCTTTATGCTTGAAAGGGTAGTTTGCCAGGGAGATTGTCTTAGTCCCTTACTATTAGCTATAATTATTGAACCTCTAGCAGCAGCAATTAGACTGAACAAGGATATTAAAGGCATTAGAGACAAAAACAGAGAGCACAAGATCTCAGTCTTTGCTGAAGACATTCTGACTTCTATAAGTGATCTGGCGGTGTCTGTTCCCTTACTCATGAAAACTTTAGAGGAATATGGTAAACTCTCGGGCTACCAAATCAACTAATCAAAAGCAAAAGCAATGGTAATACATGGTCACTTAACTAAAAATTTAACAGATAGATTCAAATTTAGAACATCCAATCAGGGATTCAGATACTTGAGAATTTTCATAACCCCTCAATTAATACAACTGTTTAAAGCCAACTATGGAAAGTTAATGGAGCTTAAGAAGGATCTCATGAGATGGGATATTCTACCTCTCTCACTTGTAGGAAGGATTGAAACCCTCTGAATGAACATCCTTCCAAGATTGCGCTTCTTTTTTCAAACCCTACCTATAAAACTACCTATGTCTATATTTACTATATGAAAGAAATGGCTCTCAAAATTTATTTGGCAAATCAAACGCCCAAGAATAAGATTGAAGACTGTTATGTGTCCTAAAGAGCTTGGGGGATTAAACATATCAAATCTTAAAAAATACTACTGGGCTGCCCAAATTAGGTCTATAGTCACATGGATATGTCGAGATGAAGATACAATTTGGTATAAGATGGAACAAGGTGACTGCCATGACATATTCCTTGATGCTATCCTTTTTGTAAACCAAAACACATGGTCAAAGAATAAAATTAATAATGAGTGGGTTAGGTTTACTCTTATCTAGCTACCCAGCTCTTTATGTAAAGCTATACAAATTAACCATAACTCTGAATTTCTTCCTACACCTGGGTTACACAACTGGGCTGATAAAGGATTAACTGTGCTAGGTCAAATGTTTGACAACGGAAGACTAATATCATTTCAACAACACCTAGCCCATGACTTATACAAATACTTACAACTGAAGCATTACTTACATAAACACAAGGAATGGAACACTTTACAAGTGCCACCCTCTAATATGGAGATATTTTTTTTCTCTCTGTGATAAAAGGAAATAGAACTACTAGATACATTTCCCATATTTACAAAATATTACACGAGGGAGCCATAGCAGACACAAAAGTCATAAAGAGGAAATGGGAGTTAGAATTGAATGTATCAATCAAAGATGTGGACAGGGAGATGTTTCGGGAGGGTCATAAACTATCAAATAGTCATAGTCAACACTGAAAGAATTTGAATAGAAAATCAAAGTGAGGTTATTTTGGGCTCCTCACATCTAGATTTGGGTGCACCTCAGACAAATCCTGGAGGGGATGTGGATTTATTGGAGATTTCACCCAAATATTTTGGGACTGTCCAAAATTATCAGCCTATTGGAAAGGGATACAAAGTGAAATTACTGCATGTTTGGGCATTACAATCCCTTTAAAACCATCTTTAGTAGTACTAGGACTATTTCAGAATAAAATTCAAGCTCACAGTAACTTTTATCTCTGAAAGAGGCTACTTGTTCTTGCAAAGAAAATGATCACAGTTTCCTGGCTGAAGCCACAGCCCTCTACAGTCTCTCAATGGAAGAATAGGATGAGGGAAGTGTATTATATGGAGCAAATTACAGCAAACTACATATGAAAAGTGACATGTTCATAGAAAAATGGTCCCCAATTCAAATGTTCTTTCAAACCACAACTGATGGTGATTGTGACTGCTATACTGAAGCAAATATTCATATGTATCCTACATTTAGTTGTTTTTTTCCTGAACTGTGGACAAACAAAGCACTCTACGGAGCATAGTACAAGTGGCTCTATATATACAGTTTCTAGTATGTATTATGTGATTTGCACTTGGAATTTTTAAAAAAAAAAAAAAAAAAAAAAAAGTTCGAGGAAAAAAAATACTGATAGTAAAATTAGAAAAGACGCAGTTTTGGGTTTGGGTTATCTGTAAGGGTTGATGGAGAAAGCCTGTTGTCTTTAAACAAATAATACGGTTGTTCAATTGTTGAACCAGGTTTTTGTGGTCCATTTATAGGCAAATTTTCAAATCACAATGTCTTTTAGGAAAGATAAAATTGCAGTAGACATAGTTTGCTATATTGCACAATGCTGCGTTCGGCTAAAACAAAAGACATTTCTGAACTTCTCTGTATAAAGTGTTGTAGCAGTCTAAGCTTATAACGCCATGACAATGGTGATGACTCAGGATAACCCAATCCCAATAGTAAGCCAGCTTTATGTAATGAGGTAATATAATAAGGATACCCTAACATATGTTTTAATCCTTGTTTTTATTAGACAGGTTGTCTGCTTAAAAGACATTTCTAAGACCTGCATGGAAGTCTGTTGTGTGAGAGAGAAGCTCTCTTTGCAAATATACTTAATTGAGCTCTCTTAATATAAAAAAAACCTTTTGTGATACATGTGCCAAATCACCAAGCAAAACACACCTCCCAGAAACTAAACCAATTTTTTTTTTTAATAATATGGCCGCACACCAACCTGCCAAGAAAGGGCAGAGCCCACTAATTCAGAGGCCAGGCATGAGGGACATTAATCAAGAAGGTGCCAAATAGGGCAGAGGCAATTTTTAAGGATCTGCAAAGCATTGTGACAGAGATTGGAGTGTCTGTTCATAGGAGCAGTTTAAGATGAGCACTCTGCAGAGCTTTGCTCCAGGGTTGATTGGTCAGAAAAAAGTGCTCCACTCAAAGAGGAAAGAAGCCATGCTTGAAACTCCCCAGGTAACTTTAAAAACATGCCCCAGGAAAAGAAGACTATGAGGGAACTTTTAGTGCTACATGTTATACAAATGTAAGCTGTTTCATAACCTTTTAAAAATAAATCCCCAAAACACTAAAGTGTCGCCTTCCTGTGCATTTGATGCGGTGTCTGCTTGTGATCAGCCAGATGTTTGTAGACATGTCACAAAATGTAATGGCTTGAGCATTGCAACTGTGAGACACTATTGACTGGTCTACTGCCACGAAATCTACATAGGCTCGAAGCTGATTTCAAAGCAAAGACCCAATGACAATATTCTTCTTTATTCTACAGTATGCGGATGCTCTGTCTGGACTGATGAAGATACAATCACTTCTGTATACCAAATCATTGGAACCTGACATAGCTTATGATTATTAATAATTATTTTCGACCACTTGGGGGCACTCCGATTATTGGACTTTCAGCCGTAGATTTTCAATTTATCCTTAAATATAGATTCTGACGCAATTAAGCAGTGATTTCTACGCTCTTCATCCACAAAATGTGCTTCAATTAATTTCTTAGTATTTGACAGCTGTGTGACGGCAGCTTAAAGTATGGTGATGGCACTATCATACTGTCAGGATTGAAGAAAGTAACTAATTATTTAGCTTTTCTAGAACTAAACCAAAATAAGTGTTTGGTAGGTTTTGCTGAATTAAATTTCAGTTTTTTGGGGGGTTTTTTTAGAAAAAAAATTAAATGCTTTCAACTCAACTTCTAAGTTGGTAAAACACAAACTTGACTCTGACTCTGATTAATTATCCATGACCATCCAAGAGTGTGTATGAGTGATGTGTGTGATCTCTGGCCTTATTATGTATGGTGGTAATTGGCAGTGATGTCTGATTATTTTCCTTTCCTTCCTGCTGTCATTTTCTTGCCCTCTCTCAGCTCTTCTATTCTTTCCTCCTATCTTCTCATCTCTTCATGCCAATGTTTCCGCCACCTCACACGCTCTTTCTCGCTCTATCAGCCATCTCTCACTTCGTCTCCCTTCTCTCCATCATTTCCTCTCTGTCTCATCTCTCTGTAATGACCTGATCTGATTGGATTTGGTCTCATATTCCGTCTGTGGCTAATAGCCATGACAGTTGCCAGGCAGCTGTGGCCAAAACAGTGACAAACATGACTTTTGCACTGGGCTTTGCCGACAGCGGAGACAGATCACTTGTTTGCCCTCCCGGGGCTTCTGTGCTTGCACTTTCGCTGAGCTCCATTAGGACACTGACAAGCCTGTTAAGAGAAGCCCACATGATGGATCAGACGGCTCGGGTGATTTTATCCATCTACCACACACAGTGTAAATCTATTAGAAATGCATTTTAGAATGATGAATACAGGTTCAGAATAATTATCAGGCAGATATGTGGCATATATATATATATATATATATATATATATATATATATATATATATATATATATATATATATATATGACATTTAGCATCAGACTCTGTTAAGTATCTTTTTATTTAATGTCATTGTGGCTCTCCCTCTGTGGAGAACTTTCCACGGAGGAAGCTTAACTCCAAACTTACAGGAAAATGTTAAGTAATGGCCCCACTTGACGAAACCCCACTGTGAGTCTGAGTTTCTTAAATGTAAATTGAGTCAAAGTGGTAAAAAAAAAAAAAACAAACAAAAAAAACCCTTTTATACGTTCTTGCTATAAAAATTAACTTCTGTGCCTTCATGTTGGACCAAGTCTGCAGCTGCAAGCCACCTTGAATGGTCTTTTCTATTTTGGTAATACTTCAACTACATCCTCCTGCAAGGTTAGGCTTTTTTTATTGGTAAAAATACAGACGTGATCATTTGTTGTGCACTGAGATGCCTAAATGCAAATCTAGGATTTAGGAGGTACTAATAGGATGCTATCTTTGAAAAAACCCTTAACCCCAAGCCCGATCTCCCCCAGTAATGAGCCCACCTAGTCTGGTCTCCCCCCATAACCAGCCCAAGCCCGGTCTCTCCAGTAACCGGCCCAAGTCCGATTCCCCCTGGTAGCCAGCCCAAGCCGGGGCTCCCCCGGTAGCTGACCCAAGTCAAGGTACAAGCCTGGTCTCCCTCGGTAACTGACCCAAGCCTGGTCTCCCCCGATAACCAGCCCAAGCCTTTTTTTTTTTTAGGTCAGACACCAACTCTTAGTTGAGCTGCTTGTTACTTTTCATGATACATGATGAAGGTCTTCGGTTCTCATCCGTCTAATGAAAAGAATGAGACGTTTGTGTTGGAGGTGACGAGTCGTCTGTGCAGAATAATATGCAAGTTACAAGAAGAGATTTAAAACTAATGTGGGAATGTGAAGTAAAGTGGGAGTTACTGTTGCCTTCAGGAACACTGTAACAGGCTCCTCACTTTAATCTACATCTCAACCAGCCGGTCGGACAGGAAGGTCTTCACAGTTTGGGCTCCTGAGATATAGATGCTTTTAAAAATACCGTGTAATTATCTTTATTGTAGTTGCAGAGCAACTTTGTGTTCATATTGTTGATATTTAAGCTTTTAACCTGAAATTGGAGCCTTCCATGGACTAGTGAATGACAAGAGAAGCTGTCTCTTAATTCAATGCAAGAACTCACTGGAAACTGGATGTAATCGCCTATTTATGTAAATAGATTTGAATTTTGTTTGTATTTAAGAGGTCAGAGCAGTTAATGTCTTCAAATGAACTGCAGCGATGAGACAAACTGTCTGAGGACCACGAACCTGACTCCTAACATGTGCAAGGGAATGGGAAACAACTGGAAAAATAAATTAAGAAATAATGTTACAAAAAAAGGGGGGAAAAAAAGAAAGGAAAAAAACCCCTTAAATATGCGTTTCTGCTTAATTAGTTGATCAGTCGAATCTCGAGAGAATAATATTTGGCTGAAGTTGACATCTGAGTAGTTCTGACATGTTTGATTAAAAGATGATTAGGGTAACTACCGGACTTAGACAGGGGCTCACATGATTTAAGAAGCCAGTTTATGGCAATACAGAAGTGAAACCCAAATTATTTGACAGATATGACATAAACATCAGTCTAGGCCAGGGGTCGCCAACTCCAGTCCTCGAGAGCCGGTGTCCTGCAACTTCTAGATGTGTCCCGGGTTCAACACTCATGAATAAAATGATTAAATTGTCTTCTCAGTATGCAGTTATGTTCTCCAGAGTCCTATTCAGTTATTTGAAATGTATTTAAAAGTTACAGGACACCGGCCCTCAAGGACTGGAATTGCAAACGCCTGTTCTATGCCTTCCCTAACCCAATCCAATCGCAGTAGACTCTTCTGGAGGTAATCGCAACCTTTGGATGAGATGGTGAACTTGAAGTCCGACAGTCATCAGGACATGGTGTGGGGATGACACGCAATCCAATGACCCTCCCCTCTTGTGGTCTATCTTGAACAGTTAAAACCTTCATATTTTGTGTGGGTGCCTTCATGTAGCCACCAATACCAGCACTAAACCAGGGTGATGTCTGTACTCGTCAAATGCAAAGCAGTTGCACAACACGATCACTTGCTTTAATGTATAGCCAAAATGAGTAAAATTAGTATCTTAAAAATATATATATTTTTTAATTTATTGATTTTGTTGCAATGGCAACTATTTTTGATAAGTTGCATGTATCCTAAATTATGCCTCCTCCTTGTGTGCTTACCTTTTTTCTGGATGCTTTTGTTCAAATAACCCTACATTTTGTTGAGCCTCCTAGGTGCCTTTCTAAACTTGCTTTTTCCCATTATTCAGTAATGTTATTCAATAATGTTTTTATTTTTATTTATTTTTTGCTTCTAAGAATTTACTAGAATAAATTACAGAATTATTGTAACCTTGATCATTGGGTGTCAGAACAGAGTGGCATAGTGCTAGAGCTGTTTTTCAGTTATTACTGTGGAACTTCACGAGGTTTATCCTGAACTTTTATTGCAGTAATGATGGAATGTAATTTATGTTTTTAAATAAAAGAAATCTATTTCAAGGTGAACCAAACAGAAATGATTCTTGTTAGTTTCAGGACTCCTTTTCAGTGTTTCTATCGCATCAGTTTAGACTTTGCTGGCTAAAATCAGTCAGCAAGGCTGATCAAACATCCACCTTGTATGATTAGCTGTGAAACTGCTGGATTAAAATAATCACCACATAGATTCCAACCTTCTGCTCTATCATCTAGTTTTACATTTAGCAGGACAGTTTATTGAATATCACTGCAAGTGGTGGTCACTCTCCACACAGTTCTTGTCTGATGATGTGATTTATTGCATGACATTTCTTCTTCTGTCTTGACATGTACCTTGGTTCCCTGTTCTTCTTGGCAGGGGTTTTCCAAATGATTTACTCCAGGGATGTAGCTCAGCGTATGTCTGAATAATGTTGTGATAATTTCCTCCCTTCCATTTTTGGTATATGAAAGAATTTCCTCTAAATATAGAATAAATAAAATCATGTCTGAAGTGACAAGAAAGTCTCTCCCTCTGCTTAGTTATTACTGTGACAGGGTCCAGTCTGTTGTCCTAGCACTGCCCTTAAAAATACATATAGAACTAAACGCATAGGTAAGGGTGAAATGTTTGTGAAAGGTCTAGTCAGTGGATTTTAATTATTTTGGTGAAAACACTGCTTTTGAGAATAAAAGTGCCAAATATATGTAGAAAATTTGCTTTTTTTTATAGAACCAAAAATTTGGGGATATTAAATTACTCATCTTCCATCCCAAGAGCATGAAAGCGCCACTGCCATTGTAAACTGTAAATGTTGATTTACTTTTTGTGAATTAATACTGTTGTTTTTCTAATTTAGTAAGTTACAAATATATGCATTTTCAAATAGATTATTTATAATGGTTTTGCACCAAGGCGGTGCTTCATGTTTTTTCAAGTTTAAAAATGGTAAATGGTAAAAATTTAGTTTAATTACTAATATTTTAAAAACTTGATGGCAAATTTTAGGCACGGCAGGGCTAAATATGTATGCATTTCAAGTAGTTCTTTTTTTATGTGGTTACTGTGTAAAAATATATTTGTTTATAGATTTGAGTATCTTTTTAGTTCTAAAAATCTTATAGTTTTGAACTTCTACAAACAAAATCCAAAGAAATGCTGCCGGGTATAAAGTCATGTCCTAAGATTTTGTTTGTTGCATGATTTTCCCAAACAGCAACAGATAATGCATAAATTATTTCTTTTAAATACCTATTCTTCTCAAGGACAAATCTTGCAGTCATGTAAAAACTAACAAAATGAACCAGTTTGACATCAGGCACAACTTTGACTTTGTAGTTGAATTTGTGAGCTTTGTAAAAGAAATTGATATTAAAATTATTTTTATTTTTGAAAAACTGGCTTAAAATGGTTCTTCCACATTTTACACCCTTCAAATTTTTATTGATGCTAAAATACAGTGTGTAACTTTTTGTTACTTATCTAGAATTTTTTTACTGAAAAAATTAGGGCATTCATAAACTGAAATTCATTCCCTGCATCATGATCCTGGCGCCACCATGTTTTGTTTTGTACATGATTTCTTAGTAGTCAAATAATTGCTGAGAATTGTTTTCTTATTTGCAAGTTACATACATACTATTTGACAAAAATATCCAGTCTGCCTTCTGACACAACTGAACTTGAGTGACGCTTCACTGGAGCATCATATTAAGGCACTCTTTTCAGCACTCTTTTCAGCTATGATGGCTTCCACTCGTTTGAGAAGGCTTTTCCCAAATTTTAGATGTGTGTAATTATGGGAGTATCAGACCATACTTCCAGATGCACATTTTTGAGGTCAGACACTGTCTGTTGGGTGATTAGGTCTTGCTTGCATTCTCCTAATTAATTCATCCCAAAAGTGCTGAATGGAGGTCAGGATACCAAACTTGCTCATTCATGTCTTCATCCACCTCTCTTTGTGTGCTGGTGCTCAGTTTTGTTAGAATAGGACCATCCCCGAACTGTTTGCAAAAAATTGGGAGCATGAAATGTCTTTGTATGCGAATATTCACTGGAACTAAAGAGCTGAGCCCAACTCTTAAAGAACACTACCAGAAGACATCTTTGCAGCTCTCAAGCTGAGTGGTGTCGTGGGTTACACAACCGCATTCAGTGGTTTGCCTTGCTCTTGGAGATGGTTGGTCATGAAAACCCATTCCATATAGCTTTCTTCACCATCTTTTTGAGCTAATCTGAAGGCTAGATGAAGTTTGGAGGTCTGCATAAAGAATACATGAAGAAAATACTGGAAAGGTTTGGTATGGCTGAGTGTAAACCCAGAGCTACTCCTAGTGAAATCAAGTGTGATCTGATTCCAGAGGGGGAATAAACTGATCAGAGGAAGTACAGAGAAATGTTGGGCAGCCTCATCTACACCATCACCAGTACTAGGCCTGATATTGGCTGGATTGTGAGTAGACTGTCACAACACATCTCTGATCCAAGGGAGAAACATATGACAGCTTTAAAGCATGTGTACAGATATTTACAAAGGACTATGAGTTGTGTTATGACAAATGTGACACTAAACTAGAGCTGAAGGCTGATACTCAAATGCAGACTGGGCCAATGATGTTCTTGACAGGAAGAGCACTACAGGCTATTGCTTTAGCCTAAGTCAGAGTGGTGCTGTTGTTTCACTGAAAACAAAGAAAAGGCA
The DNA here is from genome assembly GCA_014839685.1 of Anableps anableps. Lineage (NCBI taxonomy): Eukaryota > Metazoa > Chordata > Actinopteri > Cyprinodontiformes > Anablepidae > Anableps > Anableps anableps. The sequence continues at coordinate 13,001,270 of CM026088.1, forward strand.
AACGGTTTCGTTGTCGACATGTGAAGCTGATTATGTAGCGTTAGCAGCTACTATCCAAGAAGCGCTCCATCTATCTCAGCTACTACAGCACATGGACCACAGTTTTGAGCAAACAGCAAAAGTGTTTGAGGATAACCAAGGGACTATACGGCTTCCAAAGAACCCTCTGAATCACCAGAGGAGCAAGAATGTGGACATTAACTATCACTTCATGAGGTCCAATGTTTTGGAGGGTAAATTTGTTTTGATATATTGTCCGACAGAGAACATGGTCGCAGATGTGTTCACAAAATTTTCCACAAGGGCCAAGATTGCGAAATTTTGTTCTTATATGTTTAGAAAATAGTGTTATAGTCATACTGTGTGGCACCATCGAGTGGTGGAGTTGAGTACAATGTTTGCCACAATTGTATTTTTTGTTGGCACTAATTTGTGAAGCAGAAGGTTAGGCTCTGTTATAAAAGCAATAAAGAGGGAGCCTCCCTGTGTTCTGTGTGTTCCGGCCAGAGCAGGGCAGAATGGCTACCTGTAAAATAATGAATAATGTATCCTGGCTCCTACGTAGCTGAATAAGTTAACACTTCTTTAAAGATGTCTACAGATGGCGAGGAAGAGTCAAGAGCCTCTGGTGTAAATAATGAGAGACCTGCTGCAGGAGAGCCAACACAACCTATTCTTTCGCAAAAGGTTGTTGAATCAGCCTTCATGCCTCGGTTATGGATTTTATATACTTGTGGACATAGAAGTGACTGGATCAGCTCAATTAAATGATCTTTAGATTTGAGCAAATACCTTTGGCTAAAACTTTAAAGGTAATGTATAGCCAGTTTGCCTCGAGGGTAGTGAAACTATAGTTAACCATGTGTGCCTTTGAGCAAAAGATCTTAACATGCTGGATCACTAAATAACATCCCAATCATTAAATCTGATCAGAAATTTTGGACAAAAATGATATAAAACAGTTTGACCTGAACTGTTGCTATACATGTAGTTATTCAGTCAAATATTGAATAAATCTTCAACATCTTTAAGATATTCAAAGACAGACCAATTTCTTGACTCTATTAAATATCAACAATCCACTATGGATAGCTGACATTTTCTTAGATTTCTAAATACATTTTGAGAATTACTATCTTGCTGTTTTAATTGGTGGAATTAGGACAAAAGTAATCTTTAGCAGTGAAACATCCTAGTGCTTTAGGTATGGCTTTAGTTGTTTCAAAGCTTTCCTACCTGAATCTCCTTATACATAGTTGCTGATTTATCTGTTCTAGTTTTCAAGGGTTTCTGGAGGCCTGTGAGAATGTTGGGTTTTTACGCTTCGATGAAAGACTGTACAACTTGTGTTTAAGCACAATACATATCACGTGAATTTAAAATAGATGCCCTATGAAAGTTCTTAATTTAATGTTCACATATTAAAGTCTAATCTCTGGGGGAAATAAACATTAAAATTAAACTTGTTTGCTTATTTAAAAAATACATAAACAAAAATGTTTTTCAATGGAGGAAAAGAGAGGACACCCCACCCTCTAATATGCAGGTTTGGAAAACTTCTCACTTTCATCTGGGAGATGTTTGAGTGGTTTCCTGCATCTACAGTCTGTTTCAAGTCGCCCAACAGCATCTCAATGAGATCAAGATCTGGACTATGACTTGTCCAGGACTTTATACTTCCTAACTTTCAGCTAGTCCTTCGTGGTTTTTCCGTAATGGTTTGGGTTGATTTTTGATATGGTCTCAGTTTTTCTTCAACCTTGGGTGGTTGAAGAAATGGCAGAATTTGTGGCTGATTCCATTAGGGTTAGCTGACCAAAACCTCCCCAAACCATGACACTTCCACCTCCATGTCTCTGTTATTGTGTCCAAGTATTACAATTTCTGACTCTTATGTCTAAAGAACATTATTCCAGAAGTTAATATAATGTTGCCAAAAGCAAAACAAACTGCATAACCTAAATATCTAGAATTAATTCCATGTATGCCTGCTTAAGTATTCATCATTAGAGAAAAAAACAATCTGCTTTATCTGAGCTATATTACATGTTTATTTTCATTTTTTTCCCCCTCATTTTATTTTCTTGATTTTAATGAGTTCTGCTCAGGTTGCAGGTCCCGGAGCTGTCCCAATTACTGAACATTCAGACAGCAGGGATTCTGCAAGAGAGGACTTAGTACTTTGTGTAATATGTGCCTGGGGTAGTCTCAGCACAAATAGAAGTTGTTTAAGTTTTACTAGATGACATCTGTTCCCTTTCTCTATACAGACCAAATAAAGAATCTGTCAAAAAAAAAACAAACGAATATTTAACACTTTGTAATTTCAGTTTGTTTGGGTAAAGATGCTGTTTGAAAGCTTTTGAAGCGTTATCAAGAAACATAAAAGCTAAGCAGAGCTGAGACAGCATCTTCTACGCCGGTTAATTTCTGAAATGCGAGCATGTTGGTACATCACAAAGGACCACTTCTGGATTTTCAGAAATGAGAGGCTTTAGTTGGAAGTTGGTTTACATTTTATGCTGTTTTCTGAGATTTCATTTGCATACACAAGGAATCTGTTTGATGAAAACCAAACAAGTGGCACTAATTTACTGATAATGGTCTGAAAATGCTGTTACAGTGGGTTTGTACGATCAGTTACACCCTTATGTGTTTATGCATACAGCACCTTTCAAAAGTATTTATACTTGTTTAATTATTTTTACATTTTTGTCACATTACAACCTCAAATTTCAGTGTATTTTTGTGGGATTTTATGATCTGGACAAACACAAAGCAGTGTATAGTGGATACAAACAAAATTCTGAAAGGTGTGGCATGTACTCCCATCAGTCCCTCTTTAGAAACAGTCAAAATGAGCTGACAGACTGGCCAAGAAGAGCATTGAGAGAAGCATCAAAGAGCTCAATAGCTCAGGTGTTGGCAGCACGACAGACAGTCGTGAGGAGCAAGAAGAAAACCATAAAGTCCAAAAAATACTCTGCAAGAAATTAGAAATTAGTTTGTTTTTTTTTTTTTTGTTTTGTTTTGTTTTACTCAAGTTGAGAAAAACAAAGTTCCTTCTGGTCAGTATATTTCACACTTCATAAGAACTAAGGTGTCAAACTCTTAGGAAGTCCTCCCAGATCCCCTATTACTGCAGTAATTGTACATGACAGTTGTTAGAATGTATAGGCCCTCAGATTACAGCTTGCAGCTAACTTGTGGAACGTGTTCAAGATGAGATTGAAATTTAAAAATCAATATGCGGCAGTAACACTGGATGTTAGTGTGAACACGCCATTCCCACAGTAAAACATGGTGTTGACCGCATTATGGTGTGGGGATGCCGTTCTTCCACAGGAACAGAAGCTGGTTCAAATTGATGGGGAGATGATATGATTCAAAAACTCCTTCCAGCAGGACAATAACCTTAATGATACAGCCAGAGCTATGATGGAATGGTTTAGATTTTTGTTCATTGGTTTGATAAAATCCATGAAACAATATGTTGGTTTTTTTTACCCCCCTGCTCTTTGCTAGGCAAACAGCCAGTTCCCCATACTGGAGCCTGCTGTGAATGCTCAGGCTAGTATAAATGCAGATAAATAGTTTTCCTGTACTGTTAAGTTGTTTCTCCACCATTAGCACTGCCAATCAAACTCATGTTCGTGCTGCTCAAAGGGCTAAGACCTTCCTCCTGGCTCTGATTGGTTGTTTCTGACCGGGAGCAGTGTATTTCTGCAGATGGCAATAGGACCACAGGAAGAAGGTAGAGGATCTTGATTTTGAGATTATCCGTTTCCTGTTGTACTGTCAAAACATGGTGACAAATTTAACAAATATGTCAAAAAAACATAACATTGTTTATAAAAATGACATACTGCAGGTTTAAAGTTTGTAACGAAGTAAAGTGCCAAAGGGTGAAATAGTTTAAAGGATTTGAACACCAGGTCAAGACACTGTCATTTGTCACAGATTAAAAATGTTGGAAATGTTTCCTTGAGGCAAAATTTAATTTCTAGCAATTTTAGGAACAAGGTAGCAAAGGCTGTTGAAATCGAGCCACTGATATAGCTGATATAAAATAAATCTTGGCAACATTTGTTGTCTGTGGCCATTTTTGATGTGAGCCATATGGCCAGTTGCCCCGGGCGGCATTAGAAAGATGAGTGCACCAGCTACATATCTGATCAACCTTTCTGTTACTTTTATGCATGTGCAGTCAGTGGAGAGTTGACCCCTCCACTGCTTGTTTCTGAGAATAGGGAAATGTTTGTGCAGGACTGGACTGGTTTTTATTCTCCCCCAGAATTTGGATGATTTCCTCCATCTTAACTAGTTGAAGGCCAGCAGAAGAAAGAGCTCGCCATTTATGCAAGAACTTTCACTGGCTGTAGGAATGGTTATTAATGAAAAGCAATATTATACATGTTTTTTTTTTTAATGAATTGATCTTTTACATATCACAAAACCCTTGTTTGTGTGGTTTAGGGATTCATTTAGCAAGAAACCGTAAAAGTTTTAAAAAAAAAAAATTTATTTAGGTTGAATGTCTTTGCAGAAAGTTTTGTGTTTCAAGTTGCTCCAAGTTTCAGTAACAAAACAGCTTAAATAGACTATTGATCCTGTGTCTCCCTCTCACCTCTAGTGTCAGTCGGGTTGCATCTGGATGTTCCCACTAATTCTCACTTCCTCAGTTTTTCTGACAACACACGCAACGCTAATTCACACACAAAGCCATGATGTTTTACAGTGGCATACATCCAATGTTGCCAGTCTGTGACGCTGCAAGACATTAGCTGCCGCCAAGACTTCCGGAATGTTTTATTAATTTAGTATTTTCTGGCACCCTAAATAAATTCAGTGGAACTTATTATCCAAAATCTGGCTTTTAACTTTGTAAAGTCAAGTTAGAGTTTAAAATTTATTGCAATAACGATAAAAATGATGAAAATATCCTCTTTTATACCTGTCACTGCAAATCCTGTTCTACAGGTGAAATATCCGTTACCAAATAGATTGCTGTACTTCAGCAGTTCCATAAAGTGGTTCTATTTCACAGTTTAACTGCAGTAATAAGTAATATTTTCAAATATGCTGATTTAGTTGATGGTCTTATTAAAGCAGCATGGGGGAGGGCAGTTAAAACAGCAAAAATAGTAATTCCCACCATATTGTCAGTTTTGCTCTGAGAAATCTGAATCCTTTTAATTTTTTTGCACGATAACTATAAACGGTATGATAATTACCCATTCCTACCCTGAATACATAATCCCTATTGTAAAACTTGGAATTGGCAGCATAATGCTGTGGAGATGTTTTTCTTCAGCAGGAAAGCTGGTCAGAGTTAATGGGAAGATGAACAGTCCTGTAGGACAGCCTGTTAGAGGCTGCAAAACAATAGAAATTAAGATGAGGGTTCAGCTTCTACGTTAAAAACTTTTAATCTAAAATAATGCTATTCATCTATGATGATTTTTTTTTCCCTTTTACTCAATTTGAAATTCTGCTGTTTATACTTCTACGTTCTTGTCTCTGTGGACTGCACAAATCCACTTGTGGAATATTGTCACGTATTCCGAGAGTCAGACTGGGGTGAAAAGTGCACCTTATTGATTTCAGAGAAAATGTGAAGAAGAAACTGAAATTGTATAAATGAAGTGAAATCTTGGAAAAAGCCTGGTGCTTTGTAGTTGGGGTCAGAAGGGAGTGCTTTGAAAAAATGGGGTTCCTCTTAAGGAACCCCATGAAGAGAAAGCAGACTTCTTTTGTTGATTACAGATAACCGTGCTGTCTTGTCCACTATCTGCTTTACATTCTAAAATAAAATCAATCATTACACCTCAAAGCAGATAAATGCTTGTAAAAATCATAATATATCTACATTAAAACAGCATGTTTTATACCTAACTTTTCGACAGCATTTTATGTTCTTTGCAGATTTATACTTTTGCTTTTTTCAGACCTTAAGTGCTTCAGAACTTGTTCCATCAGCTACTCTGTGGTTTGCTGGAGTCCTAAACCATTAGAACTGGCTTTGTAACCTCCAGATTTCTACAGTCCAAGTAATCAGGCTTAAGAAATTCAATAAATGAATGTGATTAATTTCAGTTGTCATGATTTAACAAACTGGGTCAAGTACTATTTCAGATAGTTTGGTTGGTTTCTTTCCCTTAAGTGATTTCTTTTCTTTTGTCTGGTATTAAAACTTCTTTGACCTGAAGCATTTAAAGCAGATGAAATCTATAAAAGGCACATACACACTATGTACAAGTTGTTAATCGCTTTAGATGAGATCGTTTGCTGGATGTGTTCTTTTCTCACCATGTGGAAATATGTCTGAGTTAGAATTTTGTGATTTTTGTGTGTCTGCATAGTGTGTGTGTGCGCGGCATCTCGCACTGTGCACTTCTCAATGTGTGACCTGTTAATTAAAGGAGAAGTTTCATTATCAGCTTCATTAGCCGGTGCCAGGCCAGAGTCACCGCTCCCAATCGCAAACATGCTCAAAGACTTACGGTTAACTGAGCTGCTGTGATATTAACCTGATGTTGTGTTTTCAGATGAGGGTGTAATCTATTCTCTCTCATAATGAGTAGCAACCTCAGTACTTGTTAAATGGCAGAGGAGTTATTGTAACTCATAGCAGTCATTTCCATTAAAGGACAACTTTGATTTCTCCATGTTAATCATTGTTCACATTATTCATCAAAAAAAAAAAAAAAAAAAAAAAAAAAAAAAAAAAAAAAAAAAAAAAAAAAAAAAAAAGAAAAAAAAAAAAAAAAATAAATCCAAAAATTTGAGAATGAAAATTAATTTTGTAATTTTACCCATTCAAACACTGTTCTTCACAAAAGTGTTTTAATACATTTTAATTTAATTTGTTTGCTCAATCGGAGAAAGAAAGATCTGCAACCTTGAGCTTTTTGCAAACCGATTAAACTGGGAAATGTTCAGCTGTCAAGCAGGTCTGTTTGGGACAGCTGACATTTCGGGTGAAAAACGTGGAAAATAATTAACATTTTTCAAAATGAGCTGCATTTTCAAATGAGAAGACTCCCACTGGTTGGTGAATTTAGTTGAGCAGTTCTGTTGCGTACGGTACAGACTAGATGGAGAATTGGAGAGTGACTTGGTTTTGCTTGGAGCACTAACCAGTCGGGCATGAAGGGACCTGGGAGGAGAAAGTAAACCCTGTACAGTGCTTTGCAACTGACAACCTCAAACATGACTTTGTGGGGAAACAATGCATGCTTTTCAAATGTTTTGTTTTGAAAATATGATAATCATTTATATTTCTGTTTTTTGTATTTGCTATGATAAAGCTTCCCATAAGCTCTGATCAGCTCCTCTGTCCCTGGTGAAGGGAAAAAAAAAAAAAAAAAAAAAAAAAAAGCACACAGCATGATGCTGCTACCATTTGAACAGTGTTTTTAGTGTTAACTTTCTTCCATGGATAATATTTTGTATTGATGACATAAAAGTTTATTTGTAGTTTTATCAGCTGAGTTTATATCAAAATGAAATGGCACACCAGTGAGCTACTTGCTTATGGGGTGATTTGACAGATGTTTTATTTAGGGGATTCGGAGTAAAGGGGCTCAATACAAATGCACGCTACACTTTTTAGATTTTATCAGCAAAATCATTTTACCTTCACCACAGCTATAAGCTACTTTGTTGGTCTGTCAGATGAAATAACAAAATAGACTAAAGTTTGTGTTTATTATGACAAAGTTTGGGGTAAATAGCTTTGAAGAGCGCTGTATGGTAGCAGCTCCACGTTTTACAAGTTTTCAACCTATAGTGAGATAAAAGGGCTAGAGTAATGAGCAAAATCCAGAGCATGATCTGCTCCTACAAGCAGGCTGTCTTCTATCATTTCAGTCTTGCAGATAACCTGTGTTCAGTTTTCAGCAGACAGCTCTGATAACTAGCTGTAAGGGTTGCACCTGCACTTATCTGGGAGAAGGAAAAAGTTTCAGCTTAAAGAGGCTCTTTTTGACTGCATCAAGATGGTCACATTCACAATTACTCCTCAGGAACAAAGTAGCACAAAGAACATCAGTTGACACCCCTCCTTCCTTTTCTGCAGTATCAAATATCAAGCAACTTAGTTTTCACAGATATCTGATCCTTAAATTAAAGATAAAAAAATTATTGCACTGTTCCCTGCAATTTTGTTATTCACAGTGTGACACAACTTTCTCATGACCGTATAATCTTTCTTTCCTCTGCATAGGAGTAATTTTAAAGAAACATGGCCAACCTAAGCCAACATTAATATACGCCTGAGCGGTGGACTGATCTTTATTACAGTAACATTGTCTAAAGAAATTAGAATTTCTTTCTCAGTTCCTGGCTCTGCTTCTGACACTTAATCACATTTTAAAAATGGCCATAATCTCATCACATCTCCCATTTTTACAAAGTCCTCTGATCAATTCAGGTCAGTTGTAATGAGCTGATTTATCTAGCATCTCAGGGGAGTTTCCATAAAATGCAGTTTTACACTATACGCTTTATTATAACTCTAATAATGGCCTATTCACTCAGTGAGTAATCCTACTCGTCCACCTGGACTTAAGGGCTCATGGTGCTGGTTTTTTCTAACTGAGGGGTTACAAGACAGTTTCCTGTCCCATGATACATATTAAATTATACGTCACAACGCCACACAATTCATTGGCTTGATTCAATAGTAGTTTGCAATCTGGCCTTCTCTGTTTCATTGTCCTCATTTGACATTAAGAACCGCAAGCTCGTTTTTGTGAAAAAGTTGCCAGTTTTTGTACATTTAGCTGTCTGTTTCCAGAGCTTTCCTCTTTTTAATTCTTGCTTTCTCCGTTCCACCCTTGCTCCTTCTGCTTTCCATCTTTTAAACATTGCTGACTGAGAGCACTGACGTGTGCTACATCAGGGTGCGTCTTCAAAAACAAAACAGAAAAATGACAGCTACCACTGGATGCGGTTAAGGGACAGCAGTGATGGCAGGCCATTTTAATATAAAATCTGCTTCTGCCAATCTGGGCCTAGTCAGAATTTGCAATCCTTTACATCAATGTGGTGGAATTTTGGACCATTCTTGAGGGTTGTTTTCATTCAGCCATATTGGAAGGTTTTAATCACATACAATCTGCTTAAGGTCATGTCACGGTTAATGTCAGGCAGTGTTCTTCTTTCCGGTCTGTTCTTAAATTTCTTAAGATCGGAGCATGAGTTGTTTCTTTTTTTAGATCTAATAGCCTACCTCTATTGAGGTAGGTTATTTTTCAGTGGTTTCTCAATTCTACAGCACCAGCCGTTATCATGCTTTGGAGTAGCCGGTGTAGTAACACAAAAAAAAAAAAAGTTAATCATAATTACTTAAGATTTATCAATGGGAGCAAGGTTGGTTTGAATGGCTTTACTTAAAACTTGCTTCATGTGTTTACCCAGAGTTTTTTTTTTTTTTTTTTTTTTTTTTTTTTTTTTTCTGATACCAAAATACAAAAGAAGTCCTGTCAGAAGGTAAACACTTTTTTTTTGGCAGCTCTGTTTGAACTTTGATCATGGTTTGTCATTAAAGAAACAGGTGGTGATGCGCTTTAATAGCAGCTGCATACCCAGATTTCAGGATGCTACGTGGTCTGAGCAGTTCTGTGATGCTGACACCCAGCCAGCGATGCCCTGTAAGTGGGCTGCTGATTGATGTGATGAGGATGCAATTAGCCCTGAGCAGGATTAGAAGAGTCTCTTATCATGCTGAGCACCACGTTGCTTTGCTTGTGTGGATAAGTTTGAGTCTGAAGTCATTATTAGAGTATAGTTAAATGTATGTTAGCATTTCGTCCTCGGAGAGAGATGGTTGCCATGGTTCTTCAGTACTTCTGTGTATTATGTTTCAGACTTTTGCCATTCCTCTGATTTGACCTGTTCTGATAGTCTTTGTTTGTCCTTACAGATGAAAGAGAAGACGTTCAGAAGAAGACTTTCACAAAATGGGTGAACTTACAGTTGTCTAAGGTAAGGCATATTCCTGATGCCTCTAACTGTAGTTGATGCTCTGGGTTTCACACTGTGGACAGGATGGGACTCCAAAATGTAGAATGTCTGGTCCAACATGTACAGCGCAAGCCAAAGTATTCATACCTATTGAAATTGTTCAAAATCTGTCACATTACAGTGACGATGTATTTTAATGGGATTTTATTTGATGGGCTCACAGAACGTAGTGTGGAATTGAGAAGTGGAAGAAAAATGATGCATGGATTTTCTAAAAATTAAACAGTGGCTCTGGAGGTGCTGTAAAGGTCCACAGCTCAGGTGGGAGAATCTACTGACAAGATAACAATTAGTCATACACTCCATAAAACTGACCTTTTTGGAAAAGGTGGTTTCGGAATGCTTTTCTGTGGTGGTTCAAGGAAGTGGGTCAAAATGAAGCATATTTTTTGTGTTGGAATGGCCCAATCAAAGTCCAGGCCTAAATCCAATTGCGAATCTATAGCAAGACTTAAAAATTGATGTTCACAGATGTTCGCCATCCAACCTGAGCCAGTTTGAGCTGTTTTGCAAACATAATTAGGCAAAGATATTCAGTCTTTTGATGTGCAAAGCTGATAGATATTCTTGTTTTTGTACTGAATTTAAAGGAATCAGAGCAAGGAGGCGCTGAATACCAATGCATAGCACACTTTACAGATCCAGATTTTTATTTGTAAAACATTTGGAAAACCATGCTTTTACTTTCCGTTGAATTTTGTGGTTTTGATGTAGAGATTTTTAAAAAGTTTGAATCCTTGTGCTTGTGACTATACTGTTGCTAAGAAAAATGAGGTAGTTTTTTACCCAGTTGTCTATATATTGTTAAGTACAAACTAAAACCTATAATCCCCAATTCTGCAAGCTTTGAACCTGACTTCTATGGAAGAGTTGGTGGTTTTTGTCTGAAGAAGGGCTCAGACTAAACACATACCACATCGTTTTTATCATTATGTACTCTCTTCAATGACTGTCGGCCCTATTCCATGTTTTGTTTCCATTCATTTCCCCCACTTTCAAAGGCAAATAAAAAGGAGGAAAGGATTTGTTGTTCTTAATGCCAAAAGCATCTTCCTGCTGCTTTCATCCTTTCAGCCGAGCTGTTTTCTTTGGTCTTTGAGCGACACACGATTTGAGCATTTCCCTTTTTGACATTCAAAGGTTATTCCCTCCATGTCCATTTTCTCTTTAGAGTCATGTTGGTAATGCTAGGATGAAGCAAAACCAATAGGCAGTACTGGGGTAGATTTTTTTTTTTTTTTTTGAGGGGGTAATCTACAGAGCTGAGTATGTTTAATATTTCAGTTAAAAGCAACAAGTTCTGATATTATGATGCATGCTCAAAAACCTGCTGTATGACTATTGATTGTATGAATAATCAGTGCCCTGTCTCTTTGTAAGTCCTCTTGGTAAAAGACTCTATCAAGAGAAGTAACAACAAATGTTAGACACCAGTTTTTTGCTTTTTATCCATTCAAAAATCAAATCTTGTAGGTCTCTGACCTAAGCAATATTGTATGCAGACAGAATATTATGAACTCTCTAAACTGAATAAGTGCTTATGTAATGCCAACAAAATGGGAAAAAAACATATTTTTGTTTCTAATTATTATAATTACACTAACTGGTGACAATCCAACAGAAAACAGTTTTCATTGGGGTGCATACAGTCGTAACTGGGTACACCCTAGCTGCTTTTATAGATCTTATTAGGAAAATAGCAGCTATGTGCTGCTCATATAATTCACTTTATTAACTGATCATCATCAGCTTGAACACCTCTATAAAAGTAGAAGCCTTGGCAGGTTGCTTATCAGTAGCATAGAGGTGGATAAAGAACAAGAGCAACAAGGAAAGACATCTGGAATATCCTTAGATGGAAAATTGCTGCTGTTCATTAATGTAGGAAGGGTCATCAGGCTGTTTGTAGGGTATTTGATAACCATCATGAAACAGAAGGGGATTATCTACATTTGGAAAACATTTCACACAGATGCTAATCTGCTCATGAGTCAGCTTCCTATCAGATTCATCAGTTTAGAATGTGCATTGCAGAAGAAGTAGCAAAACTCAAAAGGTCTGTCTCGGGCTCTACAAGCATCTTTGATTTTAAAGTTCAGGACAAGACAATTAAAAAAAAAAAGACTGAATATGTATGGCTTGTTTGACAGGTTTTCCAGATGAAAGCCTCTTGTCTCTAAAGAAATGATCAAAAAATAAAATGTTGGTAAAAACATACAGAAATCCATTCCCATCCTCAGGATAAAAGCTGCTCATTCTATACATGGAATTCTCTACACATGGAATCCTTTCATCCTCCTCACATTTCACCTCTAATTTTCTTTATCCCTAATACATAGGAGGTTAAGACTTCTGCAGATTACTTGAGAAGTTGATATGAACTCTACCCAAATGTGAGTTTTCCATCTCACTTTTACTACAAGGGTTATTCTGCAATACTAAGAAAAGAACTTGCCAACTTAGGTTTGCAAAGTGTCCTTTTTGATGGATAAGACCAAAGCAGATATGCAGTATGATCAAACATAATTCATAGAACCATGTTTGGTCAAAACCAAGCACAGCATATCAATGCAACTGTCAAACACAATGGTGGTGGTGTGATGATTTGGACTGTTTTTTTGTATCAACCTCACAGGGTGGCACCAAAAACTGTTGTACCAATGTTCATCAGTGTTTGACTTATGTAATTCATAATTTATTATTAATGAAATTATTAATAAAATTGAAATTTCTTTAGTTGAATCGGGGCACCATCCAGAGTCTCTGGAATTATAAGTCAAATTCAAGCTCTCGTAAAGGAATGAATTCAGAACCACCGACAGAAGAAACTGTTCACACAATGAGCAATGATCACTGGCACAGTTATTTCTAATCAAGTCTGAGAAGTTATAAACAACATAGCCCAACCTTGCAGCTGAATTACTGTGGGGCAAAAAAGTATTTAGTCAGCCACTGATTGTGCAAGTTCTAGTTAGAAAGATGAGAAGTTTGTTATTCTCATCATAGGTACATTTCAACTATGAGAGGCAAAATGAGAAAAAAAAAATCCAGGAAATCATATTTTTTATTTTTTATTTTTTTTTTGTAAATTATGGTGGAAAATAAGTATTTGGTTACCCGCAAACCAGCAAAATTTCTGGCTCTCACAGACCTGTAACTTCTTTAAGAAGCTCGTCTGTCCTCCACTCATTACCTGTATTAATGGCACCTGTTTGACTTTCGTATCTGTATAAACGACACATGTCCACAGCCTCAAACAGTCAGAATCCAAACTCAACCATGGCCAAGACTAAAAGAGCTGTCGACAGACACCAGGAAGAAACTTGTAGACCTGCACCAGACTGGGAAGAGTGAATCTACAATAGGCAAGCAGGTTGGTGTCCATAAATCAGCTGTAGGAGCAATTGTAAGAAAATGGAAGACATACAAGACCATTGATAATCTCCCTTGATCTGGGGACCCCATGCAAGATATCATCCAGTGGGGTAAAAATGATCATGAGAACGGTGAGGAAAAATATCAGAAGTACTCGGAGAGACCTGATGAATGACCTGCAGGGAGCTAGGACCAAAGTTACAAAGGCTACCATCAGTAAGACACTACGCCGAGAGGGACTCAAGTCCTGCGGTACCGGGTGTGTCCCCCTGCTTAAGCCAGTACATGTCCAGGCCCATCTGAAGTTTGCCAGAGAGCATATGGATGATCCAGAAGAGGATTGGGAGAATATCATGTGGTCAGATGAAACCAAAATATAACATTTTGATAAAAACAAGAAGAATGCTGAGTTGCATCCCAAGAACACCATACCTACTGTGAAACATCATGCTTTGGGGCTGTTTTTCTGCAAAAGGGACAGGATGACTAATCTGTGTTATGGGAAGAATGAACAGGGCCATGTATCATGAGATTTTAAGCCAAAACCTCCTTCCATCAGTGAGAGTATTGAAGATGGAATGTGGCTGGGTCTTCCAGCATGACAATGATCCCAAACATATGGCTTGGGTAACAGAGTGGCTCCATAAAAAGCATTTAAGGTCATGGAGTGGCCTAGCCAGTCTCCAGACCTCAACCCTATAGAAAATTTGTGGAGGGAGTTGAAAGTCCGTGTTGCCCAGCGACAGCCCCACAACATCTTTGCTCTGGAGGAGATCTGGATGGAGGAATGGGCCAAAATACCAGCTGCAGTGTGTGCGAACCTGGTGACAACTTTCAGGAGATGTTTGACCTCTGTCATTGCCAACAAAAGTTATGTTAGAAAGTACTCAGTTGAACTTTTGTTATTGACCAAATACTTATTTTCCACCATAATTTACAAATAAATTCATTAAGAATCCTACAATGTGATTTCTTGGATTTTTTTTTTTTTTTCTTTTTTTTTTTTCTCATTTTGCTTCGGAGTTGAAGTGTACCCATGATGAGAATTACAGACCTCGCTCATCTTTCTAAGTAGGAGAACTTGGACAATCACTGGCTGACTACTTTTTTGCCCCACTGTATTCGGCAAATAACCTTTCTTTAAAGGGGCAGTATGATGTAAGATCAACTTTTTTTTTTAGCTTTACATCATGTTATAATGTTGTTCCCCCATCAAAAACATACCTAGAGTGTTGTCTTGATCCTTTCATGCATGTTTGAGAAGTCCTTTGATCTCCCGTGGCAGCCATTCAGCTGTGCAAAATGCTCCACCTTCGAGACCTTGCTCCTTAAAGCTAGTTTCTAAACATCTGAGCTTTCGCCTCGCAGAGCCCCTCTCCCCTGCGACTTCCCCACTCAGCTCCTCCAGGCTAGCCAGCAGCAATTGGCAAACACCTGGTGGAACTGCGCATCTACTGAGGTCATTATAAGTGCTATTTCTCAGTGCAACACTGGTGAAGACGTTGTTAAAGGGTTAGCTGTTGTGGTGACTTCCTGGAGGTGGAGTTTCAGAAAGAGACTGGAACTTTCTTAAAGAGACAGAGGCCCAATTTCGAGGTGTTAAATTATCAAGTCAGATTTCTTTTAGGTTATATTTGATATATACAGCATTTTTGTAACAACTGAAGGTAACATAACTACTTGATAGTTCTATAAAATGATTCTATGTGCCTTTAAAATATAGTACTGCCCATTTAACTATTGTCGTGCAATCTCGCTACTGATGAAAGACAAAAGGAAAATATGTTGAATAATAAAAATGGGGTTTGAATCTGAATAATGAACAAAATATGACTAAATTTAATGGAATACTGAAAAAATTACTTCAAACTAATTAACTAAACAAGAAAATACAGGAAAAATCAAATCTGCCAAACCATAAATGCAGCATAGTGTCATAAAACAGAATAGAACCGAACCCCCTCTGACATGAGTGGTGGGGTGAAGAAAGCAAAAGAGGAGGGGGGTCATGTCACTGTCCAGATTCAGATTCAGATCCACCCTCTGAAATGAGACAAAGGGTCATAAAATTGGACCATGTGCTTGAGCTAACTGTAAACTAGACAAAGAAACGTTGCTTTGGGCCCTGTACGACCACAAAATGCATGTGTATAGGGAGAATAACAAAAGTAAGAAGTGAGAAATGGCGACAAAGAGTGAGGGGCAGAGAGGAAAAGAGATTGACTGGAGAATAGCCAATGAAGGTCAGTTATGGATCCAGTCAGTCTCTTAACGTGGCAATCTTAGATCAACACTGCAACAAAATATCACAAAAATATTACAGCATATATACAGCAAAGCATTAAGCAAACATGCAACAGAAAGGCAATTTTAAAAAGCCTTATTTTAAAGCACCTAATTCAGCCCAGATAACAGGGTTTGGAGCAGATCGGCTGTTCAGGTCAAAGCAATGTCCAGAAGTCCAAAGAGAAAAGGATAAGAGAGAAAAACTCGTCCGGCAGGTAGGTGAGTGAGCGAGCTGGCGTCCCACCTGAGGGTTCTCGGCAGAACTGGTGGTACTGTTGGTGAAAAAAAACCAAAAAGATAACACTTCATTGATGGATGCAGAGGCCTGGATTCAACAGGGCTCTGGAAATAAACATCAAAATGGTTTTGTGTGTCTAAAGAACTTAAACACTAGATGCATGGACAACCTCTTTAAAGTTCTCCAGTTAACACTTCAAAGGTTTTAAAAGTCCTTTTTCGTGGCCAGCAGGTTAGAAGGAAACATGCGCAGAGCTGTTGTGTCTCTGTCAGAGGCTGGCTCCAAAAGATGAGACTTTGAGATTTCGGTCTAGTTTGAAGTCAGTTCTTATCTGATCACTCAGATTCTGGTTTTAATGCAGGCAGACAGTTTTGGAAGTGATGTCTCCAGCACAAAGAATGCTTAGAAATGCAATCTGATCAGTTTGTGAGTAAAAATATGGAGTCCAACATTCTTTTGCAGCCATTTCATTTTCGTTGTGGAAAACTCCTCAACATACTTAAGTTTCCTACAATTAGATAAGAGGCTTTGTTTCATATTAAAAAGTAAAGAAAAAGGGCAAAAGAACAAATAATCCATTATTGGGACATGCCAGAAGCTCAAGCTCTATCTTATTTCAGACCATAAATATCATTTTTCAGTCTCTGCAGGGTTTCACGATTTTATTTTATTTTTATGCATTCAAAATAACTAATTTTGTGGTGCTACTTTGAACATTTTTTTCAAGGAATTTTCTGATATTTTTTCCCCTTCCAAAATCTACACATAGAAGAAAAAATTCAATTGTAGACCTCATTCGGTGGTCATGGAGAACAGACTGCTTTGTACTTTATACTGTGCTTTATATTGTGCTTTATACTGCTTTGCTTGGTCCTTTGTGCTTATGCATGATGGTAAATGTGACTTTGTGTTACTCAACTTTTTTGCTTTCCATCATTTTGACCGATGAGTTAAAAAAATCCGACATCTGTTTTTGCTTGTTAATTTGTAAAATTATAATAATGACATGTTCAGCCCTCATTCAGACTTTCTGCTTCATGGGAGGAAATCCTGCAGCATGAACTCCTTCTGCACCAATGGTTCAGCTGCACCAGACGCGCTCTTGTCCGTAACTCTGCAATGGGCTGTCAGTTCATGAATAGTGAGATGCGTTTAGTCCAGGTCAGACATAATACTCAGATGGGAATTTTCTTTTGGTTTAGTTACCTGTACTCTGTGTGTACAGTTGAAAATGTCTGCACCATGTGGTCAGGTGTGTGAATTGCAATCCTTCAAAATGACGGGCGGCCTGCATATTTTTCCGTGACAGTTTAAAAAAAACAAATCCTGTCAAAGACTGAAAATGTTTGGTTAACGCGATCCTTTAGTAGAAGTAAGAAATACTGTTACCTTCAGTTACACATTAGGAGTCACTTAATTCTGATATCTTTAATCATTTTGTGGAAAATGTAAAATAAACTCACAATTTTGCATTAACGTGAAAAAAACCGTGGGGATCTGGTGATTTGCATTCAATTCTGCAGTTGCGGAATCGAAAAAAACTGGAGGGTCTGACTAATGTTACATTTAGAAACATGGAACAGTAAAAACAGATGATGTGATATAGTGAAATAGTCTATAGTTAACAGATGTTGCAAATAAGCTGTAGTGGATGTGAAATGAACTACCTGGATTAAATCAGGCTTTATTTAGGGCCCTATGATTTTCATGCTGGGGAAAACACAGATAGAATTGCAGAATTTAATAAACATAAAAACATAAAACACAACAAAATTTCACAGAATCTGCTGCTTTTGGTGAGCAGGATAAGCTATACTGTAGTTTCTGTAGTACTGTAGTACTCCAACTCCTGCACCTGTTGTTACCTGGTAAGGCAGGGCTCCACTCATCTTGGCCCTCCTTTCAACAGAGACAGAAAAAAAGAGGTCAGCCATGCTGATAAAACTCCCTGAAACATCGGCGTCCTCTAAAAAAATGTTTAAAAAAAATTTGAAGCTTAGTGCAAATTTCAGGACTAGCAATTTTCATTAATGGGGGGGACATTTCTGTACTTTTTGTCAGCTGGAGGTGCAAGAATACATGTGATGACCATTGAGCAGTCTCATCAGAAACATGGAGAAGTAATGATCAAGAGGGAACCAGTCATATCTACTTACTCTTAAACATTTGACTAAATCATTATCAGCAAGAGGAGAGTTTATTGAAGAACTCGTTGCTCTGTGTGCCAATTTAGATATTCCTTTTGGTAAAAAAAAAAAAATTTTTTTTTTTTTAAATGTTGCTCTTTTGTGGTAAAGCAATGCAAACGGTGGATGTTGCCAGAATGTGAGAGGTAAACACAAAAACACCGACAGTCATGTGCTTCAGAAAAAAGAAAAAAAAATGAACAAAGGTTCTGATCATTACAGAAGTGTGCCCAAGATTTTACTGTTTACAAGTTTCTTAATTTTGTTGAGTTGAACTCTAAAGTATTTTTTTTGTAGAGAGTTTATTTTAAATGTTAGGTTCTTTGGTTTGCACATATTGTTTTAGGTCATAATAGTGAAATACTTTCAAATACCCTGTAAAATCATTCAATGTTCTGCTGAACCACAACACTTAGCTATATTTGTGCAACTTGAATAACAGTAAATGGACCTCTTTGGCTGCTGATTTGTTGAATTGTTTTCAATTACTCCATAATAACACACTTTTTGGGTTAATAACTATGGTTAGAATGCAAAAAGTGGAATTGAGAGAAATAAATCTGTGGAGTTTAGGAAATTTTAAACTTCTAGTATTTTAAAAAGGTAAATAATGTCCTGCAACACATTAATCTTGTGCTTTTCATTTTTATAAATGTCTGAAGAATTGTTTTTGTTTGTGGGGCATAAATACTGATGCATTAGTCCCCTTCCTGTTTTCAAAGTTGATTATAAGGTTTTTGAGGTGTGCTGTTGCCATGATTATAGAGATTTATGAACATGTGTGCACATTTTGGCTCTTGTGGCTGTTGGTGTGCATTTAAATGTGTAAAAAAGTAACTCATTTGAGTTTAGCCTTTTCTTTTTATCCTTCCTCCTCTTTTTTTCATTTGTTCTCTGCATCTTAAACCTCAATTCTTCACATCATTCCTTTCCTCTATCAGCTTCTTTTTTACTTCTTTCTGATGTTATTTTTCTCCATATTTTATGGTTTTATCTTATCTCCTTTTCCTTTCTCCTCATTTGCAATTAGATCTGCTCTCTCCATGAGTAAGCCCTGTTGGATCGAAAATATGTCTTGTGGAATAAGAAACTGTAGAAGAAAACAGTGTGAAGATTAAGAAAATCCTATTTAATTAATTGGATATTTCATTATATCCAAAATTTGACTTGTACAGAGCTGTGAGAAAAAACTAGAGCTGTCTCAATCCAATCCCAAGTGTTTGATCCTGATAAAGGCATTTTCATTGGAGTCACTGAAACTGAAATGTCTATACTTGTGCAAACCCGTCCAACCACAATGTGCGGAACAAATTTTTTAAAATCAAAGTTTTGGGGGGTTTTTTGTAGACAGTGGTTGGTAGAAGTGATGGTAGAGGTATTTTTCATGTGGTTCAGCAGCTTGCAAGATGAAAAGATCTGCAATACTAGGTTCATGAGAGAGATATATTTTGGGGGAAACAAATCACGAGTCCAGTTTTAACAGATCTGGAACAAATAAACTATTCACTCCTAATGACTATTTTGTGTTTCCACAAATTGAGTAGGGAGGGATTTAGTGGTTTGGATTCCTCTTGAATCCTTTTGTAACAGATTAATAACCGGCATGATGAAAAGTTTTTTAGTCATAGCTGTCAAAAATATTTACTTATTTTGGGAGTTAGGATGCAGGTTTATTCATCTTATGAGTGTCTGACATTCTATATTTTCAGCTATATTCATAATTTTTAAGACCATAAAACCATAACTTAGAACACCACCTTTCACTCAAAATGTTTTATTTCGAAGATGCACTTGCAGAGCAGGTTTGCCTGCACCGACATTGACATGATCCCTCTATGAAGGGTGCCTTTTCAATGAGTGCTGCACCAACGTATGTGTCAAATACAAAAAGCCTCACCGCTTGCACGGCTCATGCCCTTGACGTGGACCTCTAAAAGCGTAACTTAAAGCTGAGTTACTGTCGTGCTTTTAGAGGTTTGAGTTGTGTGTAGTGAGACTGAGGTAAGTGCATATATCGTTTTGAACAAAGATTAATGTATGGCATGTGCATCTTTCTTCCACATGATCGCTCAATATGTGTTCTGACACATGCTTGGCTCTGTGTCTGTACTTGCAGCTTGATCAAGTAGAATAGAAATATCCTGTATTGTCCTATGGTGGGGCTACAGTGTAGCAGCAGCAAAGTGACAGGAAATCAAAGCATGTAGAGTCACGCAAAGTTAAAAATATGTAAAAACAATTAAAAATAACATACTGTACAGTAAGGGCAAAATTACAACATGAAATACTGCACTGTTATTAATAATAGTATAGTCCTAATGAAAGGAATGTGCAACAGAGAATCATTTTTTAAAAATGTACAAAATGTGTATGTGTATTTCTGCATTAAAAACATACTATTTACAATAAGTGTATGTAAATGAACCCCACTACCAGTCAATCACAGACAGGTCCAGAGTGTTCCTTGCAAATAATGCATTCACTTGGATAAATAACAAGCAATCACAACCAGCAAATCAAAGTGCTTCACCAAACTGCAGACATTACTAAACAAAACATCTGGATTTAGGAAAACATAAGAAAACTTTATACAAAAAACAGTTACATTTTGCACCCTAAGAGTATTTAGTTAAGTGTATAAATATGCTTACTCATCATTGTCCATTTTAGGTAATATTTTTAATCTATTTTTTTTTTTTTTTTTTTTTTTTTTTAGTGTGACCATCATTACATAGCTTGATTTAACTGGCTGAACCCTGAACATAACCTTTAAAGGCTGGATGCTGGAGGCACCCAGTTGTTACCACCATTGTTTTTTAGCCATTTCAGTTCTGGGAAAATTACCCTAAAATAGCAACCTATCCTATTTTTACAGTAAATAACTGCTTAACTACTACCAGACTGTTGGTATAATTGATCACTGGTATTGACAATGGGAATAAAAGATATTAGTTTTATTTCTTGTATAGGCCTTGGGCTTCCTGTGTTACAAAAGGCTCATCATCAATTGAGTCTGAAGAATTGGGTTTATGTTAGAATTTAATCAAATAATAATTCAAAAAGTCAATTTAAGAAGTAAAACTTCTATCTTTTGCAGGTGTATTAGACCAAGATTGGTTCTACTTTAAGCATTAATGAATATTGCTTTCGGCTAGTAAAAACCCAAAATTCAGTTTCTCAGAACTGTTTTATAAGACTATTAAACATATTGATTCAGAAATAAATGGTCTCTTTGCTTCCTCTGACTTCATTTAAGCACCTCACTGATCCTGAAAATGTCTAATTTTCAGCCCGGTCAGGCTAAAAGTGACAGAAACCAGCTCCTTTCTCGCTACATCTCTAACTATTGTTCAAGTTTATAGAACTCTTGGAAACTCCCACAGGCCTATGCCTTGTAGGGATTAATAGTTATTAGTTAAGAGACAACTTAAAACTTCATATAATCAACTTAAGCAGTTCTGTAGCAACTACTCTTCATATACAGTGCTGGAATAAGTTTTTGCACCGACAAAGATTTCTTCTGCTTTTGTTTTCTACGTCATGATTCAGAACTTTAAAACAAATTTAAAGATCAGTCAAAGATAATTTGAACAACTACAAAATATTGTTTTCAAATGAGAATTTTAGAGAAAAAGGGTATCAAATTAACCTGCTGCTGAGTGAAATTTTAATTTTGCCCCTTGTTACATCATGAATTAAGTGTGTTTAATTGAATGGAAAGCTGAGTTCGGTTTTTCTAGCCACACCCAGGCCTGATTACTGCCAGAGCAGTAGAATCAGTCAGTCACTTAAACAGAACCTGTCTGACAACATGAAGCAGGCTAAAAGATCTTAAAAAGCAACAAATCATGGAACAATCAAGGAACAAATCTGAAAGATATTCAGACACAGGTGAGACACATTCTAATTGACGTTTGTATCAGATTTGGTTAGCTTTAAAAAACCGACAAAGGCCCATCTCACATTCACTAAAAAAAACATCAAGACTTTTTGGAACATATGCCATGGACTGATGACACAAACAGAAAACTTTTTGAAAGTTGTATGTCCTTTGATGTAATAGTAACACAGCATTTTGGAAAAAGGACATTATGCCAACAGTTCAACTTGGTGGTGATGCTGTGATGGTTCAGGACTTGAACAACTTGCCATAACTGATGGAATTCTGCTCTTTAGAAGAAAATCTTGAAGAAAGCTCCTAACACCTTTTAACTTGCTAAAAGAAAATGGAATGAAAGTTTTGGAATGATATTGTCCAACTCTAAACAAGCTATTTTTGCTTGGAAACCCTCCAGTGTGGCTAAATTAAAACAGTTCAGCAAAAATGGTACAAAGTTCCTCCACAGCATCTGTCTGTTTTTAACTTCTCTGTGACGACCGTAAATTTAAAACAAAACAAAACAAAAAAAATCTGTAAGTGGGTACATGGGTTTTTTTTTTTTTTTGTTTTGGTTTTTTTTGTTTTTTTTTTAGTCAATGTGTGGTAAACAAGCTGAGCTCAAGTCATTGACATTTTGCTGTTGGCACAAAGCTTGTAGACTTTCTAATCCTGGATTTGTCAAAAAGGATGACTCTCTGGAGCCTCTACCAGGGTTGAGTTAAAGTGAGCCAAAGTGACCTACATAGTCTTGACAAAACAAATCCTGTCCAGGCATGAACAACACAGTGACAGACAGCTGAGTAACAGGCTCCAGGGTGGCCAGTAAGGAATGCTGAACCCAAACTCTGATGGGCTAGGTTATATAACACTAGCTCACCCAATTATGCATCCATCCAACAATCTGATCCCGTCAACGTTTTCCAGCCTTAAGCACCTCGCTTTCCTGGCATTTGAACAACTTTACTTTTGTTCTTCGCCTCCTCTTTTTATCTTCATGCCTCCTCTTCAGAATGATCTCTTCTGAGCTTGACTGAGGAAAAAGATGGAGAGAGATGGGCAGAGAAGTGAACTGGAAAGGAATAAAGCGTTGCCTTCATCAATCTAGACTTGTTTAAGTGTGAATGTTTGACTCAGCAGAGGGGACAAAGTAACATAAGAGAGGAAGAAATGAAAGGGACAAGAACATAAATCAGTGGAGAAGTAAAAAGGAGGGTTAATGAGAGTAAAATGCTCAGAGTTAGACAAAGGATGGCGTGTAGGAAGGCTGACAGGAGAGGTTAGGGTTAATAAAAACAGAGTGAGAAGATGCTGACAGCAAGGGAGAACCATGTTTGATTTCTGTTATTTGCTCCTTAACAAGCGATAAAGTCAAGCACTTTAGGAATATAAAACCATTTGTTTTTAGACAAGGAAATCGGGTTCTTTTTTGTTTTTTTTTTTTTGTTTTGTTTTTTATATAGGCAGCTTTTCCGCAACAAGCTTTTTGCCGTTTAGTTTCTACAAATTTTTAGTTAATTAAAATGGACCCAACTAATTTCCGGGAATAAATGTCATTCATGTCGTTCATTCCTTAGCTAATATGTGATACTTTTCCTGGACTTACTTGAATTCTCCATAAAATGCTCCAAAATGGTGTTAAGAATTAGACATGGAATTGAACTGATATAAGCTGATAGAAGAAAGATTCCATATAAATTTAGGGACCTCAGTGAGCGCCCTCTGTTGAGCTGTTTTTTGTTTTTCCAGCTTCTGTATTCCTGCTGTGGTTTCATTGACTTTGTGTCTTTTCCTGTCTTCCATTTCAATGGACGTGTTAGGTGTTTCAAAGAATGGTTGCCTCCAACAACTAAATTACACTTGGCACTGTTTCTTTCAATAGAGCATGTCTATGTTTTAGTGCAGGTTCATGTACCCTGTGGGTTTTTTCACGCTTTGTCAGGCACACACTTTAATGCGTTTTCTGTTTTGGGGAGGGGGTAACATGACGCACCAACAGAAAGTATACAGAGCTATTAGGTGGAAAGAAAAGGATACATGGTTTTCCTAATTTGCACATCTGGAAAGTGACATTTTTGCTCTTCTTTTGCGAAAAGTAAGCTCAGTAAGACTGGGTGAAGAGCATCTATGAACATGGGTTTTCAATTTTTGCCACAGATTACCAATTGCATTAAAGTCTGGGCTTTGACTGAGCCTTTCTAAAAAATGAAATTGCTTTGATCTAAACCATTCCACTTTAGTTCTGGCTGTATCTTCGGAATCACTGCCATTAAGGAACTTTGACATCTGCTCCAGTCTCAAGTCTTTGCTCCCTCTAACAGGTTTTTCTCCATGAATGTCCTCTATTTGTTCTCCATGTATCTTCTCCTCGACTCTGACCAGCTTCCTTGGTGAAAATAAGCATCCCCACAGAATGATGTTGCCACCAGATCACAGACATTTTGATTGTGTCTCCTATATGGCTTGTTGCAAACGGCAAAGAGGACTTTTAAAGGCTTTGTTTCAGCAAGAGCTTTTAGTTTATGGCTCTTGCATAAAGCCCAAACGTGTGTAGTGCAGAACTAATCTCTCATCTGAGCTGTGGATCTCTGCAGCTTCTCCAGAGTTACCATTGGCCTCTTGGATGCTTCTGTAATTCATGCTCTAACAAACCTCAAGCCATTCACAGAACAGCTGGATTTAGGGTGTTGTCACACCTGACATGTCTGATGGACTCTGTTCGATTGGGGACTGAGGTTGCAACATCTGTTAACTTTTCCTTTGAAAAACCTCGCATTGTTTTGTTCTGTTTACTTAATACAGTTATTGGAATTTTGTTTATTCATCTACCAGTTTATCACCCAGAGGGCACACCACGAAATTAATAGAAAAGCCCAAAATCATTAGAAGTGATACTTTTTGCTGTTTAACAAAAAGTTAATATTGCAGTTTGGAACAGATTTTATAGCTGTAGAATTATAGTGTAAATAAGTGTTTGTTACAACTGCAGCGAGCAGCATCCTCAGCAGGAGAAACTTGTCAAAGAAACAGAAGTTGCTTTTGTTTTTTAGTAACTAAATCCCATCACACAGGAGCATGCAACATTCACTTTACTACCTTTCAGGAATCTCATGGCTGCCCTGCTGTGGTTCTGGTACGTATTGTGCAGAACAAATCAGCTGAAACAAATTTTTCCCCTTTTTCCCTGTTCTCTGCGTGCTTTTGTAAATAAGCTGTGTAATCATAATGTACCCTGCAGCAATACTTTCTGGTGGTAATTTACCAAATCAGACTCTGAATCCTGCATTCGTTTTCTTTTTTTCTGCACGGACAACTTTCACACTGTGAATGTTATTTAGCTGTTCTGCAAAGCTGTAAAATCAATGTGAAACTTGTGATTAATTTTCAAAGTCATTTAATCTGCAAATATGCAAGGTTGGAAAGCAGCGACAACCTTTGACTTGCATTGTCAGTGATGCCAGAGGATGTCACTCCTTAAGTGAATGAGAAATCTATCTGAAGTGAACAGTGAGCATAATTTCAGACTGAAAAAAATTACCGTTTGTCAGTGTGTGTGAATGATTGGTTGTAATATTCGTTAAAGTTTGCTCTGGGAGAAGCTGCAACCATGAGACAAATGATGTTGATGAATCTCATTGGTTCCTGCTTCCTGATGCTGATTGCTGATATCAACCTGCAGTGCAGCTCACCCAGGTGATTATCTGAGGTCGCATCTTGTTTTATTGAACAGTTACTGTGTTGATTCAAAGCACATCCGTTCCCCCCTTCTTATTTCTGATAGCTTGCTTGATTACATATACGTTATACAGTTGATAAATTTTACACTAAAGCATCTTTATCTTGTTTAGAACAACCAGCCAATGAAAAAAATAAATTATTACAATACCATTCTGAATAAATCATATGACCAGGAAAGAAACTAGTATTGAAGGTTGAGCTTAAAAATTCAAAAGGATGAGACTAAGGCTAGCCTAAGAAAATTAGACTGTTTTTAAACAAAAGCAGAGCTGCAATAAATTCTAAATTGAAAAGTCAGAAAATAACCTGACAGTCTATGTTCAAACTGCAGCCTGAAGTGGCCCAAATCCAATTTTTTTTTTTTTTTTTAATTTTTTTTTTTTTTTTTGCTCCTATGCGACCTGTATCTGATCTTTTCATGACAGTCTCAACAACACAGATCCGACTTTTAGAAATGTGACCCAGGCCACTTGGATATGTGGTCCTAAATCCTATATGTATCTGATCTTTTTGAATGTGTCAACAAACGTCACTATTGAGTCCTGCTATGCAGAAGCAGGCAGAAAAACAACCATGGTGGACGATAACGCAGAGAGCAGTCAATGGAGAGTAACCTCGGTTTCTGACTTTATTATTTGTGGGGGGTAGCTCTGGTATGTATCTGAAGATACGCTCCACCATTACCATCTATGTTTACTTCCGCAAACACTGAGCATGTTCGTAACGTGTGACGTTATTGTGTCAGTTTTAGGTTGTTAGCAGTTCACACAGGAGATCACATACAGGTCGCATATATTTGGAAATGTGAACGACAAGGCAAAAAAAAAAAAAAAAAAGATTTAAAAAAAAAAAAAAAAAAAAAAAATCAGAATTGAGCATTAAGACTTGCAGTGTGAATGTAGCCAAAGAGGGAGATGTTGATAGCAAACATTTAGAGCAGTTCTGCCCTTCACCTGCAATAGAAGCAAGGTCCAATAACTTATTTTGAAATTATTAATATTTAAATGGGGCAAAAATATTCTTTACTATTTCATTCAAACCTTTATCATATTCTGTTAACCCCAAATTTGTGACAGTTACTATTTTGTGAAATGTATTGAAGATAATGGATAAGAGAAAAGGTAAAAGCTTCATCTGGAGTGTTTTATGTCTTTCAATTATTTCAAACAGGTATACAGTGTTCCCGTTTTTTTTTTTTTTTTTTTTTTTTTTCCTCTGGTAGAGCTATTACTGTGTAACAGAAAATAATGGAAATTAACTGGCAGAAAAATTCAAGAGGATCTGCTCAAACTTGAAATAAAAGTTAAAATAAAACATTTGGCTTTGGGGGCAAGAAGAGGAGTCAGACAAATAGTAATGGGTCTGATATGAAGCATAAAGATATTTAGGACAAGTTTTTTTGTTGTTTTTTTTTTTTTTTGTTCGGTTTTGTTTTTTTGGTCACCTCAGCACCCCTTTCAGCACCAGGAACCCTAAGGAACCATCTATGTGGCCTATGCCAAGAGCCGGTCCTGCCCCTAGAAGACCCTAGTGGACCAGTAAAGATGATTAAAATCCATGTGATAGGCTTTATGGCTTAACAGGTACTACACCAGACTAGAAGCTATAAATTGGCAAGACAAATTTTATCAGCACTGTGCTGGAGGATCTGACAGGCTTTTTATAAACACACAGATTGATCCTCAACCCACGTTCAGGGCCTAATTGATATCAATGTAGCCTAATGGACATAGAGATTGGCCTAAAGACTAAAAAATGTTTCCTACCACACAAGCAGCTTGCCTGTTTGGGAGCACCAAATAACACATTGATGGTTAGAAGGAAGTTATTTTTGTTGAGAAAAAAAAAAAAAAAATCCAACAACTTCCTTCTAGTTTGAAAAGCCACTACATCCAGCAACAATCCTTCCATAACAAGCTTTCTGCTGTGGATAGACATTACTTTTTCTTTAGCAGAGTGTTAGCTGTTTGTTTACATGACAGACTGAGAACCATACGGCTCATTAAAACAGTAGGCTTTATTTGAATACAATAGTAAACAAGAGCTTATGATGGGGATTCTTTAACTTTTTCACACTGTTCTGTCTTATGGCTGATGAGCATCTATGGAGTTCTAATCTGTATATCCAGTTACAACTAAGATGTTATGACGTTAGGACTATCAAATTCTAGCGTGCATCCGGCCCTACTCACATGGGAACATCAGTGTGTCTTTGATCCAGTAGATCTGATCTTGTAGCCATTACAGCACAGTCACATGACCTTTCAGCACTGCTCTGGGTGGGCACTTCTTTCTTTTTCTGAGTATCATAACTGTGTGAGCCTTTAAGATATGTCAACTTCAGGCTCTTATAAGGGAATCTAGGAAGATTTTTGCATTTTTGCACTAAGGTCAAAAAAAAAAAAAAAAAAAAAAAAGATTGAAAGGCTCTCTTTCCAGATGCCTTTCAAGTAATTGTGGCCATAAAAAAAATGAATTCATGAGAAAAACAATGCAGACTGAAAAAGTCATTTAAGGGACAAGAGCTGTCATCAGAAATCTTTCAAAGGACAAAGAAAAATGAATAAATCAAATAAAAGCTGCTGGGTGTGTTTTTATTGAAGATGTTTAGAATATTGCAGAAATATTAAGATGTATTTCTCATCCTTCATGTCTTTTGTACACAAGGGTTGAAAAAGTTGAACTCATTCTGCACAATGGAAATGTCATTATGAATAAATAATGTTCTAGAGGTTTAACTTCTGACTTGACGTGTGTGTGTATATATATATATATATATATATATATATATATATATATATATATATATATAGCTATATATATATATATATATACACCACACACACGACTATATATATATATATATGAATGAATGAATGAACACAGTATCTCTAAAAAGTGAGTACACCCTTCATATTATCAATGTTGTCTCATGAAACGATATAAAATATTTACAAAAATGTGACACTTTATTGCAGTATAAAGCAGTCAGTGTACAGCTCTGTAAATTTGCTATCCCCTCAACATTACTCAACACAGCCATTATTGTCTAAAACGGCTGGCAACAAAAGTAAGTACACCCCTAAGTGAAAATTTTATCAATATTTTTAGCCACTATTATATTACGGTGGCTAGAAAGAGTTTAGACATCCAGATTTAAGGATCATATCCAATATTAATCATTTCTGAAACGGAGAATGCAATAGAAGACACCACAGTCAGTGTGTATTTGCATATATTGATATTTACAACTTGAGATATACAGAATGTCACAATGGATTCTTTGAAACCTTTATTTGAGCAAAAATAAAGCCAAAATGGAATGGGTATGTGGGGAAAATAGGTCCATTTGGACCTTGTACTTAGCAGATTTGCTGATACTTGTCACACTGAAAGGGGATTTTTTTTTTTCTCCCATGTTCCCTTTCTAATGAAATAAATTAACATGTCATAGAAGTCTAAATTAAACCAAAAAATTTATTTACCTCTGACATTTAAGTCAGATTTTTGGTAACATTTTTAATCAGATTCAGTTCCCACAGAAAAGAGCATTCATGTTTTGATTAACCCGTTCCCAATAAGCAGTGAGTAGATGGGAACTTCATCATAGTGGTTTTGTTTTTTCCTCTATAATATGTTTGTAAGTGGTAAAATGTTACCATGTTGTAAGAAATATTAACATTTAAAATATTATTAAATATTAAAATATAAGAAATCCCCTCTTCCTGTATAATAATTCATCTCTTAGCCCTATGGAAAGGTTTAATTCATGCCTTAGATTAAATTAAATTGATGAATTGAGTTGAAGTTATGACATGGATTAGAATTTTTAACATGTAGAACTGGTTGAGTTATAAACTGTATTTGCTACACATTTTATTGAGATTCCATGCAAAAGTCCAACACAAATTACTGCATGGTTGTAAAATGGAAGAAAAGCACAACATGGCTTGATAAAAAAATTGTGACATCCCCTGCCCCCAACAACCACTGCCTCTGAAACCCCTAAAATACATCAATTTCTTTCTGAGAAAAGGAATTTCAGCCTTTTTTGAACTTTGTTAAATAGCTCCGTGATAAATGTGTGGTGGTTTTTTAGGTGTTTTTTGCATTGTTTTTGTTGATATCCAAGTTTTATTACAGACGTTTTTTTTAGAAAAAAAATCTAATGATGAGACAAGAATAATATAACTGGAAAAGCTTTCGAAGCTTCCTTCTTGCTTTTGTTAAATAATTAAAGTATAAATTATGTTTGCACTTGTGCTAAATAGATTTTTATTGCTCATGAGTAATCAAATTCTTTTTTTTTTTTTTTCTAAAATGCCAGTCTTACAGGAGTCGATCGATAGTTTAGACAAACAACAAATGTCCCCTGTGATCAACAAAAAGGCAGCAACCATTTGTATCTGTAGAGATAAGTTACAGTCCTCTATCCTAAGTTTGCTGCTAAGTGAAATCCACTGATTTGTGGAAGTGAGAGTGTTGTGCATTCTTTATTTGTCCTCTAATGACATTGCACAGGTAGCATCTCATTTGTTTTTTTCTTTGTAATTTAGAGTTCAGTTATCCATGATGTTCTGCTGGAAAATTCAATTACAGAAGCAGGGGCTTTTTTCTTTATAACATCACTGCTTTCCATTTATTTTTGTTGTTTGCCGCAAGGTTTTATCTGACATGGAGGATGGACAGCATACTAACGATACCGATTTGGCCTTTCAGTTAAAGTGATACACAGGTCTTGAAGGTTTTCTTCACTTTGTGAAAAGGCTGGTTATTGTTTTCTTTTTTTTATTATTATTTTCATACTTTCTCTTCAGTACATTTTTTTTAGGTAATGTTTAGTCAGACATCTGATGAAAATGTCTCCATCTTTATAAACAGCTGAATATGCAGATGCACAAATAAGAACTAAAAGCCCATAAACATTTTCATATTTTGTCAAATTTGATGTATTCAACGTTATTTAAATGGTGATATCTTATTACTCGTGCATTCTATGAATCTGGTGAGAGGAAAGCAATTCGTCAAAGATGAAATAAGTTATCTTTGCTGTGGTCAAATGAAACCAACTTGAACTTTCTAGTGTTGTTGTGTGATGCAACATTGACCATGACATCATAATGGTGAAACATGGTGGTGGCAGCAGCATGCTGATGGGATGCTTGGAGGTGTTTTGAAAATATCTGAGGGGAAAAAAAACATGTTGGAGGTTATGACAAATTTAAAACTAAGGAGGAGGTTCATCTTCCAGCAGAACAATGACCTGAAACACACAGCCAGAGGTACACTAAATACAATGCACTCCACACTATTCAGATCTTTATTTGCAGAAAGTTTAAAAACCACAAATATTGTCTGTCCCCTTTGCAATCATACAATTTTTGTGTCGTGATACAAAAAAGCCCATTAAAATACATGAAATATTGCCACATATCCTTATTGATACAAATCTAGGCTTCCTCTGGATAGTCCAGTTTCCTGTCACAATCCAAAAACGTGCATGCTATTTGGAGATTATGAATTGGCCTTAGTTATGAGTATGTGAATGGCTGTGTCTTGGGTATGTTTGTATTTCCAATGGGATGGACTGCCGAGCATTGCAAGGCGACCCCCACCTTTCGTCCAAGGGCCTCTAGATATGCACCAGCTCCTTTGTGACCCTGAACAGGAGTAAACAGCTACAAAGCTGGAAGGATGGGGGCTTTTTAAATAATATATTAAATTCAGGATGTTGCAAATTGACCAATTAGATACTGTTATTAATTACTCCTCCGATGCTCAAACAACCAGTAAATCTCATGTGGCGCCTGAGTACCTCCAGACATAAGATTTTGACATTTTTGACAGCATAGTCAAAAAAAAACAAAGTCACAAGAGGGTTCTATTTGCCCTGCAAATTATGTGGCTAGCAGTCTAACTCAGGGTGCTGCTGAGTGTGGGTGATGATTGTCAGAAAACCACAAATAGTAGCTATGCTTACAAGGTTTAAGATGTTACATGCAGTAGCGGTAGTAATCAGATGTTGGATATCTGAGCAGGAAAACAGGGAATAGAAATAAAAACAAAGTTTTTATTACAAGTACACCTAAACTTATTCAGTCTGTAATCCATACAGCCTCCCTTTAATGACAAATATAAGCTTTACAACTAAATTCCCCAAATAAATTCTTAAAGACATTTAAGATTCATCTCGCTAGTACTTGTGCATGCTTGTCTGCTTTCTGACATTGTCAGGTTTTTCATCCTTATAAAGTGCAAGATTAAATGATTTTCAGTCAATAATACAGAGACTGAATTACCGTTCGAAGCAGTGGCGGTTTTTGATGAAAGGGCTCACCGCATTGGGCGACATGCAATCAGAGGGCAGTACGAGCACTCAAAAATAAAGGAAAACGTTACACAAGTTTTCTATTGCATTTCTTGTTCAAAATGTAAAATGCATTGACTTGTCATTCAACATGAAGCCTTCATTCTATTTATGAAAAACTCGTGTAATTTTGATAATCAGAACTGTTTCAGATTGAGACATTCATGAAAACTGGAATATGTAGACCAGTCAAACTTGGACTTAATCTACACTGATCAAAGATTCTTTGAGCCAAAGTTTTTCTCTGTGAAACCTTTATTTTACTTGTGAAAACAATAAAATGGGTATTGGATAGTGAAGAAGCAACTGCCATAGGATGTGGTTCATACAAGAACCACCATTGCTTCAGAGACCACAGCAGTTTTTAAAAGATAGTCCTAGTTTTTGGGTTTTATTGGGGTATGATTCACTTTAGGCTCAGAGGTACACATGTAGTTGTAGGTAAAGATAGGATAAGGAAACAGGGTATGTATTGTATTAGTTTCTAGAACAACGATAATTTGAAAAATATATTAATGTATGTACTTTTTCATGATTTTCTGACCTGAACAAACTAAAGTCAACCTTGTGAAGAGCAGCGTAGTTCAATTCAGGCCATTATGAGCTTTGGATGAAAAGATGGGAGCTTTTGTGAAAGCCTGAAGGCCCTGTATCAATGTTTGAGACTTTTCAATAGAAGTAAAGTTTTTATATTTCCCTGTTCTGTTCAGTCACTTCAAAACATTACCCATTAAGTTGGACAAAAACCCTCTGTTGCAAAAGGATTGTAGACCCCAAAATTGTCAACTAGTTATGCGGCAGCATTTTTGTTACTCTGTTTAAAAAGCAAACAGTGGCAGAGGGAAAGATGAGATATGAGCCATTTCTCACATTTTTATGTAACCAACTGTCCAACTAAGGACCAACACTAAAAATAAGCATAAATTATAAACCTCTGATACACACACTAGTCCCTACACAAATAAATCAAGAAATGAAACAGTTAGCCACTAATGACACTAAAAGTGGTAGCTGCTGTTCAGAATTCAAAGTACAGTGGCCCCATACCCATTTGTGGTTTAGATTCTCTGGTTCACCTCTTTGCTGATTTTTCTGTGGATTGTAACACCAAATTATTCACAAAAAATTCACCTATTTGCACATTTTTTTTCGCAGAACATTTCTAAAATATTTGAAAGAAAATGTTGCTTGGGAAGCTGAAATACCGAGGCGCAATGCTATTTAACACACTTTTGGATGGTGTTTGCAAACCAGCCAATTCAGGAGCGTTATTTGTTTTCCTTCCCGCTGATTGGCTGTACCCCAGATAAGGAAGAGTGTGGGTGCTAGCTTTTGCAGTAGCCCCAAAATGGTTTCCACTGTGCATATTAATGCATAATAAAGAATATTTGGTGTTCCAGTTGCTAAAATAGGCAGTACTAAGTATTATAGAGGGAGTATTTGTGGATTTCGCGAGGGCTTGTGGTCCCTAACCCCTGCAAATTCTGGGGCTCCATTGTCCCTTGAAGGGTTACTAGATTCTCTAAAACAGGGGTGTGTATTTGTGAGACAACCATTCAGTTTGAGAGTGGTACAGCTATTTTAGCTGTAGTAGAGCTGTTTGAGGAGTGCCTGAAGGTCCAAAATGCAACCACAAAAATATATATATATATATATATATCAGGTAAAACCTATACTAAAACATATTTTGCTGGGGATAGAGTTAAGTCGAGTATTGTTTCAGTCTCCTCACTTCACTATTGTACAGTTTTATTGATGCTTGAGTTATAAGTGCACTCAGGTTTCTGAAGTCTATTAGATCCCCCAGGATTTGTAGTTATAGGATCTTTCATTTTGCACTAGGAACACTTGATAATCTGTTTTCATCCTCAGGGAGTAAAATTATAGGGAGATTGTCGCTTAAAGGACAAAATACATTCTTTATAGTCCCTGTGTGCAGAATGGGGAATGGATTTTTAGGTCACTCACTGACACCAGAAATGGTGCTGAGCTCTTTTGGAGGAAGGTCGGTATCTAAATGCAGAGTCAATAGGTGAGAGATTGGTTACTAGATTGTTGTTTTTATCAGGGTATGATAACCACCAAAAGAAAAAAAAAACGACAACAAAGCAAATTGGTCTGTTCTATAAGTAGAAGTCAAGTCAAGTTTATTTATATAACACATTTCAGCAGCAAGGCAGTTTAAATTAAATATAATTCAGAAATATGAATCAGTATTCCACTTACTACTAATCAAAGGCAGCTCCAAACAGGTGGGGGTTTTAGCTTTGATTTAAAGGAACTCAGTGTGTCTACTGTTTTGCAGTTTTCTGAAAGTTTGTTCCAGATTAGTGGAGCATTAAAACTAAAAACAGCTTCTCCGTGTTTGGTTCTGGGGATGCAGAGTAAACTAGAACCACAAGGTTGATACAATGACAACAGATCTTTAATGTATTTTGGTGCTAAGCCATTCAATGATTTATCAGCTAACAGAAGTATTTTAAAGTCTATTCTTTGAGCTACAAGGAGCCAGTGTAAGGACTTTAGAACTGGGGTGATGTGGTCTATTTTCCTGGGTCTTAGTGAGAACATGAGCAGCAGCGTTCTGGATCAGCTGCAGCTGTCTCATTGACCTTTTAGGCAGCCTGGTGAAGACACTATTGCAGTAGTCAATGCGACTAAAGATAAATGCATGGATGAGTTTCTCTAGATCTTGTTGGGACATTAGTCCTTTAATCCTGTAAATGTTCTTCAGGCGACAGAAGGCCAACTCTGTAACTGCCTTTCTGTGTTTTTGAAGGTTGAGGTCTGAGTCTATCACTGCAACCCAAATTTCAGGCCTGATCACTAGTTTGTAGTTTAATAACTGAAGCTGCGCACTGACTCTTGATCGTCCTCTTAGGTCCAAAGATAAACTTCAGTTTTGTTTCTGTTCAGCTGAAGATAGTTATGGCACACCCACGCATTTGATTTCTTGTAAGCATCTGTTCAGTGCCTGGATGGGTTCATAGTCACCTGGTGACATAATGTAGAGCTGTGTGTCATCTGCGTAGCTGTAGCAGGTAATCTTATTACTTGTTATAATCTGAGCTAGTGGGAGCATGTAGCTATTAAATAGGGGGGATCCCAGGTTGAACCTTGGGGTACTCCACATGTGAATTTTGTCCTCTCTGATGAGATGTTGCCTATTGACACAAAGAAATCCCTGTTCTTTAGGTAGGATTCGAACCAGTTAAGTACTGTACCAGAGAGTCCAACCCATCTCTTCAGTCGCTTTAATAATATATCATAGTTAACAGTATCAAATCCTGCACTGAGGTCCAACAGAACCAACACTGTGGTTCTTCCACAGTCTGTACTTATGCGAATGTCATTAAACACTTTGACGAGGGCAGTCTCAGTGCTGTGGTGAGCACGGAAACCAGACTGAAAGACATCAAAGCGGTTTGTGTCATTGTTAAGAAGCGATTTAACTGTTGAAACAGCTTTTTAAAATAATTTTGCTGATGAGTGGAAGATTAGAGATTGGCCTGTAATTCTGCAATAGTGATTTGTTCAGATTGTTCTTTAACAGTGGTTTGATAACTGCTGTTTTTAAACCCTGGGGGGAAAACACCAGATGAGAGGGATGAGTTTACTATTTGAATCAGGTCAGATGCAATGACAGCTAGAATTTTCTTAAGGAAGGTTGTAGGTAGGATATCAAGACAGTAGTAGGATGAGTTTAATTGTTTCAAAATTTCTTCTAAGTTTTGTCATGGTTGAGTTGGTGAAATTCTGCCCTTTTCTCTGCATTTATGTTTAGGCATAGCATTGTTATTGGATTTGGTGTGGATGTGCAGATTAACCCTCTAATTTTTTAAATTTTCTTTGTAAAAAAGTTGGCAAATTCATTGCATGCCTTGGTAGAGTGGAGTTCAGGTGGTAAAATTAAAGGGGGATTTGTGAGCCTTTCAACTGTGGTAAATAAAGCGTGAGCATTGATGTTTTTGTTTATGATACCTTAGAAGCTTATTTCAGCCAGCTGACTGGGAGTGTGCAGCATTGAGTGGGAGTGGGACAGCTCTGTATTACTCTGTTCTCTTCTTTGGCATCTTGTTAAAAGGGCTTTAAACTGTGATATGATGGAAAACTTGGAGTTTCATATAACTTTGATAGCATTACCATTGTATTTACATTAATTTACACTGACTGGGTCACTTTCACTCCAACTTAGATTAGATAAATACTTTTAGAGTCAAGTCTGTACTCAAGTCTTCAATATTTCGAGTACAAGTCTAAGGTAATTTTCAAGCCTTTGGGCTAAGGGCAACTTGAGTCCAAGTCACAAACTAAAGTCCCCTCTCTTAGGCAAACATTCCAGTTGAACTTTGGAGAGCATAGACAGGCAGTAATGTACAAACCTACATTGCCATCACTTATGTGGATCTGAACTAGTATACTTAAATTCTGATTGTTAGAGTTGTGATGTTTCCCCATCGACAGTGCATAGTGCAATGAGCTAAGCAACTTGCCTTTCTTTGGGCCTTGTGCCAAGTCAAAAGTATTTCGAGTTAAGCACAATGCTCTAAAGATGCTTTTCTGCTCCAGATTAAATATTGTTGAAAATCCACTTTTGCTTCTTTGTCCTTCAACACAGTGTGAGAGAGACATTGACTTTTTATTTCTATACTTTGAGTGTGTATTATGCTTTGTTAAAGTATTGATCTGTTTTATGTTACCGTTCTGTACTTTGTTCAGCCTTGGTTAAAGTGCTTTATCAGTAATGTTGACATATCTATTGTCTTGTCACATCTTAGAGAACATGAGATTTCTTTTTAAAGAGCTACTTTATCAATCAAAATAATTAAAAATATAAATATGAATCACATTGAGGTGTATTTTCTTATCGTTTTAGTTGGAAGACACACAAAAAATGGAAACTGAACTTGTCTCTGGTCCAGGTCTTTTGGATTTCTTGGTGGTTCTTTGCTTTGGATTTCCGAACAAATTATCAACAGGAGTAAAAAGCAGACTTGCCAGTTAAGCTGGAGCTTGCCTTCCCAGTTGAAAGGGAGGAAAACAGAAGAAGAAAAGAGAGTATAAAGTATAAACAGAGCGGTAGAACATAGGCGCATTCACTATAACCAAAACCATTTATCACACCTGAAACTTCCCTAGTTGCTGATGCTTGTTTTTGATTTAGCTGGGTCTCTTTTGTGATGTTGTGTATTATTTAGCCTCTGTCTTTTTCTCCTCTCTGTCATTACATGCATAGTTTACCATAATGAAGATATGTCAAAAAGAAAAAAACTGGCTGTATGGCCTTCGCCTTCTCAAGGTTTCAAACATAATCATTCTAAGGACTGAAAAAGATGTGTACAGTTCAGAGTTTAACACAGTAATCAAGTTAACTTATTCTGACTTAAAAGTAGTAATACTTTGTCACTCAAGGATACTACAATAAAAGACAGCATAAAACAAAAGTTAAAGTGAATGAATGAATGAAACAGAATTACAGTAAAAGCTTGCTGAATTTCTAAATGAGATAAACAAGATCATTCCTTTTTTAAAAACAGTGTGACACGTATTGGCATCCAAACAGCTTTTGACTAACAATTCAGCATCATTAAACATACATGAAGGATTCTGGAATGCCACTGGCATGGAATAAAAGATTGTTGCAGCAAACCGTGAGTTCGCATTCCCAACGTACTTGTGTGAGGCTGCTAAATATAGTTGATACCAAACATTTACACACAACTTGTAAAACAAAGAACCTGTTTTTTTCACTGTCTGATATTAAGTCAGGCTATGTTCTCACAGCAGGTCTTGATGCTCAATTCCAATTTTTCTTTTCGCTGAAATATGATTTTGTGTGTGTGTGTGTGTGTGTGTGTGTGTGTGTGTGTGTGTGTGTGGTCGTTCATACTACTGAATGACACGACTGCAATCATACTTGTGTGTGAGCTGTTTACATCCCCAAAGTGACCTGCATGTGCAGAAGAAGAATGTAGATGTCACACAGCAGCACACAGTTTACAGAGCTTATAATGAATGGAGCCATCTGTGGATCAATATTAAAGTTATTCAGCAATGGGAGTCAACAGTATTGTCACAAGATCATAAGAAAAAGGAATCATATAGATGTGATGTGATGAGCTTCACTGACATGGTCTTCTTTCATAATTTCATAATTATTATTTTTCATCCATTGTTTGCGTTCAGATTTACCACGTCTGGCTTCTTCTGGTGCAGAATTATGACGCATGTCTCAAATCAGTGACGTAATAGTCAGATAAAATGCAACATGGCCGTTCAGACTGCAGACGCTTTGAAAACTGTAGGATATCTATCAGATTTAGTATCATATACTGAAAGTGGCAAAATCCGATTTTTGGGGGATGAAAAGAATGAAACTGTGCTGTGTAAGACTGCCATTAAAAAGTCTGATGAGCGCGTAATGGGCTGGGAAAAAAAAAAAAAGGGAAAAAAATCGGATTTGAGGTCGCATTTGCCTCTTTTGTTAACATAGCCTGAGACTAAACTTTGATGGTTTTAGGTCAGTTATAGAATTTCCAAAAATAATGTCTATTTACTAAATGCCAGAAATTCTGTAGAGATTTAGTTTTACTTGCGATGGTGGAGACGGTAGTTTACTCAGATTTTAGTCCATTTCCCCCAACAGAATTTGGTGTCTGGTTTGTAAGGGCTGCTTTTCCCCTTGCACATCTTTACAGCCTTGCCCACACATCTTCTATGTGACTGAGATCAGGATTGTTTTGCAATGGCCCCTCCAAAACATTGACTTTATGTACTTAAAGCCAAGTTTAAAACTCATTTGCCTCAACCTTCTCCCTGATGTTCTTGAGATATTGCTTCATTATTTTCTCATACTGTTCTCTTGTCAAAATGCCATCTGTTTTGTAAAATGCACCAGTCACACCCTTCAGTCACACCCACACTGATTCTGCCAACCATGAACTTCACATATAGGATGGTGTTCCTAGATTTGCAATCTTTCCCCTTTTCCCTCCAAATAAAATGATTGTCATTATGGCCAAACACTTAAATTTTAGTTTTAATCAGACTGCAGGACATGTCAAGTAAGGGTTTTACCCAGAGTGCATTTGTAAACTGTAGCCCTTCTTTTTATGGAGGTTTCAAATCAATGGCTTTTTCCTTCCGAGTGACCTTTTAGCCATCCGCCCATTTAATGTCTCATTTCACTGCTGAGGATGTAACACGTAACCAGTTCAGCCACCATCACAAATCCTTTGAAGGTGTAATAATTTAACAAAGCACCTTAACCTTTGACTTTGAAGAAGAAAATACAAATATGTCTTAAATGATATTTTGGAATTTAACAAATGGAAATAATTTTGGTCATTTTAACTGACCTAAACCACAAAATGTTAAGTCCGAAAAGTGTGGGTGAAACTCTGTAAAAGGTTGAATCTGAGGTGTCTGTGCTCCCTACACTTCAAGGGTTCTATGATAGCATAGCTGTCTCTCTCTTCTCTTCCTCCTCAGTAAATGTAGGTTCCAGGGATTTTCTTTCACATAAGGCTACACAATGTTCCAGCTGCCTCCTGAACAGATCAGCTACTTCTTTTGGTTTTTGGCTTTTACCTAGCAACCAGCACTGCATAACTTCAGCATGATTTCCAAGCCTAACTACAGTGGTGAGCTCGACACATCCCGCTGTCTACGTGCGAGCAGCTTTATATAAGGTGCTGTCATTGAGAAGTGTTTCAAAAATTCATCTAAAGGGACTGATAAACTATTTCACCATTTATTTTAATTAGTAACATTACCCTTTACCTAAACCAGATGAAAGAGATCAGAATTTTTTCTTTTATGCCCTTTTCCTATATGGCCATTGCTCCCATATAGGCTAAATTATATTAGCCACAAAAGATGAGCTTAATCTCAAACAAAAGTTTTTGGGTTTTTTTTTTTTTTTGTTTGTTTTTTTACGATTTTGCATTTTATTCGCTGCTTTTCAAAGTATGTACATGCAACACATATGAATCAAATGTATAAATAAGCAACCCACAATTTGTCTACTGAATCAGTTTTTCAGGTCCTCTGATTTATTTGAAAGCTAAGAGGGGGAACTCATACTGTATTCAGCCTGCAGCATGTTCTAGTGTGAATCAACTCCTAGTTTGTAAGGCCAGACTTGTCAACACTGATAAAAAAAATAAAAAAAAAACCCCTCTGGGTGTAAAATTGTTATCTTCACATTTAACACCAGGCTGCATTGTTATTACTTGAGAAATATGTCCCTATTCTCCAGACCAGTGTGTTGTTTTTGCTTGAGAAGAACAGAGCTGCCATTTTGGGGACTCAATCACTGCCCTTTCTATGAAACAAGTAAATTCACTGCAGCATCTCTGCACGATTTATTCTAAGCACTGGTCTTACTCATTTTCAGGCCAATGGTTCTGGTTCTGATTTACTACTATTAAGAAATGTAATTTATAAAACACGTTTTTTATCTGGTTACGACCATGTAAATGTTAAACAGTCCTAATGTATTGCTGTTCTCCCTTTAGTTTTAATACATTCTGTTAAAGGTTAGCACTGTCTCTGTGTTTCAGACAGGAAAACCACCTGTGGAGGATCTGTTCTCAGATCTGTGTGATGGACGACGCCTGCTGGAGCTGCTGGAGGGACTCATAGGACATGAGCTAGTAAGGGGACAGACACACACACCCCACTCTTTTACGACAATAAATGGACTAGGCAGGGATACACACACATGCATCAGAGCAGCACATCTGGGTACCCTGCCTGCCTGTAGTATTCACACAGCTTTTAGGCTAAAAGCAGACTTTTGAATTAGACTTTTGGTAAATGCCAAAGTTTGAGGCATTTGCTAATCTAACGGCATCAAAAAAAGCTATAAACAAGAGTGATTTATCGTTTTCCATCTGCAAACACTATTATGTTTGAAACCTTTTGGGATTGAGATTGCATGTCCTTTTACTCTGAAGTGCATTGACATTCAGACACCCCCAGGGTTTGGCTTTACTGATTCTCTGGGTCTGACAGCTTTGACATGTTCTTGGGACAAAGGTGGTTTGCATTTTATGCTGTCTAATTTAAGGCTGTTAGCCATAGGAAAAGTAGATCTGTACTGTATTGTTTCTTAAAAATGAGTTGTATTTAGTTGTGCAAGAAGTATTTAGTTTTCCAACATTAAGTTGTGGACATTTTCCCCGAAATACAGATTACTTCTGTTTTGGTTTTTTTTGTTTTTGATTTTGTTTTGTTTTTTGGTTTTTTTTTTGTCACACCTAAATGCTTTAGACCCTCAAATATGGGGTTTGTTTATTCAGGGGGAAAAAAAATCTATCCAGACTACTAGAGCCTAAGAGGAAAAAGGTAACTCGTATGAATTGTAATGATCCAAATCTTTTGGAAAGTCTGGTTTCACTCTCTAGCTTGAACACTGCCAAATTTGTAGACACAAAAAGTCCCCAAAATAGTACCTGTCAGATCACATGAAGTGGGCAAGATCTCTAAAAGGAAGATCTGAAGAGTTTTAAATGACAGATGAAAAATGTCATTGATTTCAGACTCTATTGAACCACCGTGGGAGCCATTATCTACAAATGTAAAAAAAAAAAAAAAAATCACCAGGAGTGACTAGCCTACCAAAATTGCTCCATGAGTGCATTAAGAAGGTCATCAAGGAACCAAGAACAACATGCAAGCCTCACTTCCCTCAGTTAAGTCCAGTGTTCATGATTCAA
Source organism: Anableps anableps (assembly GCA_014839685.1). Classification (NCBI taxonomy): domain Eukaryota; kingdom Metazoa; phylum Chordata; class Actinopteri; order Cyprinodontiformes; family Anablepidae; genus Anableps; species Anableps anableps. The sequence goes on from CM026088.1 coordinate 13,043,088, forward strand.
CAATACGGGAGACTGGGCAAAAATGGTATTCATGAGAATGCCAAAACCAAAAACCACACAAAAGATCTTCTCACATTTTCAAAAAAATTCTTGACAATCCCCTAGAGTTTTGGGAAAATTCTATGTTCTGATGGGACAAAAGTGGAGTTTGGGAAGATGTGTGCCCTGTTACATCTGGTCTAAAACTGACACAGCATATAACATTGTACAAACTGTCAAACATGGCAGTAGTAGTGTGGTGGACTGGGCATGTTTGCTCCTTCAGGATCTGAATGAGGTGTCATAATCTATGAAACCATGAATTCTGCACTTTAGCAGAAGAATGCCAGACCATCAATTTGTGACATTAAGCTCAAGTGCATTTAGGGTAAACAGCAGGACAATGAGCAAAGCACACCAATAATCCCACCTCTGAATAACTCAGAAAACAAAATGAAGGTTTTGTAGTGGCCTATAGTCAAAATTGACATCTAAATCAGATTGAGACGGTCAGGCATGAACAATTCTGCAAAGAGTGGGTCAGTCTTCCTCCACAGACTTGCTGGCAGTTACCAGAAATGTTTGACGGCAGCTGTTGCTGCCAAGGGTGGGACAACCTGTTACCAGGTTTAGGGGTCACTAAGGTTACATTCACACAGCAGGTCTTGATGCTCAATTCCAATCTTTTGCTGGAGTCTGATTTTTTTTATTTTTATTTTTATTTATTTATTTTTTTTTTTGTTTGTTTGTTTGTTTTGCGTGGTCATTCATACTAGTCATTAAATGTGACAGCAGTCTGACATCTATGTGAACAATTTACAACCTTGCAGAGAAAAACCAGAACAGCACACTGTTTATGGAACTAGTAATGGATGTTCATCTGTGGATTAATTTTAGAGTTGTTGAGCAATGGGAGCTGACAAAAAGTCAAAATCATAGCCAAACAAAGAACACTAAAAAAAAAAAAAAAAAAAAAAAAAAAAACAAGCACAACTAATAGCATTGGCCTTTTGTGGAACATTGACTGCAACCTCTGTAGAGAAGTCTTTTTGGAAGTGTGGTTGGAACCATGAGTGGTGGGAGTGTGTTGTGAAGCACTTCACTGACACAGACTTCTTTCATAATTTCAGAAAGAAGTCAAGGAACACTTTGACTTAATCTGTCAGCGACTCTCCCTGAGATTGTTGGTTGGTCGGTCGGTCAGTCTGTTTGTCTGTTGCAATGTAGTTAGTTAATATAGTTCGGCTTTCATAATTTTTCGGGAACGCTTGAACAGCACGACATCGCTAAATGTCAGGTCATTTTTCTGTTGAAACTCATTTCTGGTTGCATTTTCAAATGAATATATTAAAATATTTTCAGAAGACGTTGAGGGAATGTTAAATGGACATGCTCAATATTCTTTCTTGTGACACAGTTCCTACAAGTCCTGAGGGATATAGAAATGATAGTGATCTGTTCCGTGACACGTTTAACGTTTAAATATTCCTAACGTTCCTTGTGTGATATCGGTGATTGAAATTAATCTAACACTTCTCAAATATATCAGACAAGTAAAGTATAGCCTTACTTTTTTCATGTAGGGCCAGCTTGGTTTGAATAGCTCTTTTCCATTTAAATGAAAAAGCCATTTGAAAACAGTTTTTTGTGTTCACTCAGGTTATCTCTTTGTCGACGTGTCAAGTGGGACCAAAAGACAAAAAAAGAGAAGAAATCTGTAAGGGGGCGAATACTTTTTCACAGCACTGCAGTTCAATAATAATCTATTTTAGACCAGTAAAGCCTGGCATTTGTGTTTTAGAGTTCGGAAGAATGACATTTCTGTAAGCACTCAAACTGTTTCCATCACTAACTTCTAGGTCTTTATTGTTCTCCCTCATATTTTTTTTTTTTTTTTCATTTTTATCTACCATGCCATTACCACCTTCTGTTCCTTATCTTTAGAAGAGAAATGCCGATTGATTGATGCAGATTTTTTAACAGCGTTCACATACATATTTATTGTAATCTGGCTTTATGTATTACTTACACATGCTCTGAGCAAGGTCTGATTATTCCTCATTATTGTCCTCTACCTGCTTCCTGTGTGTGTGTGCAGGTGAGACTGGAGAAAGGGACCAGCCGTGTTCACTCACTTAACAATGTCAACCGTGCTCTGCAGATCTTGCAGAAGAACAATGTGAGTATGCACACTAAAACCCTCCGAATTACAGTTTAGGTGTGCACAGACACTAAAGTGATTTGAGAGAAAACCATAAGCCTAATAGTGACTTGAAGGCACATTGAGTGAACATAGACTGAAAACTTTGTGTACATACCTTGTTTTCATGTATATATTGTGTGTGAAAGTTAAATTTTGCTCATGAAAGTAGTTTAAAGATGACTATCTGAATATTAAATGGGGTTAAAAGCTACACTGTATGACGTTATTTTACCATGGTAAAAAAGAAAAGAAAATCATGAACCTTGAACAGTGATAAAGACTGATTCAGTCAAGTAAAACCCTACCTCCTCTGACCAGTTTGAATGTTAAATGGCTTTTCTTCTGTAAATGTGGCAGAGCAATGGAGCAGTAAAGAGGCTTGGGTTTTCTCATTTCTTTTTTTCTAAATGCTAGATTTGGTTAAGCTTTCAGCTATTTCATATTTCAACAAACGCCATCGATGCATTGCTACTGTACACTTGCGTGTTTCTTTGTGTAAAATTATAATATTGTATCATTAAAAAAAAAATACATCAGGCTCATATATGTATTAATCTGTTTATTGATCTGATGTGAATTTTTTATTATTCCATTGAACGTTTATCATCACACACTTAAAAAGACCAGGAGTTTAATTTCTTTTTCAGTGCTATGATTACCTTCAATCTGAGATTTTGTACACTTCATCTAAAACATCGGAGATTATCCCCACGAAAAACTAATGGAAACAAAGTGTTAATCTATTATTGATTTGATTAATATGTAGATGCATATTTAATGATTATAAATGAGTAATAAACCACACTAAGATTAAATATAATGTCAAACCAACCAAGAGCTAGCAGCGTATGATGAGAATAAATGAGTGTAAGCCTGAAATAATGAAGAAACCTTCTTGGTAAACTGATAAAGCCCTAAGGGTTACTCAGACTTTATCAGACTTGCATGAAGCCTTGTATTAATAGATCTTTGATTAATCTGTTATTTATCTGTTGTAAATATAAAAAACAGGTTATGGATGTGAATTTCTGTCTTCCACATCCATACTTATCCAGTTCCAGGTCAACAGCAATAGTCCCATGCTGTTTGGAGCTCAGGTCTTTGGCCAGCAGAGAGCTTGAAATTCTTTGTCAAAAGAGCTTTGGTCTGCTGCCCATGAGGCGAGTCTGGGTTACTCTTAACCTTAACATTGAGATGAGGCTACAAGTGTCTGTGTAACAAACTAGAACGTTAGATCTTCTTTGGAGACAGCAGGTACCAGGTATCAATATAAAAGCACATAAAAGAAACAGGCTACTTGCCGGATTTGGCTTCTGGGGATCCCCATTGGATGATAAGGGCACACATTCCCTCAGGAGTTGCACAGAAAAGTCTCTTCTTAGCATTGTGTGCAGGCAAATGGGTAATGTTGACAAAAACAAAATGTAGGTCTTTATAAATATAGTCCAATCAGGAGGAGACACGAACAAGAACTGATATGTAGGACCAGTTCCATACAAGACCGTAGAAAAACCTCCAAGGTCCTTAACCCATCAAAACACTTTAAAATACACACAAAAAAATAATAAATTGATCATTGTAATTATGTAAAAATTCGTAGCATTAATGATTATTGTATGAAACAGCATACCTTTTTAAAAGTATAACACAGTATTTCAATCAGTAATCCAACAGACTAATCTCTTAGGCACTGAATGATGAGATTCAGCTAGAATTGGATATATTCTGTGACCTGAAGAGAAACTTGAAAGTTAAAACTGAAACATTTGTTAGACTAAAGGTGCCAAAATAGTAATGAAAGTGCTTTAATATTTATGACCAGCACTCCTAATGATAAGTTCTGAGGGGTTTTGATAGAGCTTCACTTCACATACCCATTTCTTAACTGAATCACAGAAAAACAAGAAGGAGAGGAGGTAAGAAAAGCAGTTTGAGTGTTGGAAAACAAAGCAATCACGAGATTTTTGTGTCTCTCCTACCCCTCTTCAGGTTGATTTGGTGAATATTGGAGCGGCAGACATCGTTGATGGGAACCACAAACTGATTCTCGGGCTCATCTGGAGCATTATTCTCCATTGGCAGGTGTGTTTGGATATGTGTGAGTGTGTGTGTCGTTTACAGTGAAAATTTGTTTCAACATGCCACCTTTCAAAGGAGGTTATATAGAAGAGTACAACGAACTTTACAATTTTCACCCAAACAGGCAGTTTTTGTGTCTACTTCTGCAAGATAAGGTAACCCAGTCCCTTGAAGTGCTCACATTCGTTTCACATTATTCTAAACCAATGCTACACATCCCTTTTCGGTGTATGTCAGGATCATTTTGTCTTTCATATCTGAACTGAGTGCTTCAGGTGTCGTACCTGTCAGTCAGTAGTCATGTTGCAAGAAGCTCAAAGCAATCTGAGTGCTGCAAGAAGAAAAAGAAAAAGACGAAACATTTTCTGTTAGAGACAGAAAATGCATACTGATTCCATAAGGAAAACGTTTACACTGTATCTGCAACACTCCATCGAACATTAACTCATACCGTTTGTTCAGTGGAAACTCCACCACCATATGGTTTTTCACATTATCCTTTTTAAGTGTGTAAGTAATTACTTTAAAGCACATGACTGGAAGAACTATAGTTGGAGTAGAATTTTTTTTTTTTTTTTTAATTCATCTTCACCATTGTTTTTTTGTTTTGTTTTTTTTTTTTTCAGTTTTTTAGTGCAGTACAATGCCTTTTTTGATATTCATACCCTTGATAAAGGTTTTCAGATTTTGTCAAGTTGCAACAGAGACCTGAATGGATTTTATGTGCCATACCAAAACAACGGTACCAAATATTTATGAAATGAAAGGAAAATGATGTATGATTTTCATTCATTTTTTTTGTTGAAAGACAACCCTAAGGAATCCAGTTTTGAGTTTGCCACAAGCTGTGTAAAGGACACAGTAAGCATGTGGAAGAAGAGGCTTCAGTCAGATGAGACCAAAAGTGAACAAAATGCTGGGTGTGGAGGAAAACTTACACTGCACATCACCCTGAGAATACCATCTCCACCATGAAATGTGGTGATGGCAACATCATGCTGTGTGGATGCTTTTTTTTTTAGCAGGGACATGGACAGGGATATTGGATAGAAAGACTGATGGAGCTAAATGCAGGGCTACAACTACAATACAGTCCTCAAGAGCCATTGTTCTTCCATGTTTTAGATGTGTTCCAGGTGAATTATCTCTTCAGTATGTCATTAGGTTCTGCAGAGGCCCTGTAATGAATTATTCATTCATTAGATTTTGTACATCTAAAAGAAAACCAAAGTATATAATCATGTTATAATGTCCAACTCCAAATTCAGACCTGAATAACTTGACAGAACTTGAATCTGACTAAGCTTGAACGATCTTACAAATAATCTATTCTTGTAGTAATTGTAGTCTCTGATGTTAAAAAAACAAATTCACATCACACTCAGATTTTTATTTGTAAAAGAGGTTGAAAGCTATGTATTTCCCCCCCTTTCGTAATTATGCACTACTTTATGTTGGTTTATCACAAAAACATGTTTATAATGTGAGAAAATGAGAAAACGTTCAAGGGGTATGAATACTTCTGCAAGGCCAGTCTTACTGTGCTATAAAAATACATTAAGTGGTTTGAACCAATCAAACACAGTTCTGAATGTGGAGCAAAATAAAATTAGACTGATGTCCAATAAAATTATGAAAGCATCAGAATTTGAAATTATTACCGTCTTGCTGATTGCAAACCTTTCCTAAATCATAAATTCTTTGAATTTACAACAATTGTTCACCTCCAAATAGAATGTTTATTGGAACCACAGTGATCAGCTCTTGTTCTGTGTGTCAAAATAAAAAGGTGTCCTCCTTCATATGAGTTTCCCAAAATATTACTGCTACCCTTTAAATGTACTTATTAAAATGCTCAATACCAATGTTCTGAACTCCCCGTCTGCACCTGATATAGGATTCAGAATCATCTCTAAGTCTTCATGTGGACCTTGTGTATCTACTGTGAATACTTTTTAATAGAGAATCGAGGCGGTTTGTATCTTTCCTAAATTTTCCATAAATGGACAGGCATTTGCAAAAGGCATCTCACTGTGTACAACACTGAAGACTGTTTAATTTTTTTCACTCATGATTTAAGATGCTTGTTATCAAGTTATGTAAATGCATCTGACAAGGAATGTGAAATGTTAGAACTTAGACAGTTTTGTAGTGTCATTTTAAGAATTTTTCCTTTAGTGTTCCTTTAACACTCTTTCATGTCGAATAACTGACAAAAATTGACAGACTTGAAGCATTTTGACTGAGAAGTACCCAGCCTAGTCGGTCTTCTATTCTCCTGAGACTCCATTTATCAGCACCCTCTGTTGTAGACATTTTGTTGCTCTGCTTTCCACAGAGGATTTCTGTTACCTGAAGCATTCACTTAGCGGTTCATCACCAGGGGACATCATCCTGGATCTTTTCTGTTTCATCATGGATAGTGGATCTGATACTTAAGAATCCTTCACCTTGCTCTGTATGCTTGGTGTGCTGCACCAATCTGAATTATCAGTTGCCTCTGCCTTCTCTTTTGGCCTGACTATGATACCATTGGAATATCTGATGAACTGCGGGGCACATGCGTTGGTGGCTTGGACTTCATTCTCAGCATTTAGCTGACTCTTTGGGAGCAGCCCGGGCCTCTGTAGTTAATAACATCCTGGTAGTCTCTTTATAAGGCACCTCAACATCAGCCATCTTGTTTTTTAGTTAATCGGTGGGGTTAGTTATTATAATCTTGCATCCCTTTGATTTCACGGGACTGCATTTGTCACATCACAGAGAGAATGTGATATTATTGCTTTATTTTCTCTCAGATCCGTTAGGTGATGTCAAGATTAATTTCAACATTTTTAAGCTGTCAGAACACTTTGTTGGTCATTGTTCCTCTCTAAGACCCCGTTTACACGCAGTCGCTCTTCACTTAAACTGTAACATTTTTGTTGCGATCCAGCTGCTCATTTACACGACACCAGTGACTGGAGTCTCTCAGACTGGCACTTTTTGAAACCAGGTCTGAGTGAAATTTTTCTGTAACACCCCCACGGAGGTCTGAAATACTCCGATGTGAAAGCGCACAAGCGCAGAACAAACAGCCGGAGGGTTTAGTCTATGCATGCATGGGCAGATAACAACAAATCAAGTGAGGTGGAAGCTAAGGGTCAAAAGTGCATGCCTTGTGGCACTGTGCTAAAATCACAGCGCCATATAGTGGCCTGGCATGACAACTACAGCTGACTCGAGGAGTCTTGGCAGTGCCATATAAATGTCTAAATGTGGAACTTTTCCCCAATCAACATCCTAAAATATTGGCAGTTTCCCAGCAGTGGTCTTGTGTAAATATAGCCTAAAACTAGTAATCAGACAGTAGCTTGCAAATATGTTTAAATTATTTTACCTTTTTCTCATTTTGTCACATTGCAACCACAGACTTCAATGCATTTTATTAGGATTTTATGGTATGGACCAAAACGAAGTATTGTATAACATAGAAGGGAGATGATGGATGTTTTTCAGTGTTTTTTTGTTTTTTTGTTTGTTTTTTTTTTTTTTTTAGATAAAAACAAAAGTTTTACCTGTTCTGTGAAGGCCTCAGAGGTGTGTTGGTGAATATTACAGACAGTAATTGATAGAAGTATCAGTTCTGCACTCTACAACTCTTCTTTGGCAGAAAACGTACAATGCAAATCAACCTTATAGGGTGTTTGTAGCATTATTCTGTGGGAAGGCTTTTCTTCAGCAGGAACAAGGAACCCATTCAGTTAATTGGACAATTCTACCTCAAAAACTGCTGGCAACCGCTGATATAAATACAAAAATAAGTGGTCCTAAGACAGATCCTTTATTGCTAAAGCTGCAGTTATTTGCTATAGTCACAACACAGACAGGGCTCTCCTAGCTGGGCATCCTTCTTGATCAGAACTTGCTAGTTTTTGGTCAACCACAGCCAGACGTGATGCAACCAAACTAATTATAGTGCAGTCTGTTTTGGATGTCTGGTACTGTGATAACGCCTGCTTTTCTGTTTCAGGGAAAGGCAGTCATTAGATTTACTTGCAATGGAGAATTGGTGCTGTGTGACGCCCATATTGACAATTTTCTTTTCCTGTATTGATGGATATTTGCCTTGGGTGGGCCTGTTCTCATCTAGATTTTCCCTTTCATCCTATTTATGGCTGAGTACACAAAGTTTGGTCAATAACATCTTGTTTATACTCCTGGCTTCTCCATCTTTTGTGTGCCTTCTTCAAGACCTATATCTATGACTCTTTGTCAGTATCTATTCATAGCAATTGTTTCCTGTATCTGGCAGGAAGGTGTTTACTACCTTTTTCTTTTGTCCTTAAATCTCCTTAAATGATCTGGGCTTTCAGTCTGGTTATTCATTAAGGACATCACTATTTATGTGTTTAGGAGTGAGGTCATCTGCATACAAAGTATTACTTGTATTAACATAGACTTTACTATCATTTAGTATCAGATAGATATGTTATAATAAACATGTTAGAGTTGATGATGCATCTGAGTCTGGATGTAAGCATAGTGAGTGAAAATATCAAACAATGAACATGTCAGAGGTTTTTGAATGTGTTTCTTAAATGACATATTTCAGCCTGTTTGTGTCTCTGTTTTTAAGTGTGAATTTCTTCCTGTCACTATGTCAGTGTGGCTATCTTTTTTATTTTCATCCAGCAGACTTGTCAGAGCTCTCCTCTAATTATAGCAGAAATGTATGCAGTGACCCACTACCAAATGAGTCCCTTTTTACTCAACCAGCCACATTCTTTGAGGAAACATTGACAAAGATGCATCCCTGTGTGTCTATGTAAAATAAATTATCAGTCGCTTTACCAACAATTTACCTCAAGATAAATTCTATCAAACCGGTTAGTATGGTATATCATACATTAATATATTCTATCACGCTTGAATTTTTTTTTTTTTGTTTTTTTTTTTTTTGTTTTTTTTTCATATTTCTCTTTTACTCTGTCACTGTACATTTCCGCTGACTGGTATTAACCAAACACACAAGTTACAATGTATAATTTTGGAAATAATGGTTAAAATTATGGCCTTTTTTTCTAATGTTGGCAGTGAGACTTACCATCCATAATAGCTTGAAGAATTGATTCATTGCTTGAGAAAGTGTTATTAGACGTGCTAATAATCGCTAGTCAAACCACTCAGATGCAGACATACTAAAAACTGAATACACACACTTTAATATTATGTCTATAATAGGTTGCAGTTGAGAAAGAACTGTAATTGGGTCAGGATTAGATAATATAAGGGTATACAGCATTACTATCCCCATAGAAAGGCTTTGGATCTTCTATTATCTCTATGTTTTACATCCCTTCATTTTAATTGAATGTGTTTAAAGATAGTTTTGTTTTTAAACTAGTTGGATGGTTTGCAAATTGTTGTGTAGGTACAACCCAGAGGATTCAGATAGATGGTTTTCTGTCAGAATTATTTCAAATCCCTGAGGGGATTCCACAAGGTTCACTTCTAAGCCCATTATTTTTTTTCTCTCAATACAGTGTGGAAATAAGCTTTAAACATATTACTTTTTGTACCATAAACATATTGTTAGATCTATTATATATTGACTTGAGTGACACAGGGAGTGAGTATTTAATATGCTTTCTAAAATGTATTACACTGCTTAAAAGGAAATTATTTTAGATAACATCTTAAAAACATGTCCTGCATAGAGAAACTAATTGCATGCATTGCTAAGGTCTAAGTCTAACATGACAGAGCTTTTCACTTACTACTCCTCATGAACCGTTTTCAAATATTAGAGGTTTCAACAGCTTCTGTGCTCTTTGGTCTCAATTTCGTTCCATAGATATTTGGCTGGATTGGAAACTGACTGGGTAATTCTCACAGATTTTTCTTTTCTCTGAAGCCAACCTAGTATTTTTTGGCTGTGTATGAAATCATTGTCTTGCTGGTTAAACCCACCTTCGTTTTGTCTTCAGAACCTTGTGAAGAAAGTCCTGGTGCCTTTTCATGATTTTTGTGCTCAAAATCAACACCACACCAAGATGTTGCCTCATCTGATCAGGTTTTATTATTCTAGTTATTTGTTGGCTCGTTCAGTTGTTCAGCTGCAAACTTTGCTTTTTTGTACTTCCATTTGCACTGCTTTCCTCTTGTTTTGTTTAGAATGGTAAAGGCAGCAACACATTCTTGTTTTGATGTATTTTGGCTTGCGTAATAATGATCAAATATTATCATAGCACAGTGAACTTCATTTTTACATCATCTGTGCTCTCCTTTACTATGGTCTGTTACCTAAACATTAGTTGTTGAAAATAATATCACAGAAATGCAGAAAAGCAGTTCTATGCAAGGTGCATTCCTCAAACACAAAACAAATTCTATTTATTTGGACAATAATTTACCTGAATTAAATGACATTTGAAGACATGGCGTGTCTAGTTGGCCAATGTGGTCAAGTCAATTGTATTCGTAGGCCAAAAAAAATCAAATTTAAAAAACCTAAAATCTAAAAAGTATGTTTTTTCAACATTAAACTACAATATTTTACTTAAATACAGCAGTCGGCATTAGAAAGGGTTTCTCGCTTTGCATGTTTTAAAGAAAGGCTTAGAGTTGTCAAATTTTTACAGGCTCATTTAAAAAAAAAAAAAAAAAAAAAAAAAAAAAGTATTCTCAGCAATAACAAAACAGGAAAACACTTACAGTATTTAACCAAGTTTAATAAATTTATCAAAAGCAAATCTGAGTCCAGTAAAGTCTGCTTTTTAATACAAGTCACTGTGTTTCTAGTTACCATAAAATTAAAGAGAATGCAAAAATGGTAGTTATTAAAAGACAAAAACTTTGTGTCATACTTGGTATTTTCCATTGTACGAAGATTTTTAATTTGTTTGTGATAACCTTGCTCAAATTGAATATTCTATCTGCATTAATTACCTGTGCTGGTGGGCATTCTTGAAATGGAGTCAGGGCGGCCCAAAATCAGTCCATGGGTTGTACATGGCCCCCGAGCCACAGTTTGTACACCTGTGATTTAAATCAAAGCCTATGTTATTTTTTGGCTTACTGAATTTTTAAGCTGCTGCTTTCCCTATCACACCAGTTTACAGACACTGTAGTTACTTTAATAACCCATGGTGCTCATGGTGGTAGCCTGTTGAAGTAGCTTTCTAATGTTCTGATTTGTTCTTTTTGGAGATTTTTGTTCATGATTTTTTTTTTTTGTTTGTTTTGTTTTGTTTTGTTTGTTTCAGACATTGCATGTGTGAAAACTTATTCCCTCTGGTTTTGGATGCTGTGCAGCTGGGAGGATTTTTGCTCTCTCATTTTTACTTTTGAGCAGTTGGTATGATGTGTAACCATGGCAACACAGTATTGTTTTAACTGGGACTAGCTGATTAGCATTTCAAAAGCTCAAATATTACCTGAACTATGACCCCAAATCCCAGAGCAGTTGAAAAGGAGCCTTCATTGCTGCAGAGCAGGACCAAAGAGCAAAGCGAGGCGGAGGAAGTTCGAACCATCTCTTCCCTTGATCTTAATAGGCAAGGCTCATATCCTTGACTCCTTCTCTCTGCCTGGCTTTCGAAACATACAACCTGAGAGAGATTTAAAGAGCAGCAGCAAAAGCAAATGAGGTGAATTCCCAACGAGTAATAGTGTCATCAGTGGTATATTACTGTAAAAAAAAAAAAAAAAAAAAAAAAAAAAAAAAAAAAAAATCATCTCTGCTGCCCAGATATTGACTGTTGGCATGTCATGACATTCATGAGACTGTCATTCAGCAAAAGTGTCTTTAGTCAGAGGTCTCTTCAAATTTGTTGAAAGACTGACTTCTACTGGAGATCCTTTCTGTCCACAGAATCACCATCCACAGTGACTTATTGAACTTGGATGACATGAGTTACAACAATATTTAATTTCCCAATTTTAATTAAGCAAAACTGAATTGATAGCAGTGCAAGGAATATTGATTTGGTTGAAATATACTTTGATTGAATAAACGTCACTACATCCTCCACACTTAACTTTATGAAGTAGGTAAATATTCACAGTACAACTATACCTGGCATAAGCATTCACACCTCTCTAACTTCCATATTCTGTCACATTATAGCTTCGTTGTATTCACAGTAATAATCACAGATAAATCTTGAAAGTGTGGTGTGTATCTGCATTCTGCCTCCATGAGTAAGTACTTTGTTTGCAGTAAGTGCAAACCACTTACTGCAAATACACCTGCCAGTTTTTGAAGTATGTCTGAATTTTTTGCCCATTGTTTGCAAAATAGCTTCAACTTTTCAAGTTTTCTGTTCTTGCTAAAGAAGTTTTGCCCACAGCATGATGCTGCCACCACCATGTTTAATTGTGGTGTTCATGGTTGTCCATTACTGTTCGCTATCAGACTTTGCTGCCTTCACAGAGCCATTTTATTTACATTGAGATTAACCTACGGGGGCTCAATATGAATGAAAGTTTTCCATTATCGCACTACTTTGTGTTGGTCTGTCAAATAAAGCGTAGCAAAATACATTGAAGTTCAAGGTTGGAACAAAATGTGGAAACATTCAAAAGGTAAAATTACTGCTTCAAAGCTCGATATGACTGAAATCAGAAAAAAACATTCTCTTCCATTTTTGCATATGGAAAATATTTACAATGTTATTGCCAAACAATCCCCAGATCATAATCCATGAAGACAAGAAAGTTAATATGGAAAAATTTAAAGTGAAAGAAATGAGCACTGAGACCACAAATCCTTTCTTTGTGTGTTTTGTTGATGAATGCTTGCATTTTCGCTGAAAGAAAGGTTACAATAGCACTTTCAAAGGTATTACCCAACTGGGCAGGTAAGAGAAAAACACAATTCTTTGTTTCTACATAAGTTCAAACAAGTGCTCCAAAACTGTCACTCACACCTGCCATAAATTCTCCCTGTGGGGATAAAAATGTATGCGAACACAGCCCACTGCATGGATTTATGCTTATAAAAGTGTCCTTTAGCTTTGTACTTTGAGCGTGTGCTGTTTTGTAGAGATACGGTTGTGGGAATGTGCAAACTTTCCAACAGAAAGGCCTCAACCAAACTGCTTGGACATTGTTAGTATTTATTTAAGGGATGAGGAGATTACGTAGTGTTGTTTTAGAATAGATTTTCCAAACAGGGGACTTCTTTAAAAGTTCTGCGTGAGGAGAGAGACTCAATTGGCATGGAAGGTTTTTACATTAAACAATGAAACGTATCTAGTTTTTCTGTGCAGATACTAGAACTGGCATGTATTTTTCTTAGATTTTTGAATGTTTTCATTTTGAACTTATAAACTAATTTTTTGCATAAATTATGACTTCAGTCTACTTATTGTAAACAAAGGATGACTCTCTCCAAGCCAAAACATACTGAAGGGAACGGTTAAGGATTTTGAAGTTGGGTTCTGTTAAAAACAACGGATGAGCCTCCTGTATTTTGATTTACCATAATTTCAGATTACTTGGTCCCAGAAGCCATTACAGAATAACTCAATTCTCAGAGACGTTAGTTTATGTGAACACTATTTTATTGAATGCTTAACGGCATACATAATCATGCGAGTCAAGAAACCTAAAGATCTTGCAAGCATGAATCATATGAAATAACTGTCCATGGATTTTTTTTTTTTTTTTTTTTTTTTTTTTTTTTTTTTTTTTTTTTTTTTTTTTTTTTTTTTTTTTTTTTTTTTTAAATCATCCAAGTAATTTTCAAGCCACTTTATTAATCTTGGAGTTATTTTGGGAGGCTGACCACTCCTAGGAAGGTTTACATTGTTCTGCATTTTACCTAACTATGCATAATGGCTCTCACTGTGGTTGGGTGGAGTCCCAGAGCCTTAAAAATGGCTTTGTAACCCTTTCTAGACTGATGTCAGTGACTTTGTTCCTTTTAGCCTACTTCATGTTGTCAAACAGGTTCTGTATAAGTGACTTCTTGAGTAAAAGTCCAGTTATAAAACAATACAAAACAATAATAATATAGCAGCTTAATGGAATTGTTTGTTTTGTTTTTTTACTACTGCCTTTCTTTTCTGTAGGGTTAAGACCAAATTGGCCTGAAAATCATTTCTGTTTTTTGGGATTGTCTTTACCATGAGCAGCACAGTGACTCATATTTACACCTGTCTGTCCTATTTGTCTGTTCAGGTGAAGGATGTGATGAAGGATGTGATGGCGGGCCTACAGCAGACTAACAGTGAGAAGATTCTGCTGAGCTGGGTTCGTCAGAACACACGGCAATATCCTCAGGTATGGCTCTTGATTAATTGTTTTTCATAATTTGCTGTGTATAAAGATCCTATATTTGGGAAGAAACTAATATAATCGTGGCTACTTTGGTAAATATGAAAATCAAATTATTTACTGTGGTTATTTGTTTTGCAGAAAAATATATTGCGAATAAAGAAAAGATAAAAGTGATCAGAGCAAAATAACATCTAATTCACTGTTTCTCTGCAGTGTGCTAAGTCCCTGGAAAAAGAAGAACTCCTTAAATTGGAGGGGTTTACATAATTTGGACTTAATTATGTGTTAGAATAGGAGTTTGGCTGAATTAATGCAAATTTAAAAAACTGTCTCCAGGTTGAATGTAGTCATAACCTGACCACCAGCCTTGTACTTGCTAAATAAGTGCAAAAGAACCTATCCCCCTTTTCTCATTTTGTCATGGTCACAACCACTTCAACATGGAATCATCTCCTCCTGTAAGTAAAATTGTAAGATTTTGGGGTGTGTCTATATAAGCTTTACACATACAGCTGATTTTCCCACCTAAGCTATAGCTCTTTTGTTGCACCTCCAGTTACCATGGACCTCTTTGCTGCTTATTTGTTTCATTCAGTCTTCACCTGACCTGTCACTTCAGGTGGAAGACCATGTCTTCATAGGTTTACATTTGTGCTGTACTTTTTCCATTTGAATATCTTGGATGTTATTTTATTAATCAGATTGAAAGGATTGATAACAAATACATGTACAATACATATATTCTTCTACCATTTCTAAAAAGCACAAATAAATTCCTTTTAGCTTATACATCCTTGGACTAGTTTGTTTTGGTGGATGAAATATGGCAAAATGTGAGAATAGTTTAGTCTCTCCCTGCTATTTTTCAAGTCTTTGAGATGCTCTCCTGAGACCTCACCATTCTCTGTAACAAGAGTCCTCGAGGCCTGGGGTGCTGCAACTGTTAGAAGTGTCCCTGGTCCAACACATCTGAATCAAATAGCTGAATCACCTCCTCAGTATGCAGTCAAGTTTTCCAGAGTCCTGCTAATGACCTCATTATTTGACTCGGGTGTGTTGAAGCAGAGACACATCTAAAAGTTGCAGGACACCAGCCTTCGAGGCCTGGAGTTGAGGACCCATGCTTTATATTATCAGAGGTTTATAACACAGTCCTATCACCTATAATAGTATCCCACTCAAAACATTTGTTCGGCAGTACTTTAGCTAACTGTGTCAGGATGCAGCTGAGTGGTAAAGATAATACCACATTATCATGATGCTAAAATTACAGGTATCATACCCAGTCCTCTTTCTTCTCTCCAGCCTCTGATATGGTGATGATAAATCACAACCTCTCAGGTACAGTTTAGTGCATGTCCACCATTCCTCACCACCTATCACACTCTTCCACACAAAATCCCCATTCCTCCTGAAGATCCTTCCAAGACCGTCTGAAGACCATCCATATTCTGAAGTAACCCTTATTGGATTTTTCTCCAGTTTGACTGTAATACAATGTCTGACAGCAGCAAGCTTACTACTTCTTTTCTGCTGCTTCTCATGCAACATTTATCTACATAGAGCTGGAGTTAGACAGCTTTATTGGTCCTTGTATCCAATTCATTTGTAGCCTCTCGGTTCATATATATTCACTTCTTACAGACCTAATCAAAACAGTTGTCAGTTCAGCAGTCCACAATGTATTGTATTTGTGGGAGAGGCTGTGGGATGTTTCTCATGCTGTATTATGTACCTTTGAGTCTTTGCTATTTAATGTTGTTAACTAATGCAACTGACAGGACGATTGGTTAAGGTAACTGTTTACAGAGTTGGTTCTTGACTCAGTCTGAACCTTTAATTGATTATCATGTAATGCACAAAACACATATAGATAAAGCTAATAAGCTAAGCTTCTAAATCTACAGCATAACTGATATATACAGTTGAAACCATATATTTACATACACTAAATAAAAAGATACATATACCTTTTTTTCACTGTCTGAAGTTGAATCAGACCAAACTTATAGGTCAATTAGAATTACCAAAATAATTTTTATTTGCTAAATGCCAGAAAATGTGGCAAGAACAATAGTAAGACATGTTTTTTGTAACTTTCTTCAAATTTAAAAGTTTACATACTTAAAGGATGTATCAGGGATAATTGTCTTTTATTGTCTTTTAAACTGGATGACTTGAGTCAGACCTTGTGGGTGTCCTTCCACAAACCTCTGATAGGTTAACTGACACATTTAACTGAAGGCACACCTCTGGATATATTTTAAGGCCACACCTGGAACACACTGATTTCTTGTTTGACATGATGAGATGGTCAAAAGAAATCAGCCAAGATATCAGGAAGAGAATTGCGGAGCTGCACCAGTCTGGTTCATCCTTGGGAACATCTTACAGATGCTTGAAGGTGCTGCATTCATCTGTTCAAACAATTATATACAAGTATATACTTTATGGGAATGTCCAACCATCATACTGCTCAGGAAGGAGACTGGTTCTGTTTCCCAGGGATGAACGGATTTTGGCACAAAATGTGCAGATTGACCCCAAAACAAAAGCCAAAGACCTTGTGAAGATGCTGCTGAAGGAAGCTGGTAAGACAGTTTCGTTATCCACAGAGAAGTGTGTCTTGTACTGAAATGGGCTGAAAGGCCACTCCGAGGAAGAAGCAGTTACTTCAAAAGAAACATAAACAACCAGATTGCAGTTTGCAAATACACATGGGGACAAAGACCTTCACTTCTGGAGACATGTCCTATGATCTGATGAAACAGTGGAACTGCTTGGCCATAATGACCATTGTTACATTTGGAGGAAATAGGGGGATGCTTGTACCATCCTAATTGTGAAGTACGGGGGTGGCAGCTTCATGTTGTGGGGCTGTTTTGCTGCAGGAGGAAGTGGTGCACTTCATAAAATACATAGCATCATGGGAAAAGAACTTTATGTGGAAATATTGAAGCAACATCTAAAGACATCAGCCAGGAGGGAAAACTCTGGCACAAATGGGTCTTTCAAATGGGCAATAACCCTCAGCATATAGCTATAGTAGTTATGAAGTGGCTTAAGGACATCAAAGCAACTTCTTTGGCATGGCCTTCACAAAGCGCTGATCTCAGTTCTATGGAGAAGTTGTGGGGGGATCTGAAAAGGTGTGAGTGAGGTGCAAACTATTGTGAGAAACCCAAAAGGTTTGACCGAAGTCATACACTTTAAAAGATAATTCTCCCTGATACTGGCTAAATGTATGTAAACTTCTGAATTCAAAGATGGTTACAAAAAGTCTCTACAAAATTTTCTCGCTAAGTTTTCTGGCATTTAGCAGATAGAAATAACTTTGGTAATTCTAACTGACCTAAAAGTTTAGTCTGATTTAACTTCAAAACTTCTAAAATTAGCTATTATAATAATCTGTTGAAGTCTAATAAGGTGATACTATTACAATGTTTCATAAAAACAAACTCTCATGAAGTGCTACCCTAATAAGGGTGTTCTGGCTCTTCCTCTGGGATGTCACTGAGTCAGGGAGTGGCACAAGTGTACTCTAGCAGTTGCACCGTGAATAAGTTTTCCTTTGCCTATTGGCATCCCAAATCAGTCCATAGGACTTGGTGTTCAGTATAATACAGTATAAGTATTGTAAGAAAACATGGCTTTTTACCACGGCTAATGGTGCTAAAGTCAGGGACTGATTCAATGCAAGACTCTGGATTGAAAATTATGAACAGTTTAAACTTTTGCTGAAGAGATTCAGCTTAAGATTCAGTGCATCTTTATTCTATTTGAGAAAACACCAAAATGGAGCATTTTCTTTGTTTTTAGCATTATTTGCAAAACCCTGTGAAAATATTTGTCAAGGCTGAAGAGTTACTGTAATAGACTGAGCATAATGAACATCCCTGTGACTTCCAGCTATTTGCTTTTCAGAGCACTTAAAACCTTTGTGTCTCTTTCGATTTATGCATTCAAAGCTCTGTCTGTCATCAACTGAATGAGTCCCTGTGCTTCAGGGACAGAGTTTCAACTGTGGGTTTTACTGCTGCAGTCACACACTGGCTCTTTAGTTTTTATATTGTTTCTGTCCTCAGGTGAATGTGGTTAACTTCTCCAGTAGCTGGAATGATGGATTGGCCTTCAACGCCCTCATCCACAGCCACAGGTGCAGTAGAATGACATGTTTGTGTTAGAAAGCTGAAAAGGAGCAAAGATGTTGAAGTACAAACATTGGATATAAGGGTGGAAAACATATGTTCAAGAGGCATGAACAACTGATAAATAAAAGCTTAGTTTTTAAAAATCTGTACAAGAATAAACAGTGTTGTTAAGAATGGCTCTCTTTGTTCCATGAGACCTTTTTTTTTTTTTTTTTTAAATCTCTCGATTATTTTACTATCAATTATTATTATATCTCTCAGGCCTTTTTGTTTAAAGCTAAGATTAATAATGATACTTATTGCATTGTTGTTTGAGCTGGGGCAAGGTCAAAATTTACAAAAAAAATAAATCAAGTTTAGTTTCTCATTAACTAAATGTCTTCTCAAGTTTTGATTACTGTCCATAATGTCATAATGTGTCACATAAGTTTTAAAGTCTTTCCTCCCATATTATAATTGGTGCATTAATGGATGTGTCATAGCTGGGTTGTCATATACACTGCTCACAAAATTAAAGGGAACACTAAAATAACACATCCTAGATCTCAATTAATTAAATATTCTCATTGAAAAACTTTATTAGCACAGTGAAATTGATTGAGAAGAAAATAACACAAAAATTATCAATGTAAATCAAAATTATTACACCATGGAGATTTGCATTCATACTCAATATGAAAGTGGAAAATAACATGACAGGCTGATTCACTGTCAATGAATATTCCTCAAGACAAGTCTAAATGAGGCTCAGTAGTGTGTGTGGCCTCCACGTGCCTGTATAACCTCCTGACAATGCCTGGGCGTGCTCCTGATGAGACGGTGGATGTTCTCCTGAGGGATCTCTTCCCAGTCCTGGATTAGAGCATCAGTTAGCTCCTGAACAGTCTGTGGTGCGACATGGCATTGGTGGATTGACCAAAACATGATGTCCCAGATGTGCTCAATTGGATTCAGGTCTGGGGAACGGGCAGGCCAGTCTATAACATCAATGCCCTCATCATGCAGGAACTGCTGACACACTTCAGCCACATGAGGCCTAGCATTGTCATGCATAAGAAGGAACCCAGAGCCCACTGAACCAGCATATGGTCTCACAATGGATCTGAGGATCATATCCCGGTACCTTATGGCAGTCAGGGCACCCTTGGCTAGCACAGATGACTGTGCGGCCATCCAAAGAAATGCCTCCCCACACCATGGCTGACCCACCACCAAACCAGTCATGCTGGAGGATGTTGCAGGCAGCATAACGTTCTCCATGGTGTCTCCAGACTCTGTCACATCTGTCACATATGCTTAGTGTTAATCTGCTTTTATCCATGAAAAGCACAAGTCGCCAATGGCAAATTTTGGTGTTCTCTAGCCAACAGCAATCGTCCTGCACGGTGTTGGGCTGTAAGCACAGGCCCTATATGTGGATGTCCGGCCCTCATACCACCCTCATGGAGTCTGTTTCTGACAATTTGAGTAGAAATATGCAGATTAGTGGCCTGCTGGAGGTCATTTTGTAGGGCCCTGGCAGTGGACCTCCGGTTCCTCCTTGCACAAAGGACGGGGTAGCAGTCCTGCTGCTGGTTTGTAGCATTGATTCCACAAATGTGTGACTGATTTGGAGCTACATTGTTTTGTTTAGGTGTTCCCTTTATTTTTTTGAGCAGTGTATTTCACTAGGAGTCATTCACATAAGCAATCAATAGGTGGTGTCTACATCCAAACTGTTTTGTTTCTTGGAAGAATGTCAGGGTATGTAAATGTAAATCTCAAACGTATTTACATAGCACATTTAAAAAACAGTTTACCAAAGTGTTTTACAATTTCACCAACAACTTAAGATACAATATAAATAAAACTGAAATGACATAACAAAACCAAAAAAGCCAGAATGTTTGAGACTTGTAAGAACTGAAGTGTGCAGGGCACTGTGAAAAGGCCCCGAAGACGATCCTGCCAAATTAAAATATAAATACAATGAGTTCAATGTGTGATCCCAAATGCTTTCTCTGTCATCTTATCAGACCGGAGCTGTTTGATTGGAGCGCGGTGGAGAAAAAGACGTCGGCGATCGACAGACTGGAACACGCCTTTAGTAAGGCAGAGCAGCACCTGGGCATCGAGAGACTCCTGGACCCCGAAGGTAACACCACACAGCCAGTGAACAAATCCACTCCCATCATCAGTAGATATAGAGAAGAACAGTCGAGCTGTGACAAAGTTCGCCCTGCAGCCCGGTGGTCGTAATTGGCCTGTTTGAAATATTATGTCACGCTGACATTGGGCTTAGGCTTGAAGTAGTGATATGCAAACTGACTGAGAGGCAAAAATAAAAAAGAGGTTTTACCAGATACAAATTCTGTTTTGAAGTGGACACAACACAGTGAAAAACACATACCAGGACATCTGTTCCATCTATCCTTGCCAGCGTCTCCCAGATCAATTTCCTATGTTAATCAAAACTGTCAGGCAGGGATAAAGAGAATAACAGTAACCATTTCCTCTTTCTCTTCAGCTTCACTCTTTTCATCTGTCTTGTTTTTCTTGGCATCTCCACCTCATTATGTGTTCATTTGCCTGCTCTGCCTTAGATACACTGTGATGTGTCTCTTTTACTTACCCCCCTGGCTGACTTGCATGTCCACAGGCTCTCTCATGCCACCTTTCTTGAAAAAGTGCTCCTATATACCTGGAGCCTTCTGTTTAAAAATCACTCCTCAGACTTAATTCAGCTGTAAGGCTCAGTATAAGCAGGCTGACTGACACATACTCAATGCTGTGGAAGATAATAAGCAGTCTAAACAATGGCCTCCAGTGATTCATGAGAAAAATGGGGAAAAAAGTGACTGTAGCAGTTGAAGGACAGTCTAAATTATGCAGCCTGTAAGATCGCTTAGTGGTGGGCATATGCTTGGATTCTTTTTAAGCTCCATCTTCACAGTTGTTTGCTTTCTTCAAGGCATTTTTGCTCGTTATTTTACAAAAAACATTTTTGTTTCATTCTGTCTCTTTAGTAAGACTAAAGGAATATTTATAACTCCAAACATCCACCAAATAGACCATGGGATTACTTAAACCAAGTTTATTTGCATAGCACATTCTAGCAACAAGGCAGTTCAAAGTGCTTTACATTATAAAAACATAACACAGCAACCAACCATGAAACAGCAATAAACATTACATTTGGTCAAATGCCATTATCAAAATCATCAATAATCACCATCAAATATCGTGATCTATGTTCCAGTTATTATTAATAAGACAATTGTAAAAAGGTAGGTTTTTAGCTGTGATTTAAAGGAGCTCAGTGTTTCGGCTGCCTGGCAGTTTTCTGGAAGTTTATTCCAGATGAGTGGAGCATAAAAACAGATATTTGCTTTCCCATGTTTGGTTCTGGTTCTGGGGATGCAGACCAGAACCAGAAGACCTGAGTGGTCTGGAAGGTTGATACAACAATAACAGGTGTTTTAATGTTTTTTGCTAAGCTATAGAAGAATTTTAAAGTCTATTCTTTGAGCTACAGGGAGCCAGTGTAAGGACTTTAGAACTGGGGTGATGGGCTCTGTCTTCCTGGTTTTATTGAGAATGCGAGCAGCAACATTCTGGATAAGATGCACCTGTCTGATTTGACTTATTAGGCACACCTTTGAAGACACTGTTGCAGTAATCAATGTGACAAAAGATAAACACATGGATAAGTTTCTCTAGATCTTGTGGGGACATTAGTCCTTTAATCCTGTAAATGTTCTCCAGGTGATTGAAGGTCAATTTCATAATTTTCTTTGTGTCTTTGAAGGTTGAGGTCTGAGTCCATCACTACACCCAGATTTCAAGCCTGATTACTAGTTTCTAGCTGTAATAACTGAAGCTGTGTGCTGACTCTTGATCGTTCCTCTTTAGGTCCAACGAAAATAACTTTAGTTTTGTTTCTGTTCAACTTGAGAGAGTTATGGCACATCTACACATTGATTTGTTCTATGCATCTCCTTAGTGCTTGGATGGGTTTGGAGGCACCTGGTGATGTCGTAATGTAGAACTGTATATCATCTGTGTAGTTATGGTAACTGATCTTATTACTTGTTATAATCTGAGCTAGCGGGAACTTGCCCAGACTTGCAGAGTTGCTATGCAGGGGTGCGCGGGGGAGGGGGGTAACACTGCAGCTACACACGAGCAATGGGATTTGGCCTGCACTTTATCTCTGACCAGACATAAAAAACACTAATAGAGCAGGAAGGGTATGACAGAAAATTTGAGTGGTTTTGAAACTGACTTTTTCATATTGCGGGATACCTTGAAATCGGTAGCCAGCCTATGCCTTATTCTGACCCAACATTTTTTTAACTGTTGGTAAAGTGCAGAGAGGAGTGATAATGAGTTTAGTAAAACAAAATACTTTTGAATGCCACATTTTGGCTGTTGGTCCAGTTTCATTTCAGCGCTACCCTGAAAAGGCCCTATGTTTTTTTTGTTTCCAGATTTCCTTTTCATGGAAAGGTACACTGGGTAGAGTTGGAGAGTTGTATTTCATGTACATCTTTTTGAGATTTGGGAGGTGATTCAGATTCTCAAGCTCATATCCCCATGACTACTTAGGGTCACCTAAGTAGTCAGTTACTTCTTTTACTGCTGAGAAGCTTTCTGTGGGCTTGTTCTCAAAATCAGAAAAAGTCCATTTCGGCAGTGCTGGCTGGCAGTTGGGATACATTAGCATCATCAGGTACAGCTTTACAACAGTCTGTTGTCAGAAGCTTCTTTACATGCTCCCGCCTATGCTCATCTCTCCGCCATCGAAGTTTAAACTTGGGAGAAGTGGCTGCTGTAAGAAGTCCTTCTTTGGTATAGTACAGCATCAAAACAAGTTTTGGTAACCTGTAAAATACAATATGATGTAACTAAGAATACATTTATTTTACTATATACTCAGCTGTTGTAATTATTTAACTGACCTAAACCATCTCATGTGCTATCAATACTGTATGAGATTTAATTTTGGTTGAGGTTTTTTGACCTCTTTATTTTACCTTTCTGTTGATGTTATGGTTAATATTCATGATTAATGATGATCAGTATTTATTTATAATTGACCTTTTATTATATTCTATCATCTTAGTAATCGTACATACTGCCTAAAACAAAGTGCAACATCTGCCCACCATGAATGGTATAATAAATTCAACAAATCCACCCAAAGCAATTATCAAATAATAATCTTACCTTTACAATGACATCTGGAAGGCCGGCTGTCATTCTGTAGAGGTCATCTTTCAGGGCAAGTGTCTTTGACATCAGGCTTGTGAGTGTTAGTAGTAAAGCCCCATAAGTGCACTCATCTCCTTGGAAGTTGTCCAGCACTATAGTCAGGGGCTTTATCACAGTCATGTCTCTTAAGGTATCCTACAATTAACTTTCTCTGAGGCAGTTTGACAGCACTTTTGGTGGGTGTTTTTTCCACTGAATGTTTCAGAGTCCACAGTGGAAATGGGCAACATGTCCTTGACAATATAGCTAGCGAAGAGCTTCTACAGTTCAGCGGCACTAAGTCCTTACGTCTATTTTAGCTCTCGTAAAGCTAGTTTTTTTCTTACAACAGACATGCTAACTCCTTGTACCTTTTTGCCAACCTGTGTTTCAAAATAGTGTCAACTTCAAAAGACTGAGTAGAGCTCAACTGGTATCCAAATAGTGGCACAACTAGAAATAGTTCAAATATTTCTCTTTTAATATAGCTTGGTACTTTGCCTCAGGGGGAACGGAAGTAGAGAAAACTTTGGATTTGTCAAATTTAAAGTGAATTTTCCTTATGCTCTGTGCTTTGTAGATGTGGCGGTCTCGCACCCTGACAAGAAGAGCATCATCATGTACGTGACGTCACTCTTCAGAGTTCTCCCCCAAAGCATTTCCATGGAAGCCATTCAGGAAGTTGAGTCGCTGCCATCGGCAACCATGGCCGGCGTCACCCGTGTAACAACGGAGGAACATTATCAGATCCAGACCCAGCAGCGCTTCTCTCAACAGGTTTGACATCCACATATGCATAGACACAATGTTTCATGTATTTTTGCATTTGTGAGACAAGACTTCCTCGAGACTTAGGCTAAATATTGTGTGGATGGGTGAGACAAAGGTAGGACTTGTTGTAAAGTGTCCACGCCATTACAGCTGATGTAAAAGATAGCATTTCTGAAAATGAAAGTCATTTTGACAGTGGTGGACTTGACGACTAGTTGATGGAACCCTGAAATGTTGCTACGATGTTGTGCCATGCCGTTAAACACAATGTTTGTGCTCAAACCATCCAAAGTGGCTGAATATGAACAATTCTGCAAAGCTTTGGACAAAATTCCTCCACTGTGATGTAAAGATTTATTTAATGATCTGAGAGTGTGACAAAAACAAGACAGAAATTTCACAGCTCTGTGTGGAGTCATCGCAACTGGACTGAGTCGAACATGGTTTAAAACACAATATGGTGTCACGCTATGCTTCATTCTTACTTGCTACTTTTGAACCAAAAAACATTGTGGAATTAACAGTTCTGAAGATTACTAAACTTAGATTAAAGATTAATAAATTATATTCTGTCTGTCCTATTAACATTAAGATAATAGGAAATGAACTCTGTGATTTAACTCAGAAAAATCCTATTGCTAGTTGCTATGGGGATTTATGTCTTTTCATGAGGCAGTTAAATAAAAAGGTTAGACCAAAGGAACATTCAAAGTGCAAAAACTGCAAAATTATATCTAAAAATGTCTTGATCCATTGAGTGTTATAGCCATCTGGTTGTCACAGATGCAAAGTTTTCTCTGTCTGCATGGTTGTACTCAGGAGTATTTCTTCCAGCTTTAAAATGAAATCTTAGAGCTGAAATTTAATAGAAGTGAATTAGTTTTGCTGCATGCACTCAGGGCTGACACACTAGCCAGCTTGACAATCACACTCATACCTAAGGGAATTTTAGAGAGACCAATTAACCTAACCTTAATGTTTTTAGACTGCGGGAGGATGCAGGAAGACCAGGAATTAACCCACAGATGCACGGGGAAAACATGGAACCCAATGCAGAAAGACCTCAGGCTTTGAATCGACCTTATTGCTTATCGCTGTTCCACCGCGCAGCCCCAGTTTTAAATTGTTGCTACAAATTCACAGTTGAATTTTGGTCTGGACTTTGACTAAGCCATTATTACACACTTTGATCTAAATAAGTCATTTTAAAACAAATACTTTCAAGTTTTCCAAGTTCAAGAGGAAACTGGATTGCAAAAATCATGCAGCATCTGAAAAAAACCAATTCAGGAATTTTAAAAAACTACTTGCTTGGTTTAGGAATACAGATTAGTTATGTGGATCATTTCTACTCTGCAGTTAAAATCTCTGAGATTAACAGAAATGTTAGGATTTGAGTGGGAAAGAGCGCTTCCTTACTAACTGCACGTATCGTGTTTATTAGGGGTGTGGCAAAAGAATCGATTCACATAAGAATCACAATTCTCATTCACTTTGTCTCATAATCGATTTACAGTGTCCCAAAATTGATTTTTAAAAAAATGAAGATGGTAAAACAAATTCGTTGTCTGTTGGCCTCCATTTTATAACTACACGGGATGTTCTGAAGTCACCACGCAGCTGGTACTGGAACGTACGCATGCACGGAAAGTGCCAATAAAGAGGAAACTACAAATATAAATGAAAGAGAGAGATTCAACTGGCCCTGTTTTAGTTGAAAACATTTGGACTCATTTTGTCCAACGAAAAACCAAGCTTGACACAGGCTTCACCATGTGCAAGGCCTGTAAAATATAGATTAAGCACTTCAGGAACAAAGCAAATACATGGCGCAAAGCTTCAGCTGAGCCAAGGTTTCATTCAAGGTTGCATTCCCGTGCAGAACTCTGTGTGGTGTTTTGTGCGATTCATCAGAGGTTTGTGGCCATGTTTTATGCAGAAATGCGTTCAGACAGTAATGTTGATATTTTACTAAAACTAGTCTGCCTCCACTAACTGGTTTTTGTATCTGCAAGGGACATGAATTCAGAACGTTTATTTGACATAGTGAGGAATTATATACATTTTTTACAATTCTTCTCTAAATAACCGCAGAGAATGTTAAACGGCTAAAAACGTCTGGATGGAAATTGCGATGCCTTCGTCCATGGAAGAGGCTATCTGCAGAAATTTGTGGCGCTGTCTCCGTGACTGCTTCGTGTAAACAAAATAAAGATGCAGAGAGGGAGTAATTCCATCTAAGCATGGATTATTATTTAAAATGTAATAAATGTGACACTTTAATGTCTCCATTAGTCATTCTGCCTTGCAAAGCAGACTGGAGTAGATCATGAGGATCCTTTGCACACCTATAGATTAAAGGAGAAATCATTATGAATAATCGTTTTGACTTGAAAATCGATTTTGAATTGACTCGTGACCCCAAAAATTAGAATCGAACCGTAAGATTGTAAAAGATTCCCACCCCTAATGTTCATGTGCTAGGTGTTTTAAGGTACGTCTGTGGAGTGCGTGCTCCTAACTTTTGAAAGCAGTTAAACGCATAGATGTGCTGGAGCAGGGTTTGTGCAGTGATTGGACTCTCCCATCATCATTACAAGATCCTGGTGAAAAATTAATTCAACACTGGATGAAAGTAAGTATTGTAACTTTGCTCATAGACTCATCAAATCAATTGGAAATGCACGTTGTAATCAAAGCTAAAGGTTGTCCAACTAGATATTAGTGTGTGACCTTTTGTTAGGTGGCAACTTTTGTTTTGACCAGGCAGTGTGTTTTGGCAACAACTATGTAATCATTGTTTTAAATAAAATTACCTCATGGTGAACTTTTTCATTTTGTATCAAAACAATAAAATCATGGTTTTCTTACTGATGATTATAAACAGTGGAAGTGTTATACCAGCCCATGCTTAGCTCCAATTGAAAGCTCATCAATTTTCCCCTCTGCACATCTCTTAAGTAGTTTCTGTCTGAAGTAGAGATCAATGTTTTTACGCAATTCATCTTTTGACTGTAGGGGCTCATTAGCTTTATATCCCTGATCATATTTAGGTGGCAAATAAATTACAGCACACTCAAACCACACTCGCATACAAATGCCAACAAATATACCCAGCAAATCCCAATAAAATGCGTTGAAGTTTGAGGTTGTAAAGTGACAAAATATGCATAGACCTGTACCTGTTGTTAAAGCAGCACTTGAATTTGGTGTCTGTCTTAATTGTCAACCATCTGTACGTTCATCCAGTCATCCATTTTGCAGCCAAGATTTCAGGTACCAGTCTCAGTGGTAGGAAGGTTACCAGATGTTCGCTTGCTTGCAGTAATTTCCTTCCAGCTCGCTCCGAGGGACACACACAAGAACAGCTGCCGTGCTGAGACTCCGCTTTTACCACAGACACAGAGCTGCACGTTCATTCAGAGACTCCGCCTGAAACGTATCGGTTAAAAAATGAAAACTGACATCTGATTTGACACAGAAACAGAGATTAAAATGCTGTAAAAATTTGCTCTCACAAGTGACATTTGCTCTCACCTTTCAAGCTCACTTAGGTAGAGGTCAGTGTCCAGTCACAGCAGATTGGGGTGAAATTACTGGAATAACTGTGCTGATATTATTCTCTCACTGTAGCAGCCACATCAGACCCACTCCTCTTGCTCACATGCCTATTTGAGAGCAGAAAAAACCTGTAGGGGAATTCAGACACAGCAACAACAGGACAGGGAAAGATGTGAAAATGAAACTTCCAGCTTTGGAAGGGGAGCAGACAGCTGGATGATGAGGATGAGACATGGGTTATGAAGAGTGAGCTGGAGCAGACAAAAAAAAGACCACAGGAAACAAGCAAGTTGACAATAAAATAAGAGATACAGACATTGAAAAAAGATCCTGACAGCAGCTATTATCTACCTCCTCCATCATCTGTCATCAACAACACGGCACTTATACCACCTCCTCGCATTAATATTATACTAACACCACCTGGGGCTCAGCAGGGTGAAGGACTTTAACTTTTCATGAAGGAATATATGAAAAATAACTCGATTGAAACTTGGAAATGATTACCTAAAGCTAGTGAAATGCACCAAAACCCCATCTATGTGATGCCTAAGGCAGGTAGCTAAAGCTTAATGTTATTTTCAGGGGAACATTTGATCCAGGGGTTAGCTGTACTCTAGCTGTTTTGTCATTGGACCAAGTAAAAATTCTGGAAAAAGATCGGAAAGAACATATGAAGAAAAGCACAAAAATGTCATGATGGGAAACTGGAGGTAGAATATACAGATTAAGAGCTGAAATAGGGATAAATTCAACTTTTATAGTGTATGATTGAAGGCTTTCCTGGGTTTTGAATTGTAGCAAATGTATTTAGTATATCAGAAAAATGTTTTTTGCCCTTTAGGAGTATTTATACGCCTCTCATCTTACAGAAACACATTTCTATATATAGTTTTGTTGGGATTTCATGATAGAGCAAGTAAACACTGAAGTATAAATTATTCAGGTATAAACTTGCCCCAAATTGTATGCACTTGGTTGCTTACAGTCTGTTACACAATTTGTTCCATTATTCCATTTATAAAAATTGCTGACACAGTTTGACAGAGATATGTTTTTACTTAAACAAGATAACTGGTATTAGCCAAAAGCCAAAACATCACCACATGATTTGTCCTTCACTTATTTTTAAGTAAGCCACCTTTCATTTTTCATTTGTTTGGTTTCTTAAGTTCCTGTTCGGGGACATACTGCTCAGTATTAATACAAGTTGAATTGCAGAATTCCTTGTCATCCTAAAATCTTGGATACCTCCTTCCTCAG
This sequence comes from Anableps anableps, assembly GCA_014839685.1. NCBI lineage: Eukaryota > Metazoa > Chordata > Actinopteri > Cyprinodontiformes > Anablepidae > Anableps > Anableps anableps. The sequence continues at coordinate 13,072,593 of CM026088.1, forward strand.
ACTAATTTGAATGATGACAACAAAGTCCAGCTCCTATTAAACATGATATCACTATGACATAAAGCCTTCTTAAAAAGTCTAACCTTTTTATGATTACAGAAAAACAAAAGCAACTGAATGGGAATGTATAATTACTTTTTTGGGTCATATTTGTCCTTTTAGGGACAAATATGGATTCTAATTCACAGTTGAATGTTATCTAAAATGACTAAAACAGTGATGCACATTATAGGTTTCCAGGAAGTTCAAGTTGAGTAAGCATGTAAATGGAGAACAGAAGAGAACCTAGCAGTGATTCCAGGGGAACACCTCATTGTAGTTATCCCATTGAGGCCAAGAAACAAACACTAAACACTTCCAACTCACGATGATGTAATCTACACCAAAAAATACCATACAAAAATCTAAATGAGGTCAAATAGAGCTGTCTGTTCTGTTTGTAGAGAGAAGTTGGTGATTTGTGTGGTTTTACCAACTGCAATCTGTCAGTGGAATCATTTGAACTGTGAAGTGTTTTCTTTATAATTATTTTTCTGAGTAGTGGTTCAGCAAGTTTTAAGCCTTTCCAGCTGAAAGCATGCCAAGGTGAAAGTGTTGAATCAGCGTTGAGAAGGCAAGCAAATCTCCAGAGACTAACTGAGGTGGCACTCTGAAGACAGCTTCATGGTCAAACCCATAGAGCAAGTCTGTAAAGATAAATGCATTTAGACTTTGGGAATAGTTCTGAATAAGCTAAACCCTGACCAAGTTCCATGTCATGTATAAAATAGTTTTCTTCTTTCTATGGTAAAAAAAAAAAAAAATGACTGAGTGGCTGAGGGTAATGTTTTTCCTTTGGAGAAATAAGTCTGAAACTGGACACTAAAATGTAAGAGGGACTATATGGACTGCAATTTAAGGAAGTGAAGGAAATGGAAAGAGGTTCTGAACAAGAGCTTCACTTGCTTTGACTGTGTGCTACTGTTTCCATGATATAACACTGTCTCTCTGTCTGTACCTGTCTTTATTGGCTGCCTCTAAAGCTTGGTTTCCATCCAGAGACTTGCTCAAAAATGTGTGGAGCTCAGGGGCCCACTGTCTAATTGGTGTAGTGAAAGACCTATTGCACCATACTGTTACAATGACTCCTAAAACTGAGCACAACCCTGTTAAAAATGTTGTTTTTTTTCTCTAAAAAACAGACCATGATGAATAATTTTCCATCTTTTAATGTTAATTTGAGCAGACAGTCGAGCCTTAAATTTTCCATACATCCGGCAGATTTTGGTTAAAAGTACTCTTTTATTTTACAGATATGTTTTTGTTTTTTTTTTTGTTTTGTTTTGTTTTTACAAGATGTAATCATGTTTAATTAACAACCAGTTAATTATTATTTTGTATTTAGAACTATTAAATGGACAGAAAAAGTTTACAATTAGATTAAAATCAGTAGCCTTTATTTATTTAGGGTCATGTCCTGACACAAAGCCAGTTAAGCCAGTTTTCCATTCAGTTGAATTATTCAGGCACAACCTACCAGTTTTACTCAGTTCATTAACTGAGCCATATATTTACATATTTACTTTATTTAAATCATCCCTCTCCTTTAATGTTTTTGAAGCGATACCGTCCCAAAAGATTTGTTTGACATTTGGATGGAAACGTTTTGCTTCACTTTCTCCTGCATCTTCCTTTGCCATTGAGTTTTTGCATCCTGCTTTTCTCCCTCTTCCCTGTTTATTTTCTGCTTTTTACTCCTTTGTGTATTGTGGCTTTTGGGTTGTTTGCACACTGTTTTACATTCTTCTGCCTGTATCTGTCCTTTCTCTATCCTGTCTCTTTGCCAACTCTTTGCCTACCTCTGTCCTTTTCTTCTTCTCTGTCTTTGCCTCTCAGATCACAGTGAGTGTGGCTCAGGGGCGTGTGCGGAGCCCCTCCCCTCAGCCTCGCTATAAAAGCTATGCCTACACCCAGGCTGCATATGTCAAGTCACCAGAGCAAAAGAGGAGACGTTTTACTGAGCAGGTCCGTGTCTCTCAGTGCTAATGCTTCAAGTCTAACATTTGTCTGTCCAGCTTTTGACTAAACACCTGTTGCTTTGTCTGCTTTTTGTTGCTCTTTTACTGTCATTGACAAAGAATACCCATGACATCAAGTCTAGGAATATATTTTGAAACTTGTGGTTTACTGAAATCATGATTAAAATGTGATTCATGATTTGATTGCGACTTTCTCCTGCCTTTTGTCTATGAAAAATAAAAATGCCGTAAAATAAAAGCAGTTGGCGTTGGCATGCAGGCATATCTTAACAAATCAGAATATCATTAAAAAGTTAATCCATGCTTGTAATTTGATTTAAAACGTGTAACTTGCGAAGATTGAATATAATGATTTCTTTCAAGCATTTTTTTTAGTTAATTTTAATGTTTATGACTTACAGCTAATGAAAACCCAAAATTTAGTTGGAACTGAGTACATCGATATATTATTCAGGTCCTCTGGAACTCAGCACTCGGTTGGGGATCCTTTTCCATGATTTACTGCATCAGTGTGGTTTGACAAGGAGGTGATAAAATTTTCTCTGCCAAGGTGTTAAGAAAGCCCAAGTAGCTTTAATTGCAGCCTTTGGCTCATCTGCCTTATTAGCACAGCTTAATCTCATGTTCTGGTTACTGGGAGGTACTGGTACCTTTGGCAGTGCAGGCAGTTCCTAAGTCTTGCTGTGAAATGAAATTAGCATCTCCACAAAGCCTGTTATCAGAGGGAAGACTGGTAAATGGTTCCAGAATGGACCAACACCAGCAGGATGACGTGGTGCATCATCACTGATTTTGGAAGCTTTGAGGGAACACAGTGGACCTTAAGCAGCTTCAATTCTGTGCCTCTCCACATTTCATCCAGTCTTTTGAATCTTGATTTCCAAATGAAATCCAAAATTTACCAGACTTTTTTTGTTCCACTTCCATCGAAATATACTACTTCAGCAATGACCATCTGTGACATGACTGGGATTGTCAGACATAGCACCACATTTTCTGAGAAACTGAATCTTGGGTTTTCACTAGCTGTAAGTTATGATCATCAAATTTTGTAAATATGTAAAAAAAAAAAAAAAAAAAAAAAAAAAAAAAAAAAAAAAAGTATATTTTGCAATTACTCTGTATGACTGTGTCATTGTTAAAGTTAAATTACTAAACTATCTTTTTTTTTTTTTTGTTTGTTTCGTTGGTAATATAATGGTTTGAGGTACACTTGTATTTGGAAATATGGGAATTTGGTGATGTGGACATTTTTTGCAGCTATCCTGAGTTTTATGTAAATTCTTAGTTTTTAAATAAGTTATTTTTAGCACTATCTGTACTGACATGTTGGTCCATTCAGCTTTTGAAGTCATGGTGAGGCTTTTATCTTCATCTTCTCTCAATGTTACACAAATATTACTGACAATCAAAACTGGAAATCTGCAAAGGCTCACCGTTTAATCCTGCCATTATTGGTTTCCTAACAGTTTGGTGCATCTTAAAGCAACAGCTAAGACAAGTGGAGTTGAGAGGTTATGAATAGTCAATGCACCACCACCCCAATGGTTCTTGTGGAAATAAAGATCTTAACCAGCCTCAACTGCTGCTGGTCAGTCAGGATGCTGGTGATCTACTGACAGATGGAGGCTGTCAGTAGATCACTGACCTGGGCGAGCTTCTAGTGGAGGATGTCTGGGTTGATGTTGCAACAACAGATATAAAGTTTCACACAAAAAAGTTATTGAAGTGTAAAAAGCATTTTTTTAAAAACAAGATTAACAATGATAATAATATACTGTATAAGACTCTAGCAGAAATAATGTGCAGTTATTAGAAATAGGCATATCAGACTCACGATACTATGGCTGTCCAACTGAGTCGGATCACTTTTTCCAAGAATGTACACAATGCATATGTGTATTGAACTTTGAAAAAAAGATAGACTATTTACAATGCAGTATGTCAGTGCAGAAAAATCAAATGTGCAGTAACAGCAGAAATGTTATTTAAAAATGAGTAGGAACAGAGTAGATGATTGTGCAAATGTCAGCAGGGATCTAAATACTTATTGACTTTGTTGGGAGCAGTGATGGTTATAAAGTCTAACAGCTGCTTGGCAGAAAGACCGAGAATAACACTCCTTTGAGCATTTGGGATGCAGCAGTCTATCACTGAAGGATCTCTCCAGTTCAGCAATAGCTTCGTGCATGGGGTGGGAGACATTGTCCCTCAGTGATGCTAATTTAGCCACAGTCCTCCTATCGCCCACCACCTGCACTGGGTCGAGGGGGCATCCTAGCACAGAGCTGGCCTTTCTGATGAGCTCATCTTACCGCTTCCTCTCAGCTGTAGATAAGCTGCTGCTCCAACAGACAACACCATAGAAGATGGCTGATGCCACTACAGAGTCAAAGAAGGTCTTTAGGGGCGCCCCCTGAACTCCAAAAGACCTCAGCCTCCTCAGCAGGTAGAGTCTGCTCTGACCCTTCCTGTAAAGCATATCACCTGGCTGTTATGAGTCCAGTCCAGTTTATTGTTCAGGTGAACACCCAGGTACTTATGAGTCCACAATCTCAATGTCCACTCCCTGGATGTTCACTGGCATCAGTGAGGTGGGTCTGCGCCTGCGGAAATCCACCACCAGCTCCTTGGTTTTAGCAACATTGATCAGGAGGTGGTTCCGGTGGCACCAGTCCACAAAGTCCTAAGTCCACTGTGTGTACTCTGTCTTGTCCTCACCTATGATGAGGTCAACCATGACAGTCATCCGAGAACTTTTGCAGATGGCAGGTGGGTCAGAGCTCGGTGCAGGAGGTAGATGATGGTGTCATCCACCTCGATGCCAGGCTGATTGGTGAACTTCAGTGGATCCAATGAAGAAGTCACCAGGGGGCATAGAAGTTTGAGGACCATCCTCTTGAGGGTCTTTTATCAGATGAGTTTGTGGAAAAGGGAAAGGCTGCTTTTCAAATGTGGAGTAGAAACTCTTGAAGTTAGTGATGTTTTTAAGACCAGTCTAAACTGATCTCAGGTCATCTACTGAAGAACAGTTTTTTAGCTTTTTGCTGTAGCTCTTCTTAGCTTCTCTGGGCTCCTTGGAGAGTTTGTTCCTGGCCTTCTTAAATAGAGCCCAGCCCCCCACTACTGTAAACCTCTTCTTTGGTCCAACACAGCTTCCTCAGATGTGAAATGTACTATGATTTATTGTTGTTGTATGTGCGAAAGGTGTTGGTCTGCACTCACATCCTCACAAAAACTGATGGATGCCGACACAGTTTCAGCAAGCTTATTCAGGTCAGTGGCTGAAGCTTCAAAATCACTCCAATCTGTGCACTCAAGCAAACCTCTAGTTCTTGCTTTGGCTACTGCCACTTCCTAACAGTCTGAACTACAGGGTTAGCAGTTTCAAATTTCTGCCTATAGGTTAGGCAACTGAGGGGGAGGGGGGGCTAGTTTTCCCCAGAATACTGCTAAATTTTGCCTCGTCTCCTCCTTTATAACACAAATCTACATCATCTCATCTTGGGAGTTGGTTGAAGAGTTCCAGCCCCGACTTTTATCTTCGAATTGTAGTGTTCAAATTGTAGACCAGGTGTCTGGTCTTCTTCACCACTGGTAAACAACTTGGCGATTACCACCCCCTAATGGTTACAGTAACACATTTCATCCAGGTGCCAGAAAATGCAAAATGGTCCTAGGTGAAACAAGCTGCTTTGAACTAGTCAAATTTGTTACGTGTATAGATTTTTTTTTTTTTTTTTTTTTTTTTTTTTTTTTTTTAGGGCTTTGCAAATAGTTGATAAGCCCTGTTAACAGAAATCTTTGTAATTTTAAGTCTGTAACAGTTACCTTCCTATTTAAAAAAAAAAAAACATTAAAGCTATTTATAGATATCTGGATCTGAATTAATTAGAAAGGTAATTTCAGAAATTAAATTGGAATGTAAAACTCTTCAAGATTGTATTTATTTAAGGTTGACTTGCAGCTATTGAACATTGATTTACTGAAATAAATCTTTTTGATGATGATCTAATTTATTGAGCTCCACCTGCAGCTTTAGTAACATCCTCAGGTTGCAAGATATCTCAAAATATCTCATATGCATGTCTACCTCTTGCCCAAAGGAAGAGGGAGGTGAAGAAAACCCTGGAGACCAGAGAGAAAAAGATCCTGTTCAGCTCTGTAACACACTCTCAAAGTTAAATACTAGGAGAGAAAAAACTGAAAGGCAGGCTTGGGAATCCAAGCAAGAGGTTGAAACAGTTGTTGAAGCAGAACTTTTCGTCAGCATTAATGGCTTGTATATAACAAGTCTTTCCTTGTCTCTATTTGTTCTCTCTCCCACATTTCTGTTCATGTTTCCTGCATTTTGTTCTTCTAATGTCTCTGTCACCTTCACGTTCACCTAATGTTGGTTTTCTCGCCCCATCTCCTCCTCTCCTTTCACTCTGCGTCCCGCACAAACCCTCCCCCCCCTTTGTCCTGTCACATGTTTTCTTATGTTGCACCTTCATTAGTTCCTGACCCGCAGCCAAGAGGAGCTTCAGCGGGGCCTCAGTCCTCTCCCTCCTGGATCCACGAGCCTGGAGAGCTACCAGGCTTCGCTGGAGGAGGTAAGGCATTTTTATACATATCTTGTACCATGTTTAGTTTCTGTTAACATAAAGTGATGGGGATCCAGTGTCATCCTGAGGACTGAATTGAGTTTTAGTGTTAAAACATTCATAAAAGTTTTAAAGGTTTGACATTTCAATACTTAACCAACTTTAGCAGGATTTTATTAATGCAAAACCTTTGGCCTTATCAGCTTCTTATTTCTCACTGTTTATGAATTTTGAGCCACATGTATTTGCAGCATTGTCTCGGTTCCTTCTATTTTCAGTTGTGCACAACTCTTAAGGCTAGCTGGTCTCATATATCATTGTAGTATACAAAGAAATTCTTAAACACTTTAACCTTTTGTCATGTTACAGCCACAATCTATTTAATCTATTTCATTGGGATTTTATGGGATAGAACAAGCATAAATACAATTGTTCTGTAAAGACCATAGAGGTTGTTTTTATTTATTTATTTATTTATTTATTTAGAACATCAGTGAACAATAATAATAATATAAAGACCCCACTTTACATCAACCTGAATACAACATGCAAACATAGTGGAGGCAGGATCATAGTATGGGGATGCTGGTTGATGGGAAGATGGATGGATAGGCAGTCCTAGATTAAAATTTGTTAGAAGCTACAGGACAATCACCGTTAACCATAATGGCTGAGATGCAATGGAAGTGTTTAAATCATATTCATGTGTTAGAATGGCCCAGTCAAAGTCCAGAACTGAATACAATTAAGAATCTATGGCAAGACTTGAAATTAACATTTTCTGTGGCTTAATACAAATTCTCCTTCCACTTTATAACTACACACTGCTTTATGTTGGTCTATCACATAAACTCTCGATTTAAAAAAAAAAAAAAAAAAAAAAAGTGTGTTTGTAATGTGATGAATTGTGAATAACTTCAAAGGGTAGGAATATTTTTGCCATGGTGTAAATAAAAGTTATAATTTTAAAACAATAACAACCAGTGTGTCTTAGAATGAGAACTGTTATGGAGTATGAAGGAGAGCCATATCTTGATGCTAACATTGCTATGTAGGACTGTTAAGTGTAATATAAACATGAAACCTTCCTCTTATTCCTTAAGTATATTAATTTAGTGGGTTCTGCTTTCTAAAGGTACTGACGTGGCTGCTGTCAGCAGAGGATGGCCTTCATGCTCAGCCCTCCATCTCCAGCCATGTGGAGGAGGTGAAGGAGCAGTTCCACACACATGAGGTAGGCGCAGTGAGAGAGGAGTGAAATGCGAAACTCTTTTAAAATCCTTACCAAGATGAACTCTTGATAGCTGAAAAATAGATTTTTGACATTACAGTAAGCTAACAGTTTACAGGTGGGTTGTTTTGTCTCGAATTTGTCTGTCACTTGTCAATACAATTCAATTTTTGCTTCCTTTTGAGATTTTCTTGTGTTTTTCTCATGAGGAGATCCTTGCCAAGGGAAAAAGATATATATTGCTGTAATTAATATTGCACTTCTGGAGAGCCTTCTGTGTGTACACATACAGGACTTTTAAGAACCACTCGTGCTACAGATTTGAAGACTTGCCCTCACTACCTCATTGTGGTCGGGGTCAGCAGGTCCTAAATGTGACCATTTGTAATTTTCCAACTTCTTTTATTATGTATTCACTTTATTAAATTAGGAAATCTGATGAAAACTGTTTTTGAAAGGATGTAGAACCAAAAAGTTCTAAATCCTTTAGAACTAGTATGAGCAAACCTACTGCAGTTTGGTTCAGTGTCCACCAAATTAGCAAATTAGGAGCAAATCCAGGTGGCTGGAAATCCAAACAAGTGTTTTCATCTAGGGAGAAAAAAACAAATTCAAAATGAGATCAATATGATTATATTTGTTTTGAGCATATGTATGCACAGGCCAGAAAACAGATTTGCCAATCAGAAAGAGATCAGGCCATCAACCTAAAAGGAAACTTCAGTTTGGAGCAATCACAACTGAATCCAATAACAATATACATACCATCTCTAGAATATAAAACATTCAACAAAGCAAAAAGAAGATCATTGAAGAACACATGTTCAGAGAAACAGGTCAATATCAGTTCCTCATTAAAACCCTTTTGTGTGTTTAAGACGAGTAACAAGAGTCTGTCTCTGTCACTGGACACCATTCCAATACCTAGAAATGTCTAGGTCATTTAAAACACACTGGACTTTCTAAGCACAAGAAAAGTGCTTTGATAAAACCTTGCCCATTCAAGACCTCAGGGGCTTTACAAGAAGGCTCCTTAAATCATTAAATAATTTTTGACATTTTAAATGTAAAACATTTTAAGGGTCATAGATCGAAGTTCTAGGGAACAATTAAATATGCTGCAAAGGTTGCTAATTAGTGGCGGTTTCTTGATGGGCACCAAGAACTCCATGCATAATGCAAGGTATATAATCTGTGATGGCAAAGTCTCTATTCTAAATGTTTTAAAAAAAGATTTATTTGGTGATTTGTCCAAACATAATAGACCAACACCCAACCCAGGGATTTGAAAGCACTCTGTGGCAAGACCAGTCTGATTGTTATTCGCAATGGCAAATGACCGATTGAAACAAAAATTGAGTCTCAAAACACCAAAATGTAGGTCGACATTGTAATTTTTGCTCTGCTTCTCACCAGCATTGTTGAGTGTGTGACCAGACGGATTTACATTAGGGAACCTTGTTGTGATCATTTAAAGCATAGCAGTAGTGAATGGAAGCAGGTAAAAGTCACACTTTTTATAGCACCATATTAGTCTGTGTTTTAATTGTAAAGTTACGTAAACTACAGTGATCTAGCTGTCAAAGTGATATTCAGAGTATAACCTTTGTGTTCCCAGTCATGCCGTAGAAGTCTAAAGTTAGCTTTTTTCCAATATTGAATGGACCTAAAAAGTTACTTCAATCTGTTGCAGTGTAGAAGTTAAAATGCTGACATATGGTAAGTCTGCAGCTGCAATTAAAAGGTTTTTCAATATATTTGTTAAGAACCTTAAGGGTTTCTTACAGCCCACATAAAGTTGCTTTGATGGTCTGGCTGTCGACTGTGTTTTGCTTCTCTCCTTAACACTTGTGTTACACTTTCCCTTGAAGGTATGATGATTTTGATTAACCCCGACTATTTTACTGAGTTCCAGGAGGATACTCAGATGAAGTTGTTAGAGACGGTAGATGAAGCTTCGTGATTTAAAAAAAAAAAAAAAAAAAAAAAAAAAAAGGAAAGAATAATAATGCTACAATAATGCTAGAGTGCCATCTGTGAAAGCAGTGATGGGTGGCACCCCTTCCTTGTCTTATTGGATTGTTTCACAAAACACAACTTATCATTTGAAAATATGTGTGTGATATGTCTCCAACTCTCCCTTCATTAGGGGTACATGGTGGAGCTGACCACACATCAGGGTAGCGTCGGCCGCGTCCTGCGGGCTGGTGCTGTTTTGCTGGCAGAGGGTAACCTCAGTGAAGAAGAGGACTCTGAGGTGAGGGAGCAGATGAACCTCCTGAACTCCCGCTGGGAGCACCTGAGAGTGGCAAGCATGGAGAGACAGACCAGGTCTGGTAACACTTGTTTTGTTTTTTTTTCCCTCTACATTTAAAAGAAGTTGAAGAAAGAGTTGAATGTTTGAGCCTCATTAAGCAAGTATAGCTAATGATTTATTTTAGGAGGTAGAAAAGCCTCTTTAGCAGACTCACCTCAGGCCACTATTACTATTGTTTCTCACCTCACTGCTCCTCAAATATCTTTAAAAACACTTTGCTTTATATCTAACTCATTTTTCACCTTACTGAGACTTTATTTGACAGTTTCACTGCCTGAAACTTTTTCTTTTATTTGTGGTCACAGTCTGCTCATTCAGGACAAAATGAGGTTAAATGTCCTTTTTATGTACTCATAAAATGGGTCCTTCATCTGCAAACCTACATACAGCTCCTTTTTCTTTTAAATTTCCTACACTCATACTGGTGAACAAATGAATACGTGTATGGTTTTCAGTGTCTTTTCTGCTGAACTATCTGTAAATGGACACAATGAATTCATTACATCCATAAAACTTTCACAGCCAATCACTGAAATAAGTTGACCGATGGACAACGAGTACTGAGGTTTTCAATACAGCTAAACTATTATATGATCTGTCTTTGAAACCTAAAGAACGTGAGGTCTAACAATATATTTGATTCAGTTCAGGGACCTAAACAATACTATAAAGCTTTTAAACATTTCAAGTATTCAAATGTAAACATGCCATTGAAATATGACCATCAAAAAGAACTAAGCTTGAAATAAAGTGAATATATTGCTCTTCTGTGGCAAGCACCATCTCTCTTTTTTTTCCATCTATCTCAATCTACGTGTACTCACTTGTAAGTTTTCCCTATCATCAGCCTTGCCCAAAATGTGAATAAAGACGTACTGAAGTACTGTTGGAACAGTCCAAAAAGAATAATTCCTTATATTGTGTTTTAATTAAGTAATTGATCTGTATTAGGTTTATTCAAAGAACCACACCTTAACTAATTTCCTAAACACTCACAATGTAGTTAACTGTGATGTTTGTTGGTATCATTTTAGAAAGATGGATGACCCGATAGATGGCTAATAGATGAAAAAGTCAATCTGGTTTGAATTCTTGGGTTTCTTATATCAGTGCATTGTACAATGATCTAGTCTTGACCAGGTTCTAAACTTTTTCAACTTTAACTTCAAGTATTCTGCCCTGTTATTTTAAAACATAATTGAAGCCAAAATGGCAGTACCCCCAATGTTTCAAGAGATTCTAGAACTACCTTCAACCACATTAACTCCAGTCCTGTGAAGAAAGTAGGGGAACATACAATAACCCATGTGTTGTTCTTGCATATTTGAACTTATGGATATTTAATGCCACTTTTAACAAAACAGAAAAAAAAAATCAAGATAAATAAACAGTAAAAACCAAAGTTACTTATATTAACAGCTTGTTACTGTGAGAGAATCTGTTGTGCAATTTGTTTACTTAAGGCAGTTTAACATAATTTTCAAATATCTTTTGATAGAAATTCTTTTACCATGACTGTATATACTAGAAGCAATCTGTTGTTGTCATTTTACTTATTTTTATCTCTTCAATATCAGATCAGAAAAGTGGATGTTTGTGACAATTTGATTCAGCACTTTGTATGCTGGTCGCACACCCACAGTAAAGGGTAAATAAATATAGATTTTCTTTGTGAAGTGTAGACCTCTTTTGGATGATTAAAATTGTTCACCTTTGAAGGACCTTTTTAAAAGTTGACATTTGTAACTTATCAGAAATAGGAAATGAAAGTGGAATAACAGCACTGCTGAGTCAGTACTGATAAATCTTCCCTCAGCGCACTCAGTGGAAGGACATCCCTTCCCCCGCCCACGTACACGTTGTTGTTGGGTAGGGATACACAAAGTAGTCCATGACTATGAAGTGGAAAGAACCAGCTGCAATTTAATGTCAGTATAAATGCAACTGCTTTGTGAAGTCTTCAGAGATTTCTTAGTGAACATTAGTTAAAAAAATATTATGAATATCAAGGAGTTTGGTTCGAAGAGAATATCTCAAGCTTTGAGCATCTCGCAGAGTACGGATGAGCATATTGTGTTGCACTCCAACACTTTATAGATAGGATTATTTTTTTCTAAGCTTCTTTTTTCTTCCGAAATGTAATGTCATTATGGATACCCACTTTTTGGTTCCATAAGACCACGGGACAGGAGTTTATCCATGGGTATATTTGAAAACTACAATCTGGGTTTTTATATTTCTTTTGAAAAAATGTCTTCTTCCTTGCTGAGTAGCATTTTAGGCCATGTGGGCACAGGCCTTATTGACTCTCTTATCAGCTTTACTCAGAATCTTCACATGGTCTTTTGCTTGTTGACAGGAATATTTCCTTCCTGAACTGTATGCTAGCTGAACGTTGCCATGCTGCTTATACTTGCATATAACTGAGCAGATGAACATTGCCCCTTCAGGCCTCTGGAAATTGAACCCAAGGAAGGACTTGACTTGTGGAGGTTCACAATTTTCTTCTTAATATATTGTCTGGTTTATTTAGATATTTTTCATGATGTCACACAAGGAAGGAAGTATGTTGGAGGTTTGCAAATCATTTAAAAGCATGGTTAACCTGGTGTTTGTAAGCTTCCTAATTTGATGAAAGTAATTAAACATCTCTCACAGGATTTGGATATTTAGCAGAGAGAGATCATTTTGGTCATCTTTACTGACCTTAAACAGGAAGAGTTTCATCTTATTTAAGGTTATGTCTTTTTTTTTTTTTACAATGTATCTAAATGTCTGGTTTCATCTGTTTATACAAAGGCAGAAGAAATTTAAAGCTGTAATAAAATGAGTTTAGCTTAAGATGGCTTTACATGCCTTCTCTCCCATCCTACTTTCACAGTTAATGAAGATCTTTACTGCAGCTCACATTGATGAGTACAGAGTGCTGCACTCTTTCTAATTATAGTGAATCCAAGATTAACTGACACTGAGCCAAATTTAATTAAACAATTCTGCTATCTTCTTTGATAATCTTGTTGACTCGAGCACAGAGATAAGCAGGCATGGCCCTTCCTAAATAGGGTCTGAATAATAATAATAATAATGATAATAATTTACCCCAATAGACCTGAGATCTTTCCTTCACTCTCCTGCACAAAGTTGAAACACACCAAACTGTTCTTCAGGAAGACTGGTTTGAGATAATGAGTCAGCTGTGCCTGCAACATATGAGTGACAGCCATCTGATTTGTTTTGTTTCCCAGACTCCATGAAGTCCTGATGGACCTGCAGAATAAGCAGCTTCAGCAGCTCACAGAATGGTTGGATGTCACAGAGGCCCGCATCAAGAAGATTAGCTCTCAGCCACTGGGTCCTGACCTTGAGGACATCAAGCACCAAGTAGAGGAGCATAAGGTGAGCATCCCCTGGATTTCGTTTCATTTTAAATATGTATTTCCACACCTTTATATAAGAGACAAACATAAAAGTTCCTCATATTTGTGTACTGGATGAAAACTGATAAATGGTTTTTACAAAATTTACAAACAAAAATATAAAAAGTTAATGCATTATTCCTAATGCAACCCTAAATAAATTTCAGTTGCCATCAGGAGTCAAATAACTGAATATAGTTCACCAGTTTGCTTGGCCTATATGAAAAACACTATGAGAGGTTAAAAAAAAAAAACTAACATAACACATCACCCTGAGCTACTGTAGAGGATTAGGGCCACTAAAAAAATGATCAGAATTTTGACTTTTTTCTTAGAATTTTGACTTTAAACTCAGAATTCTAATTATGTATCAATCTATGTCAAAATCCAAACAAATAACCAAACATTCTAGGTGTATGTCAGTTATATTGTTAGCATATCAAAACAATCACATAACTTTCTTCCTTGTTACAGGATTTGAAATCCTGCACTTTATCCACACTGAATGCCAATTTAACAATTGTAACAATTCTGATTCTGAGGAAAAAAAGTCAGAATTCAGAGTTTAAAGTTAGAATTCTGAGATAAAAGCCAGAATTCTTTTTTTTTTTTTTTTTTTTTTTTTTTTTTTTTTTTTTTTTTTTTTTTTTTTTTTTTTTTCCCCCCCACTGGCCTTAATCCTCTTCTGTACTGATCACATCAATCCTCACTGTGAAACATGGCAAAGGTGGCTTCATGCTGTGGAAATACGTTTCTTGACCAGGGACAGGATTGCTCACCAGAATTGATCGGAAAATAGATTAAGCTTTTGTACTGTATTAAGAGAGGGACCTTAATATGTTATTTGGATATGGCCTTATATCCTTCTCAGATTAATCAGCAGTTCTTCCCTATGATATCTGATGACATCTTTCCTTTTTGTCAATGTACTGACACATAACTTAATTTTTCAAATCAAAAACTGAAAAGGACTGCTTTAATAGCGCTGCTGACTGTTGATGATTATACATTTGAGAAATGCATTTGAATTAAGGCTGCGGCATATTAAGAGAACCCGCAATATGTGATATCGGGGAATGTAACTATATCACCTGCACTGAACAAATACTTGGGTGTTCATATTGATCCTTTGCAACTATGTCACTTAATCACTTTGAGGCGGCATGACGGACGTAAGAAGTGAGGGACGGGAGTATCGAACAGAGCGACTGTAGTTGTTTTTGCCAATATAGCCATGGGGTCTACTTGTTCAAGTTAAGCTGATTTGTCTGTGGAAGTAGCACAACTACAGAACATTTCCAAAATTTGTCCCATTCTCTCACTCTCAGACACCAAAAAACTGGTCCATGCCTTTGTCTCCTCCAGTTTGGACTACTGCAGTGCACTTCTCATTGGGATTCCTAGCAAGAGCCTGCAGAGGCTCCAGTACATCCAAAACTCTGCAGCAACGATCCTGATAAAAGTGCACAAATGTGACTATATTACTCCCATCCTCCATTCTCTTCACTGGCTTCCCGTTTCCACCAGGATTGAATACAAGATATCCCTCCTCACACACCAGTGCATTTATAGACATGCCTCCACCTATCTCAAAGAACTGCTTAACTCGCAAAACACAACTCATTCGCTGTGCTCCACCCATTCAAATCTTCTCAGTATGCCCAGAACCAAACTGAGGACCATGGGAGATGGGGCCTTCTGCGCTGCCGCACCACGTCTATGGAATGCCCCCTCCCCGGCACTCTGAGGTCACCACAGTCCACTGACTGCTTTAAGAAGGGTCTTAAAATGTTTCATTTTAGCTAAATTTTTGGTTCTCTTTCTTAGATGCTTTATTTTAACCTTTTAAATTAATTTTTTTACATTGCAATTGCTTGTTTTGTTTTTAGCCCTTTGAGATCTTAAGATGAAAAGAGCATTATAAATAAAATGCAAAAATGGCTTCTTGCTGGCACACACTGTTCTGGCATTAAGACTACTTGATTGTAGGTTCCTTAATGACTTTCTCACCTTACCATCTCTTTACCCCCTTCCCTGTTAGGCTGAAAAAAAAATGAATATTACATGCATAAGGAGCCTAAGTGAGTGGGATATGAATAATTATTAAACACTTCCAGACCAGACATGTTGATCTGCATATTGCATATACAGTGATACTGTAATAACGATAAATCTGCTAAATATTGTGCAGCAATATTTTGAACAGCAGCACCTCACTGTTATGTACCTTGTTAATTCCAATAAAAAGCAATAAAGCTGGACTGTTTCATTCTTTTTTGTCTGTAATGTGGATTTTAACTTTCATTCTGTTTTATCTGCCTTGTTTTTGCTCAGCTTGTGTTTTCTTTAATCCAATTTAAAGATCAAATGGGTACTAAATTATTTTTTCATTACAGAACTCTGTGCTTGCGTTTTAATTTGACTATGATTTTTAGGGTTCAAAACAATTCCAGTAGGGGCTCTTGGCTGTTAGTATTTTCACTTTTTTAAATTTGGCTGTATTTATAAAAAATGTTCCGTCATCCCAGCTCTAATCGCAGTGTGAGGCTGTGCTCTCCAGCTGTGTTAAATGGATTTATCTGGCACTTTCACATGCCTTTGAAACCTAAGCTTCAAATTAGCCTTCTGTGTGTAGAACCGCTCTGTGTTAAACTATCACTTAATGTACATTTTTCCACATTTTTTCAAAGGATAAAGTTTTCTCTCCATTCTAATTGTGAAATAGCACTTCCCAAGTCAAAAAGGACAATTACTCAATCTCATGACATATAAAAGTTATTTCTTAGCACAACACCATTTTCTTTAGCTTTGCTATAGCTTCTGTTGTGAATCCAAATAAGCTGATCTTGTTGACAGAAGGATCATTATGCTGTGTTTTCCCTTGGAGAGGTATTAGCTAAATGTTCAATCCTGATTCTAAGTAGATGGACAAAAAAAAGATGCAAACTAAAGTCAGGAAGTAAAACAAACCCCACAAGTAGTTGCAAGTTGCAGATTTGTTGAAAATGAATCATTTGATTTTCTAAGTGCCAACTGGTGGTGGCAGACAAGTTAGGAGGCATGATGGTAAAGGAAGATAAAGCAGGTAGATGGAGGAGCATTTCTGGTTGATGAAACTTCAAGGGACTTAATGCTATCCACACTCTCTGTTCCATGGTCCCTGGTGCTCAGGCCTGTGAGTTTAATTTCTGCCCTTGAGAAATCAATGATTATTCCCTTCATTTCATCCAGATTGAGCTCAGGATTGTTGTTTCTGATTCACCATTCCCACGAATGAGTGCCACTACTGTGGTGTCATCCGCAAGTTAATTCATCAGATTTTGCTGATGTGTGGATGTAAAGTTATGTGTTAGCAGCATGAACAGCATCAGACTAAGTACACAGCCCTGAGGGGCCCGAGTGCTTAGCGTAACAGGGTGGTATTATACAAGGCAATACGTCAGCCAAATTAAAGCCAGTCAACATTAAAATGACTAATGTATAACTAAGAAAGTTAAGTAATCTTAAGTTAATGAGGTTAAGTCATGATCTGTTCAACAGATATTTTAAGCTAATTTTATACCCTTCAAACCTTTCTACCTTTTTTTTTATGGCTGTTTCAGATTGAGCAGTCGTTATTCTTACCTAGCTCAGAAAAATACATTCAAAACTCAACTCCTTGAGGATGTTGCAAAGTCTTTAAAAGGCAAGTTTGTTTATGTGATCAATCCTATAAACTTTTAAATGCACTTGAACAGAGGATGTCTTAGTTTGGATTACTTTTCATCTTTCAGCCACATTTGTATTGTTTGGTTTTATAAGTGTCAGATGCTTGTCACGGAGATCGAATGGTCATGGAGGTGGAACCCAAAACGGTTGAGAGAATAGGCTGAAGCTGCTTTAATTTTTTGTGCAACAGAATAACCAAACCACAGCAACAACCATATGAACAATGAAAGACATACTGCCTAAATACAGGTGGGAGAAAATTGGGAGAAACCATTATAAGGGATACACAACTGCAAAGTGATAAACAAACAAGAATATTTACATTAAATGAACAGCTAACAAAACAATACATTTACAAATCAAAATAAACAGAACATATTTTAATTTAATCCCAATAATTACTCAAAACTTAACATAGAAAACACAGTAAGGTACAACCGTACACCATCCCTTGTCAATTTCTTGATGGTGCAGCCCCAGAACTAATAACTGCACAAATGTTTTGCCCTTACACACCTGCTAGGAGAGGGAAATGGGAGAGGTGAGTATTCGCAACAAAATGAGCTTTAATATTTTACTACTTTAATATGTTTTCATTTTATGCAATTATAGTTTAAACAATCATTAAATACTGAAAAGCTAAATGATCAATCTAACTTTTTACAGAAATTCCAAGATGAAGCCTGTTAAACAAGCCACAATCCAAACAAAACTCCTGCAGTCAAAATAAACTGAATTCCAAACCCTTATGCTGGAATGCATCCATAAAATATAAATGTAACAATGGCTCCAGTTCAGGTGAAAATAAAATGTCTTGTTTTACATGTCTGCAGTTTTTGGATGTAACAGATGCATAACTTTCAAAAATGTTAGTATTGTCTCATCAGTCCACAAATTTTCCAAAAAGTCATTTGGATAATCAAGAAATTTTATGGCAAAAGTGGGAAGAGCCCCTTTGTCTTCATTTTGTTCAAAAATGATTTTCACTTTAGAACTCTTCAACTGAAATGTTGGGTTATTTGACCTCCTGGAAAAGTTGTAGATCTGCTCTTGAAGAACTTTTGGCAGGTCACACTGCCGGGCGTTTTGTTGTTTTTGAGATCTTTTAGCCTCCTTTATGTTGCCAGACAGGATGTGTTCAAATGATTTCTTAATTCTACTGATATGCCAGGTTTCAGGCCTTCGTGAGGTTCGTGAAACTGAACTGATTTATCTGATCTAATTAAATCAGAACATTTAAAGACTACATTTTGAGATTATTTATTCGGGGTGTTTTTGTCTGCTAATGACATTTTTTGATGATCTGAAACATTCAGCTGTGTCAACATTGTAGAAATAGTAGAAAACTGTAAAGGGGCAAATACTTTCATAGCAACTGTTTTCTACTGGAACTGTTTTGAGATGAAAATTTGACATTATGAAACTATATGTAGTTCATTTTTTAATCTATGTTTTTGTTTCTTTTGCAGCTCCTCCAGGAGGACTTGGAGTTAGAGCAAGTGAGGGTGAATTCTCTGACCCACATGGTGGTGGTGGTTGATGAGAGCACCGGAGACAGCGCAACTGCTGCCTTGGAGAGCAAACTTCAGGCAAGTAAACACAACCACTTCGGAGAGGATACATCCCTTAGGTTCCGCCTTGTAACCGGATGGGGACCATTATATCAGAAAACATGAAACTGTATATGTGATGGCTTTTACTCTGTTGTCCATTGTTGTGTCACATTGAGCTTCTGTACTTGCTCATCAGTGAGGAAGATAAGGAAAAAATTTACTTCGTCATGGGATCAGACGAGGCAGCTTTGTTGGAATCAATCGCAGAATTTAAAAACGAGCACTCTGTTGCGCTACATTTACATGACACCTGCTGTCTGGAAACTGCCGGTATTTTCAGATGTTGACTGGGGATAGGTTCTACGTTTAGATGGCACCGTCAAGTCACCTTAAATCTGCTATAGTTGTCATGCCAGCCACTGTGATTTTTAGCATGTCGTCCAAATGTGCATGCGCTTTTGACCCTTAGCTTTCGTGCTCATGTAACACACTTATATTCCTTATCAGAAGTTGTGTTAAACAGAACAGATTAAGTAGCACACAGTACAATGCTATCTATCCGTCATTGTTTCTGTTGTTATCCATCCGTGCATGCTTAGAACAAAACCTGCAGCCATATATTCCGATTATGTTTGCGTTCACACCTTTGGGGTAATACACATCTCCGCTGGGGGTGTTCCTGAAAACTTTCAGTCTGAGACAAGGTTTCAAAAAAAAATGCTGGCGTGAGAGACTGATCACTGGAGACGTGTAAACAAGCAGCTGGATCACAACAGAAATGTTACAGTTTCCCTGAAAACCAAATTTGTGTAAACAGGACCTTGAGAAAAACCAGCAACAGACTAGTGGAGAGAATAAGCAGTCACTGCAACAGCAATGAACCAATCAACGACTGACCGGCCAGGAACCACAGCTCTCAGGGTTCCAAAAGGAGTAGGGTGGAGCATAGCCATAAGGGCTAATGCAAAGATGTTGAAAATGGGTTTGAGCCTTGATCAGGCCCTGCAGTGCAAAAAGACCTTATTACATCAATGTGGCCTTCCTACTCTGATGCTGGATGCAGAGTTGATTTAATGAAGTCAGTCCCACAATTAGGATTCTGTCTTAAGATATCTTTTTTGTAGAGCAAATCTGCCCTGGCACATGTAGGCAACCAACTTCTTTGAATAGCATGACTGAAATACTAAGACAGGATATGTTTAAAAAAATAAAAAAAGTGTTAAAATCACTAAGGGGTTGTTAAAGTCATGAGTCATGGGCATTACCAATGATTTATTTCAATATATGGGTCGTTGTCACTTGAAGAACAATGCTGCTGACATTAGTGGTTAATGATGAAGTATTAATGTACTAAAATAAAATATTAATAATTAATGTAAATGTAAATTTTTTTATTTTGCACATTTCAAAACAAAGTTGACCATAATTCTCCACAAGATTAGAAAGCAGTGAAGATAAAATAAATTCAGTGAAGTTGATGCAATAAAATGAAACAGCCCTAAAACAAGCTATAAAACTAAAAGCTGATGTAAAAAAGTGAGTTTTCAGGTGGGATTTGAAAGCTTGTATGGACTCTGCAGTGTTAATATCCAGTGAAACTAATATGTAATTAATACTATAAATATTAGTAATTTCTGTTGTGAGCTTAGCAGACTTTGGCTGTATTATGTTGGCTTGGTTTTTTACAAAATGAAAAGTGAGTAGAAAAAGTTTCCCTGTTGTGCTCTAAATAGTTATTGCCAGCAAGATTGTCCTGTACATATATTTTTTGTAGATTTTGCTTGTTAGGTTTTCTCTTAGCTGTAAATCAAGAGTGGGGAGAGGTAATGGACATTGTTGTTTATCTTCATTTTCTATGCTTCACTTCAGCTCAACTTCAGCTATCCTTGTTATAGTCTACACAGTGCGAAGAATAAGACAGAATTATGCTACAACTCCAGCCTTTAATTTTCACATCACATTGTTACTGCTGCTATAATTGGAGCATGATGTCTGGGTGGAAGTACCATCACACAGATGGCTGTCTTTGTTCAGGCATGGCTTCTTCAAGCCTGTTGCTGTCAGATTTATTAAATGGATTATTGTTGTTGCAATGTTGACTTGCAAAGACATTATTTTGTTTTGCAGCTTCTTGTTTTTGACTTTGTTTCTTTTGTTTGCTGGAGTACAGTCAGAAAACCTTATGACTAAGACATACATTTGTGATGAAGTAGTTTGCTATACCACAATTCTGTGCTGATAATTCGTTTTAAAATGTTACGTTATTATGTAGTTTTACTTTGTTGGTTTTTTTTTTATTATTTTGATCAAAATTAACTCTGAACAAAATATTTTAGTTATTCATAATAAAAGATAAGATTATAGGAAATATTATTTGATCATATGGGTTTCAAGTTTAATAAAAGCGAATTTTTCAAAAGAAAACATATTTTTACAATCTGGTCAGTTACAATTGTAGAGACCACAAACACTTCAAATGTGACATTTTACGAATCTTTAACTGCTTTCTTCAGCTACTTTGAAAATATCCTTGGTGAATATTTTAAATTTGCCAAGCAACCTCTTATCTCATGCCAATGGTAATTCTGAATTCTAAAAATGTGTTTAAGATTTTATAGTCCTGAAGTATTACGCTCAAAGGAATTATCCAAATTTAAGCAAATACACATTGCTTGAGAATGATGTTATTCTATGATTAGAAATTCAGAAATGCTTTTTGAGTAATCCACACCTAGTTAAATTTAAATCGCAAATCATGTGTTAATCTCCGAATAAAACTTTATTTTTTTGAATGAGGAAATAGGAAAACTTCTAAGACATTGGGCTACAACCAGTGCCGATACATTTATAAATATCCACAAGATAATAAAAAAAAAAAAATCTATTCTTAATTGCCCGCCAGTATTTTTGACCAATAACACTGCATATCCCATAATGTACCGCAAAAGTTTTTGGGGCTCAAGCACTAGCTAGTCTTGGGAGAGTCAGATGGAACAAGGAAACTTAAGACATTTTCTATGTAACGATGAACCAGATCAGCCAGGCACAAGTGGACATTTTTAAACAAATCAGCTCACATGATGTGAAACATACAAATAAACATTAATCTTGTTAAGCCCATGTCTGCTGTTTAAACAAACAAAAAAATAGCAGGCTATGTGACCATGTCTCTCAAAGTTCACTTTTGACTGATTGGTTGCTGCTTGTGATTTATCTTTCCCCAGAAACATTAGTGCAAAATGGTTTAGAAACGTCTATTAAAAAAAAAAATTAATTGCTGCCACTTAAACAGCTGTAACGTCTATGATATCAGATCCCTTATCTTAAAGTAAAAAGGTATTCAGATAATTTATACAGTGCCTTATTTTCCCACCAAGTGTTTTATAATGGCCAGAAAGGCTTAACATAGTCTGTTATTTGCAAAAATTGTTACACAAATAAAGTTTATTGCTGTGGACATACTGTAGTCTTCACTGTAAAAAAAAATAGAAGACCTTTGTTTGTTTGAATGTTTAAAGGTTTCTCAAGCAGTATTCACAGGTTTAAAGCTAGTTACTGTTTTATAATGTTGGAGTTATCTGCTACAGATAAGATGTTTTTGTGAGAAGCATTCAATCAAGATATAAAAGAAGTATGACTAAATCTTATTTAACTAAACTATTTCAGCCCAGTCACTTAAACAGAACAGTATTTCTTTCTTGTGAGGTGATCAGGCTCACTTAGATTGGGAATGATGTCAGGGGACTGGTCCAAAAGAGAGGTTTAATGCAGTGGTGGCTGGTGAAATTTTTTTTTTTGGTGTGGCTGATGTGCCAACAGATTTCCTTTCCTAGTCCAATATAAGGATTCAAATGATCAACAGGAAAATAACTACAAGTCCACAATAATATAACATTCTTCATACAGCTAAATAACATAAGGGGTTAAATTAGCTAAAAGTAAAAGGTCTGTTCCGTTACTTGCAAAATATAAAGAATTTAATTCTTAAATTAGTGTCAACAACTAACTCTGAATCAGGCTCAAAAGTGTGAAAAACACCAAATTAATGTATAATTATCCAGAGGTTTAACTCTGAACAAATAGGCTAAATTCTATTAAAACTGTAGAGAATCAACTAATGACACCAAGCGGCAGAGGCCTTCCTACCCAAAAGAAATAAAATACAGTGGTATAGGATGAAATAATCATGGCTACAAACATCAAATTAACACTGAAATCAGAAAGACTTAACCAGGTTCTGCTGGAACCACAACACCAAAAAATCCCCATGCATTTATTCAACAATCAGGTTATCAGCAAAATCTAACAGTTATGAATGTTCATAGATCTTAGTCAGTCAGGACTTCAGCTCTTCCTTGTACACCACCACTTCAGAATGGCCATCTGACCCATAAAACATTATATCAATCAAACATGAACATTATAACAGCAGCAGAAACTCAAAAAGGCTACATGAGCATCCTCATTATCAATAGTTTTTAAAAAAGAAATCTAACATTTATCCAGAGCAGCATTAGCATCATGCAAAGCAGAGCAACAAAAGTTTCAAAAACACAACAAAATTAGTAACTGATTATCAGCAAAGAACAAATGACAGCAGCTGATGAACGAAAAAATAAACAATGAAAAAGAGCAGAGCAATATGGTAGATAGGTACAGGTCTGCCTAAAAAGTTGGACAGCTGTAACTGATCTGCTGCTGCTTGTTTTCGCACTAAAACTAGAAAAATTCAGCAAATCACCCCAGTTCTAAGTTCCTCATGATGGCTCCCTAAAGCTAAGAAAACAGACTTTAAAATACTCATGTTAGTTTGCACTGCATGGCTTAGCACCAAGATATATTAAAGACCTGTTGTCATATCAATCTTCCAGACCACTCAGGTCTTCTGGATCAAGTCTGTTTTGCATCCCCAGAGTCAGAACCAAAAATGGAGAAACAGCCTTCAGTTTTTATGCCCTACTAATCTGGAACAAATTTTCAAACTACTGAAACTGCTGCTTTTAATAAATTTTAATTAATAAATGAAACACCGATTAATTCTTGTCTGGATTGCTGTCTTTTTTTTCGTGTAGAGCACTTTGAACTACCTTCTTTGCTGAAATTTGCAATACAAATAAACTTGACTATAGACAGGCATCCACTATTAAGAAATGTACAAACTGCCTTATGTTTAAACTCAGGGAGGATGCTTATCATGTGGGCTGACAAATCTAAAAGTATATTTTTTAGCCTGCCCATTAAACGGATGGATATAAATCTTAACCTGGAATCAAAAATGACAGTCTTTGAAGTGAGATAATAAAATTGATGCAATACAGAAGTACCAATTTTGTAACATTTTAAGTGACAAAAGGGCAACAAATGGCATTGTTACAGTCAGTGTTCTGCGTGTCCGGTGTTTTTTCTTTGATTTTCTTTTCCCCTACATCCAATATAAACTTTAGAGGAGCAAGAAGCAAAAATCAAACAGCATCTCTGACAGCTGAAAAAAAAAAAATTCATCTGGCATGTCAAAGTATGAACCAATTACCCTTTCAGGCAACATGATGAAAATTTTACACTGCCTGAGGGAAAATATCTCAAAGAGAATTTTATTGCAAATATATACTCTGATCGAAGATGGCTATGCTTTGTGTGTGTGAATGTGTGTGTGCGCAGGTTCTTGGTGACCGCTGGGCAGCTATTTGCAGATGGACAGAAGAGCGCTGGATTCTGCTTCAGGAGATTCTGTTAAAATGGCAGCATTTCACTAATGAACAGGTAAAATATATAAGTAGTTGTGACAACATCATTGAGGCAATGTTTTCATTTTATTACTCTATGCATAATGAGAATCAGTCAACTAAATCTCTCATTTTTACTGGCTTTCAGAGAAAAATTAAACTTTACAGAATAATTGAATTGTGTACACTTATTGGAGAAGCTATACAAATCAGATCATTAAGATAAATGTATACCTCACAAGAACTAGAATATAATTTTGAGTAGTAAAAGTACTTAACCGTCTATTTGTTAAATATCCATCAGGTGCAAAGGAGTTACTCTTGAGTTGAACTGCAAAATGCTGAAATTTCAATATGGACAAAAACTTATAGGAATGTTTGACACCCTGTTGAATCTATGCCAATGGAAAGTTAACACAGGTGTGAAGGCAAAAGGTGGCCCAACAGCAAGGTGTACCAACTAAAGTAGTCTGTAAGTGTGAATTTGTATAAAGGGGCCTTACATTTTACTATTTTTGTTGTATATCAATCCAAAAAATATCTCACAAAAAAAGAGGAAGGGTAAACATAATATAATTTTGTTTTATAAGATATCAAATAATTTCACCCTAAAGAATGTTATAAGTAAGATCATTAGAAGCTCATTTAATTTTACATACATGCGAATGATGAATGTGTGGTCATATCCAATAAATTAGAATGTGTTTCAATAAGGCTCGTTTGTCAGATTAAATGTACCTTTTGAAAATCATAACCTGTAAGCAGGTATTAAACATACATTTCATTAAGCTCACATTTCTGTACTTTATTGGTCTGATGCGATATTCTAATCCTTAATGTTTTCATTAGCTGTAATTAGAAAATCATCAGAAATAACAACGGCATCACTCTGTGTGTAATTAATCAAGATAATGTTTCATTTAATGAATTGAGTTACTGAAATAAATGAACTTCTCAATAATATTCTAATTTATTGCTTATAACTGTAAATAAACATCTTACAGCAGCTGTTTAAAAGCATTAAAATTCAGGTACCTAATTGATGTCCTTACCATATGCTTTAAAATGCATCCTTGTTGATTTAGACACAAGTACACAGCTTTAAACATGTGTTCACACCTTGCAGCCATGAGTTTCCTAAATTATCCAACCATACTTGCCAACTCTACATGTGAATTAATCAATTAATCGCTTGATAAATTAAAATGAGCTCATTAATTTAAATTCTGGAGATTAATATTTTTTGAATGGCAATTTTGTTTACAGAGACAACATAATCCTTTTTTTTTTTTTATTATAGTTTCAGTTGTGTGGTTGTTATTTCCGTTTTATTTATTGTTTTTGGTTGTCGTGTTTTATTTTTGGATATTTAAAATATCTTAGAAAATGACTAAATACAGAATGTGGAAAAAATGCATAATGAAGAAAATGATGGTAAATAAAAAGTTTACTAAATAAATACAAAAATGAGAATAGGTAATGAAATAAAGGCAACTAATAAAACAATAAAGTTGGAAATAAAATGGAAAATTACATAATAGTAATAATGTTAAGTGTTCTTTATGAAATTGAGATTTATTGGTCTTTGAGAGGGTGAACTTGCATTATCATGATCAATATATTACTTGAAAATGGTCTCAAAACAAAAATATTATTGTTTATCGCAATAATTCCTGGGACAATTTATGGTCCAGCAAAATTTGTTATTGTGACAGGCCATCTCAACTGAGGGGCACTGCAAATATGTAAAAGGTACTCTGTTCAGATAAGACCAAAATGTAACTTTCTGTTCTACACCCAGCACTGTTTGGAAGAAAACAAACATTGCACATGATCATAAATATATCACCTCTACCATCAAATATGATTGCAGCAGTATCATGCTGTGGGAATGCTTTTCTTCTGCAGAGACGGGGATGGATGGAGCTACAGGGCAAATCCTGGAAGAAAAGAGAGTTGCCACTTTGGTTGCAACAAAAGATGGTTCTAAAAAGTTTTGGCTCAGGAGCTCAATACAGATGCATTTTTATTTGTAAAACAATTTCTTTTCTGGGTGGTCTGTTAGTTTGGGAATGTAAATTAACAAAATGTGAAAGTTCAGATTATTGTGAATACTTTGGAAGGCAAATTCTGAGTGAATGAATAAACTGAATATATTCTGTTTGTTGTTATTCAAACTGTTAGTATCTGTTCAGTTTTTGGTGTGTAGGAGTGTTGCTTAAAAATATGCATGCATTGCGTTTCCACAGAGTGATCACAGCAAGTTGAACCATTTCTGCATGTGGTGCTGCAATCATGTACCAATCCCTAACTGAATAGGATTGAAATGACCAAACCTTTCATGGTTTATGTGCATCATCTTTTGCAAAAGCATACTTTTTAGGGAGAAAAAGGAAATGAAGTGGGTTAAGATATCTGATTTGCTCATTTTTTTGTAAGTAATAATTGCAACGTCTAAGATCATAGCATCAGATTAAACATGATTAACAAGACAGATTTAATTAAAATCCAAAAAATTGATTTGCATTGGAACTGCTTGCGTAATCTACTTTGTTTTCTGCCCCAGTGACTCATTTTTATCATTTAAAGTGAAATGTGCTTCAGCGTAATTATTATTTTTTTCATTAGCCCCATAATAAAATAGCAGGTTGTTGAGAAAAATTAGGACATCCCATTAAATTTTCAGTTTTACTTTAAGAAATCGTATTTTGATTATCTCTTGAAAGCAAATTATTTTAGTTGCACTTGAATGAAATAATGAATATTAACCTGATTTTATGCAATAACCATATAAGCAAAAATGTGTTTTCTAGCTGAGGAAAAAGTTTGGACACCCTACCGCCCAGTGTAGCCCCTTTAACTGAAAAAACCCCATATCAGTGAGATGCTCCTTGTCGCCATCCACCAGTCTCTGATGTTTGATGGGTCTCTTTTATGTTCAGGTGGTTTAAATCACCCCACATATCATTGACATCAAGATCTGGGCTTTGACTAGGCTCAGGTCTTTTAATTTCCTAATTCTCAGCCAATTCTCAGTGTTTTTACTGAAGTGGATCATTATGTTGCAAGGTCCAGTTCTGCATTAGCTTTCACTTCTTTTTACAAACAGTTTCACATTTTACTTAAGTACTGTCTGATACATGGTTAAATTCATGGTGGATGGAAAGATGCTGAGCTGACCAGGTCCTACTGGTGTCCAGAAAATTCAGTTTTGGGACTCATTTCTCTAAAGCACATTATTATGGAAGTTCTGGTCTTTGTCTACCTTCTCTGTGACAAACTTTAGTCTGGTCTAAATGCTTTTCTTAGAGAGCAAAAGTTTCCTCCTTGCACACCTCCCATGAAAGTGAAACGTGATGTCTTTTAGCATGTTGTGGTCCACTTTTGGGTGAACTTGCTGATGTTCTGGGCATGGGCACTTTGATCTCCACTTGTAGACAGTGGAGATCAAAGATTCTGTATAGTGGAAGGGCCAATTTCAAATACCTCAGATGTAAATCTTTATAAAAGGCAGCTCGGACAGCTCTTTGGATCTCACCATGGTATTCACTCTCACTTAAACAGTCAGAAGCACCAAAATAAATGTCTTGCATTAAATTTTGCATAAAGTTTTTATCAGTTGCTGCTATTATTGTTTAGGTTCCTTGAATTTGTTGCTATTGTAAAAATTATGTTTGAACATCCAAATGTCCAGATATGAAAAGACAATCTTTGGGTGTCCTCATTTTTTCACAACTGCATCAAAATGCTTTATTTTCTCTGAACCAGTAAACTTGTCTTTATTTCCTTAATTTTTCTTTTTTCTGGTCTTCTCACTTTTATCTGTTCTTGTACTTTGCAGTTTTAAAGCTGCAGTATGTAACTTTTGAAAAATGTTTTTTACATATTTATTAAAATTATCAGTATGTCATGACAGTATAATATAAGACAGATAATCAGTAAAAAAAAAAAAAAAAAAATCAAGCTCCTGTGCCTTTTCCCAGTGCTCCCAGTATTAATTGCAGAAATACACCACTTGGTAGTAGTGGCAATAGTGGCTCAAGGAGGAGATGGAGGAGCTTGATCTTTTCACAGATTATCTGTATCATAACATACTGTCACGACATGGTGACAATTTTAAAACATATTTTTGTAAAAGTTACATACTGCGGCATAACTTTAATACCTTAAATTATTTTGGCGTAATTTCTTCTGTTTCCTACCTTTGTTGACAGTGTTTGTTTGACTCCTGGTTGACTCAAAAGGAGGAGCTGGTTCGCTCCATTAAGACCTCCAACCTCAAAGACCAGGCAGATATGGCAGCCTGTTTACATCGTCTTTCTGTGAGTTTGTCACACCCCTGCATATTTAACATGTACATAAATACCCAAAAGGGTGTCATCAAATGTTTTGTCTGTGTATGTCTTTATTATCAGACACTGAAAGGAGAACTAGAGGCGAAGCATCCCACCATGGATAAGTTGTGCTCTATGAGCCAGGATCTGTTGTTCAGTGTCAAGAACAAGGAAGTAGCCTCCAAACTTGAGGCCAGATTAGACAGCTTTGCTCAGCGTTGGGATCGTCTGGTCCAGAGTCTGGAGATGAACATCTCTCAGGTACATCAGTTAAGCTTGGTTTTGGTTGGTTTATTATACAATGCAAATGAATTATTTTTGCATTTTTAACAATGATGTAAAGCAGCACTGATTTGCAGCAAATTTGAAACAAATCACTATGATCAGTTGTGTTTTTATTGCAGTAGACCCATTGGACAATATGGTCGTCACTCTGAGATTTCTCAAAGGCTGCCATAATTTTCTAATTCAGTATGTTCCATAACAGAGGTTGAGAGCACAAAAGGACAAAATTAGCTCCATTTAGCCATCCTGTTATCTGCATAGAAAATGTTTTCCCTTTAATTAGCTTCTTACACCTTTTCTGATTCTATTTACTTCATTTAAACATCTGTGACGCTGAAAGTAGCTAACTTCAGTGTTTATTAAAAGTACTACAGAAGCCCAAGCCTGATGTGTAAATTATGAATCACTTTGGTCAACTTTTGTTTTTAAATGGGCTATACATATAAATATGACATTAACTCTACCTGACCATCAAGCATATAATTTTGGCCCAACCCGGCTCAAATTGTGGACCATATTAGCCTTGAGAAAGCCTCTGCCTCCTCATCAGAGCAATCTCTCTGGGCTTCTTTGAATGGCTCCATCACCTCGTGGGGATGGGGGGCCTTTGGTTTCATCCTGTAGAGCATTGTTGCTGGTGTCGGGAGATGTCTGGGTTTGGGGTGTCTGTTGTTTGTCATGTTGGTTTCTCGATTCTCGGTTTTGTTTTATATTCTCTTTTTCAGCACGTGTAGAAACAGAGTTCTAGGGTGTATTCTTGTATTCTCTTTATTCTTCTTTCTCTCATCTATTCTTAAATCCCTCTTTCCTTTTCAACTTTTTGCTCCACCTCTTTTCCTTTCTTTTTTCTGTTTTTCCGTTTCTTTTTCATCTCTGTGTCCATTGCATTTAAAATAAACCCAAAGCAATTTTCAAATAAAGTTTTTATATGTATAATATATCTGTTAGGCTTCACCTTGGCACTCGGACAGCAATTCTGAGTGCCACACTGCCATAGAGGACACGTTACAAATAAAAGGATGCATGTATATGTTGAATTGAGAGGATGAATTTTCCACCAAATTCAAACTGGTGCAAGTACTGAAAGGTAAAGTGACACAACCATAACCATATAAGTAGAATCAAGCTGAACCTTTAAGCCTTAACTACTGAGCTTACAAATGGTCCAATAAAGTAGGGCCGAGCTTTGGCCCCCATAAGGGCCATCAGTCGACAGAAAGTACGTGGTTTTACCAGAAACGGTCCTAAATAGGAAACATAAACAAGTACCACACACACACCTGGACTGAAGACAAATCAGTCATTTCTTCCTGTCTGCCCAGCAGCAGCACTTTCCATCCTTTTCTCTTTTAATCTCTTGTCCATTATAATCAGTCAGATAATTAGTGTATTGACCTCTTCAGGTTGACATCTGGCTGTGAACACCTTCGTTTCCATGGCAGCATGGATCTTCCAGTAATTGTACTCAATGTTAAAAGCTCATTAGGCTGTACCTTGCTGAAATAAACATGCGCACAGTGACAAGAATACAGGGAATGCTCTAAATTAGATCTTGCTCACATCTTTATCTGGCCTTTTTCCCCCTCTCACCCACTGGTTTAAGGCTACCTGATACAGAACATGTTTATCTATAGCTCCACATTTACATCTATAGCTTTAGCTTCAGTTAAAACTTCAGTTTGGCTTGTTTGTCCAAATAAATTCAATTTCACTTTCAGCTTTCCTCGGCTGTCGGCACGACCAAGCAGTCTGAGATGACCCAGTCGGTCACAACGACCGTTACCAAGGTGACCACGAGGGAAAAGGTGTCAGCTTTCCGAAATACTCGAGAGTCACCACCGCCTCAAAAGAAGAGACAAGTGGTTGTGGATTCTGAGCTTAGGAAAAGGTGAGTGTGTGTCCAGACTCCTGTTTTCCAACAATTATTAGCTGCAAGACATTGTCTAACTTATGTGACCTGTTCAGTTTCATGCATCCTTTTCTGCTCTCCTATCTTAGCAGGTAGGTGATAATACTGATTATGGTTAGGTCTGGTGCCAATATTAGAATCTCATGAGTAGGGAATGTTCAGCCCCTCTTATCATGGTACCCCTTAATAAAATCCAGTGCAACAAACACAAGTCACCTAATTAGTAGTAGCAGCATTTTACTATTCTTAATGCTTTGGGTCTAAAATTTAGACAGATGTATTTTGCTTTGCAGCAACTAGTCCATTGCATTCCCCGTGTACTACTTCGTTATTTTCTTCAAACTTCTACATTTTCTTCGATCTTCTATGTATTTTACGTACGTTGTACATGTGTATAGTGACAAATAATAAATTCATTCATTTTTTTTGGGAATTCATGTGATAGATAAACACCAAGTAGCTTCTAATCGTAAAATGAGAAAATCAAACTTTTTGCTAGCATGCAACACGCTACGTGTTGCAGAAAACTAATACTGCACATCACCCTGAAGAAATACCCCTGCTGTGACACATGGCAGTGGGAGCATCATGATGTGGAGATACTTTTCTTCTGCAGGGACAGCGATGCCAGTCAAAGCTGATGATGTATGGAGCTAAAATTACAAGGCGCTCCTGGAAGACAACCTGTTATCTGACACTACTTCTTGTTGGTCTATCAGTTTAAATCCCACTTTGGTGTTGTACCAAAATCAAAGATAATTAAAAGGATAAACATTTTTGGAAAGCACTGCAAGGAATGACTCAATTTGAATGAAGTTTGGTACATATGCAGACATAGGTGGAAATCCCCCCCACCCCCCATAAAAGTGTCCCCCCAAAAATGATTGTAAACACAAATAATTTTTTTCATATATTAATATAGTATTGTTAAATAAAAGTACAACTCAAGCGATGCAAATTATAAGCATAAAATTTCAGGCCAATTTTCAGGTTTGGCGTGCCATTTTTCAACAGGCAGGGCTGCCAGCATGTCCGTGTTTGTTACACTGTTGCCAACAAGGCGAGTTTGTCACTATATTTAGTGACTTTTCAGACACCTCTAGCAACGTCTTTTCAAAAAAGCAACTGGCGACAAATCTACCAACTTTTCAGTATTTTTACAGTAAACATAACATAAATGTAGTTTTTCATGTTGCCTAATGTTTTGTTTTTTACCACAACTGTCACACTAAAATAAATCCCTGTATTTTATTCAGACAGCCTCAGTCACTGATTCACCTCCTCTACTGTAGTGTTTCTGATTTTGTAGTGAACTGTTTTTTTTTGGTTTAATTTGATAGTATACAAAACTGATTTATGTGGTGTAGGTTAAGGTAAAATGTTTACATTATTATATTTACATTATTAAATTATTAAAGTTTGTTTTGTAATTCTAAATGTAGAGTATTTTTATTGACTTTTGCCCACCCAAAGTAGATATTCTTTCTATCACACATGACCGAATATGCAAATTAAGTGATGACATCATCTAGCAACTTTTGAGACAGCCAATAGCTACTTCTGCAATAGATTTGGCAACAGGGGTTTCAGTATTTTTGTTGTTACACGATGTAGATGTTCTGTTTGACAGATATCTGATTTTAAAGTAAAAAATTGTTCAGTTTTGATTGTTTAAAAACTTGATACTAAACATTGTTCTGCTTCTGTGGGACCACAGTAATATGAAGGCATTTTGATGCTATGATGTCAACAGGAAGGGAATAAAATGCTTATAAAAATGTTTTATAATGGTTTCATTCAGCCAATCATTTTGCACAAGCTGAGGGCTCAACCCTACAAGGCAAGTCACAAAGGAGCAGGAAAGAGAGGTTGTTTTTTTTTTCCATGTCCCCTCCCAGGAAATACACTCTGAAATTTTCCTGTTCGTTGTCCCCCCCCACCCCCCTAAAAAAAGAAATTATATTTTCACCCTTGTATGCAGACCAGATATGCAGATGCAGAGTAGCACAATGTTAGAGGCAGCTACCAGAGCATCTGGCTGCCAGAGCAGTGAGGGAAAGTCAGTAGACAGAAAATGTTTTATAGAGGTATTAGACTGCATAAACAAAACAACAGATTTTGATAGGGTTTTATGGGTTCTATGGGTTTTATGAGCCTGTACTGTGCAATCAAACATGTTGGATATACAGAAATCACTGTTGGCCAACGTTAAAACCAAATGAGTTTGATTCAGAATGATGTTGTAACTCAAACTATACATTTTTACAAAGAATCATTATAGGTTTTAATGGGTCTGAGCAGCAAGGATCTCCTGTAGCTGTCTGTATTATACCTGCTTTGAAAAAGTCTCTGACGGAAGATAGTACAATTACATTTTTGTAGATGATAGTCGGGGTTGTTCATTATGTTCTTCATTTTATGAAGCACAATCATCTCTCGAGGTTCCAGAATAGTTCCAAAAACAGAACCAGCCTTCAATATAACCTTGTTCAGCGTTTTGGTCCCAACATATTAAGAAGGTTTTGGTCAAAGACAGACCACCTCACAAAGGATCAATAGAGAAGAGTCTCACCTGTCATGTTAACACCAATATTAGTCTCCAGCCTGTGTCATTATGGCCTGTGTCTCGACAGTTGGAATAAACCATAGTAAGATAATTTTTGGCCCAGTTGGCTCCATCATCAACTTCTACCTAGCTCCTATCTGCCAGTTAAAAAAAGCTTGGGACCCATTTACAACTTGAGCTACAACTACAGCTGTGTAGCTAGTACGGAAAAATATTTGTAGATCTCGATTTTCTTTTTTGTCTTTTCTAAAAGTTCCATCCAGCATCCAGTGTCTCTGTTTTTTAAAGTTCCAGATTTAACTACTATATATCTGCAATAACTTTACGTTAAAACTTTAACCTTTCAACGTATTAACTTAAATTTCAGTTCCACAGTCCCATCTAGATTCCGGAGATCTCCTACTATAGAGCTGTAAATAGGAATTTTTCAGTGTCATCGTTGCATTTACCAAAAAGCTGTAACTATAAACCTTTTTGTGCTTCACAACACAAAAGCAGCATTTACAGCAAATTGAACATCTGTCTGTTTTTTTTTTTTTTTTTTTTTTTTTTTTTTTTTTTTTTTTATGCATCTGACCGTTTGTGCAATCAGGTTTGACGTCGACTTCACAGAGGTGCACAGCTACATGACCCGTGGCGAGGCCATCCTGCAGAGCCCGGAGTTCTCCGTGTCGCGGAAAGATGGGAGCATTCAGGAGCTGCATGACAAAGTGCAGGTAAAAAATAAAAAAAATAATTTATTTATTTTTTTTTTTTTTAAACTGTTTAGTGCTGTTATGAGAATAATCCCTCACAGGGCTAGATTCTGCTGAGATCTGTGCAGCTGGAATACCATTACCCAGCTGGGTCAGGAATAGGTTTTACATCTCATTTAACGGTCAAACTTGAAACAACTATTTGAACAGTAATTATGCAACAAGATAAAGTGTCAAACTTTGATTAAGTGTCATCCAATTTAGTTTAATTGGTTGAAGTACTTTTTGCTTAAAATATGAAAAACATCCTTAATGTGAAAATAGTATAACTCTATGTATGTGATGTTTATCCACGCAGGAGTTGTCTGCTGGCTGGAAGTAAAAACGACAAGGAAGGTGATAAAATAGGTGAAAACCTTTAGGGAAGTTGTAGAAGTGAAGAGTGAAGTGGGTAATGGAGTGATGTAGCGACATGGAGGAGACAGACCTCAGCTTGAATGTGGGATATTATCAAATCTACACTCTAAAGATGATGAGGTCTCAAATAAGAACACAGATGGTAATTGACAACACCTCTTAAAACTGTGTCTCAAATTACCAAACCTAATGTCCCGAATAACTAAACATTCCCTTGGTGTGTCAGCCACGGTAACGGGGTGAGCAATGCTTCATGGAAGGTCATAAAGACTTTGTTTTCATCACAAAGTGAGTTGGCACAGTGAGTGCTCTAACTTAAGACCTTCACAACAGCAATAAATAGTATAAATAAGTAAAAAACATGGTTGGTTGCTGTCTATCCACGCTCAGAAGAGACTATAGTAGCTTCCTTATAAAGTGGCTATTGCTCCATTTTTTTTTTTTTTTTTAATTTATTTATTTTTTTTTTTTAGTGTTCAGCATCTTTACTGCCTGGAGAATGAAGCAGTTTCTTAGTTTGATGGTGGTGGCATGGATACGTTGGTACATCCTCCCAGATGGAGGGAGGTTGAAGCGGCCATGTAGGGACTGGGTGGGGTAGCCAAGAATTTTTGGGGCTTTTTAGGCCAGTTTGTTTGTGCTTTTTTAAGTTAAGTTTAAGTCACAGATCCTTTAATATGGATTCAATCCATAATGCAGCATAGTGTCTCCTCTTAGAATCAGACAGAACCTTGTAAACTGAACCCAGAAAACTGCAAAACAAGCCGAAACACTGAGTTCCTTTACATCACTGCTAAAAACCCACCTGTTTAGAGCTGCCTTGGATTAGTAGTAAGTGGAACAATATTAGATCAATATTTTTGAATTATATTTGCTTGATCATTTGGATGAATATTTTCTTGATGATCTTTATGATTTTGATGTATTGATATTTGAAATGTGCTACACAAATAAACTTGACTTTTAAGTTTTGAAGTAATACAAACAATTGTTGAACATAACTTTATTTAAAACATATACATATATTGGTCTTTTATGAACTTACGCCAACCCGCTGTCATTTATCACTGTGTTGAAATGTCCAAGTAATAAACAAGATGTAGAGGTTGCAAAGTAGCATGGACTAGAGATTTGGATGAAACTAGACTTTCTAGATGTCCGTCATTTTGACTGATAATCTGTTTTTATCTGTCAGTTTTTAAAAGTTGATCTGAAAAAGATGATTTTGAAAGTTGATCTGTAGGGTGAATCCGAGCTACTGCCACACTATGAACTGGAATTACAGGCGCCATTTAAGCCAAAGTTTTGAAATCAGGGAACATTTCTCCATTTGAAGCGATCAGAAGTGACAATAACTGAAGTGACAATAAGAGGGGCAGCAAAAGGAAATCCTGCAAAATGCACTCTTGCACCAGACGCACTCCAAAGCGTCCTGTAGATAACTCTTCAACGCCCTGTCAGCTCCCAGATAGCAAGTTACATTTAGTTCAGTGTCCAGGTCAGAGATGATACTCAGATGGGATTTTTAAAGTTTTTTTTTTTTTTTTTTTTTTTTTTTTTTTTTTTTTTTTTTTTTTTTTTTTTTTTTTTTTGATTGATTTAGTTACCTCCGCGCTATACTATGTGTGTAAAATGTCTGCACCAAGTGGCCGTGTGTGAATTGTAATCAGTCAAAATTACGGACGGCCTTCAGATTTTTCCGTCACTATCTATTTGTTTATTTATTTTTTAAATGGTCAAGGCGATAAACATTCCGTTACTCCAAGACCACTGGTTTGGACATTGAAATTTTGCTGGGTTTCGTGCCTTAACTAAGGCACTTACCAATGGATGGGAAAGTTCCTTTAGCAGTAATTGATTAATGAACATCCCGGGTACTTTTAATCATTTTTTTGCACTCTCTTAATCCATCCTGTTCCAATTATAATCAACTTGGCAACATATGCACACCAGTTTTCAGACTTTTTATTATAAAAAAAAAAGTACTATCATGCACTACTTTGTGTTGGTCTGTCTCATAAAAAGAAAAACTTTGAAGTTAGTGGTGTTGGATAGCAAAATGTGATAAGGTTGCAACCATCTTCTGTCATTAAATACAGTTACAGCTCTAATGTTGGCAATCTTCGGTCAGTCAAGCCTCTTCATGTTGTTCTGATGTTCAGCTTCTCTCTTCCTCTGCTACACCAAATCCCTTCTCCCGGTTCTGTCTGTTTGCCACAGGCCATAGACAGAGAGCGGCCAGAGAAGTACAGAAAGCTTCAGGAGGCAACACGCACGGCGCAGACGCTCGTCGAGCAGGGTACTCGCACTCTCACACACAGGCATGCACACCCTGTCTGTCCCCATGGCAACGCCTTCACCTGTCCCACCCTCTCTGCTAGTCTCCATAGAAACAGTGATGGAGAAACACACAGAGAAAGAGGACAGAGATGGATCTTTTTGTGTCCTCACCTCTGTCCTTGTGTAATTGTTGACATCGCTGAAAGCAGAGATCTCACTTTATAGTAGTCTCTCTTTCCAACATTCTGCCAGACAAAACAGGACACTTTTAAAAGTCTTCAGCCTACTATTTATTTTTTTTTTACCACAAACAAATCTAAATGAACAGAACAAAAAGATTTAACACATCTCTAAAATTTTGATAAGTTTGACAAAGATGAGTATGTCAAAAAAAAAATTTTTTTATTTTTAGTATTGTATTTTGAGCCCAATTGTGAGGACGGTGGTTGTTGCAAGAAAAAATAACATTGCAAGAAGACAAAACCTATGTTGCTAGCACAGACACTTGCATGAAGTGGTTGTAATTTTTTTTTTTTTCCATTAGCATCCCAAAAAACTTTATTTTTGTTGTTGTTTTGGGCAGAATTACTTTTTCACAAATGGCCATGTTGGGTTGGATAGCTATTGTCTCTTAAGGTTAAATACAAAGTTGTCTTGTATATGTAGGCATTAAAGGGGATGAGATCAGATGCCTGTTATTAGTTTCCTTTTCTAAACATTCCTATCCCCTCCACCTCTCTGCAGAGGGGAGCCGTGCAGATGACATTGCTCAGGCAGCAGATCAGCTGAACCAGCGCTGGGCGGGATTCTGTGTTCTGCTGGCAGACCGGCTGACATGGCTAGCTTACCAGACAAAGGTACACGCCTGCATGTACATCCTGCAATTCTACAGCTCTACAAATCACGACATAAGGAAAATTATTTACTAGGTTATAAAATTATTTAGGTCTGTATTCACATGTTCAATAACAAACAACAGATTCCACACTGTATTTATTAAAGGTGTGAGTTCATACAATGTCCAGGTGGAACGATTTCAGCAATGGTCTTAGAAAACCAGTTTATGCTTCTTGTTAATTTAGGAAGGGTTATAAGTCCATTTCCTCACTATTTAAAAGACAGAGTAATTCACAAGTACAGAATAACTATTGCAGCTGGCATTCCTCCCAGTAGTGGATCTCCTAGCAAACTCAGCCCAATTTCAGACCTTAGATTGCTCAGAGATTTAAAAAAAACCCCAACACTTCCATCTCAGACTTTGCAGTCCTCAGTTAGCATGTTACATGTTAAATTTCACAACAGCAGACTTGCAGAAGACTGAACAAGTAAAACTTTAGACAGGATTCCAGAAAAAAATCTCTTTTCTGAGTTTGAATGGGTGAATATGGCTTGAGTGTAAAGTGGTTTGAGTAGTCAGTATGAATATGATTTATTCAAATTTACCATATGGGCTTGTTTTTAAGTGAAAAGACTCCTGAAGTCATTGAGCTGACTATGAACTCCTGTGTATACCAAAGTATTATAGAGTCAAACGTGAGGCCATCTGTCTGACATCTGAGATTTGACCCAAACTGGGTCATCAACAGGACTTTGATCCTAAACTGTAGGAAATCTACAGCAAAATTGCTGAAAAAGACCATATGTGTTGCAATGGTCCAGATGAAGTACAGACCTAAAGGCAACTGTTGAGAAACGGAACTAAACCAATGCAACAGCGGCATCAGCAACTGGTAAAGTCATAGAAGCAACAACTGCTGAAAATACTTCTGCTAATTATTGTTCCACAATATGGTTATTGATGGGGTGTACTTAGTTTTTCACTCTTCACTTTTCCATTATGACTTCATTTTTGTTAAATAATGTCTATGATTTCAAATGATCTTAATCCTTATATTTTGTATGGTCAAAAAAATGTAACTTTCTATTTGCCAGAATTGTAACCAATACATCCACACATTGCTCAAATACCAATACAAAACATTTATTATTATTATTATTATTAATCTACTAATTCAAAATAAATTCTTGAAAAGCTAGTTCCTGAAAAACTATGCACTCATTTTGTAAAAATTATATTGCAAAGTAGCTTTATTTGTATGGCACATTTTACAGTTTCAATGTGCTATACATGAAAAAACAAAACCGAAATTGAAAACATAAAATACATCAAAGCAAAAAATGGGAAATATTTGGCCACTATATAAAAAAAATAAATGTTGAAATGCTAATTTAGGCCAATAAAAATTCATATGTGATCAAAAATTAACTGAATCTATCTCCGACCATTACAGGACTGCTGCAGTAAAGAACTACCTTTACCTAATATTAAATTCTATGTTATCAACATACATGTTGAAAGAGTGGCCATCATCCTCCATAATCTGTTCTGGCTGGAACACACAGATGTTGAATACAAGTAGCCCAAGAATGGACCCTTCAGGATCCTCGTTTAATGACCTTTGTCTTCTCACATTTATAATTACCAAATGTATCACAGTAGTACCAGTCTCCCAAAGATCTAAACTAGCTTTTCACGGTACCAGACAGTCTGGCCCACTTTTCCAGTTTGTTAGTCAGTTATGATGTGCTGTATCAAGTGCAACAATGCGAAACAGTAAATCCAAGACTGAAGTTTTTGATGCCTTGCTGTTATTCCCAACCTTTACCAATCCAGTGTCACTGTGTGTTGTCAAAAACATGTATGAAAAGTATTAAAGAGAAAGGTGTAGAATAGAATAAAACACTAAAGTTGCCATGCAGCTCTAGTGAAAACTACAAAATATTGAATTTTTTTCATGTACATTTGTGATAATCACATGGAAATAGAGGTCAATTATATCTATGTTGTGTTTTTGTGCTACAGGTGCTGGCCTTTTACAGTTTGTATGAGCAATGTGAGCAGGCAGTGGACAGCAGTGAGAACTGGCTCA
Organism: Anableps anableps; assembly: GCA_014839685.1. Lineage (NCBI taxonomy): Eukaryota > Metazoa > Chordata > Actinopteri > Cyprinodontiformes > Anablepidae > Anableps > Anableps anableps. The sequence goes on from CM026088.1 coordinate 13,112,561, forward strand.
AAGTGCAGACGCCTCCAGCATCCGAGCCAGAACCTCTCAAAGTGCAACTGGACCGATGTCGGGTGAGTGAGGTGACAAGAGGTCCAACTCTATTCATAACAAATGTTCAGATGTTTTCATGTTCAACAGTGTTGGACACCAAATAGTACAAGGGGATCTCACACCACAGTACAACAGCTATATTGGTCTTTCTGTTTTTCTATCTACTTGCTTAAATCCACTTGCTGTATTTTTTTCATGTTCCTTTATCTTCAAAAAGTATTTTTACCTGTTTGATTTTTTTTTTTTTTTTTCCCCATGCACCTTGTTACAGCTTTGTTTTGTAAGTACTTCTCTATTACTCATTCTCTTTGGCTTAGATGCAATTTTATTACTTTGTAGAGGCTGTTGGAACAACAGCAATGGCTAAAAGCAGAAACTCTTATTAAGTTAGCCTCCCTATAGTTCCAGCTGGTAAAACTGGGGATGTGTTTAGCTGTGAATATGGGCGTCTGATTATGTTATGAAATATAGGAGCAAATTTGGAAAAATACAGAGCATCTGACTGAAGAGATCATGTTGAGATGAAGCGACTTTTATGAGGTGAATTGGAGCCAACTAACTCTGGGGTGGAGAAGGATTTAACTTTTTTTTTTTTTAGTTTGCCAGACTGCAAAATAATTGTGAAGTGAAAGGAAAAACAACTTTTACAAATGTAATCTGAAAAGTTTGGCATGCATTTGTATTCAGCCCTTCTTTAGTCAAAACTTTCTTGAATGACATCTTTTGGGGAAGGTGCTGACTCTCACTTGGTGTTGACTCCCAGTTTTGCACATCTACAAACTGAAATGTGCTTCTCAAAGGTCACAAGAAGTGCAACCTAATTGGCAGTGGAGGAACAAAGTCTTTTTATGTACCAACTCAATTGTATTATATATAATTTAACTAAACTAATGAATTTGATGTCAGTCCCATGGTAGAAAATAGTGAGAAGTTTATTTACTGCTGTATTCAGTCACCATCCTGTTAATTACAGTGTTCTACACAGGGTTGTAAGCTGAGGATAGTGATTGTTGTAGTTTTACAAGAGGAATTCATGTTTAATGCTGCTGAATACAAAATTTCAGCTGCTCAGTGATTTTCCAAGGCACAGACACACTGTCTAAGAAGCTGCACTCTGGGCTGATGGGGTGCTCTGCTACTGCTGTGGAATGAAGGGAACCATCTACTAGGTCTGGGGACGGGTTGCCCCTCTTGAGGGACGTTATCTGGACCTGGAAGTATAGTGTGTGTATGGGGAGTATGAGTGGGTGTATGACGTCCATTTTTTTGTGTTTATGTTGGGCGGGTGGGTGTGAATATCTGTATGTGTGCATGAGGGTGGGAATGTGTGATTGTGTTTGTGTGTGGCTGTTTATCTGTCGGGTTGAGTTATGGGCTGCCCCCTCTCCTGGATCATCTTGGGAACCCCACTGAAAATGTGAGACCTACTTCTCCCCGTCACACTGCGCTCCGGTGGCGGGTGCCTCTGCCCGCCGGTGTGTTGGCAGCTCTTGGTGTCTATCACACCCACTATTGGACATTCTTATGAAGAAACCTTATAGACACAAGCACACACTCTCTCTCCCTCTCTCTCTCACATACACACACACACACACACACACAGAGGTGTTTAGATTAAGGTCAGATAAACTCTCAGTTGGGCTGCGGTTGCCACTAAATACATCTTGTATTACCTTGTACTGTGTACTTTCCACTGAAGTTATAACTATTATTATATATGCACATGTAGTTTGTTGTTGTGGATTCTTCGTTTTGTTTTTTTTTTTCTCTTTCTGCAGGTCTAGAGGCAGACTTCAAGGGTGTTGACTAGTTTTATCTCTATGCTTTTTCTCTCCTCTACTTCTGTCTCCTTCTTTCCCTTTAAACCTTTTCCCCATCTTTCTCTTTTTTTCTCCTTTCTTTTTCATCTTTGTGTCCATTACATTTGAAATAAACCCAAAGGAATTTCTAATAAAGTTTCATATATATATACCAAGTGGAATATCATGTGAAAGTAAATCTGTTGAGCCTTACATTGACACTCAGACAGCAATCTAAGTGCCACACACACTGGATAAGACACACAAAAAAGAAGCTGCTCTCTAAACCCCATGTTGCTTCTTTCATTATAGTGGAGTGAAGTGTTCTCATGCAGTGTCACAAAATGTCATCCTGAATTGGTTTAAACTAGCATGACTAAACTTTGGAACTGTGCCAGTTTTTGATGCTTTTTTTATATTGATCGGCCTAAAATTTGAACAAAGGCAATGTTAAAATCAAAAGCTTCTAAGGGATGTACAGTATATGTCTGGGAACAGTGTATTACAGTACAAATGAAAGGAAAAAAGAAACCTTATTAATGGCTAGGAATTTAGAAGAGATCATGTGACTGTCTTTTTCTCATACAAATAAAGGACATGCTTTTTTAATCTTTTTGGCACTAGTGGCCTTTATTCATTAGAAGCTCAAAAGTAAGAAGGGCAATGAGAGGAGGGGAGGGCATACAGTATGGGGCCAAGATTCGAACCTGGAATATCTGCATTAAGTACTGTAGTCTCTGTATATGCAGCACTTGGTCTACAAATGAGCCACCCGGTGCTCCCAGCGCATGCTTTTTTTTAAAAAGAATAATTACATAAAAAATGGTAAAACCCATATCACTATTACCATGGATGATATGTAATATCATATAAGCACTATTATATAGTGGAAAAAAGGTGTTTTCAAGCCTTAGCTGACAATAGGTTTAATGTTAAGGTCCTATTTAGGTGCAGTTCTACATCAGAAAACATTTCTAAAAGGTGGTAAGTAAATTTTCTAAACCTTGTAAAAGTGGTTGAGAAGTAAAATGTGAGAAGACGATAACATGAAGATATGTATTGGGCTCACGAGAATGAAGATTTTAGGATATTTGAGGAAAAGTTAAGAATTCCAATAATTTTCTCCCACTAGTAGAAAAAAAAAAAAAGATTTGTGTAAAGTTCAGTCCAAGTTTGTGAAATCCAAATATTGTGCTTTTTATGCTTATCTAACTGTAAGATGGTCCTAATCCCCAAAAGCTTTGAAAATGTTTAGTTTTTGTTTGTACATAGAATAAAGATTTCATAAATATCTATTCAGGGTAGGACTATCCAGTTGAGGTTGGACCGGTCTAGGTATTTTAGATTTGAATCAGACTGAATCCAATCCAGTCTGGATTCGTACCATTAAAAAAACCTTAACACTGATGCCAACTATAAATATTGTTAGCATCTAACGGTTTGCCTGTTATGGTTTTCTCATGGTGCCCATAATTTGTTCAGCTGCGCAACAGGAAATGTTTATTAGTTGACTTCATCATAACAATAAAGCAACGCTTCTTTTATTATGCCAAAATAAAAGCCTTAAACATAGATGCAACTAGGTGTCAAGCTAAAGCACATATCTTTATATTTAGAGTCTTTAAATATAGCTTATATGTACCTCACCAGATGAAGACAATTGTAACGGGATAGTGGTTACCGCTTTGAACTGTGCATGATCTCATTACACCTCTAGAACTGACATCTTTATAGGGTGAAAAGGAATTCCTCCCTATTCTTTGACAAAATTTTACAAGATCCAGCGATGTCCAGTTTTTGGTTTGAACATCTTGAGGTGCAATTTTTAAAAATGCTTCTAAACTTAACCTCTAATAAAACTTAGCTTGTATCCTTCCCTTTGTGGGATACAAAGTGATTCCTACTTAATGGTCTGCTTTAGATCGCATTAAACGTTTCTTCTCACCAAACTTGATGACATTAGATGAGGGTTAAACTTCACTGCTCTACTCTTTTGTGTCACCAGGAGGAGATTGCTCGCCTGTCCTCCCTTCAGCCTCAGGTGGACCTCCTTGAAAAGCGTCTGAAGGAACTGAAAGATGAAAAGGAAGGAGAGGAGGACCCTTCTGCTTTTTTGGACGCAGACATCACTGCCTTTAATGAACACTACCATAAGGTTCTGGAGGATCTGCGGGCCAGAGAGAGGCAGCTACAACTGGGTGAGAACGTGGGGATGGTTATCAACCACAACTCAGTGAACTAAACATACCCTTTCGCTATAGAAACCAGGTCCAAATCAGGTTACCTGGTTATAATTTAAGCACCCAGATTTTGGAGGGAGCTTGTATACTTGATAGTTCTCTAACATTTGACAACATCAATAGTTGGTGGTCTTCTCAACTTGAGCTCTAAGGAAGATCTGTTGCTGAAATTACGCTACAGACCAGATACAGCCTCTCTGTACAGACGCAGTTTGCCTTCTTGGAGGAAACAAGGGAGAACATAGCAGCCATCCCACAATAAAAACCAAAGACCTGACGTGATTCACGTTTGGATTTTGTTCCTAAAGCCTCATCAGTTCAATTGAACTTTATCCCATTTTATTACATTACGGCCACAAACTCCAGTGTATTTTACTAGGGTTGTCCCGATCCGATATTGACATCAGAAATCAGTCCGATATTAGCCAAAAAACGAGTATTGGATTATGTCAGCGTGCATCTAAAATCTCCAGTCGAAGCACTCCAGTCCAGCATTCTGCCCCAGCGTTTCTTTGTATACTGTATGCAGACCCATTGGTTATTAATAGATGTTGTTCTCATACCTATTGTTGTCGAATATTATTCTCTGAGTAATAACACTTAGTTAAGCGCTTTTTTTTTTTTTAACATTCCACGCTACAAAATAAGTAATAAAAATATGTATGATTTGTGCTAATATCATATCGAGTCAACATCTGTATCGGGCAGTACTCAAGGCTGCAATATCTGCATCATATTGGAAGCGAAAAAGTTGTGTTGAAACACCCCTAGATTTTACACCCCTAGATTTCATGTGACACCAGGAAAAAGTAAAAAGGGTTTGAGCATTTTTTACAAATAAAAACCTGAAAGCTGTGTTGTACATTTCTATTCAGTCCTTTTTACCCTGACCTAAATAAAATCCAGTGCAAACAACTGCTTTCAGACGTTGCTTAAATGGAAAATAGAGTCCACCTTACCCTTGTCATTGAATCTCTATAAATCTCGCTAATCTATGAAGGCCTCAAGAATTTTTTAGAGAAAATTATTTCAACATCAGCATGATGACCAAAGAACACAGCAGAAGGGATAGGGAGAAAGTTCTCAAGAAGTTTAAAGCAGAGTTACTGTAGGTTATAAAGCAATCTTCCAAGGTTTAAACATTCTACAGAGATCTGTTTAATCAATTATCTGAATGTAGAAAAAATAGTACAGTTGCAACTTACCAATATATGGATGTCCACCTAAACTGACAGGCTGGGGAAGTAGAGACTTAATCACTGAAGCATCCAACAAGGCCCATGATATCTCTGATGAGCTGCAGAAATCCACAGCTTGTGTGTAAGAATGTTTTGACAGGAAAACTTGGTCATACGCTCATAAATCTGGCCTTTAACACATGACTGTGGGAGCTGCTCAGTTCTTTCAGAGGTGACTCTGGTATTCAAAACTGACAGATCAAAGGTGGTTCTGAAATTTTGAATTCTTTGTCCCATTTAATAGTAGGTATTAGAAATGAGTATTCAAAACTGCTAAATCCCTTCCTTAGAGATTAATCAAGCTTTGATTAGTCATTTATATTTTGAACATTAAATTTCTTTCTTCCCCTCTTTGACATACTTTTTAGTTTCCATTAGCATCTTTATGTCCTTGTGTTGTTTCTATTTACGTGTATAAATCAGTAACTCCTCAGTAAATAGACATGATTGGAACTAATAAATTAATTCTTGATTATGTCAATTACAGTTCCTATTTTTTTTTTCTTTTTTTTTTTTTTTTTTATTAAAGTGCCATCATTTTTGACTCAAGCTACATAAACCTTAATATGAGAAATCGCTTTACATCTCTAAATTCATGAGGAAAATTCATTCAATGGAAAGGAATGAATTCATCATTCAGAAAGCGTTTTCTATTAGGCAGATTTATTTATTGTAGTTTTATCATATTAATACCACAGTGAGTTAGCAAATTATTAAAGTCCATGTAAAGTTGCAATAAGTGTGTGTTATGAGTTTGTCACACCACAGAAATGAGTTATTAATCACTCAGCCAAATTTGAATGATTTAAAACACTGCTAAGCATATAAAACTAGGTCTCAAAAGTAATGAAAAAACATCAGTTTTCTCTGCTCTGAAATGCTGGGGGGGTGTCCGGTGGAGGCGCTGAAACCGTGCCCATGCACAGGGACTTGAGCAACTTTCTGTAACAGCATTTGTCTATTAATTACAGGAACTCCCGGTATTTCATTGCTTATATCATAACCATGTTTTTTATTGTACAATGGGACAAAATGGGAAACCTTAATTACAGGAACTCCCGCTGTTTCATCACAAAATCAGCACAAAAACCTGAAACTACCAGAGACGGAACTGACAGATTACAGCTCCACATTTTCTCCCTCTGCACCTGGGTAATAGCTGGATAGGACCTGCCTAATACCTGGACACAGCCCTAAAGGAGTATGTCTCACCCTCTAGCAGCACCTCCTCCTCAATTTCCCCCCATTTCTGTGTTTCTAAAGTTTGAGAATGTTTGTGGTTTTACCCACATGTTAAACTGCGCATCGCTGCTGTTCGAGCTGAAATATTTCCACACATCACCGCGATGCTTCAGACTTACTGATCAAAGATCAGTGAAGGAGCGGGATCCTACTCTCTGTTTTATTTTGCATATGAAGGTTGCAGGTGGAAGAATTCTTGGCTCCTACATATCATGCCAGTTTAGTTACTTTCAACTGTGTTCATGTTGATGATAATTGTTTTTCTGAGGATTAGATTCAGTGTGAACATCAGCTCTAGACTATAAATAGTCGTTGTTGCAGGGCTTGAAATTTATGTTTCCATCTGCACACCACTCGTCTTCTCAGATGACCAAGTAGTGGGAAACCATTTATTCCATGAATATTATTATGCACACAGCTGAAAAAAATATTGCGAGGGATAAAACTAGGTGAGAAGCTTTGTGCACATAAAAGCTTACCTGTGGATTAACAGCGTGTGTTGTCTGATGCACTAAAGTTAGCTAGTTCATGGACTTGACAACATACACAATGTAAAATCACACTATGGATTTGTACATTTTGTAACATGTAGTAGTTACTGTGCATTAAATCACCAACACTTAGAATATTTAAAACATAAGCACACAAGGCAAAGATGCTAACCTGCACATTGTGGCGTCCTGGGAAGATGCATGAAGGAAGTGGAAGAGGCATAATTGGTTAGCTAGCTAACAGCAAACTATCGTTGGCGCTATCTGTGACTCGCAAGTGGTCGGGGGAAGGTTTTTATACCACTGGAGCAGCAGCGGCCAAAGGCAGCCGCGTAACGACAGCCAGCCTCCCTTTTAGACACACCCACAAAATCCCGAAACAGAAATCTTGAAACCCAAATTGAAGTATAACTCCACAATTCAAGTCTAAATGGTCGGGAGGCTTTGTACACATGTAGAACAATCCATTTACGACATTTATGAGTTTAGAAGAAAGTGTTAGAATTTCATTTACACGGTCTTTAATCACTAATACCTTCTTCTTCTGAGATTTTTGTGGTTCTGTTGTCAGAAGGCAAAAATTATTTGTTTTTTTAACGAGTATGTTTTTAATCATTGACAACTTGACTCATAAATATAGTTGTCAATGTTGATCAAGTTCTACAAGCTCATGGAGCAGCAAGGGGAGGCTGCTTTGAATGATCAACTAAATATGATTTATTGCCCAATTCTGTTTGTATTGGTTTATTGTCAGATGTGCCTTGGATACACAGCGAAACAATAAAAAGAGCAGGAGCCATTTTGCCCTCTTGCAGTTGTCCTGACAGCATATTACATGATGCGATTTAAACAGATGTAGCATTTGCTCTTGTTCTGTGAAGATGTTCAACCAAGCAGTTTGATAAAAAAAATATATATATATCCAGAAGGTGGGAGACTGTACTTTTCTCTGTTTACAAAGCTGCAATAAGTCTATACTACCTTTCAGCCTCTGAAACCTATCTTCTTTTCTCCCTTCAGTTTTGGAAAGCTTGCCTCCAGCTCGATATAAAGAGACCATATCCACATTGTTGGCATGGTTACAGCAGTGCGAAGCCAAACTTTCCATCCCATCAACAGCTGTTACAGAGTATCCCATTATGGAGCAGAGACTCAAGGATCTTCAGGTACTCTACACACACGAGGACAGTAGCAGAAAAAAAAATCAAAGGAATTTAGCTTTTAGATGCAGTAATTTTAGTAATGACAGAAATTTAAGTAAAAAAAAAATAAGGAAGAAATTTCTAGAGAGAGAGAGAGATAGATATGCACAGTAAGTAGCACTGTTGCCTTGCAGCAAGAAGGTCCTGGGTGCGAAATTAGCTTTGATGTTCTCCCTGTGCATGCATGGGTTCTCTCTAGGTATTCCGACTTCCTCCCAGAGTCCAAAAACATGACTGTTAGGTTAATTGGTCTCTCCAAATTTTCCTTAGGTGTGTGTGTGTGTGTGTGTGTGTGGATGGTTGGTTGTCCTGTCTCTGTGTTGCCCTACAATGGACTGGCGGCTTGTCCAGGGTGTACCCTGCCTCTCACTACCATTTAACTGGGCGGTTTCCTGGAACGGAGCTGTCGTTTTAAAAGTCAACGAATTTCCAGTAGGATTGATATTTGAGTTTTTGAACAGTCAAGGGGTTGGGGGTGTCCTGTGTCAAACTGTCAAAAGATTTAGACAGATTGATTGTAGGGATTCATAAAAGGCATCACTGATCATAATGATCAGTGATGATCCTAGCGAGGTTTAAATTAGCACCCACAATTGGCCAAATCTAGGTAAATTTGATCACACTGCTAGCTAAAAGTGGTGGGTTTACATCCCAACTGAGAAAAATGTCGAAGTTTTACAGCTAACTTGTTTGGTGCAGCAACACGGCTGAGGTGGTGGTTTGTCTGTCTGTGTCTGATGCGGGGCTCAGCAGCTTTAGATCGAAGTACAGCAGAGTATAGTTGAGGAAGGAGAACAGCTCTGCCTTTCTGGTCACATAATATTTTGAGCCTCAAAGAAAATATTCTACAAGCAGAATGATCAACAAGCTAGTGTTAGCCAGCAGTTTCTCTTAATTCATCCCTCAACAGAGATCCTGAGCAGATTAAGATGCTTGTTTACTTATAGCTTTTTTTGTAGGCATAGTTCTTTGGAAAATAAATAAAACTTTGTGTGTTTTAGGTTGTTTTCAGAGGGTCAAAATGTCAAAGAAAATCTTATATATGTGAGTAACCTGGAACATAAAAACAATAATATTGTAAATGCTGGTAAAATGCACTGGATTATTTAATTTTTTATTGATCAAAATACCTATAATTACTGCAGGTTTTTTTGAGCTTTACAGAATCAACCATTAAATTAATCCCCATACATTTGGTTTGTTTTTCAATTGAACCATTAAGTCTTTGATTAACCTCATGATTATAAAGCTGCTGTGACTGGTGGAGGAAAATCTTTATTTCCACCCACAGGTGATTGTTTAATCTATTTGACTAGATAACGATGATGATGACAGGATGACTGTTTACATCTATTTCCCAATCCCTAAAAAATAGCAACATGGGACTGGTTTTCTGTTCCTGCTAGACTGTGTAAGCCTGTAATCAGTTTTTACTATAAGTAGTAACATTTTATTGCCAGTGGTGATGGCAAACAACTAAGTCAGTCAGCGTGTAAAAGGATGTTTCCAGTTACACTTGAAAGTAGCAGGCAGAGGAAAGTCAAGAGAGAGAACATGGTGGTTATGCATCATTAGCTGAAAGCCCTCAACCTTGGGAGGAAATTGTGTGTATCTGATACAACAGGACATTACCTGTAAATTCATTTTGGTGATCGTTAAGGGTGATGGATGGATTTTCAGCTTATTTTAAAGAATAAACATTTTAAAGGAGATTATTGCGGTTCAACAACATTAACATGTTGTCACATTAATCCTCTGTTACAAAATTTCATTCATATTCCTTTTTAAAGCACTTATATTTATCACTAAACCCTGTGTTCCAACATTTTCAGAAAAATCTTTTACATTAACAGAAGTTGTTTTTTGGGTTGGAGCAAACAGATGAAAAATAATGTGGATCAAAGCCTGAAAAAATTTGTACATATAGGTTTTATAAAATATTGCATATTTTTTGTAATACCGAAAACTTTCAAATGGTTCAAGTGGTACAAACTCTTCTCTGGAGGAATCAAAACCTTCCACTTGGAATTGGTTGTTATATTCGTCAAAGCTCACATGCTTTCCACAGAGAGGACTGGAGGTTTGTGTGGAAAAATAGTTACATCCACTCTTATGTGGTCATGTAGATATACACTTCCAAGTGGCAAACACAGATTGGCTCATTATTTTTGAGTATATTCCAAACTGTAAAGTGGCTTCACAGGCTAATAATGCGGAAAATAAGAAGGAACAAAAAGGTAATTTCAGTTTTTAAATAATTTATTGTCAGTGAGATGCATCTGGAAATGTATGGTTAAGGATGTCCAACCATAAGCATTTTAAAGGGGCGGCATTTTGTATTTTCCAGGCAAATTTTGTAGTACAATCAAGTAAAATGTTACCTTCACTTGTTATAAACATACTGTATATATCTAACATAACTTAAAAGAAATTTGACTTCACAATTTGATGTCTTAAAATTGGCCTCTGTTTTTTTTCAAGGGGCAGTATTATGGAAAATTGACCTTTTTGAGCATCCTGTTTATAATGTTATTCCCACATCAAAAACATACCTGGAATATTGCTTTTATTCTGTCATGCACGTTTGAGAATCCTTTAATCTCCTGTGGCAGCCATTCACCTGTGCAAAACGCCTGGGTGGATCCACCTTTGAGGCGCAGCTCCTCCTCCTTGGAGCTGTGGTTTCTAAGCTTCTGAGCTTCCACCTCACAGAGCACCCCTTCCCTGCGACTTCCCCACTCAGCTCCTTCAGACTAGTCAGCAGAAATGAGCAAATACATGGTGGAACTACGCATCTGCTGATCTCATTAACGAGCTACTTCTCAGTGAAATGTTTTTTTGTTTTTTTTTTTTTAACTGTTGTTAAAGGGGTAATAGAGGAGCAATGTTGTGATGACTTCCTGACGGCAAAGTATTAGAAAGAGCAAGAATTTCTTAGAGAGACAGAGGCCCAATTTCAAGGCATTAAATTACAAAGTAAAATTTCTTTTAAGTCATATTTGATATATACAGCAGTTTTATAACAACTGAGGGTAGCATAGTTACTTGATTGTGCTATAAAATGAATCTATGTGGCTGGAAAACACATAATACTGCCCCTTTAAGAAGCTCCTATTCTTTCTGGCACTCTATTTTCATTACATAATCACATCAGGATGCTGTTTACAACCATTCTTAGCAGCGTTGCACTGAGAAGTAGTTCATATGATAAGCTCAGCAGATGTTCCACCAGGTGTTTGCTAATTGCTGCTGCCGCTAGTCTGGAGGAACTGAGTGGGGATGACACGAGGGAGGGATGCTCTGTGAGGTGGAAGCTTAGCTGGAGACTGCAGCTTCAAGGAGGAGCTTTGTGGAAATAGGCGGTGCTTTGTGAGAGGAAGAGTTTAGGCACCCCGAATGGCTGCCATGGGAAATTAATGGATTTCTCAAACATGAATGAAAGAATCAAGGCAACACTCCAGGTATGTAAGTTGAGAGTAGTTTAAAATTAGTGAGGTTTGTCTGCAATCAGTGTGTGTTTTTTCTTATTTTGATGGCTAAATGGACTAAAGTATACGCATTGAGTAAAGGTTTGAGCCAAACCAAATTGTGAACGCCAGAAGACTGGGTCATAGTGGCAGGTCTTGTTGTGGGTTCTCAGTCTGCGGTGGCCAGTAGGCTATCAGAGGAAGTCCAAGATAGGAACAGTGGTGATATATCGATTTAGTAGACACACAGTACTATGTTTCAAGGCTTGTATTTCAGAAACAGTCAACACCTTGTGAAAGGGCTGCTGTTGTCCCCATTGCTTGTGCACAGTTTTTCTTTCCACTTAACTTTCCACCACAGGTTTTCCCCCACTGTAGTATAAGCCTGGCAGGCCACGAGGCTTTACTTTACAGAGACACTGTGGGCTGCTGTTGGACTGCCCAAGTGCTCCTACCACCAGGTGTAGCAAGTTTTCTGGGGGAAACCCTGTATCAATAACTTGGATGCAGCTTTCTGAAGCTAGCTTATTTAGCAGTGAGTTTTTGTGGCTTACTGCACTGGTGGAGGGTTTCAATATCTGTAAAGTCAGCAGTCTTCCCAATAATAGTGTAAGCTGTAATATGGCTGTAGAAATATAAAAAGACATTACTATATTTTATGTTATAATTAATTCAAATAGTTACAGTACTTGAATTTTGATTTCTCATCAGCTATAAGCTATAATCATCCAAATTGGCCAAAATAAATGTTTCTTTAGCAGTTTTCCATCCACTCTTGTAGAAAAACAGCACTATTTTTATCGTGGCACACAGATTGCACCACCATTAAAATGGAACCCTATAAAATTAATGCAATTCATTCTGGACTTGTGTGTTTGTGAAGTCCAACCATCATCTACTTAACATTCAAACAGTAATCTGCATTCACACAGCTGTCACTATGCGTGCCTGAGAGAGGAGAATTATTTGTGTGTTCCTGTTTTGGTTAGAGCCTTCTTCTGGTAAAATCACCAGATTTACCAGTGCCTAAGACCTTCTTGGGATCAAAGCATTATTTTTTTAGTGTTTTCTTGGATGATGGATCAGAAATGAGCATAAAATTGTAACTATTATTTCTCCAGTGTTTAGGTCAAGCGCCACAAAATAAATCAAAGTCCAAAAACACCCGCTGTAAGGATAGCTTTTTAACCAGGGGGGTTTGTGTATGTGTGTCTACAACCCTGTAATTACGGGAGGCAGATGAGCAAAATCCCACTGGAGCGAGTCGCTGTCTTGGTTTATCTCAATATCTACCTAGAAATACACACACAGATTCACACAGGAGTGGGAAAGCCATTATACTGCCAATTTTCATGCAACAGAAACAACATTTTGTGACCCAATACATAACAATAATCTATATTTTCTTTCAAAAGGATACATTTTTGGATTAGTCACATTGATTTTTCCTTTTAAATGAAGTGATGATTAAATTGTAGCTGCAAGTGTGCGCTGAGTGTGTGTATATGTCAGCTAAATTTGATAGCAGCCTTTTACTGTAGCCTGAACTTAATTAGAGTTGCAGATAATAATTAGGGATTCATCCTGCATACTGATAAGCTATTATTTATTCAGTCCAACTGTTTCTCCCCTCGTAGCCTATAGCTCTCATTATATGTGAAATACGTGAGTTTTTCCTCAGGTAGGGGTTTTATTCCCACACCATTTTTAGAAAACGTAGATTAAAGATGCCAACTGAGATAAGTGAAAGCACGATAAGGATGGATTATGACACTGAATCCACAGCTCCTTAAATGATTTATCATTTACATAATTCAATCATTAGGCTCAACATACACTTTTACAAGTGATTTTTTTTTTTTTTTAGTGCAGGGATGTAAACAGGAAAGAGGATTAAATGACTTTGACTTGATGTTCATTAAATTGCAAATAGTTTTCCCTGTTGAATGAATTTTACAATGTGAACTCAATAATAGAAGGGGTATTGACTGTGGGCATGACACATACAAAATATTACACTTGTTAAATCTGTTGTGTTAAACTGACGGGAAGAAATATGCAGTTATTGAATTGCATGGCATAACTTTATGGGAGAGCTAATCTCTGATTTGGTTCTGTGACATTGTTTGAATACTGCTAGGACAAACTGAAGGAGTGTTTCCCACAAAACATTGCATTGTGATGTCAGATGCCCTTTAATGATGTCCTAAACATAAAAAACCGGCGACTTTTTAGGAGCTTAGTTTTAAAAGAAAATCTCTGGATCTCTGCCGCTTGCCTGCAGTCATATCAGGTGAGTTGGTAGTCCTTTCAGTGGCCGTAGACAGTTTTTACATTGTTAAAAGTGAACACTAGAATACCCAAACAACTCACACAGGCCACAGTCTAATTTACAGAATGCTCTGCAGCTCAGAATAGGACTTTCTGGGGGTTATAAGGACCCAAAAGTTCCCTCAAGAAAAAGATAAAAGTTTCTAATTGGGTTTCAATTTCACTTTAAAAAGAATGAGTGCTTGGGGATAACGGTTAGCTAAAGTTTAGCTTACAGCCTTCCAACAAAATCTTTAAAAGCAAGCAAAAGTATAAGACCCCAGTTTTCATCATCTAATGTGCTTTTCCACACATATGTAATATCACCAACCACTTTATTGGGTGCATCTTATTAGTATCAGGTCAGACCCCCCTTTTGCTTTCAGAACCACCTTAATTGCTCACATGACAGACTCAACAAGGAGTCACTGACATCCCCAAATGATTAAACAATACTCAGTTTGGGTGAGCCAGAAAAATGTTTCCCCATAAAATTACACCAGCCGGAACTGTCTGTACAAGGCAGGATGGAGCCATGCTTTTATTTCTACCATCTAACCATCAACACCAACTTTATTTGTATAGCACTTGGTTTTGTAAAAGATCATTCACTGTATTAAAAGTCCAGCAATAAAATCTTAAAATCAATTTTAGATCTGACAGGAGGACAGTGGAGTGAGGGAGGCAACTGGAACCGTGATCCCACTTCTTAGTTTGTGTCAAAAGTTGCACAACAGCAGTCAGCACAAGTTGCAGATGATGAAGACTGGTCAGTGCCTTTGTGCAAAGAGTTGCAGTAGTGCGAAAATACTTGAGACCCGTCCTAAAAATGTTTAAAACTTCCTATTTTAATCGTTCAATAGTTAATAGTTCAAACTTTAAATATGTGCATTAATACAAATAGTAGTAGCACTACTACAAAGGCTAACATCTACAGTCTTATCTCTGCTCTTGGCAGTATAGCAAATCAGCATCAAAGAAAATAAATGGTGCTCCTGGAATGGCTGCTTTGCAAACACCAGCCAATAAAGTGCCAAGTACCATTGCACCTTGGCATTGTAACTTCACAAGGAAATTTTTTTAATATTTTGGAAATGCTCCACAAAAATAGATGGAAATAGGCAGATATTCCACCCTTAATTTGAGTTAGGCTCCACAACAAAATCAACAAACAAGTGAATCCGTGAATACTGAATCATAAATTGTTGGAGGTCCACTGAACTTCTGTTCTGAATTCATTAAGGTGAAGGAAATTTGCAGAAATGAGCTCTTCAACACCCAGGTTGAAACCAGTATCCACTACACGGAGCATCCAAAAGCAGTGAGGCAGTTGGAAGAATTTATAAGACAAGAATGGTGTCACTGGGGAGCAGTTTTATCCTAGGAGAGGGAACATATCTGTAAATAAAATAGGGAAATGATCTGAAAGAGTCAATAAGGTGCAAAAAATCTTTTAACCAGTGGTTTCCGCTCACATGCATACAGCACATGTATATTAAAATGGGCAATAATGGAATGCAGGGTTTTAATTAAAAACATTTGTACAAAATGTATTTGACCTGATTTTAGGGCTTAAAAAGGTTTATATTACCATATTGGTACATTCTTCCATTCATTGCTTCTTCCATCAAACGTTTTTTAAAATTTTGTGTTTCATGATTCATAACTCTGGCTGAAGAATAGGGTGTTTTTACCTATTATCTAGGGTTTATTTCAAAGACCAAACCACAAATTCTATGATGCATGGAAGTAATAATGAATTCATTCCCAGAAATTGAGCTTTCTCCTGCTTGTTAAACTGGCCGACTGTATGTTTAAGCAACTGAAACCTGAACATTGTCGTTACGTTATCCAACAGCAGCTACTTCATCGTGGTGAAGTGTAGATTTAATGAAGCTTTTCTTGTCAGAAGGCATTGAGGTTAGGCTGCCGGGGTGTTATGATACAGTTTAATTTGGCAAAAATTGGCATAAAGTAAGATCAATATAAGTTAGTGTTTTAAGAAGTTATCTTGCATTATTAATTTAGGTCTTAAAATTGGAAATCAAGTTCTGAAATCAAGACTCCTTAGACCAGGTATCAGGTGTGGTCTTCTGGTCTTGTAGCCCATCTGATTCAAGGTTCTACTCGTTGTGTGTTTAGTGATAGTATTCTGCATTCCTTGGTTGTAACCAGTGGGTATTTGAGCTGCTGTTCTCCTGCTATCATCTTGAAACAGCCTGCACACTCTCCTCTGACCTCTAATTTTGTATTTACAAGGCATCTTTGCACACAATTGCTGTTTTCTCTTTTGGGCCATTCTCCTTAAACCTGAGATATGATTGTAAGGAAAGAGTCAAAATGGATCAGCAGTTT
This sequence comes from Anableps anableps, assembly GCA_014839685.1. Classification (NCBI taxonomy): domain Eukaryota; kingdom Metazoa; phylum Chordata; class Actinopteri; order Cyprinodontiformes; family Anablepidae; genus Anableps; species Anableps anableps. Next base: position 13,128,947 of record CM026088.1, read on the forward strand.
CTGAAATACTTAGACAAGCTAGTCTGGCACCAAAACAATGCCAAATCTAAGGTTTTTGGTTGTTTTTAAGGGAGTTGGACTTGACCCCTTCATTCCAGTCAAAATAACTGCTAATTCTACACCATACAATGACTTTTTGGACAATTTTATGCTCTTTGAGAACAGTCTAAAGATGTTCCTCTAAAGTTCAAACTCAGGACGTTCTTGCTGTAAGACAACATTGCTATCAACTGTGCCACTGTGCAGCCCTGTCTGAACCACGATATAAAATTATGTCACAGAAATGCAAGCGTGCGTCCCAGTTCTCTACATTTCAGACAAATAATTAGGAGAGAAATTTTTTAATTGTTCCAGAAGGGAAGCCAAGAAAAATTTTAAGTAGCAGAAATTCTCTATATTTTGTAGTGCAGACAATAGAAATTCTTGTACTTTACCAACAACCTAAAGGACCTACCTAATGTGGTATGCTTTTTCCAATGCTCTTGGGACTCTTTGTGTACCTGTATCTCAGAACTGGGCTCAGAGTTACCTCCATTTGTTTATCACCATGAAGCAAAATGTCTTCCAGCAGAAAGGACTTTTCACACTTTACTGTGTCATTCATTCCTGTGTCTTCTCATTCTCACATTGTTCATCTCCGCCTCCCTCTCAGGATCTCCAGGTGGCTCTGGCTGAACACCAGGGTGAGGTTGACTACCTGACTTCCGCCGTTGAGCAGGTCTTTCAGAAAGCTCCACCAGACATCAGCCAAAAGTAAGACAAATGAAGATCATATGACAATGTAAGAGTGAATTTAACATGGAAGAGGATTTGCTTTGATTTCTGGGACATAATGGTCTCAAGCATGTTTTAGCTTAGAAGTCAACATGGTAAATGAGGGTGAGCAACTAAGGTTTAAATTGTGATGTTTAAGGAAACACAAAGACTTTCCACTGGATTTCTTTCTTGGGAAGCTCAAGAAAAAGTTAAATGTAAGTAGCTGTCTTGAGCTCTCTGAGAAAGAAAGAATCTTAATGTCTGATTTGGCCACAGCACCAAGTATTTTCCCCCTTACAGATTTGATGTGTCTGCTTCGCTGTCAGATATGTTCAGAAAGAACACAAAGGCTTGCCTCAGATCTGCTAAACAACATACTGATGATCTCACCACAGTTTTAAGGAAAATATTCTGTGAACTGACGAGGAAGGTGTGCATTACAAGAGACTAACAGTCTTTGAAAAAAGATCACACCTACAGTCAAATATGTGGGAGGTAATGTTATAGTGTCTCGCTGCCTTGCTGTTTCAGAACCTGGACAACTTGCAGTAATGAATAGAACCATGAAATTATCTCTAGTAGAGAAATGTACAGATATCACTTTGTGATCTTAACTCCAAGCAACCTTGAGTTTTTCACCAGGACAATGATCCACAGTGCACCAAGAACTCCACCTCCGAATGGCACAACAGAAGAAAAAAATTAAGGTCTTGGGCTGGCTCAGTCAAAATCTCGACTTCAGTCCAATTGAGATGCTGTAACATGACTGTAAATGGGCCATATATACTAAAACCCTCCAATGTGACTGAATTAAAACATTTCTGCAAAGCAGAGTTGGTCAAAATTACCCCACAGTGACTAAAAAGACTCATGACCAGTTACTACAAGTAGCTGCTGCTGCCAAGCCTGGTACAACCTGTTATTGGCAATGGTGGGCAAAATTATCATTTGAAAAATGCTATTTCTACTTACTCTGGTTATCTTTGTATACTATTAACCCCACCCCTCACACATTTTGAAAAATTACAGTAAAGTGGACAGAGCTAAGGCATGCTGTGGGACATGGCAGAGTCTGGGGATGAGAGGAAGTGGTGAGCAGGGCTGGGGTCAGGAAGAATGATGATCTAAGAATGATGATTTGTTGCTTTCTTATAAACTTCATCGCTATATTTAGCAACTTTTTAATCAAAAAAACAAACAAGTGACAAATCTAGCAACTTTTTTCTGTGGTGTTGGAGACTTATGGCAGCAACACTTTGCAACTCAGCTGCAGCCCTGCTCTGTTATGAATAAGCAGAGAGCTGCAGTGAGCACTTCCCAAACACTGCAGTCAATCTGACAGTCGCCCGTTATGCAGTATAAGTCACCAACAGTCAGAGCAGAGGAGACCCATTCCACTCATTCTCCACATTGTAAATAAATCACAAATTTGCTAAGCGTAAGAGTACCGCTGTCGATTAGTGCTCGCCATGGGCACGCTATTCCAACTCCTGACTCACCACAGGGCAGGCGGGGCTATGTGTCTGAGTGAGATGGTTTTATACCCGAACTGTGACGTAGTGTACCAGCTGTACCACTGTAACCAATAGGAAATTGCAACTGCCTAAGAACCGTTCAACTCAAAAGAGGCCAGCACTGAGACGGTTTTAGGCAAAATATTGCTGAACTAAAGAAATTTACGCAAAAATGTAAAAATTCGCACAGACACATAAAGATAGAACCCTAAATAACCTATTTAGACAGTTTATCAGCAATAAAAAGTTGATTTGAGGGTTAGGTACACTTTGAGTGGAATAAAACACAAGGAATCTCTAAGAGGAACACTTTTCACAGACCTGAACATATAAATTATTTAGAAACCATTATCTGTCTGCTTTTTGACTATTGGTTCTCATTTGAAATCAACAATTACTTGACTGCAATTCAAAATTTCAGTGACTTTTAAATCTGCATTGGGCTTGGATTTTGCAATGGCTACAGAAGTTTCTCTTGTGCTGTAGGTATCGCATAGAAATAGATGCCATAATGGCACGCTGGAGACGACTGGGCTCCACTCTTACAGATGGTATTCAGAGAATCCAGGAGCTCATGGCCAAACTGATGCAGTTTGAGGTGAGACTCAAGAGACTGTTTTCCAAAAGATTTGAACGGACCAAACAATGTGCATGTTATTCTACTCTGACCTCCTCTCTACCTCTCTCTCTGACAGAACGACGTGAAGACTCTGAAGAAATGGATGGCAGACGTGGACGTCTTTCTCAATGAGGAGTGGCCTGCTCTGGGAGACTCTGAAGCTCTGGAAAAACAGCTCGAGCAGTGCACAGTAAGAAAACAATCGAGTCACAATTTTAGATCAAACTGTTTCCTTCTTCATCTGTAGATTCCAACAGCCATTCTGTCACTTGTGCCCTGTACCTTGACTAGGCTCTAGTGAATGACATTCACACCATCCAACCCAGCGTGAACGGAATCAACGAAGTGGGTCTATACCTTAAGAAAGAAGCAGAGCCACCCTTTGCCATCCACATCCAGAAAGAACTGGACGAACTGAATGCTCAGTGGGAGAACGTCTGCAAACAGGTATGCAACAACTGCACACAGCACAATTTTTTTTTCTGCAAATGTCTGCAGTCTGGTTTGCATTCACTTCCCTTCTCTGTGTAGGCCTATGCAAAGAAGTCCGCCCTGAAAGGGGGCCTTGACAAGACCATGGCGTTGAGGAAGGAGATGCAGGAAATGCAAGAATGGATAAATCAGGCTGAGGAAGACTATCTGGAGAGAGACTTCACATACAAGACACCTGAGGAGCTACACAAGGCAGTCGAGGAGCTCAAGGTGTGTTTGTGAAGGTTTTCTTGAGTGTTTAAGATCATAAACCCTTCAGCCGCTTGGTTGTATGATAATCCATGTATAGAGTTCCTGTTTTACTGTTGACGCCATATAGGACTCATGGTAACTCCCCCTGTTCCCCAGATGTCCCAAACAAGCAAAAGAAAGATGAATCTGAGAATCTTGTGACTCATGTCCAAAAGTCTTTACCTCACTCTTTGCCCAGATACAGTACACTCACACCTACCTTTTCCCAGTGTTGACCAAGGTCTGTACTGATGGCAAGATGATTCTCTTGCTTAGTCCTCAGTAGCAGAAGATCCTGGTTTTTTTGTACAGTCTTTGGTCCTGAAGCTTTTGGTGCAAAGTGATGGTGGCTGCATGTTAACTAACACAAGAGGACAATGATTTCAAGCACATCCTCCTTTAATTCACCCAGTTTGCTATTTAGTTGAGAATGTGATTTCAAAGCAGCACTCTTTACAGAAATAAAGTAATTATATCATTTTGCAACATCGACATTTTATTCATTTATTTAGATAAACTTTTCAAACCGATAAACCTCTTTGGATTGAATCAGAATGCATATAATTATTCATCACAATTATTTAAAGACAATTATTCCAGGTTATCACAAAATGTACTATCACTTGTTGAATGTACATACGTCCATCGACCAAGCAAAACATTATGACCACTGACGGAAGTGTGTTCCTGGGGCTCCGTGCTTGGTAGGCCACTAGGTGTCTGTGGCTCCGGTCTTCCTCGTGCCGTCTGCATGTCCTGGGGGGGGTGGATCTGTAGACCCCTGCACCTACTATCAAATATTCTTAGGGAGAAACCTTATAGACACAAACACATACACACAGGTGTCTGGGTTCAGACGTTTGTTAGATATACTGTCGGGCTGCAATTGCCACTAAATACATCTTGTATTACTTTGTACTGTATACTTTCCATTGAAGTTATAACTGTTATTCTTATATATGCATATGCTGTTTGTTGTTGTGGATTGTTGGTTTTGTTTTGTTTTTTCTCTCCCCGCAGACTTTAAGGGTGTTGACTTGTTTTATCTCTATGCTTTTTTTCTCCTCTACTTATAACTCCTTTTTTCTCTGTAAACCTTTCCTCCATCTTACTCTCTTTGCCTTTCTCCTTTTTTTTTTCTTTTTCATCTTTGTGTGCATTACATTTGAAATAAACCCAAAGCAATTTATAAGAAAGTTTCATATATATACCAAGGCAAACATCATGGCGAAAGCCATAATGTTCAGCTTGTGAAAGCAAATCTGTTGGACCTTACCTTGACATTCAGATGACAATTCTGAGTTGAATCACTTGTCCTGTCCGGACAAGTGATTCAACTCAGAATTGTCAGAATTGTCATGCAACAACTGCACACAGCACAATTTTGTCCTGTCCGGACAAGTGATTCAACTTGTCCTGTCCGGCCACACTGCCAGACAGGACAAGTTAAAAAAAAAAAAAAAAAAAAGAAGTGTGTTCAACAGGGTCATTGGTGGCCTTAGAGTTGGTACTAGTTGGTACTTAGAGAGAGCGAAGGCTGGTCCTCCCTGATGTTTTGGAACAAAAGAGACCATCCAAGGTTCTCCAAAACTGGGACAAACTGACTAAAAAAAAAGCAGATGGTCATATTCTGGTCTTAGAAATGTTTAAGGCATTAGTTTAAAATGCTGAGTGGACACTGACTTCCTAAAGATTATATCTCACCAGAGGAACTTTCACTGAGCATCAGCAGACAATGTCTTTTGAAAAAATTATTTCCTTGGAAAATGTCCTGTTCTGAATAACTTTTAAAATACTTATGAGTGCTGCTTGAAAAGGAGAGGACAGCTGCTGTAGCAACCAAAATGTCCAAGCAGGGAGTGAATACAAAGAACGATTTGTTCTTTTGGGAAGGGCACTGCCTAAAAATAGGACATTGTCAAGAAGTATCAGCATGTGCCCATATACTTCATGGGGGGTATAATGGAACACAAGAGGATTTTTTTTTTAATCCTTATGTTTTGTTCTGATCTTCAGTTGGCTCTAGCTGCCGTATGATCTAATATTCAATGAATTATAGGTGTTATAGTGCTGTAACAATAAGTATTTGCACCCTCACAGATGTCTTTTGTTTTTCCTCTTGGTCAGACTTAAATTTTTATGTCAGACAACAATAACCTAAATAAAATGCGGTGTTAAAATGATGATTTCGTTTATTTGAGGAAAAACAATTCTCAGAATCAACCTGGCCCTATGTGAAAAAGTAAACACTGCCTAAAGCTTATAACTGGTTGTGACACCCTTGGCAATTTTAAAGCTGCAGTATGTAACTTTTATGAAAAATGTGTTTTTTACATATTTGTTAAAATTATCATTATGCTGTAACAGTATAAGACAACTCCTCTGCCTTCTCCCAGTACTCCCAGTACTCACTGCAGAAATACACCACTCAATCAGAAACAACCAATCAGAGCCAGGAGGAGGGTCATGGTGCTGTCAGTCACCCTCATGTACGCGCCACTCACTCACTCCCCCTTGCTCGCTGCTATACTACAGCAGGTTCACCAAAACATAGCCTGCCACTAATTCTAAGGCTAGTTAGCATGGCCACTGATGATGGCAGAGAAACAGTTTTACTTGAATGATAAGTTTATCTACCATCAGCACATTGAGCAGTGCGTACACGAGGGTGATTGACAGCACCAAGACCTTCCTCCTGGCTCTGATTGGTTGTTTTTGACTGGGAGCGGTGCATTTTTTCAAACGGCAATAGTAACTCAGGGAGAAGGTGAAGGAGCTTATGACATACAATCATAGATAATATGTTTCATACTGTCATGACATGGTGAAAGTTTTAACAAATATTCAAAAAACATATTTTTGTAAATGTTCCATGCTGCAGCTTTAAGTGGCAACAGCAGTTTGTTTCTGGCCCAATCTTCTCTGCAGAATTGTTTTGATTCAGCCATGTTAGAAAGTTTTCCAGGATGAAGAGTCTTTTTAAGGTCAGGCTAGTGCATCTCAATCTGGTTTAGGTCAAGACTTTGACTGACCCACTACACAACTTTCATTTTGTATCTTTGACCATAAAGCAGTGGACCTCCTGGTGTTTCTTTCGAGCATTGTCCTGTTGCATAACCCAAGTGTGCTTGGACTTATGATCTGCTGATGGCCAGACATTCACCTTAAGGCCTTTCTGGTTGAAAGTAGAATTCATAGTTGCATGATTTACAACAAGTTGTCTTGGTCTTGAAACAACAAAGCAGCCACAGACCATTACACCACCTTGTTTTACTTTTGCTATTCAGTGAAATGATGTTAATTTTACGCTATATATAACTCTCAAAAAGTTCAGCTTTTATCTCATCAGTCCACCGAATATTTTCCAAAAGCCTGATTGGGGGTAGTAGCTTGTTCAGATAGGGCCAGCTTGGTTTGGATATGTTTTTCCCTTTAATAAAATAAATCATCATTTGAAAACTTAATTTTCAAACTTAAAAAGGAATCTCAGCAGTGATTCAACCAATGCTGGAAGTCACTCTTCATTTTACAGTGACTCACAGATGTATGTATTAGGGCCCTAAATTTAATGTGTTAAATTTGCTTAATTACATAGATTTTAATCCGTTAGAATTTTTTACACAATTAATTGCAGCTTTTTTTTTAACATATAAAGATTCTGGTCAGAAGCTTTGTACTCGTTTCTGGTACACATGTAAATCTGATGAACAAGCGACATCCACAAATAACAATGGATGAAAAGCCCACTTTTTTTGGCCCACTGGGGGTTAATTTTTGCTTCAAAAAATAATCTGATACTAGAAAATACTGTTGTGTGCAAGTTGTGCAAAAAGGAGTTGGCCCATCACCAAAGCTATTCAACCCTAAAATACCATCTCAATGCAAAACATGTTGCAACAGGCACAATGCTGATGACAGCGTCCACGGTCTACATTTCCTAATGAAGTGTTTTTTTTTAAAGAAACTGCATGAATGATCCGAGGTTCCTGAAACATTTGAAAGCTGAATGGGTATAATAGAACTTTGCATGATGGCTGAAAAACTTAAATAACAGAATAAAAACAGCAAATATAGTTGTTGTTGAGCTCATATGTGTATTTTCTCAATGATTTAGCAGCAAAAAGGGTTTTTGAATAGAAAACATGTTTATTTTGTCAAAATATAGTTTTCGATTAAAATGAGATTGAGATTATTATTATTTTTTTATGAAGTTCTAATTCCAAGTATTCTGGTCTACATCATAATTATTACCTTAATCTATGACATAAAATAAGTTGAAGGTTGTTGGAGCATGCAAAATCTGAATATGTTTGCAAGTAATATGAACTGTTGCTGGATGTTTATTTATCAAAAACCACTTTTCCTGTGAAATCACAGTCTACCTTGATTCACAGTTAGGCCCCAGGTCTGATGGACTCTTTCTTCTCTTTGTCTCTCCCTCCCTGATTGTGAATAATTCAGGACTGATAACTCCTCCAGGCTGCCAAGCTTTTATTGTTGAAATCCTTCTTTCACTCACAGCCTTGTCCTATTCGACAAAATCTACTCCCCAGATTCTTCAATTTTGTGTCAAATTGCATCTACTTCCCATCTACTGCTAACATCTTTTTTGTTTAGCTTGCATAACTTTGAATATAATAGATTTGTGAATTCTCCCTGTGGCACTGTTTGCTTTGTGATATCTCTAACAGCCTTGGCAGAAGTGTCTCACCCTACTGAGCGCAAAAGTAAAAAAAAAATAAGATCAGATTAAATCTCCTTATTTCCACTCATACTTTATACTCCCACTTTCCTTTATTTGTTCTCTTTTTCTGCTCCAAACCCAACTGGGAAATCATTAGAAGTGTATGTATAATATATGTTGCATTTTAGAAAACAGCCTTGCTTTTGTGAAAATGTGTCTTGTATTTATACTTTCCCTCTACTTCTGTGTGTTTCTTAGAGGGCCCAGGAGGAGGTTCACTCCAAGGAGCAAAAGGTCAAACTCCTGACTGACAGTGTCAACAGTTTTATCGGCAAGGCCCCGCCCACAGCCCATGATGCGTTGCGCTCAGAGCTGGATATACTAACAGCCAACTACCAGCGTTTGTGCAGCCGCCTGGATGGAAAATGTAAAACTCTCGAGGTACAGAATCCAGTGCCATCATCTACCCTGATGGGTCTGTGTTACCACATCTAAAATACTGTATGGAGGAAAAAACTGAGCACATCATGTTTGTGGGGAAAAAGTGGTGGTGGCAGCATCATGCTGTGGGGATAATTCTCATCAGCAGCTAGTCAGGGTTGATAGGAAGACTGATGGAGCTAAATGCAGGGCAATTATGGAGGAAGAATGGCCCTGTTAGAGGCTGCAAAAGACTTGAGACTGACTTGGGATTCACCTTCCAGCAGGACAACTACCCTAAACATACAGCCTGAACTACAGTGCAAAGGTTATATTAATCGTATAGTATAGAAACAATGCTGGTGGTGGATGATTTTGATGAAAGCATATTTATGTGTTAGAATGGCTCAGTCTAAGTCCAGAGTTAAATTCAATTAAGAATCTGTTGCAAGATTTGAAAATTTCTGTCCACAGTTGCTCTTCTACCAAACCAACTGATAGTTTGAGCTGCTTTGCAAAGTAGGATAGGCAACATTTTCAGTGAAGCTTTAGATATATATAAAAACTAAATACATTTGAAAAACCTTGTAATATCTCACTTCCAGTTCACTGGTTTTATGGCCTAAAAGGATACATAGAAGGCACTTGTTGAAATTTGACTAAAATGTGAAAAAGTTCAAGGGTACAAATACTATTACACAGCAACCTAGGATGATCTAAGGGTAATTTGATTGTTGTCCTCTCAACATGTGATGCTGTGGCACAGAACATATGAGAGACACACGCTGCGGTTCTGCTGGCATTCAACAGGTTTGTTCTCCTTCTGTGTGCCCATAATGCTTCTCTATGCCACCAATGCGACAGGAGCCCCCTAGTGGCTGGATGTGGAATAATGCTGAACAATTGAAAGATACTAAAGGACTTATTACAAAAAGAAGTTAAAGATAGAAACCAAAAAAAAAAAAAAAAAAATCATGGGGACTGTTTTCTCTGTTTGTTCTTAATTAGTGTTTTCATTTACTTACAACTGAACTTGTTTTTCACCCCTCTACAATTCAAATACTAGTTGTTAATGTGAAACAAACGGGTACAATTTAAAATGTCTTTCCATACATCCAGCTCAGGTCATTTAGCCTGTTTCACAGCAGACCTTTTGACGTACATGAGTAGGGAAAACTCAGGTTTTCTAACAAGTTTTATTTCCACATCACCTTATTTCAGTCCAGCTATGCTATGCTATGTTAAGACTCCAACCGAACATGGGCAACTTTGCCTCATTTACAGATGCACCAAAACTTAGTAAACATGCAAATGTTGAGCAGTGTTTTTATTCCGATCCAAGTCAGTCAGAAAAGGTCAATCTCTTGACTTTTTCTATATGTGTGGTTTTATAGGAGGTGTGGGCATGCTGGTGCGAGTTGCTGGCCTACTTGGAGCAGGAGAACGCCTTCCTGGACCAGCTGGAGCAGAAACTGGATGAGATAGAAAACTTGCAAGGAGCAGAGGAGCTGCAGGTGGCACTGAATGTAAGTATTATGAGACTACACACTGTTTGTGGAAGTAAAAAATTAACTTTATTTTACCCCACATACAGCCAAGAAGACAGAATTTGCAGTTCAAAAACCTCATATGAAGTAGCTAATAGTTAAAGTTAATGTCAGTGGGGTACAGAAATGTAAATGCAAGGTAAGATCTACATTTATTTGGAACTTGCGTTAAGTACCAGCAGCACGAAGGTGGTTCAGGTTCAGAGACTGAATTTTTATTTGGTTGCATTTGCATACATTAACTTTGTGCCCTCCATATAAAAGGGAAGCTCAAATAAATTGAAAGAGCTACAGGTAGAATAGTATTACAGTACAGCTAGAGGTTAGAGTAGATACGTAGAGATGTGAATCTATACAAAACGATACTTTTCCATATCAGATAATTTTGATAATTGACTAATATATGCCATTATAGTATTAATCGAAAGTGAATTGCTTTCCTTTCCAGGAAGCACTTAGTATTATAAAAGTAAAATGTTCTCATTTATATTCAATTAGAAAAATGGCTACATCATCTAGAGAATGAGAAAATGACTGTGAGCTACAAAAAAATGAGCTACTGTAAATCTATTATAAATCAAACTAATATATATTTACACATTTTTACAGATTACAAATTTAGCTAACCCAATTTACAAGCTAACCTAAACAAACATAAAGGCTAACAACTAAAATATCAAAAAACCTACTTTTGCTAAAAATGGTGTGGTAAGCACTTCAAGTGATAAATTGTTAGCAATCCTAATCCTCAATTTATTAAGCTCTAATAGTTATCCAGACTTCATCAAACTTTCATGAAACCTTGCATGAAAAGATCTCGACAATCTAATTAATATCTGATGTAAGTGAAAGAGGAGAAAAAGGCTTTAAAGCGTCCTCTTCTAGCACTTGTTCATGTTTACTTTCACTCTAGACAACACAAATATTTTTTTCCCTCCCTGAAGCAGTTGGGGAAAGTCTGTTTCTCACTCTTGGGAGCTCCAGCTCTGAGCTGGCAGATAGCACAACAGTCCAAGACCATATCAGTCTGTCAAAAGGAGCTTCGGCCTGTTGACCTGCTTGCCTCTCTATGAGAAATATAAAAAAGCAGTGTGTTTTGTCCAACAAAATTGGATGTTTAGATAGATTTGGAGATCTTTGAAACCCAGTTTGGACTAAATATCCCTACAATACAACAGCAAATAAAAAAGGGGATTTTTGCCATCTTTAGCCACAAAAGTCCCCAGTAGATGATAAGGGAATAAAATCTCTTAGGAGTTAGCTAATGCCTGGTTCACATGGCAAGATTTTAAAATGTTTTCCGAACCTGAGAGACCATTCACATGGCGATTAACAAAATCTTAGGTATAAGAAGTGTGGTCGTACAGTGTGTAGTGTCGAGTCACACTACACACAAACCGATTTCTCTCACCAACATTCAGTCGTCAGACGGGAAATCTCACAAGACCTTTCGAGATCAAACGTGAGTTCAGAGTAAACAAACATGGTCGACTGGAAAGAAGCAATGGCGATAGTTTGTTGACTATATTTAGCAGAGAAAAAAAGCAATACAAAGATATCTACAACATCAACTGGACTTTTTGGTGTGGCATGGCAGTTGTTTTGTCTTCTGTACATTTTGGATTCCCCTCCATGTTTCCCTCACCTCACTTTCCGATTGTCTAAGCATCACATTCAACAGGTTGCGTTCTCGTTTGTCCTCAGGGGAACACCACACATGCTGCGATATTGGCCAAGACAATCTAACATGTTGAATATTCCCGATTTTTAGATCGGAGTGGTCTCGATGTCCTTCTGAGTGGACCAGATTACTCTTTACACAGGGTGTCCTTCAGATTGCTGTAAGGGGGAAATCAGGACAAAAATTGGTATAAAAATCTTACCCCATGAACTAGGCATGAGTAAAATCGGTTTTCAGGCAGGTCTGCTGTCTTGCTTGGAGAAAAAGCTTGCACTCCTCTCTTGCCTCATTAAGCCAAAAGATAAATTTATCTCTCTGAAAGTTCCAGACAGATTCAGACATTTCTCCAAAGAAGAAACATAAATTGGATTATGGATCCTCTATTAATTCTTGAGGGACAACTCTCAACTAAACCAAGGGGATGTTTTTCACTTAAGACCTCAGATATATCTTCACTGTCCTTAACCAATAAAAATAAAAAAAAAATTAAAATCAACGTAACCATGTCAAGAGTCTTGGCATGAAATTCAGCCTCACTCCAGGTACAGCATATTCATTCAAAATGATTCGACGATCTCAATTTCTCAGTTAGAACGTTGCCTGTGTTGTAATGCGGAGAAAGTCTGCCTGGCATTCAAAGCTCAAGGTCTCCAGGTTCTGCACACACTGAGTGATAACAGTAACATTCATTTTCACACTAGAATTGCAAATGACAGTTTAAATGACCTGAGGAAAAAGTAAAAATGTCACATCCTTAGGTTACATATGATACAGATGGATGCATTTTCATCCCAAGGCTCTGGTAGAAAGTTGGACATCAGTTTGTTGTAAAGATTCAGGAATCCTAATTTTGTCTAAAAATACATAGAGCAAATACAAAAACAAGTAGAGCTAATACAGAAACAAGATGATCAAGCATAATGATTTTTGCTGCTTTTTAGAACCCCAATATAAACTGAAGTGGACAACAGCAAGCCAGGAACAAGTGCTGTTGGACTTTTTTAGCCACATTTACGTCTAAGTTCTAACATGAATCTGGGAACATCATCACAACTTAACTTTGCTCCAGTTCCACATTGGAAAATGCTGTGAATGTACATTAATGGGGATTGTACAGTTCTAGGACTAGTGATTGATTTAATCATGAAACAAATCAACATATAGATAGGTTATTACCACACTAATCAAAACATTTGAAAAATGTAGCGGCCATATTGGATATTTAGGTCAGGATTGGTGAGAAACAACACACTTTAGGGGTGTCAAACTCATTTTCATTTCAAGCCACATAAAAATTGCGAATGTCCTCAAAGGGCCAGTTGTGGCAGAATTTATTGATAAAACTCTGGATTTGATGAGTATTTCTTCAAATTAAATATTTGGAAGACTTGGTATATATTGTGGTGAAATTTAACATAAATGGTTTGAGAATGCCGAGCTTTGTCAGAGAAACACACCGATAAAAGAAACGACTCGTATTTGTGTTATATGTTAGGTTAGGATTGGGGTTGGACGAGTTGCAGAATGATACTGATGGGGTGTGACAGCTTGAACAATGGAAGGGTGTGAGGTTTGTTACATGGGGCTGATGAGCACACTGCTGAGTCCTTATATGAACCTGTTTAGAAGCACATTCAGGTCATGAGCTTTTTCCAGTCTTCCATCAGATAGCTCAATTTCAGCTCCCTGAAGGATGTCGTCTTCTTGCTCATCAACTTTATCAGGTCACTGGTGACCCAGGGCTTATTATTGGCAAAGGCACCTTAATGCCCTGGTCTGGGTGGTGTTATCCAGGAGGAGGCTGATGTGCACTGATGTCATTTCTATGTGGCTCACACAGCGCATCCTAATCTGTGCCTCCAAGAATCCCAGAAGAGTTTCTCTGTTGTGGAAAATTGATTTAAAGAGGAAGATAAGCATGTCATACATTTTAGTAGAATAAAGTGTATGGGTTTTTTTTCTCTGCAATTATTGATAGTTTGAAATATTTGGAAATCTAAAGTCCCTTGTAAAAGTATGAACACCCCTTAATGTTTTACACGTTTTGTCATATTGAGTCCACAAACTTCATTGTACGTTTAAAAAAAATTTTTTTCTTTCATTGAACAACACGAAGTAATAATGGTGAAGTAGAATGAAATTATGTTTTCAAATTTTTGTTTTTTAAACAAAATCTGAATTAAACTCTTCAGAGATGTGGGTTCTCTCTTCGAGCAGCAGTGGGTCTGTTGATACTTCAGCCGCACCCAGTTGAAAACGCATTTGTTGCCATGGTTACTTGACCCAAAAAAAAAAAAAAAAAAAAAAAACTGTTTAACATGCCAGAGACTTGACTGGGAATCCCCAAGAAAGCAGATTATCCATGCCAGTGAGGAATAATCCTTTAAGAACCCGTATTTGAAATGAAAATGAGAAGAAAAGAAGTCTGGTGGGATCTACTTCATTTGGACAATATAGTGACATGAAACTGCAGTCTAAAGATATAGAATAACTGCTTACTCAGCATCTAATTAACCAGTAAACAAAGCAGTAATGCTAACTACTGACTGACCTCTGCAAGCGTCCATATCATATCAACTAACTCTTGTAGACACTCTCACTGGCCCCCACAGCCTCAGATATCTGACTGTTTAGTTTTGCACCAAAAAGTTCTATTTAATTTAATCCTCAGGAGGGATATGCACTATGGCATAAAATTCATATCCCAATATCTATTCTGATGGGTGGTTGTAACAAAATCATTTGTTTTTGGTATAAAACGTGGCTGGCAAACACATTCATACCCCTTGAACTTTTCCATATTTTGTTATTTTACAACCACAAACATAAATGTTTTTCAAAAGGATTCAGCCCCCCTGAGTCAATACTTTGTGGAACCACCTTTTGCTGCAATTACAGCTGCAAGTTTTTTAGGGTCTGTCTCTACCAGCTTTGCACATCTAGTGACTGGAATTTTTGCCCATTCTTCTTTGCAAAACAGCTCAAGCTCAGTCAGATTAAGTGGAGAGTGTTTGTGAACAGCAGTTTTCAGATCTTGCCACAGATTCTTGATTAGGTTTAGGTCTGGACTTTGACTGGGCCATTCTGACACATAAACATGTTTTGTTTTAAGCCATTCCATTGTAGCCCTGGCTTTATATTTAGGGTGGTTGTCCTGCTGGAAGATGAACCTCCGCCTCAGTCTCAAGTCTAATGCAGACTCCAACAGGTTTCCTTCCAAGATTGCCCTGTATTTGGCTCTATCCATCTATAATGTACCAGGATGTAATTCTCAGACCCATTGTGAGACCATATGCTGGTGCAGTGGGCCCTGGGTTCCTTCTTATGCATGACAATGCTAGGCCTCAATGCTGAAGTGTGTCAGCAGTTCCTGCATGATGAGGGCATTGATGTTATAGACTGGCCTGTCCGTTCCCCAGACCTGAATCCAATTGACCACATCTGGGACATCATTTTTCGGTCAATCCACCAACACCGCGTTGCACCACAGACTGTTCAGGAGCTAACTGATGCTCTAATCCAGGTTTAGGAAGAGATCCCTCAGGAGAACATCCACCGTCTCATCAGGAGCACACCCAGGCATTGTCAGGAGGTTATACAGGCACGTGGAGGCCACACACACTACTGAGCCTCATTTAGACTTGTCTTGAGGAATAGTCATCGACGCTGAATCAGCCTGTCATGTTATTTTCCACTTTCATATTGAGTATGAATGCATATCCAGATCTCCATGGTGTAATAATTTTGATTTACATTGATAATTTTTGTGTTATTTTCTTCTCAGTCAATTCCACTGTGTTAATAATAAAGTTTTTCAATGAGAATATTTAATTAATTGAGATCTAGGATGTGTTATTTTAGTGTTCCCTTTAATTCTGTAAGCAGTGTATATGTGTGTATGTATATATGGGGTCTGAAGGTGAGGTTAGTTGGTGTTAAAAATTTTTCTATTCCTTTTTTTTTTTTTTTTTGCTGAAACATGATTTTTTTTTTTTTAATGCTTTTTCTGTATTGATTCAGGACCAAAACAAAAAAAAAAAAAATTACATATTCACATAATGTGCCTACGCATTAGCAATTCTCTTGTGGACAACCCTAAAGAAACATTTGTGGAAAAAAGCTGTTTGTAGGCCTACAGCTGCAACCATTCAGTGACATCTTTAATCCAGACACGAGTCTAAACATGGGTGTCTTATTAAAGTCAGCGGTCCAACACCAACAAATATTCAGTGTATCCGTTTGTTGGAATTATAAAAGACCTTCAAAACATTTCAGTTTTAATGCTACAAATACTATAAGCAGAGTTTCAAATCACTGTCAAAGCAAAATATATATGTGTGCTGCTGTTGAAAAGAATTTCTTGGCTTCTCTCACAGTAAACAAAAACTTTTGGACTTATTCTATTTATTGGTCAAATCTACAGAGCCTTGAGGTTCTTTTGCAACACCCAGAGGACAACAGGAACCAGATCCGAGAACTGGCCCAGACGCTGATGGACGGAGGGGTTCTGGATGAACTGATTCAGCAGAAACTGGACGCATTCAACAGCCGATGGGACGAGCTCATGGCAAGGGTAAGATACCATTCATCTCTCTGCCTGTGTTTTCTCTGTGTGTGTACTATTAATAATCTATAACCAACAGCGGTTACACATGCCAAAGCACAATTTTGATAGGTCTACATCCTGACACATTCTTAGACTTCTAGATACTTTCTTCTCAATTTAAAAGAATGCTAAGAATTGTTTCAGCATCTGTTTTTGTTTTTTTTTTTTTTCTGTTGGCATAGCATGTTCTTGACGAACATGGAAAATTGTAGATTTGATTGACGGGTGGAGCATTTCATACAGTTTTAATGTGCGTTATTTTTAACCACTGATTTTATTTATTATTTTAGGAGATTGCAGTCGTTAAATCAACCATTAAAAATCATATTAAACTCATCTATAATCTTCAGAATTTTACATTTCAAACATCTAATGGCCCTAAAGTGGCCCTTGGTTTCCTTCAGTGAATGCTGATTAAATATGCTGATGTTCAACCAAGGCCATGACTAAAAGTTTTTAGGTGTTCTTATTGATGAACATTCATCATGGAAATCTTCTATATACTATATAAAAGTTAAAATATCCAAACTATTACTGTTTTAAATAAGGTAAATGAATTACTAAACAAAAAGGCCTTGTATATCTTGTATAACTCACTGATTGTTCCATATCTGACACATTGTGTTGTGTATAGATTTGATTTTTAGTTTTAAAAAAGAGAGCTGTGAGTTATCAGTGGAAGTGAATATAGAGAACAAACAAACCCAACATTTAAACAGTTAAACATATTGAAATGTCATGAATTGATAGAGTACAATGTTTTAAAATTTATGTACAAAGCACATAAAATCTTTTTTTACCAAACAATATTCAGAACAGATTTGTAAAAAGAGAAATCAAATACGACGTAAAAGGAACTGAGATTTTCAAAAAATGTAAATTCAAAACATTGACGATGGAAAGATGTATTTCAATCAAAGGTGTCAGTTTATGGAACAATCTTGACAGTGAGCTAAAACAATCTAAGTCTCTTTCTGCATTTAAACGAAATTTGAAAATCATTCTGATGAAGCAATATGGCATTGAATAAGTTGATGTTGTGTATTTTTTGTGTGGATTTTTTTTTGTGTATTTGTAATGTACATGTCTGTAAAAGTCTTCTGGGTTGAATAACTAATTTTCTTTTTATGTGAATGGGGGCAGATATTATAAGTTTATACTTCTTTCTGCTCCTTTTCATTCATTATTGCTTTTACTGGTTATGTGAACTATTCATTATCTATTATTGAATGAATGAAATTAAAAATAAAATGAAAAAAAAAAAAGAAAATGGGTATTTCTGCAAAAATTAGAAAGGTCTTTAAGAACTCAAAAAATGCCATGCTGCCTTTAGGTTAAGCCTTCAGGAAGGTTGTACACCTAAAGAACTGTACTGTGCCATGTAAAAGCACCAGTGTTACATTTTTATTTATGGGGAACTGGTCAAAAACTTTAAACAGGTAAGTAACATACTAGCAAACATGGATTCAGTTGGATCGAGGAAATTCTTCATATTGTCAGATATAAATGCAGAAATTTTCCCTCAGTGTGGCTTGGTGCTCTAAAATGTGTCTAATTTTAAATGTAAATTTGTTTGAGACCTGAATGCAAAAAAACTGTCCTTAACCAAAATAAAAACATATGCTCTTTTGCATTAATATTCTAAATATACTTTCTATAGAGACCTATGATTTTACTGTCCCAAAATGTCCAGAGCTTATGTTAGACCTTCTTACACAACTAAACCAGGATCAGAGTTAAGAATATTATGCCCAACAGTTCATGGCATCTAATCTACCACAAAAAAGTTGGTTAAAAGTAAATCAATTGCACCAAGTGACGACAGAGAAATTTGAGGTTTGAAACAGGCATTATTAAATCACCAGCATAAAGGGAAACTTTATGTTCAGTGTGACCTCTCTGAATACTCTGAATGTTCCCAAAGCATTGGAGGTATGTCCAGGGATGAAATCAATTGACTAAAGGTTTTAGAATTTTGAATATTAGTGCAAACTGAGCAGTGGACCTCAAGGTCTGGATTTGAAGATCCCTGCTTAAGAACATAGTTATTCTATGATCATAGACAATGCTGGATTGGTCCATGCTTTCATGTTGTTTACGTCAAATTCTTGCCCAACTATCTGATTGTCAAAACTGAAATCAAGACTCACCCAACCAGAATGTTTTTTTTTTTAATATGTTATTGTGATTTTTGTGACCCATTGTGAAATGTAGTCTCACCGAGTGTGTTTTTTTGCTCCTGTAGCCCATCTGCTTTGGGATTTGTATTGAGAGGTAGTTTTCTGCACACGATATAATCTTGAATCTGTCTGCCAATAAATTGTAAATAAAAAGAATTTGAATGCCGCTTATATATTGAACCCCCACAACTTTCTGATAGCACAATGCCTACACCTCTGTGAGCTGCTTTCAACCCATAATGAGGCGTTTTGTTCACACTCACTGGATATTTAATGTTTTTTAGAATCATTCTTTGTAAACCTAAGAGATGGTTGTGGATGAAAATCCCACCAGATGAGCAGTTTTTAAACTACTCCATGCCATGTTCAAATCCCCTTTCTTTCCCCTTCTGATGCTTTGTTTCAACTTATGCATGTTGTCTTCACGAGACTGAGAAACCTGAACAGAGTTGTTGCCATGTGATTGACTTGTTCTGTTAATAAAAAATTTAATGGGTGCACCTAATAAAGTCTCTGGTGACTGTAATGTTGTAGTTTTACAGTGAGAAGTTGGATCTAATCCTATTTAGGTTGAACAAAAATGTTGTAGTTCATTTTGAATGTCAAGTTTTGGTTAACAATTTTTTACTTAACATTACTGAATGCAGTAACATTGTATTCTCTTAGGACCATCAGGTTGGAGACTCATGAGCATGCTCACACAAACTCTAATAATAGAACCAGATTAAAGTTCTCCTTGTAAACTGATAAACCCTGCTGTCTCCCTTCAAGGGATTATATGTTTACACATTTTGCTTTTATTTCGTACGTTATGTTCCTACGTTCCTCTGGTTGTGTTTTAAAGTGTTATAAAGAGTTGATCCTGTTATGGTATCTTTTCTAACCCTGTTTTCGGTCTAATTTTTACCTCAGGCATGAAGTCAAGTTTATTTGTAGAGCACATTTCAGCAGCAAGGCAGTTCAAAGTGCTTCACATCATAAAAACATCAGTCAAGTATACAGCAAAATCATCAAGCAAATACAGTTTTAAAATATTGATCAATATTGCTGCAATTGCATATTGATGCAATTTTGCATCTTCAAAATTGCATCTTACTGTATCTTCCTGTACAACTAAACAGGTGGGTTTTTATCCTTGATTTAAAAGAACTTAGTGTGTCAGCTGTTTTTCAGTTTTCTGTGAGTTTGTTCCAGATTAGTGGTGTATAAAAACTGAAAGCTGCTTCTCCATCTTTGGTTTTGGGGATGTAGACGAGAACCAGAAGACCTGAGTGGTCTGGAAGGTTAATAAAATGACAACAGGTCTTTAATGTATTTTGGTGCTAAGCTATTCAGTGATTTACAAACTAACAGAAGTATTTTAATGTCTAATCTCTAAGCTACAGGGAGCCAGTGTAAGGACTGTTGCAATAATCAGGGACGCTCATCAATGAGCAAACACATTTTTCACTAACTCAAAACCCCTTGAAACTCATCTAGCAAATAAATTGCCCAATTGTCTGCTCCAATTCTTTGCAGTGGGAGGAGGATGCTGGTCATATTTTGCCGACAGTATTTCTTGGTGAAAATAGTAAAACCACCAGTGACCCCCTCATGCTGTTTACTGTCCCACCCAAACCCTTTCATGTGAAGTGTCCTCTGGGATACACACAATTCTTATATTAGGAAAACACAGTGCACAGTACAAGGGGCTCAGGGCTATACTTAGATCTATTATCCCTCAGTGTAAGATTAGCATGCTCACCTGTAACCAAGTACACACACTCAGGCTCATAGAGATTTCCTATGAGGTAATTGGTGCGTGTACAAGCTAATCTCATAGACGGGCAGTGACTGAGGAAAAGAGCGAAAGGAATGACTAGTAGGTTCTGGGGAATGACACCGGTTGTCATCTGAAGATCATCAGGTTTGAGGTGGTGTACCAAGAGGCAACATGAGAGAGAGACCTCGGAGTCCAACCTTCAAGAGGGTACTTTTCAGACGATTGTATCTGTTGGAGGAGGATTGTGTGTATTTTCAATGGGTATATTGATCTATTTGAGCAAAATAATAGTGAGATTGTGTCTGAAGACCCTCCACTGGCAACAGATTCAACATTTATATTTATATTTGCACTTTTTATTCTTTCTGAATATGATCAAGGTTGCTGGTACCAATAACATCTTTATAATACATGATCTTATTATGATCCTTTTTTCTTGCTTGCAGGGAAAAAAAAAAAGTTAAATGTTGGAATTTGTGAAGCTGCAAATAAAACCCATGAAAGAAAAATCAATTGATTTTATAACTTATTTGCCTTTTGGCCTACTTTTTCTGAAAGGCGGTGTATTTTCTCTGATGATACTTTGTAAATGGTAGCATTAGCTTTTTATTCATGTACTGCAAAAAGTTAAAGACTGTATAGAAGATCGTACCAAGACCATTCAAAGACCAACTAAGTTGGGCTGGATTTTTAGGTCATGCAACAGTCTTAATCTTGTGAGAACAGGGCGTTAGCAGCCAAAGTGATCAAAAGAAGACAGAGTCTTCCACTTTTTCAAAGGTTGTAGCATTATTTGTGAAATCTGACTTAGATTTAACTCTTTTCAGAGTGGGCAGTGCAAGGTCACTCTGAGCTCTACAACTTTATTTGCTTTTACACTTTTTAAATGGTTAGAAAACCAAGTTTAGAAATGCTTTAAAAGTCTGTAACCATGTTTTCTATGAGTTTTCTTTTGCATTAAGATGCTGATATATGTTGACGGTGATCTAAGCTTTTCGTTCCCCCAGGCGGCTCTTAGGCGGAAGGAGCTGGATAAGAGTTTGCAGTGGGCCAAGGAGAATGACAAGATGCTCGGGCAAATCCAGGAGTCTTTAGCAAACACGGACCGCCATCTCACTGCTTACCTGGCCGATCACATCGATGCCCAGCAGATACCACAGGAGGCTCAGGTAGCCATGTTATACTCCAGTTTTTTCTGTTTTCTGAACTTTTGCACATCACTAGCTCAAACTGCTGTTCAAGTGCAAATAACTTGCTACATATTGCAACAAAGATGGGGGGGAGTATATCAGTGAGTCATAATTAATGTAATTATGTTCGAAATAATGTACAATAATGTACACACCCATTTAGAGTCAAGATAACCAATAACGCAATAATTTCTAGTTAGGCTCCTTGTTAGGAATCTATCACTGTCTTCTAATAGTATTGCTGTATATACTGCATATCTCAAGGTGCAGGTCAATAAAAACAAACTAGACATTTGGATTCATTTTAGTTGTAGAATCATATTTTTTTTGTAGAATCATTAAAAAAAATCAATTTTCAATAATGACAACAAAAAATCTATTATGTTTTTACAAAATATCTGGAACAGAGAGCGATGCTGCACCCGCAGCACCCCTCCACCATCCCTGACCATGCCGCACCCCCAGCACATTTTTTTCTGCGAGTGCCAATTGGTGTTGAGCTCGATGTCGTGCAGTGATCCTGTGCAAACTCAAGCATGGAAAACATATAAATGATGTCATTAAAGCTGCAGTTATATAACTTTTATGAAAAATATGTTTTTTACATATTTGTTAAAATTATCATTATGTTGTGACAGTTTAATATAAGACAGATAATCTGTGAAAAATCAAGCTCCTCTACCTTCTGTCAGTTCTCCCAGTACTAACTGCAGAAATACACCACTCAGTCAGAAACAACCAATTAGAGGAGGAGGGTCTTAGTGCTGTCAGTCACCTTCATGTACATGCCGCTCACAGACTCCCCCTTGCATTCTGCTAAATTATAGCTGGTTTACCACAACATAGCCTGCCACAAATGCTAAGGCTAGTTAGCATGGCCACCGGTGACGGTGGATAAACAGTTTTACTGGAACGGCAAGTTGTTTTTTCACCATTAGCACATTTAGCTGGGTGCGCACAAGGATTATTGACAGCACTAATACTTTCCTCCTGGCTCTGATTGGTTGTTTTAGCTTGGGAGCGGTTCAAAATTACATGCTGCAGCTTTAAGGACGTTTTTGGATAAATTCTTACCTTCTGAAGCCTAAACATCGTCCATCAGTATGTTTTCTCAAATACCTTTTTATTTTATCAGTCTCAAATGTATGAAAAGTCAGTTTGTCTGAAGGTTGAATTCTGTTTTTCAGGGAATCACACAATGTTAAGACTTTGGTTGCAAATTAGATAACCATCTTCTTGTTAAAAGAATCAACAATTAAAGTAGTAATCATAGTAGTACACTGAATATTTAACAAAAAAGACATAACAAAGCAAACAAACAATACTGGAAGGTTTGCAGAGCAAAGATTCAGTTTTTCTTTAACTTTGAAGGATTTAACTTTATGAAATGGTCTGTCACTCTGGAAAGGGGAACTTCCACTTTAGAAGTATAACTTCGATTTTCTAAATCACCCGTCCTGCATCTTTGGCAAAGTTGGGAAGGATTCATAAAAGGAATGCCGGGAGATCTGTTGTCCAAAAACCACCTAATCATAGGAGAGGAGAGGATAGGGAGCATCTTCAAGTGCTTCAGTTTACTTTCTCTGAACCAGCTTCGACTTCTGCTCCAGTGTCCATCAGGTAACTCTGTGGGCTGGAAAACATCACCAGCTGTGCTGAAGTGTTTCTGCCTGGGGAGGTCACTCTAAAGCTGGAAGGCTGTTGGGTGTTTGCTGTTCCTCTCTTTGAATTCAGAACCAAATCCAAAAAAATCATCATGCTGAAAGATTAAAGAATCTTCTGGTGAATTAAAAAAAACAAGTTTGATCCAGGGTTAGTTTGTCAATCTAGACATGGTTCTTAGTTGGTATATCTTGGCTTGTTAGAGGTGTATCAACCAGTTCTTCTCCATCACTCCATTCCACACTGACTCACTGACTCAGCACATACAGAAGAATCTGCTTTTTCCATGTCTACATCTGATACCCTTTAGGAAAGATAGATTCTATTTTTTAAAGCAGCTTGTTTTTCTTTTCCAGAGAGCAGGAATTTGAATCATGCTAGATCTGAGTATCACTGTCTGGAGCCAGTGAATTCCCAATGCATGATCTGAGATCTACACTGAGAAATTCCTAGAAAAGTGGGAACAAGATGACATTATATTGACCTAGTTTTAACGGTAACTGAAAAAGATCTTTTCTATTACTTACATGCAGTGTTTATTACCGTTTTAAACATATAACTTTCTAATTCTTACATTTGGACAATTTCAGGAGCTCAGTTTGTGGAATTGAGATATGATTTAGGTTAATCTAATGTGAAATGAAGGTATTTTTCAACAGTCTTGATCAGAATATTAAAGTGTTGTGTCTGTGTATCAGTAACAGTGGTCAAGGTCAGCTTTTATGCGTTTCTTAATTCTACAAGGTGAAATTAAAGGAGAAAAGAGAAATCTTTAAATTAGCTCCAAATGTTTTAAGGTTTTACCCGAAGTAAAGGGGGATCTGATAAAAGGAACAAGGCTCAGTCGTTGCTTGGCACCCTTCAAACTTATTCCTTCTCAGAGTTTTCGCAGAAGACCCAAGAAAAAAACAAACTGGGAAATTCTCCTTTCCCACTCCAAGGTCCTAATTAAGGCTGCAGCTGATGAGGACACACTGCCTCATTGTGTCTTCTCCCAACATCTGCTTCTTCCTGCACGCCTCCTTGCACCTCTCTTCCTCTCTTCTCTGACACACATACACCCTCTGAACTAATCAGACAATAGATCATGAAGTAATGACCTGCTGCAGAGATGGCAAAGTGACAGAATGGGAGAGTGCGTGCCAGGATGACATTTCAGTCCGTCTCAGCCAGACATACAAACACTCGGTGAGGAAGAGGAGAAAATAACTGGATTCATTTAGCAAATGGGTGTCTGATTTCTGAGCAATTGATATCTAAAAAAGGAGGTTGAATGTGAAGCAAGCATGTTTTATTTGTGGGTTAAACTTTAAGGGCTTCACCATTCTGTATCCTTGAGTATATTCTGCCCCCCTGTGGTCAGCAGGGGAAAGTAGTCTAACAAGCTATTTAAACCCCAGTGGCTTCACTTGCATTAACAGATTTTGACTGGTCTTTACTTTATTATGGATGATCTTATGTGTGTAACAGAAAATCCAGACCGAGTTGAACGGGCATGAAACGACTCTGGCAGACATGAGGAAGAAGAACCAAGTTAAGGACCCTTCAGACAGGACCATGGGACAGATAGACCTAACTCAGGTAAACAAAAAAAAATTGATTTAATTTCCAAATTGTTTGGAAGGACTTTTCCAAACAATTTGCAAAAATGATTTTGGCATCGAAATTTTATCTACCCTTGAACAATTTATTCATTTTGTCATCTTATAGTAACAGCTTCATTGTCGGTGAGGCTGTTACTGGTTTGTTAGGTTGTTACGTTTGGCAGGATCATGGTGTGGGAATGATTTTCATCAGCAGGGACAGAGAAACTAGACAGGATAGAAAGATGGATGAAACTAAATACAAGACAATCCTGAAAGAAATGCTGTCAGAGGCTGGTTCCCCTTCCAGTCAATGGCCCTAAACATATAGCCAGAGCTATAATGAAAGGGTTTGGATCAAAGTATATATGTTAATGTGCCTGAATGGACCATTTAATGTCCAGACCTAAAGACAACTTAGAAACTATAGTGAGACTTGAAAATGTATGTCCTAAGAAGGAAGGACAAAATGTTTAGTCCCTGGATAATGACCAGAGCTGATAGAGACACGCATATTGGGAACTTAATGATGCTTGGTTTTGTTATGCTAACTTGACCTGAGTGTAGCTCTTCCTGGCATCATTAAGCAGCATTCTTTTTGGGAGAGAATGAAAGACTGAAAGTTAGAAACTGGTTTATTTATGAAGAAGAAACTTACAATATTTATCCTTAAAGGTCAGCGCTTGGTGACTGCTGCATTGACATGCCAATGTGAATATGTGTGGTTCAGACTGCTATGCTCAAGTCGATCTGTCTAGGTGAAGACCTGTTGTTAAAAATGTAAAAATGGTTGTGTCTCTTTAACAGTGAACTCTTTAGCATTTTGTTAGCTACGCTTTTTAGAATAAGGATTTTGGTTGATAAAATAAGGATTTTAGAACTTAGTTGAAAGTGTGTAGGTGGTGAATTATAAACAGTAATGTTTTCAGTTTTCTTGATTTGATGCTAGAATAATAAACAGATGAAGACCTATGTAGGTTTTACATAGCACTTTTCACAGTTAGCTAAGATTTACACATTATAATTTCCCTTTAATTGTGTACATCATTCCTGCAAATGCAAATTCAGCTTGTATTTAGCCCATCTGGGCAGTCACATTTTTCAGGTATCCTTTAACAAAACAACTTACTCTGGGCTGAATGCCACACAGATTTTGATTCTCATAAATTCTTCCTGAGGAGTTTTTGGGATTTGTAGGCAGTTCGTTACAGTGAATTTTAGGGAATGTTTAGGGGTGTCAGACTAAAGAGGGATAAATACAAGTACACGTCGCTCTTTTTTTATTTGTAAGAAATTTTAAAAACCTTTTTTTTTCCTTGAGTTGGTCTATCACATAAAATATCAATATAATACACTGAAATTGGTGGTTGTATTAAGGGATGTGTAAACTTTTGCAAGGCTCTGTTTCATGCATCTGCTGTCCTTATGTGTTTTCCTAGAAAATGCTTGGGGACGTCTGGACCAAGTTCCGTCTCTTTCAGAAGCCGGCCAACTTCGATTCCCGCCTGGCTGAATGCGAACGCGTGCTGGCTGGGGTCAAAAGTCAAGTTGGGTTGCTGGACATCCGCAGTGTAGAGCAGGACGTGGTGCAGTCGCAGCTGGATCAGTGCATGGTGGGTAGCAACCTTGCAGACATACAGATTGGTGACGGGATGCAGAGGCTGTGGTTTTCAGCTGCTGTGGCTTCTTGTTTTGCCGCAACAGAAATTGTACAAGATACTGAGTGAAGTAAAGGGGGAGGTGGAGACGGTGATCAAAACTGGCAGACAGATCGTCCAGAGGCAGCAGACTGAGCAACCCAAAGAGCTGGACGACAGGGTGACCGCTCTGAAACTGCTATACAATCAGCTGGGATCACAGGTCTGCGTACACACTTTAATAGAAAAACATGATTGTATAACTCTGAATCACATCATTTCCCTTTTTTACTGTCTTTGCAGGTGACTGAGAGTAAACTGGAGTTGGAGAAGAGTTTGAAGTTATCCAGGAAGTTGCGTAAGGAGCTGAATGGCCTCACGGAGTGGCTCGCTGCCACCGATGCCGAGCTGACCAGGCGCTCTGCTGTGGAGGGCATGCCCGGTGACCTGGAGGCTGAGGTTGCTTGGGCGCAGGTACAGCAGACACGGAACAGTGCAGAAACATACGAATGATAGTGCACGCTGACTCTCTTTTATTTGCATATTGTTCTCTTAGTCTGTCCACAGTGACATCGAGAGGCATCAGCCACAGCTGCAGGCGGTGGTGGACCTCGCAGAGGCACTTAAGGCTGTGCTGAAGGGTAATGGCGGCTTAGTGGACGACAAAGTCAGCCTGTTGCACTGTAACTGGATCGCAGTCACATCCAGGGCAGAGGAATGGCTCAACCTGCTGCTGGTCAGAAATATAACACCTAATCCATGATATTAGTATTCATGATATATATTTAGTATTATTCACTAAAAGTTGTCATTATTGTTGCAGATAGAGGAAAAAACTAACACTTTAATTTTTTTCTGGTTTTTTTCATCTGTTTAGGATTACCAGCAGCAGATGCGGAAGTTAGATGGAGAGATAAAGGAAGTGAATGAATGGATTGATGGAGCAGAGAGAAAGATGGATGAAATAGAAAATCAGGGACCCAATGATGTTGTGCTGAAGGTTGTAATCTTGAAATACCGCTCCCAAAAAAGAAATCTTGTGTTTTACTAATCTTACTACTTTTGCTTCCATTGTGGCAATTTGGATTGAGTGTGCATTGTTATGAAAAGTAATCGTCTAAAATGCAGCTAATTGCATGATTGGTAAAGATTATAGAAAATTACTGTAATCACAAAAAAAGTCCCCCCAACCCCCAGCTCCACCCTTGAGTATACCATCACAATAATATGCCAATTATAGTCTGAAAAGAGCCAAAGATCAGCACTGGTTTTTTTACATAATACATTTCTTTCATTCTAATATTAATTAACTTTAAAATTAAAGAAAATATTGCATTTGAACTAAAGTGTAATTAATTTCTGTGAACAGCTTAGGTCCTGTGTAGAAGGGTGACTGGCTGTTTGCCTCCTGCAGGTGTTGCGTGCCGAGCTGGAGCTGACCAAAGGGAAGATGGAGGAAGTTAGGGAATTGGCGCAAGACCTCATGTCCACAAGGGGAGAGAACTGCCAGGCCCAAGTAGGACCCAGAATGGAGCAGCTCAACCAGAGATTTGATATCATCTCTCAACGGATCACTTCTGGTTTGGTAGGGACTATTGCGATAGCACAGTCCTGTGAAAAGCACTACTGCCTGGAAAGAGTTCCAGCAATGTTTAAATCAACTGAAATTACTTCAGACTCATTAAATCCGGTTCTACAGACGGCAGCATCAGCCAGGGAGCTTGAACAGTACCACAGCGAAGTACGGGTCTGGCTTGAGCTGCTGGAGGAGGAAGCCAAACAGGGAGAGAACCTAAAGGAGGAGGACTTCCAGGAGGACAAGGTTCCTTTCTGTCAACTAAAACTTCTCCAGTCTGTTGTATGTGCATGTTAAAGGCAACTTGTGTCTGTGTGTAGAATTGCGAGGAGGGTGCAGTGCAAGAGTTGCTGTTAAAAGGAGAGAACCTACAAAAGAGAGCCCCAGATCGAGACAGGCGAGAGCAGATAAGACTGAAACACAACCAGCTCAACAGCAAATACAATGCTGTAAAGGTAACACACTCCGTAAAACACAACAGAAACTACTGAGACTTTGTTAGTTACATGATACCATCTGTACATTGCCTGGATTTGGAGATTAATTTTCAGAATTGATGACATAGTTTCCGAAATTATGAAGAACTTGCATGGAACTTTCATGGAACTTGCAAATTCTGTTTCTGAATTTAGAAGTTAATCTCCAAATTAAAGTAAAGTAACTTGTAGAACCTGGTAAGTTCGAGGAAGTAGTTTACTGGATTTTGGAGGTTACTTTGCAGAACTCATCAGGTTCTTTTCCTGTACCGACAGGTTATGTTTCCTTGAATTTGGTGATGACTATTTGTAACTTACTACACCCTTCTACTTTCTAAAGTTACTTTCTGGAACTTTCACAGAAATTGCTTGGTTCTTTCCCAGAACTTAAAGGCTACTTTACCAGAACTCCGAGATTACTCTTTGTAACTTATTATTATTATTATTATTATTATTATTGGATTATTTTTTATTTTTATTTTTTTTATTTTTTTACTTTTTTTGAAAGCGGGGTTTTCCGTCAAACTGAGAAGTTACTGTTCTAGACCTTGAGATTCCGTTTCAGAACTTGCAAGATACTTTCCTGAACTTGAAAGGTACCGTCCTGGAGCTCTCATGGAAATTACATTCTCAGAACTAGAGAATGCTTTATTGAATGTAAAAGGTATTTTCCCAGAATTTAGCAGTTACAATCTAGTAACTTTCTTTGAGTTCAACTGTACTTTTCAGAAATGTTATAGCACCAATAATTTCTAGAAACTAACCTCTCAATTCTACGAAACAACCTGGTAACTTTTCATTCAGTAATTAATAGTTCCAAAAGAATTCCAGACAAGTATCTGTTATGTTCCAGTATATCTAATCTGGATTCTGGAAACACAGCAGGAAATTTACATAAAGTAACCTCTAATTCTCAGGTAAATACTTGGTAACTTCTAGGAGCGTATGTACTGTATTATGTAGTGCTTCTTTTTTTCTAACTTAAAATCACACGGTCATCCATGGAAGCTTAGGAGGGGGCTTATAGAAATATATGGCCTGGTATGAACATATGTTAAATGCATATATGTACCTAGCACATATAGGGCTCCCATATATAGGTTTCCTACCATTATTTCTCGAGTTGAGAAAACAGAATTCCCAATGTAGGAGGCTACTACTTGAGAAACAGGAA
Organism: Anableps anableps; assembly: GCA_014839685.1. Classification (NCBI taxonomy): domain Eukaryota; kingdom Metazoa; phylum Chordata; class Actinopteri; order Cyprinodontiformes; family Anablepidae; genus Anableps; species Anableps anableps. The sequence goes on from CM026088.1 coordinate 13,158,737, forward strand.
AGAAAATATTATATTTCCTAAACCAGATGTAATTAACATAAATAATCCTGGCTACTTTTTACAGCCAAGAACTAACCAGTTTTGCTTGCAGGTGCAGATGGCTGCCAGTAAATAAAATCAGCAGTCAGGAGTTGCTAGTGTTTATCAAAATGGTTGACTTAGACCAAAGGCTACCCTGAGGTATGGTACTGGTACTACTATTAACTCTTGGTCTTTGAGTCTCTAATCAGTTGTTTTAGGCCGATATGGATGACCATTAAAGTTTGCCGTAAACTGAAGTCATTTCCTCAACTTTACTGATGGTTAGTGTGACACTCTAATAAAAATAGGAGGGACCCTTGATGTTGGTACCACTGACAAATGACTCTTTCAAAGAATGCTTAAGGAAAAGACTCTAGTGTTGCACCCTCTGAGAGGCCTTTCAACTAAATTTCTTTCAGCAGGTTGAGTTGTAGTTTTTCATTTTAAGGATACATTTCTATGGCAGGAGTTGCAAAAGACTGTTACTGATGAAAAGATTGTGTTGAAACCCTCAGCCTGCTTTTATTTGTGTGTAGGACCTGCGTATCCTGAGGAACAGAAAGGCTCTGGCCATTGCTCCCCAGTGGTACCAGTACAGAAGGAAATCCCATGACCTAATGGCCTGGTTGGACGACATCCAGCGCAGTGTTGACCAACTTCCTGACCCTCCTGAGGGAGAGCGGGTCAAGGTGAAAGCATGTTCAGAATCATATACACACATAATTTTACTTCTTTCATGTATTAACCCTTGTACACTTCATAGATGGTTGTTCTTTTCAATTACTTTTTTTTAATCCCTAAAGCTTCACACTGAGATTGGTTTTTCTAATTCTTTTCCTCATGTTCTGTCCCACAATTCTTTAACATTTTCTCGCTGATCCAACAATGTATCAAAAGTACAAAACTGTTTTCTTTTCCTGTTTCCCTTCATTCTACTTTTTTTCCAGCTTCAGAACTAAGTCTTTATATAACTACAGTCACAAAAAAATGTCATAATTAAAAACTATTTTAAAATCATTTAATTAACTATTTAGTTAGTGTTGTGTCTAAGCTGGAAGAGATTCTCATGACTATCTATAATTTGTTGTCTTTGCTCTGATATTCGCTGGATATTTCATGTAGACCTTTCTGCCTTGGACAGTATCTCATCAGAACACTTAACCCTGACACTGTTTTATTGAAGAATTCAGAGGAAATAAGCTGGCATATAAAATGCTACATAACTCCTGGCAAAGAAAGCCAGAGGTGGGGGGGGGACCATAGCAGATTTGAGGCAGAATGAATGTTTAACAGTTGAGTACTCCGGCTGTATAAAACGCATAAATGAATAAAACTGGTACAACAATAACAGTGGTTTTTAGGGCTAAGTAGAGAAAAAAAGAATCTGGATTCCTGAAACAATCACATATGCAAGTCTAAATTTGTAAATGTGTGCAATTGGCATGGACCCATTACAAGAATCTAATATTCCAAGGTGTTAAAACATTCTACTTTCAAAACTGCATAAATTTTCCATCATACTTCCCCGACTCTTTAAAGTCCTTTTAATGAGATAATTTTTTCCAGTTGCTTACTGCCATTCAGTTGGCTGAAAGGCATAATTGTTGCTTTTTGGCTTTAAGTCAAACCAGTTAGTTATTCTTGTTTCAGGCTCTTGTGCAGATGAAACATGATATCTGTGTTTAAGGTTATCATAGAGTGAAAACCTAATATGACTCATGTCTAACATGCTGACGTTAAAAAGCTGTCGCATCTGGCTGATTTAAATTTTTGAGGCACTGTATACCTTATCCTTATCTTTATCCTAACTTCGGATCAGCACGAGCAGTGCTCTGACATAGACATTTAATGAGTTTAAGTACCTGTGGTCAGCCATTTTTTTTCTTCATAATTGATTGCTTTTTCTTATAACTGATGATTTGCTTTATAAACATAATGAGGTCCATGCCATTCACAGCGATGTCTATCATTTGTTGAAATTTATTCTTTAACAAAGCCTGGATGCTTTGCTGTTAAATCAGTTTTTATTTTGTTACCAGAGGGTTGCCAAGTGGTTTGCCTTAGCAAAAGATGATTCCATTTTGGCTCATCTTATTCCAGAACGGTGTGAGAGACGAAGCTTGGACTTAACCGTTTCCAGCACCTTCATCTGACTCTGTATATGTGTCTTTCCCTTTCAGACGATCACTATGACATTTCGCTAAGCAGAAGTGTCACCTGCTTGCCATAGACTCACCTGTCATTTCCACAACTGAGATTTCCCAATGCCTGTCTGTGTGTCTGGCCATCTATCTGTTCTTCAGACCTGTCCATACAGCTTCTTGCTTCTGTTGAGCCTCTCATACAGCACTCATCTCTCTGTACTGGCCAGCAATTGTACTTTCTTTGTGAAAATAAAGTCCTAAGGCAGAGTGTTTTTTTTTAATGAATCAATAATCAACATTCTTTCTGGATCTACATTATATTTATGTTTATGTTTGATGCTGGCAAACATGATATTTGATCCTTTTACCTAATGTGTTGTCAGTTTGTGCTCGTGGCTAAATAAATGTACTTTCTTTTTCTACAAATATTTTATTTTCCAATTCTGTAATGTCGCTTTGTGAGTTGGTGTTTGTGCGTAAATGTGTTTTTTGGGCTTTTTTTGAGCACATCCACATGCCTCTCTGTGCTTAACCCAACCGGGTCCTAGCCAATGGCCAGTGACCTTTCGGTTGATTCTGTCCAATAGGAAATTGGCTCAGAGTTCGACAAGAAGAAGGAGGAGCTTAAGGAGGTGCAGGGCTTAGCCAATCAGCTCTCACAGGCTGGAGCCGCCAATCTAGTGGAGCCCCGCCAACTCCAGCTCAACATCCGCTGGGTTGAGGTGGAGGGCAAGTTCATACCCTTCAAAAGACGATGTGTGAGTCTCAATAGGAACCACTTGTATATCTGTAATACTAACAAAATTTACTAATGAGATAAGTTCAGAATACTAACCCTTTAAGGATGTAATATTTTAAAAACCAGTGTGTTTTCATTGAAAGCATGAACGTAGTTTAAAAAAGTTTGAAAACCTAGCAAACCATAAGTCATTTAGAAATCCATGTTTTGTTGAGTTCCAGCTTAGAGTTACTGTCATGTATTCACTAAACAACTCAATCTTAAATAATTTAAAATACTAGTTAGTTTGGATTTACTCAGAAGTTTACATTTTGTCATGCCTCTCAAACTCGCTTTTATAAAAATCCACAAACCTGAAATCAGATTCCAACATGGATGTAATGCGAATAAAAAAAAACTCTCTTTAAAAAATTGTAAAGGGTTAATTCGATTTGCTGGTAAGTTTAGTCTTACTCATTGTGCTATGTAACTTAATATCTGTAAACTTATTGGTAGCTTTTTTACTGAGGTAAAAAGAAAGCTACAGCCTGACACATTGCTAGCTTGGATTGCTATGCTAGCAAGCCAGGTCAGTGAGCAGAACAATTGTTAATTCCTGATGGCTTACTTTTATTCCAATTAGTTTGTAATTTTCAGCATCTTTGCAACCTCTGAGGTCACTAAACATTTTGATTTGGACCCACTGGACATCAATAGGCACCCATCTTAGAGCGTTTTTATGCTGCCACTTATTCTCTTTACTTAGTTTATCACACATGTTCTAGTCAAATTTACCCTAAGCAAACAGCAATATACTGGGTGAGTTCGATATTGTCTTTGTTTAGGCTATTATTTAGTCAGTGGATATCTATTGACATCTTTTTATGGCTATTTCATGTTGGCCAATCATTGTTCTTACTTATTTGCGAAAATTCAGAAAAAAAATTGTTTCACGGGACATCTTTGGGTGTCTTTCATATGGTTATTGTCTTGATTTAGAGTATGTATGTATGTAATGACATACAATAAATTTAAAAAAAAAAGACATGACCCAGATACAGCTGATGATGCTCTGGCATATTGGTGAGCCATAAATAGGATTTGAAGCTCATCTTAAGCAAACTACTTTTTAAACAAATAGCAAAGGAATAAATGAAATATTAAAATGTGTTGGATAATAAAACTGTATATTTTTGTGGTATTTTATACCACGGTTCTTTGGAAAGCGGCAAAGCTTTGAAACCAAAGGGAATAAGGTGTTTTGCAGCATGCTTTAACAGATCGAAGTGTAAAAGTATTAGCCTAATAATCTATTCTCAACTAATAAGAGATCATATGAAATACAGCTTGTTACAGAAATCGCAAATTATATCCAGTGAAAGTCTTCAGAAAAAAGCTAAAAATGGTATTTCCAAAAACAACTCAAAAATTTATATTAAGCAATTACTACCAGAGCATCAGTTCTCCCTCCAAATAATGAACTTCCAATTTGCTTTTTTGTGTTTTTTTGCTATCATTCTTATTTACATGTCTTGCGTGTACCTGTGAGGCACAAGCGCATGTCTCATTCTCAATGGTTGCTATGTCTGGGTTTGTCTCATGCATGCCTTCCCCTCCACTAATCACATCACTGGCAGTTCACTGATCTTCCAGTCACTGAGGATGTATGCTTTTTCGTAAGACACAAACATCCATCCATCTACCACATGCCCTTAACACCCCTGGGTGTGAGGTTTTGTAGAGTACTTGGACTAAAACCCAACTGAATGGGAAGATTCCATGTATTTTCTGATTTAATTCTTTAGGAAAACCAAAAACACAAAGTGAAAGGTATATCCTCTCTGCATATGGTGCTCTGCCTCAGATCAGCTTCTTAAATTTGCTATTGAGTTCAGGGTTCCTACACTGTGTGTGGAAAACTATTTTCCAGGTCTGGATAAGTATGGAAAAGAAGAGAGTATGGAAATATAGTTGCACTCCCAGACTAAGAGTTTCATCTGTCCATCCATCCATCCTTCTTCCAGGTCTACTTTTTTCAGCTTCATTTTTCAAACCTGACCACTTCAGAAATATCTGCCATTTATCCAACCTGAATATTTACACTCTACAAAACAGCTACAAATGACCTTAGACTGTGAGAATTTGTGTCAGGAAAAGTATGAAACCTGACTAACATGTAGGAACCCTGTGAGGAGCACTGCTGCAGATATTTTTTTTACCTAATTGAACTGCTTGAGGACACTTGGGTAATAATGTTAAAGGAAGATGGGTGTGCTTCATTTTAGAATCATCAAGATAGTGTGGCTGCAGAGTAACCACAGACTTGGTTAAACTTCTGCATTAATGAAGTGAAGGTTCTATTGATTTAGTTGTTGAAAAACATCTATTCATGTAGTTGGCATTAAACCATAATCACAATATTACAGGGACAGTGGTAGAAAGCATCCAGTTAATGAACCGATCAATATTTTCAAAAGCCTCAACAATATATTTAATACCTATAAGTTTAGAGCCATTCTCAGATGCTTCAACCTCAGGGACAGCATCCAGCATTTGATGCAGTTTTGTTTTCAGAAATAATTCAAAACATGAACAATTCTAACTTTGCAATTGTAAAAAATATTAACAGTTTTAGCAGCCATGAAAATCAAGAGATGTCACGATACATTCTGATCACAAAATACAATACATGATCTTGAGTGCTCACAAGACTACCAATATTTTGGGGGGGAAATACACAAAACTACCAATTTTGTGTACAGAATTTAAAAAAATAAATCATAAACTGTGTTTTTAAAAAAATGCAATCTAAAAAAAAATATTCCAATCCAGTTTGGACTAACCTTTATTGTTTTTTTGTGTGTTTCACAAATTTAATAAGTCAAAGAAATCTCAATCTGTTTTAAAGAAGCTTTAGTGTTGAAATTACCAGTTTCTGAGTTAGTAGTTTGAGACTTGGACTCAAGCCATGTTTTTGGTGATAAAGACTTGAGTCTTGACTTGGACTTGCACTGTAAAGACTCGAGTTTTGACTTGGACTTCTTTAGCTCATGTAATCAGGAGTAAAGAAAGCTGAGATGTAAGCTCCAGACCACACCTGTGAACGGTGATTTATTAGTCTGGTGGTCGCTGAGCATATACTGTTCATGATTTATAACAGCCTGTTTAAAGCTTTGCATTAGACTTAATGACAAAACCTACAGATTTGAATAGCCATGGCAGTGCAGCGTTATTAGCAGACTTGACGACATGAAATAGATAGGCAAATTATTACAGAGTGTTAGGGACCCCAGCCGCCCACGAATAACTCAAATCCGCAAATACTTCTGTGAGACTTCCCTTAAAAATGCTTCAACTGTCCTGTTTTAGTAGTTCAATCACCAAATATGCCTTGACATGCAATAAATATGTACAGTGTATGCTATGCTTCTTGACATGCTGTCAAGAAGTATCAAATGCAAGCTCAAATGCAGTACATACTCTGTGGGAAAATAAAATAGCATCTATCCCAAGCTGTGAAGCAAATGCTAACTTTAGTGTGCTTTTTAGCTAACAGTTAGCCAGTTGCAGTATTTGCATGGTTCTTACAGCCTGTTTAAATCTTATATCTCTTTTCTCTACCATGTACCCAAAATTCTTCCACACAAACTGTTTAAAAATGTTGGCAGTTTAAAAAAAAAAAAAAAAAATTTGTAACGAAGAGTCGGCAACCAACCTGATAAGTCTTTTAGAGTCGAGTTCGCCAATGCATCGGGGCAACTCTAGAACTTACTTTCTTACTTCAAAATAAGAGTTTCAAACATGGTTAGAACAGAGTGTCAAGTTTAAAGTACACACCTTCATACAGATGACCAATAGGAATGGTTCACACTTGCTTTATCAACCAGATTGTGAGCATCCGAATTTAGCTTTGCAGCACAAACCTCACACTGACAAAAAAAATGTAAGTGGTTTATGGCAAACTTTGCAAAGTAAAGGGAAAAACTCAAACCTGGTTCCAAGATAACACGTTTTGCAAAAGGGAATTATTTTTATTCATTCCCACATCTTGCCCCAAATTTAAAACAGACAAAAAATAATTACAGAAAATCTGGAAGAAAAAAAAAATCGGTGTAGATTGGATAGCTGGAAGTGTGTAGAACCAACAATGAAGCTTGTAGACATTAACACATCTATACTGCTTTATTTTGAAGTTCCTTGTCACCGATTCGTGACAAGGAAAATGGAAGCTATAAATATTTTGGGAGAACTGTTAGGATGGCACTGATTTAGCCATGCTCACAATTTCCCTATTTCTCATTTTAATGTTAAGGTTGACGTCTTACTAAAGTCGCCTTGGTGTTATCTGTTGGAATCCCACAAACATGTCGACAGATGGGGAATAAATAGGATAGCCTAAACCTTGATTACTTGTGGAAAAATTGCTCCACTTACACCATAACAGTCATCAGAAAGGGAGATATGTAACTGTTATAACAAAATACAAGACCTACTTGCCATCAATATACAGCCCCTAGAGTCTAAATGTTATCAGTGCCTGAGGTCATTCTCTGTTCTACACTTGAAGCACACTCTTCTTCTACTGTCCATTGTGGTTTTGATGCAAACAAATTCAGTTCAGGTGTGTTTTCAGTCCAAGTTAAAAAAAAAAAAAAAAAAAAAAAGAGCAAAACTGGTCACATGATGAGAGTTGGAACCTGAAGGTTTTCCCATATCCTGAAAGCAAGTTAGCATTTACTGAAAATATAAATTCAAGTTTAAAATACATATTTATAAAGATAACATATCCTGAAGAATGCATGATTATAATAGCTACTTGTATTTAAACTACACAACGCTGCTGATGTGGTTTGCTTACATGCTTCAGGAAAGCGTGGTTTCCCCTCTCATCATCGTCATCTGCTCTGCTCTTTTATCATCACTCTAGAACACAAAGGGATCTCACAAACAAGCACATAGCGTCCAGATGCTGTTAGAGAAAAATAATGCAAGCAACTATGTTCTAGTGTGCTACTAGCCTGAAGTATTTTGGGCCTTTGGTACTGATCCATAAATACAGGTGCATCTTAATAAATCAGAATATCATTAAAAAGTGAATTTACTTCATTAATTCAATTTAAAGAGTGAAGACAAATTTGAGTAAACTGAGCTCAGGTAAGACTGTTCTGAGGCCATTTCTGGTTCAAAGGTGAGTTAAAATGAGGAATGGCACAGCTCTGGTAACTCCTAAAGCTATTCCAGCTACAGTCTACACCTTCTGATTCTCCCACAAACCCCTTCAGTGTGCTTCAGAGCACATTCTTTTCATTTTATCCATATTTAATTGTGCAGATTCTACCACTGTCTATGCTTCAACTGAACTTCACATAAATACACAGTACTTGCATCTTTAGCCTTGACCTGATGTAATATGTAATAAACAGATTTGGGGTTTTTCATTCGCTATAATAAATATTTTGATGTTCTAGTTTATCAGGGTACACCTGTAAGTAGTCATAATTTGTGTGTCTGTCACACTGGGTTATTCATTCACTTTATGAAAGATGAAATCAGGAAAAAAGAAATTTTCAGATTTATTTATCCCTGTTGATAAGACCAAGAACTGACTAACACAAAAATATAAAATATATTCAATCTTTAAAAAAAACTTTGAGTTAACTTTACTGTCAGATTTATTTATCCCTGTTGATAAGACCAAGAACTGACTAACACAAAAATATAAAATATATTCAATCTTTAAAAAAAACTTTGAGTTAACTTTACTGTCATCTTCATCCTTAATGGTTTAGTTTCAAAGCAGCCTTAGATGCTGATCTGAGTTAATTTTATGGCATGTGTATTGATAATGATGATTTCTGAATTATTGAAACCAAATGTGACAGAACCCTTTCGCAGAAATGTTATAGCAAACAGTGAATTTGGGGGATGTGAACTCTGGTCATTCACTTCACCTTTGTCAATAAAAACTAGTTTAAATTTAACTTGAGTGAAAAGGGATGCTTTATGATCATTTCTTACATCAGTTTGAAAGCCCCAGTGTGATCATCAGTGTTGTAGATGCCTTGATTAATGATAATGTTTTGGAAAAGAAACAGAGCATGTGCTAATATTACCCATATTAGATAAAACTCTGATTTAATTGCACGGACTGTGACACAACAATCTGAGCTTCGAAGCTAAAGCCCAGAATTTACAGTTGAAACTAGAAGTTTAAATACACCAAACAAAAAGATGCACCCTTTTTTCCTCACTGTCTGAAGTTAAATCTGACCAAACTCCTCTTGTTTTAGGTCAGATAGGATTACCAAAATAAATTCTGTTAGCTAAATGGCACAATAATGAGTGAAAGAATACATGTCCTTAGTATTTTGTAGCTTTGCCTTTGAACTGTATGACTTGGGTCAAACATTTTTTTTTTGGGGGGGGGGGGGTCCACAAGGTTACTATTACAAACATAATAGTTTGCTGGAGTTCTGGCCCATTCCTCCTGACAGCACTAGTGTAACTGAATCAGGTTTGTAGGCTGCCTCACTCCTGCACGCCTTTTCAGATCTATCCCCAACTTCTTTCCTCATGATGCCATCTATTTTATGAAGTGCACCAGTTCTTCCTACAACAAAAAAAGCCCCTCAACATGATGCTGACCCCCCAGTACTTCACAGTTTGGCATACTGTTCCCAGGCTTTCAAGTGTACTCCAAATGCAACAATGGTCATAATTGCCAAACAGTTCCACTTTAGTTTTGTCAGACCACAGGGACATGTCTCCAAAAATGAAGGTCTTTGTCACTCATCCACTTCGTGCATTTGCAAACTGCAATCTGACATTTTTATATTTCTTTTGGAGTAATGGCTTCCTCCTAGCTGACTGACCTTTCAGCCCATGTCTGTACCAGACATGTTTCACTGTGGATAATAACACGGTCTTACCACTTTCAGCCAGCATCTTAACAAGGTCTTTGACTTTTGTTCAATTTATACATTCTGGACAAATTTAATCATCTCTGGGACACAGAACCTGCCTCCTTCCTGAGCAGTATGATAGTTGGACATTCCCATCATGCCTTTTCTTGGGTGTAGTTGTTCGAACAGATGAATGCGACACCTTCAAGCATCTGCAAATTCTTCCCAAGGATGAACAAGACTGGTGCAGTTCCACAATTCTTTTACTGCTATATTCACGTGTGTGCCTCCAGTTAACTCAAATGTGTCAGTTAACCTGTCAGATGTCTCCAAAGCCATGACATCATCATCTGGGCTTTCCCTCATTGTTTAAGGAGATAGTAATCATTATGTATATAAACTTCTGATTTTGAAGACATTTATAAATAAACCTCTGATATATTGTCTCTCTCATTAATGTGGCATTTAGCAAATAGAAATTATTTTGTTAATTGTAACTGACCTAAAACAAGAGAAGTTTGGTCTGATTTAACTTAAGACAGTGAGGGGGGAAAAAAGTGTATGCTTTTTCATACAGGGTATATAAACTTCTGGTTTCAACTGTATATGCTGTCATTCTTGGGATGATTGGAACATTAACTGTAGGCTTTATAATGATGTTTAAACTGTTGTCTTTTTTCCAGGGTGAAATAATCATACAACAAACAACCTAAATGAATTTTAAAAACAAGAAATGCATAGGCAAATTGGAATTTTTGTGGCTTTTCTTTAATCTACACATGGTTAAAAAAAATATGTACAGACTTAAATATTTGGTGAAATGTCTTTAACCAAGTTACATCCTGAACGTAGACTTTCTGCAGCCATCAACAACTTTCTGGCATTAAAATGGGTGATGTTGGTGGAGTGCTCAGATTTCCAGTCTGAGTTATGTCAGAATCTTGGTGATGTCTTTGAAAAGCACATGGTTGAGGTGCAACTTGCTGTGGAACATTTAACCAAGTAGTAGCTGTAAATAAAAAGCCTTTATACGCTACCCTGAAAAAATTGAAATGCATCATTAAAAGCCCAAAATGAATTGGATCTTAGTGGCCAGGATGAGTTTATGTAAAACTTTGATTGATTCATGGGTGCTGTACTCTAGCACCCATGAATCAATTATAGTTTCCTCTTTTTCATTTAGGTTCATCAATTAACTTTTACAGGTGCATTTCAATAAATTTTAATATCATTGAAAAGTACATTTATTTCCATAAGTCAATTTAAATTGTAAAACTAAAACAGATTTAGTTCACAGAAGAATATATTTCAAGTGTTTATTTCTGGTAATTGTAATCACTATGTACTGTGCAGTATATGGACATATTTTTCACTGCTTTCCATTTTATTTCAAATATTTTAGTTTCACTAATTTGATATAAAATTCAAATTTTTTGAGAAATTATTTCTTGGGGGTTTTATTAGCAGTAAACCCGAATCATCCATCAACAATAGTGGGGGGAGGTGAATAAATACGGTTTTACTTTTTAAATTAATTTTTTGAGGATACTTTAGTTTGTTGAAATGCACTTGTATTCTGTGTTACAATAAACCCCAGAAGTATGTTTTTCTCAGATCCCCAAGTCTTACTGTATAATTTGAAAAATAGATTGAAATAAACACAAATATGGAAAAAAAAAGTCCTGTTCTTGAAAAATATGTTTAATGATTGAGACTGATCAGTTTGCTCAGTCTAGCGCATTCATGGTCGACAGCAATCAAATCTGTGCGAGGCCACTAATAACGCCATTATGAGCGTTTCATCTGGGGCTGATTAAAAAGTCTCCTTTAATTGGGGGACAAGTGCTTGGCCTGCGATGGGAGCATAACAATGAGGTGAAATGAACAAAGGCGAGTGTTTACATCCCACTTTCTCTCCGCTGTAGCAACAAGCTTCATTTGCAGTGTGTCATGCTTAAAAAAAAATAAAAAAATAAAAAGTTTATTTTAGTTGTACTTGGCTCTGCTTGTAATACATCAAGTCTAATAAAATATGTAAAACAGTGTAGTCTTTAGAACAAAATGAAAAATCACATGACAGCTTACATTTCGAAACAATATAGGGTTTCACATTCTGTTCATAAAAAAAATTCCTTGATATGACAGTGGTGGTTTTTGCTGAGAGCTATTTAGGCAGGTGCCCAGGGCAGCAGTAGAAAGGGGGTTGCACAAGAACAACGAAAAGAAAATATATATATTTTCTCATTTGTAGTATAAACAAGTTTTCTGTTGATTTTATTCCTGTGTTTTCAATGGAGAATGGGCGCCCTCATGTGTTGAGTGTGTCTTCTCTCCCTGATTCTGAAAAAGAGAAAGACAAGCTTTGTTTGGGACTCTAATAATTTCCTCCATTTATGTGACAACCACCACTGATTATGAATAATATCTAACATTCTATTAAATTTCTATGATTATAAACAATGAAAATATGCTTGTGCTGCTTTGTATTTTGGTAGTTCTACATATTATTAAATGTGGACTGAATAAGGGCCCTTATGGGTTTTGGATGAATGTTAGTTGCTGTGAAGTGTCCAGAGAATACTATGATGTAACATATTTATCTATTTTTGGAGTCATAACATTTCTGTGTTTTTTCTGATCTGCCTCTGTGTTGTCTGTACTGTTGCCTGTGTATGTGTGTGTGTGTGTGTGTGTGTGTGTGTGTGTGTGTGTGTGTGTGAAACCAGGAGTACCTGACAGAGCTCCAGGCGCTGCTGCGTTCGGTGTCAGAGACGGACTTCAAGCTGAACTCTCCTGAATACTGGCCTGCAGCGTATTATAACCTGCCCCAGCAAGAGCACTGCCTGAAGGTCAGCACTGCCTCAGAGTTACTGCCTGGAAAAAAATCAACTATATTTTCCAGAATATTAACAATACACTTTTTTTTCTTTTTTTTTTATGAACACCACACAGAAAATGCATATTCAATTGGATTGTTTTCTTCCATTTCTTAAATGGCCTTGGAAAAGTTTTAATTTACCTTTGGCTCTTTAAAAAAAAATAATTTATTTCAAACTAGAAATAAAATCATAAACAGAGTTTCAAGAAATATGTTGGCAGACTATATATTCTCTCTATATATTAAGTTTGAAAACCTTAATGTGCTTAAGAGAACAAAAAATGCATTGGTTGGTTCTCTAAAACTAACCTTTGCCATAACTCTTTTAAAAGACTAAAAACTCAAATTTGTGGTCATTTGTTTCCCCAACACTGCCAGGCAACACATTATGAGTTAATACATTATTTCAGAATTCCTTTATCAGTCCCCCAGGGGGGAAATTTACATTTCAGTACAGCCCATCCAAGACATAAGACATGGGTGGACAGGTGTCTGAGGCTTGCAGCCGTCACTGAGAGGTGCTGCCCTTCCATTAGATGAGAAAAAAAAAAAGCTCAAATTAGGTAAGTGGAGCAAAAAAAAATCCTATTTCCCACTTTATCCTTGACAGGATACAGGTTGAGACTGTGAAAAAACCTCAGCACAAAGAACTGAGCAGGGCAGATAGATAGAGAGCAGGAGAAGAGGAAAAAGCATCCTCCTCCACCGAGAGCAGAAAGAAAAAGAATATATGAAATAAAAATTTACTTCATACATTTATTAGAATGTATAGCATTTATGGTTTGATGTAGTTTTTATGTGAATTTCAACACAATCTGTCAACTATTTAATTTCAGACACTATTTCCACAAAATTTAGCAACGATTTATTTGGTAAATTTATTGTTTAGGGTATTTTTATTTTACTACAATTTAAAATCATTTTACTAATTTAAAGCCACTACTTTTGACTTATCTCTTCTCGCAGTATGTAAAATACATGTCTTTCCACAGTAATTCAGACTGCAAACAATACAAATTGTAGCAGTTAAGAAATGTTCTATGTAATATACAAAAGAAACAACAGTGGTTACATTTTCAACATATTTATTGTTGTTCTACTTGGTTTCAACAGAGCCTATTTTTCAATTAAGAACAGAATAAATTTATGGATTTATATATATATATATATATATATGGTCTTTTCATGAAATAACAGATTTTTTTTTTTTTTTTGAGAAAATGGATTTCTAAGTCTTTATAAATCTAAAACATTAAAAAAGTTACATATTTGCAGTTTCTAAAAGAAAATTCTACAGTTCCCTCAATGTTTATTTTGTTAGTCTAGAAAACTGTTTTAGTCTGTTCTCATCCACTAGAATGGGATGTGTGTGACAAATAAGACAAAAACCTTGTGTTGTACCAAGCAACTTCCATCTTAAGATTTTCAGTGAAATGTTACCCAAAGCCACATGTGCTATCAGACCAATTTTCTAGCACTTTTGAATTACGGTCAGGGGGTCATTCCAAGAGCCACAGTTGGCCCCTGGGCCACATTATGGACATCTCTTACTTAAACAGACAGTAGGGGCAGTGATAGTGTTAATCAGAGAGGCAGCCAGGAGGCAGATGATAACTCTGGAAGAGCTGCAGAGCTCCATAGAGAACAATAGACAGCACCACCATTAGTCATGTCCTTGAAGGAAGAATGTCAAACTGCAGTGAAAGGTAGTTGTACAAACCATCAAATCAGGGAAAAGCCACACTTTTTATTATTTTGTTTCTAGACCAAATGAGTTTAATGTCAAAATTCTAAAATGTTTAAGTTATACATATTACTACTTTACTAACTCACCATAAATATAGGATTATCAAGGTGGTTTTTGTCCGTTTTTCATTTGACTTAGCAATATATTTGTATTTATTGCTACATAGTTTTCATCACACCCTAAGTTGCCTAACCCTGAATCTGGTCTGTTGAAGAAACATCTCGATAAATGAGTGAAGGAAATAAATGAGAATAACTTCACTGAATTTCTTATTGTCATATGAACAGTACAGAAACTACTTTCACTGTACAAAGAAATTTATTTTCTCCCTGCAATGAATGCTAACACTAAAAAAAAAAAAAAAAAAAAAAAAAAATTCCCAGAAAAATGGCATAGAAAGAAAATGTAGTTGCATATAAGTTTAAAAAAAAAATACAACTGCATATATATATATATATATATATATATATATATATATATATATATATATATATATATATATATATATATATATGCCCTTCAAATAAACTGTATATGCAAGTCTTTCAGATGTAATGGATTATCTCTATGTGCAAAAGTCACAGGCAGCAAATAGAGATCTGCAGAATAAGTCCATGAGGACATCTGTGATTATAGCTGACATCAGCTCTTTAGAGGTCTAGTAGTGGTAAATAAAGAATTCTTAACTCTAGAAATCCTCCATTTCTCACTTTGGTACCTCTGGGATGAGAGTAAAAGTGTGAACAATTCATGTTGTGGGAGTGTGAAGTCTTTGAAGTAGCTCTCCTGTGAACTATGTAGATGTCAAGGCTATGCAGAGAGGAGAGGTTTTGGTTATCTTCTCAGAGGACTTTACCGCATTGTACTGGCATTCGCGGTACATAGCCATAGTGCTGTTTATACCACACGATGATGCAGCTGTTCCTAATGCTCTCTCGAAGCTGCTTAGGCTCCTAAACTTACCCAACCTCTGCAGCCTCCTTGAAAATACAGCCATTGTTTAGGCATTCTCAACAGCTGTTTCCTTGGTGTAGGCCTTCAGTACTTAAAACTTTTTACCATCTCAACTTTGAGATCTGGCATGAACAGAAGACAGATATGTGGTTGATGAGGCTCCATTCCCTTTTTCATTTCATTTCCATGATGTCATTCTTTGCTTTCTCTGTGTTAATGTCATCAACAGACCATCCTGGCCATCTCTCTCCTGTTGGTTGCTTTGTGTGCACCACTGATACTAAGTTTCATCTATAGTCTGGTGTCATCCACAAACTTTAGAATGATGATGGGGAGGCAACACAGTTGTCGGTGATTATACAGTAGAAAATGGGGCTAAGAATGCATCCCTGTGGGGAGCACGTGTGTGTAATAGTGCTGGCTTAAGTCTTATTACCTTATTCCTAAAGGCTCCCGCATACTCAAGCATACGACAGTGTGCGGAGGTCTGCATGTACTCAAGGTGGACTCATTGCAGACTCAAAGCGGATCTCCACACAAAGGTTAATTTTTACAACCTTGTACTCCGTGTTGCACAGTAAACTGCTCAGTGGGAAACAGTAGCAGTGTTTCCATCCAATTGTCATGCGAATTTTAGGCGAACTTTTAAAGTTATGCAAAAAAGAAAAAAATGTCTCCATCTAGCGGTTTGGAGCCAACCACCCAGGCTATGCAAAGCATAATTTTGTTAGATTTTGATGCTACGCCAAGAGGTAACAAACAAGTTAAAGGTTACAAACTAGCATGGACCACACATCTCAGAAAAATGAAGAGAGTCTTCCCCTCCGTGCTGCAGGTTTGGACTTTTCCAAGCCTTCTGCCAACACCACTGGTGGATGGAAGCATTCCACCACTCCCATCCCCATCTGGAAAGCCTCTTATTGGCCTCTCAAGCCTGACAGTCCTCTCCTCCATGCTGGAGGTTTGGACTTTGATTTGCTACGGCAGAACTTATTTGGCAGATGTATTTCCATCTCCCCTTTAGTGCATTAACTCCTTTACGGAAATGACCAAAACCATGTCAAGCGAGCAAAAACCTTTATTGCGAAATTGAGGACGTTATTTCAGATTTTGTCATTTCCATCTACCTTTTCTACTGCGATACTTGAAAATGCACACTAAAAATGCTGATGGAAACTCTGCTAATATCTATATCTAACTGTTTCGTATGCGACACCAAGCTGAAAGGGTTGAGAGTCAGCACCATCTTGTGGACAAACCAGAGTCAAGTTTTGAAGATTTGAAGAACATCGGAATGCTCTACAATGAAATTTCGACTGTCTGCGGATAGTAGAGGCTTAGGGCTCCCTAATGAGTACATCGACTTTAAACCATCTACTTTAAACCATTTTTTAAAACTATAGTTTATTATTTACCTTGACAGTGATACAAGACATGACTGATTATTATATTAGTATCTACAAAGCTTACCAACAACATCAAGTCTTGACTAAACAGAAATTTGTTAAGTGCGTAAGTCTTTTATCTAGACCCTTATTTTGTCTGTTCACATTAGTCTTCCTAATCCTGAATAATTGTGTTCTGTGCTTCCTCATATACAGGACGTGAAGGAGAACATCGACCAACTGCACAGCCCAGTGGAAGGAGCACTGGCCCATAAAGAGGACATGGTGATGGGTTCTCGACCTTTGGAGGGTCACAGGGTTCAGGAGACTGCTTCCCTGCTCAACAATAACTGGGAAAAACTAAACAAGCTCTACAAAGACAGACTGAAGTAAGGAGAGAAGAGAGAACAATCAGTTCACAGGTTTTACACTGATATAAATTGAGATGAGAAACATGACATAACTGAAAAGTATATGATTGAACACATAGGTGAATGAAATAAGAGGTTTACTAATAGGATGTATTGAAGAACTGACTATTGTTTTGTTTTTTGTTTTTTTAAAAAAAGAAAGAGGTTACACATACAGATGTGGAACAAAATCCAAGAAGGAAAGACATCAACAATAATCACAGAAGGCAACTGTTATGATTATTGAAGCTAATGTAGCTACCCAATTCAAAAATACTTTATTTATCCCAAAGGAAAATTAAATGTTGATGAGTTCATTTAGTCAAGGAGTTATTATAGATGGTGATGGCTGTGGGCAGGAAAGATCTCCTGTAGCGGTCTGTTTTACAAGCAAACTGAAGAAGCCTTTGACTGAAGAGACTCTGTTTTCCCATGACAGTCTCGTGAAGAGGATGTCCAGGGTTGTCCATAATTTTCTTGATTTTTGTGCAAACTACTCCTTTGCATCATCAACTCCAGAGGTTCCACAGTCGTCCTCAGGACAGAACCAGCCTTCTTTATCAGGTTATTGAGCCTTTTTAGGTCCCTGGCTTTGATGCTGCTGTCCCAACAGATGATGGCAGAAAAGATGACACTCAACAACAGACTTATAGAAGACATGCAACATCTTGCTGCAAACCTTGAAGGATCTTCGCTTCCTCAAGAAGTACAGTCTGCTCTGTCCTTTCTTGTAGATGGCTTCACTGAGATATTTATATTCCTCAACCACCTCCACTTGGGTGGATCGAACCCTATTTCCACAGATGGAAATAGGTTTTGATCCGACCCTGTTTCTCCTGAAATCTACAATCATCTCCTTTCTTTTGTTCACATTCAAGATGAGATGATTGTTTCCACACCATTCCACAAAGCGGTCCACCAGCTCTCTATACTCAGCTTCTTGTCCATCTCTGATACACCCGACAACTTCAGAGTCATCTGAGTATTTCTGTAGATGACAGGACTCTGACTTGTGCTGGAAGTCTGAAGTGTACAGAGTGAAAAGGAATGGTAAGAGTACAGTCCCCTGTGGTGCTCCTCTGCTGCTGACCACCTGGTTAGACACACAGTCCTTCAGTCTCACAAACTGTAGTCTGTTTGTCAGGTAGTCATGGATCCAGGGGATTGTTGAGGCCTCCACCTGTGTCTTCTCGAGTTTCAGACGAAGCAGATCAGGCTGAATTGTGTTAAATGCACTGGAGAAATCAAATAACATGATCCTCTCAGTGCTGCCTGTTTTGTCCAGATGACAGTGGGTTTGTTGAATGTATAATGGCATCTTCAACTCCAACTCCACGGCGATAAGCAAACTGCAAGGGGTCCTGATATGTGCTGGTTTGTTTACTCAGGAGGCCCAACGGGGTCTCTCCAGGACCTTCATGATGTGGGATGTCAGGGCAACAGGTCTGTAGTCATTGATGACTGGTGGGTGAGTTTTCTTTGGTACCAGAACCAGACAGGATATCTTCCACAACACTTTCTCTTGGGTCAAGCTAAGATTGAAGAGGTGTTGCAGAATCCCACAGAGGTGCTCTGCACAGGCCTTCAGGACTCTGGGACTGGCACCATCTGGACCTGCAGCCTTGTTCCGGTTCAGTCTCTCCAGCAGCCTCTTCATCTGATTTCTAGAAACAGGGAGTGATTTGGTTGAAGATAAACTAGTGGAAGCAGAAGAGTCCATGACTGATGTTGAGGATAAAACATCTGAGGTGTGACAGGAAAGCTGTGGGTCAAAGGAGGGTGGGATGTCTGTTTGGCTGGGGGCAGGAAGGGATTATGGTGAGCTTGTTCCTGAACTGAACCTGTTGAAGAATGTGTTCAGCTCATTTGCTCTGTCCAGACTTCCATCTATCTGATCCTCCTCCTGCTTGAAGCCTGTGATCTTCTTCATCCCTGACCACACATCTCTGATATTGTTCCTCTGCAGGAACAGGAGCAACCAAAGTTGCCTTCAAAGTATAAGCATATTTTCAAAATAAAATAGCAATACATTTAGATCTGCATGAAAATACACTAAAGTAGCTAGCCAAAAAGAAGTTGAAAGTTGCTTGCCTAAAGGCTATTGTAGCCAATAAAATGTTGGGGGTTTTTTCATTATTAAAACGGTGTACACTGTTTTCCATGCAAATTAAACACATTATGCATTTTTATGTTCAGAATATCCATTAACCACTCCCATATCTGGCCATTTAGAAATCTTATACTGGTCTGCGGTGCTGCAACGTGCTTGAGAGTTTGCCTTCCACAGAGAAGTGACACAAAATCACACTCATGTTCTAAATATTTCTGGATAAAAGGTAGATGAGATTCAGAAAATGTTGATTTGAACAAACTTCAGAAGCCGTGGTCTGAAGCCATGCAAAGGAGAGGTACCTCGCAGTACCTCATTAGCTGACCATACACTCGCATCAAATCTGAAGCAAGCTGTGTGACCGAGAAATTGGATAATTAACAAGATGATGATCCCAAACAGCAGCAAATCTAAAAGAGAATGGACAAAGAGGTTACTAGGATGTTGAAATCGCCCAGTCAAAATCCAGACCTCAACATGAGTTGTGTTGGAAACTGAGGAGAGCTTTAGGTTGACAAATTGTTGTGGTTCTAGAAGTGACAAAATCATAGGCTGTGGGATTTCCTTTATGTCCTGGTGTCTTAAATCTTAAAACTGATTGGATTTGCACTCACTAGTTTCTGCAGTTATTTACCACATATAGAAATATCACCCATCTGTTCTGGTCTGTCTCTGCTTGTGTCTTTGTCAAGGCGTTGGAAGGACTGTAACTCGAAATGGCAAAAGTTTGTCTCAGACCAGAAGGCAGTGGAGGAGTGGCTAAACAATGCCGAGAACACTTTGAAACTGTTGGAGAGTGAGCCAACAGCACAAAGACAGCAACTCAGGGTAACGCCCAGTCCTCCTTTTCTTTGTTTAAACCCAATGCTCAGAGTTTTTCTCGATTATATCTCAACATGAATATATTGAGATGTAACTCTATAGGATAACAATGTATTTTAACACAGAACTATTTCTGACCTGATGAAACCTATGCAGACAATTTTCGAGATGAACGATATTACCACTGAAGACTTGTCCTTTGTGCAGGAGTTGAAGCTGCACATATGCATATAGAGAGGCAGGTCACCTAAATGTGTGTGTCTGCACAGGATCTGGTAGAAGATATACCTCACAAGGAGGTGGTGGTGGGCAGAATGAACTCTGCTGGAGAAGACATCAGCCAGATGAGCACACCAGATGATGCCTTACGCCTTAGATCACAGCTTAAATTACTAAACACTCGCTGGGCCAACGTCTGCCAGGAGCTCAGGGAGCGTAAGAGGAGGTGGGCTCTCTTCCCATACAAACACATCCATCCATCCGTCCATCCATCCTCACACCTATAATTTTACAATCACCAAGTCAACAACATGCCACTACTAAGAGGAAACCTTGTTTCTACTCTTTTTTTTTTTGTTTGTTTTTTTGTTTTTTTTAATCTGCAGGTCCGCTGAGGCACGAACAGCTGCCACAGAGCTAGAGGAAGACATGGGCTCAATGCTGGGCTGGCTGGATAAAGCGGAGGGTGTGCTGGCCATCCCTCTGCACCCTCCAGAACCACAACACATCAGGGACACTTTGAGCAAGGTCCAGGTACTATGAGAAAATGTGGATCACTTAAAAAAATGATTATTACTCCCTTGTTCGCAAGTTTGTTTGATCAAAAGTCTTTCAACTCTTAATGCTGACTTTATATAGAAAATGAAGTTGAATCTGTCTAGTATCATAGCTTTGATGGCATCCAGATTTTAAAACATATAAATGCATATGATCTATGTTGTCCTGTTTCCACAGAGAGGTACGGCCTGGGTCAATATGGTTCGGTACACTGTTTTCTCTGCTTCCATTTTAAAAGTGGCCCATACAGCTGACCCATACCACACCATTCGTGGGCCCCCTTCAGTTCTCTGTCCATAGGGCAATGGTACAGTTAGCGCAGAGCTACTGGCATCACATAACACAGTCCACTGACTGGGGGAGATAAAAACGTCACTGCTTGCGACAACTACGAAACGTACTAGTGCGTCACGTTTGTCGTCACACTAGTATGATGCCACGTTAGGCATTTGGGTTCAGCCCAACCTGCCTAGTGAGAGTCCAACTGGCTTTTATATTAGCGCACTGACTTGTGCCATACCCGCTCAATGGAAACGAGGCATGAATCTCTATTGAACTTATAGGGGCTAAGTTTCTGGCCTGTAGGAGCTGCAAAAGCCACATGAAATGAATATTTTCCATTATCGTCTGTTAAAGACACGCGTGGACGAGCTTCCTGTGAAGACGTTGGCAGTGGAGAATCTGAATGCCAAGCAAAAGATGCTAACCCTTCCTGCTGACAAGCACAAAGACATCAGGGGCATCAACACTCGCTGGGCACAGGTAAGCAACTACAACTGCTGATATTACAACAGTCCTGCTGAACTGGGAAGATCTGGGATTACAAACAAATGTGGAATTTACCATCCATTCAGTTCAATAATATTTTATTTATCCCATTTTTAGGGAAATTAAATGTTGTCATATCATCCATGTATCTTCAAAGAGTCATTGTGAATAGTGATGCTATGGGCTGAAAGGATCTCTGGTAGCAGTTAAGTCTTGCAATGAATCTGTAGATTCCTCTGACTGAAGACACTTTTGATGTATTATTGTCATGACATGCGAACAACTCAATTTCCAAGCAGGAGAGACAACAATCCACTCTAACATGTCCCGGATGATACCATTAGTTGTTGGCAAGCACTGCTAATGCTTTTCCTGCTCCTCTTTAAATCTCTGTCTGGCTGTATGGTTAGAAAGCCTGGCAAAGAGAGTCGGGGATATGATCCTTTCTGATTATAATAAATGGAAGAGATATCTCTCTATAGGTCTAACAGCAGCATTTCAAGGAGGCTGAAGTCTAGACTTTGACTCAACCATTGAAGCTCCTTAATTCTTTTCTACTTCAGCCAGTCTGATGTAGATTTGGTGCTGTGTATGGCATCATTGACCCGTTAATGTTGCAAGCTGTTACTGTTGGACAGATGACTTCATAGTTCACCCTAAAAGGCTGAAAAATAGAGGTGTTATGGTTGAATCAGTGACTGCAAGGTGCCCTGGTCCTGTTCTACAACTAAAACCGGGTAAAGACCAGATCATTTACTCAATTTAAAAGCAGGTGTACCTTTTCTTTTTCTTTTTAGCATGTTTGTCAACAGTACCAAATTGTGAACCTCACCAATAACAGGGATTTTTCCTTTAGGTGTCTAAGGCTCTCCCTGAGCGTCAGCTGGAGATCGAAGGTCTGCTAAAGGAACTCTTTAAGCTCCAGGGTCAGCTGGAGGACTTATCAGCCTGGGCATCAAGCACAAGAGCCAAGCTGGCGCAGAGCCCCGATGAACCACCACCCAGAGTGCGGAAACTTTTTTTTCTTATTAATAATAACCATATATCTCATTGTATTATTTAAACAATAAATGGTGAAATGTTGAATTTAGCTAAAATAATGTGCACCTTTGCAACAGCTAATTGAGGACGTTCAGCTGAAGAAGCCAGAAGTGGAGTTTGTTTTGGAGCGAGCCAATCAGATGTACAAGGAGACTCCTCCAGGACGGCTGGAGAAGGTAACAGCTGGACTTTAACTACACACACTAGATATGAAGAAAAATCTTTTGCTCACCTGATCCACCCTTCAAAGAATTAAACATCACATTCATCTCTTTCATCTCACCACCAGGTTTTCTTCAAAGATTTCATCAAATTTATATCGTCTACTTAATATGTCTCAGATCAAAGGCACACACTTCTGTCAGACTTGAAAAAGTTCTGCTGATCTAACTAAACTCCTTTGATTGTATTTGTACAAGCTCACCTTGAACCCTTTGTTAGCATTGACTTGCACTGTGTGTGTATTTTCCGTATGTTGATGATCGCAGGGGAAACATGTGAAGCTAAGGGAGGACTGGACAGTAATTTTGGAGCTGCTGCAGAAGCATAAGGAACGGATGGCTGCTGCTCTCGTCTCCAAAAAAGCCCGTAAGTCATTCTATTTTTTGCAGATAAGTCAGCTGGCTATACTTTTTCAGTTTTCATCACCAGAAAAACTTCTGATCCAAGAAATGGTGTTAATGAGGCAACTCAACATGAATGAAAAACAAAGTTACCGTTTTTTTTCTTCATTTTAAAACTACACATGAGGTTTATTGTGTCTATAGTCATGTTACAACTACAAACTTCAATCTGTACAATTAGGAAAAAGTAAAACATATTTTCTACCAGCTTTGGACGTCAAGAGACCATAATGTTTCCTTATTCCTCTTTGTTGAATAGCTCAAAAGCTCAGCTGGAGTGGAAAAAGAGGGTTGGTGAACGCCATATGGCGAGTCTTGTCACAGATTCACAATAAGGATCAGACCTGGGATGTGACTTGGCCAGGGGTCTGCAACCTCTTTGAGCCTTCCACAATGGCTCTTAATACCTTTGCCTAAAAAATTATACAGAACCAACTAATGTTTAAGTGTAGCTCAAAAATAAATTCAGGTTTTTAGTAGTTTTTACTCCTTTGTCATGGAATAATTGCATTGAATTTCCATAGTAAAAGATCTTTTTTAGATTGATAATTTTTTTGTGTGTGTTTAAGTTTGAAACTATGTGGAGGATTTTTTTACATTGTTTTCACAAGTAACATCCCACAGAAGAAAATGAAATGTATCTATCCTCTTTTTTTAACAAAGTTTTGTGTTTTTCTTTAAATTAAAACCTAAAAATTGAAATGAAACAGTGGTTGTTTAAAAATGACAATAGTAGACATGTATTTTTTTTTCCAAAGATCACATTCTAAACAACTTTTGTTTTGCTTGACTGAGGGCAAAAATGGGTCTTTGGATTGTAAATTAGCTTATCTATCACTTCATTGTAGCTCTGGTTGTATGTTTCGTGTCGTCGTCCTGCTGAAAAGTGAACCTCCACCTCTAACAGGGTTTCTTTATGAATTTCTCTAAATTTCGCCCCATCCATCTTCCAATCAGCTCTGACCATCGCCCTTGCTAAAGAGTGAAGTGGATGAGATTGTCAGCAGTAAATGGATTTTTCTCACACATCCTAACTTTCTCTAATTTCATGTGTGCTTCCCAGATGAAGGCCTGACAGGAAGTTCCCAACCTGAATCTGCTGCACTCCAGCAATTTAACAAATCCTGGGCTGAGCTCACCGATTGGCTGAAGATGCTGGATAACATGGTGCAAAACAAGCAAGTGGTGGTCGCTGACCTGGACGACATTAATGAAAATATAAACCAGCTCAAGGTGAGGGTTTTAGAGTTGCTCAAAGTTAACTTTGCTCAAGCCATGTGACACAGCATCCACATGGGTGCATGATTTTAGATGAATAGCAATAGTTTTGCATGAATTATGCTGCATTCGATTTACCTGGGAAGTCGTAACTCTGAGCAGGGTTTGACGTCAGACCCGAGGTAACAACGTTCTTGTTAAGAAGTCAGAATTTCAACATGGCGACACCTATAGACATTGTTTGCAGTACCTCTTACAAACATCATTGTAAGAGGTACATTTTAAGCTTTACTGTCCATAAGCAAACACCACTTTTAATTTTTTCCGTTTAGAGTGGCAGGCGCTACATGCAACATTGATTTTAGATGCACTCCTATATCTATCTTATAAAATAAACATATTTTCCACCACGTATTACTACTATTAATGTGAGGAGCAGCCATACTGAAATGCAGTGTTGGCCATACAAGTTGCAACTGGGGGTAGTCAGAGTAGCTCCCAATCTCCCAGTGGGAAATTCCACTTAAGAAGGTGTTCCAGTTGAGTTTCACAACTAGGAAGTTAGAATTTCCCAGTTCCGAGGACAATTCCAATGAAGCGTTAGTTTCCTTCTCCAAATGGGAAATTGAGTTTGCGTTGCTTGCTTTCAGGCATCTCTGCAGGAGCTCGACAAGCGCCGCCCCCTCCTGGAGAAACAAGTAACAGCAGCACAAAATCTGAAGAACAAGACCAGCAACCAGGACACACGCAATGCTATCACAGAACGCAGTAAGGCACACACATCCTCACAAAGGATTCTTGTGTTAAACGCTTCTTTCCACTTGTGTTTTGTTTTAATTCCACCACAGTTGACAAGCTTCAGACCCACTGGGAAGACTCTCAGACCAAACTCTCGGACAGGCTCAAACAAATCCTTAACATGCTGCAGGACTCAACAAACTGGCTGGATGCAAAGAGGGAGGTGGACTATCTTATCAAACAGGCCAGTGGGAGGCTGGAATCATGGCAGGAGATCACGTACACGGCGGATGCACTGAAAAAACAACACGCAGATCTGAGGGTGGGCCTGGTGATCAGTCTGCTGACTGCATGAATGTTGGATCATACTAACAGATCTGTTAGTATCAAAAATAATCCCTGTACTACCCTTCCTCTGCAGGTCTTCATGAAGGACCTGAAGCAGTGGCAGGGACAGGTGGCTGAAACTAACGTGCTGGCCAACAAGCTGCTGACTCTGTATGCCAACGATGACACGCACAAAGTTACCCAAGTCAATGATAACATGCTGGCGACGTGGGCGCACATAAACAAACGGTAACCGCACGAGAAGACTGATCTGGTACATTCTTGGTTTTTCAACATGTGAGGTAGAGAGGACAGTAGATCGGAAGAGCAGGATAAATTAATCTCACTGAAGGTCCAGTTAAATGTTAATTTGTGTGACTAATGTGCCGTCTTACACAAAGGAAGGTTAGTTGACAGGCAAGATTCTTTTTATAAGCACAACTTTTACCACTTAGACAAAATACCCATAAGGATAACACACATTCAGAATGTGTTCCAGTCTTATGCTTTGCTGGGTAGCTCTAATGCTATTCCCTGCTTCTTTGCTAGCAGGTAACAGATGACTTATCTTCTCCAGT
Organism: Anableps anableps; assembly: GCA_014839685.1. Classification (NCBI taxonomy): domain Eukaryota; kingdom Metazoa; phylum Chordata; class Actinopteri; order Cyprinodontiformes; family Anablepidae; genus Anableps; species Anableps anableps. Next base: position 13,184,898 of record CM026088.1, read on the forward strand.
CTGTGGTCAGTCAGTTGGTTTCTTTGTGTTTTCTGAGCAAGGGACTTGTTATTCTTCAGGCAAACTTTGGTTTTAGGGAGCTTTTAAGGGAACTGAAGGTTTGTAGTGGCTTAACTCCCATACTTCATCTGAAGCCGAGTAGTCGACGCATGGTCATGTTCGTATTCTTACACACCTTTTATTCACATCGCAGACCGCCTTGAGACACAACTTCCACTTCAGTATGCGTCACGGTTTCCCAATGGATGAAAGCATGTTGGTAGAAGCCATGGCAGAGATGAGAGTGTAAAAATTCACTGATTCGGAGGAGAAGCATGAAAATGCCATTTTACAATCTTTGTTGGTATTTTGTGAAGAATCAATCAAATGTATGTAGTTCCTCACCACATCTGACAAGCGCTCCTAAAAGTATTTATGTCTCTTGCAGATACAAAAACCAGATTAGTAGAAGCAGACTAGTCGAAATATCAACATTGCTGTCCGACTCCATTTCTGCATAAAACACAGCAACAAACTTCTGACCAATCGCACAACACTTCGCACAGAGCTCTCTCGAAATAGTTCGACCCGGGTCTGGTGTCAAGAAGATAAGTTGGACGTCTCAGTGTGAACAAAATGGCACAATTTTTGTCATACATCTACTTCAATGAGAGCCAATTTCGGCACTTCAGATGAAGTATGTGAGAGCCTTTACTGGAAGTCAGGACAATCAATAGTTCAGAATATTACTGTTAGACTGAAACCATTCCAGAAATGTGTAACAAAACTGGGAACTTTAGGGTAAAGTTGGTCCTCTCCATTGTTAAACTTGGTGGTTTTTTTGTTAGAGCACTTTCACTTGGAGAGAAAAATAGGATATCAGTATGATACCCTTCTATCATCGTGCAGTTTGAATCACTGATTTTTGGGTAAACAAAGTGCAATTCTGTGACAACAGAAAGCAAAGAAATGATTGGTAGATCTAATTTAATAAAACAGCCTTTCACAAACAGGTCCTATCCAGCACTTCAAGTCTACCTTCAGAAACCAAACTTAATGATCATTCGCCTTTTAGAAGATCCAACTGGCCTAAACTGGGATTAGAACCAAAATAATTGATGTAATGTCAAGATTTCTGATGCTAATACTCAATTGCATTAAAATGCCAGATCAAATCTGAGCATTTTTCAACACCATTCATGTATTAATCTGTGAAAATCTAAAATAATTGGTGAGGAGGGAAACTGACCTGTGGCATTCTGCAAAGTGTGCTATGATTTAGAAAAACTGTCTGCTGTGTGTTCAGGGTTCATTTAGGTTAAACTTGATAATAAAGTTCATTACAATGCTCGAGTTTGAGCTAAACCATTCATCCCCCTCATCTCTCTTAACATGTGTCTGTATATCCAGAGTGTCAGACAGAGAGGCAGCTGTGGAAGCTGGTCTGAAGCTGCTCCATAAATTCTACCTCGATCTGGAGAAGTTCCTCAGCTGGCTGACGGAGGCGGAGACCACCTGCAATGTTTTAATAGATGCCACTAACAAGGAGAGGCTGCAGGATCAGCCTGAGGCTGCCAAGAGGCTGCTGGCTCAGTGGAAGGTAGGAGACACTTTAACACACACATCCTTTTCATTAAGACATATATTCCTGTTCCACAGAGTGCCGGTTTAGGTCACGCACATTTGAGATGTAACTTAGGTGACCTGGTTATTTTCACTGCAGCTGAACATGTTTGTCAGAAAGTGAGGGATCTTAACAGGAAGCTCAGAAAAGATGCTTCTCCTCTTTTGTAACGTGATAACTGCAAACCAAAGACAAACTAAATTAGTCTCAGCTCTCCAGCCGTCACAGTCCAGTTCTTGTCCTGATTCATACCCCCCACCCACACCTCACCAGGTACCAGTGTAACAGGATTATCTGTGTTTTTCACTACACCTGTCAGCAGTCATTAGGTGATGACTGATTCCCTTATGTTTCTTCCCTCACTGAGTCAGGATATTAGTGCAACATATTTCCTGTGTTTATATATAAAAACAGCCCTGCATGAATAATGTAGGAGCACTCAGCTTTCAAGCTGTGTGGGCAGAGAGTAAATTGTTTTCACAAGGACAGCATAGCATTAGGGCATCATGGTGCAGAGTGGGTTTAGCAAAGAGAGTTTCTTACGTGTCTTTTCTCATTTCATTTCATTTTTTTCTATATTCAGATTGCCATTGACCTCATATTCATATGGAGTGATAGATTTTTTTTTTACTGTTTCTGATCATTTTAATGTTTCCTGTTTCTAAGGAATATTGAAATGTTAAATATTTTATTTAGAGCAAGATTTTTAAAACCGCAATGTTGGCCTACTAAAAGTCTGTCCATCTACTGTACAGTTATGCACTGAACACTCAGGTGGGGCTCCTTTTGTATGAATTACTGCATCAATTCGGCGTGGTATGGAGGTGATTCTGCTGAAGTATTAGGGAAGTCTGTGTTACTTTGAGAGCAGTGTTCAGGTCGTCTGCATTGTAGGCTGTAGGGTCTTTTATCTTCCTTTTCACTACAGGCCTATAGATTATCTCTGGGCTTTACATTGATGCCATGGCCAATAAACCAGGTATTAGTACTTTTGGATGTGCTGACTTTGGGCTGGGTAAAACCCAGACCTGTCTAGACCTGTCAAGATAACAAATTTTGCTCAACAAATCATTCTATAAATCATTATGATAAACGATGATATTGTAATTTTGAGATCATTTTCAAGTAATATAATAATAATGGCATAACACTGCAAGTACACCCTCTCAAAATCAATATCGTCTCATTTCTAAAGAATACTTAGCACTGGAACTGGAAGACATTTTAAATATTCAAAATAAACAACCAAAGTCTATATGCAAACAAAATTGCCTTTCAAAAATGATCATCACTGGTCTCAGGGAAAATAGGTAAAACTGTTAAGATTTTGTAAACAAAAAGTGCAACCTAGCGAAAAAACCCCACTTCATTTAAATATCTAAATAGCATTTCTCTGGCTTATCTGGCTGCTCTTCACACAGCTCTCATGCTACACTCAGTGGTACAAGACCATGCGCTAGCATTTACCGAGGAAACAGCAAGGGGAGGGCTCAGTCGAGACCGATCCACCAGAGTGAAAACTTTTGTCATCCAGTCTTTGGTAGAAAGAAATAGTCACAAGGAAAACAAACAAGCATCCAAAGGAAAATTATTGAGCCTATTTTAATTGATCATGCAATTAATTGATTTATTGCTTACTGTGACAAGGTTAGTTACAGTTCTAACTAAACGTTTGGGGACCCTCTGAAGGCAGCAGCTTTCCTGTTGCTTTTGCACATTTATCTACAGCAGTGTTTCCTTCCACTCAATTTTCCATCAATATGCTGGAATACAGCACTCGACTGTAAACAGCAGGCTTCTTTAGCAATGACCTTTTGTCGAGGTTATGTTTATCTTTCCCATGATTCGGTAAGCCCACAACAAACACAACAATTTGAACTTATGTAATATTTACACCTTCATCTGGGCTTTCTCATTAATTCTGCCCCATAATCACCAGGAGAAACATAAACACTTCCAATGTCTGCTCGGTGTATAATAAATCTCTATGCGTTTTGATTTATGTGTATCTGCTTTATTCCGAGATCATGTGATACATGAATTATTCTAGCTAGTACCAGTCTGACATTTTTATATGTAAACAAATGATCTCTTGCAAAGCAAACATGTGGGAACATGAGCGTTTACATCTTAACTGGGGCATTTTCATAACCAGCCCCTTCATCTTTCAAAGATTTGAAGGATGACCTGAAGATATAGACTCTGATCACGTATACCAGCATGTTTATGTGATTTGTAAACTACACTAGTATGGACCAAAACTATGTGAAGAGTGCTAAATTACAAATAAATACCTTATGAAAAAATTATTTAATTATGTCACTTTAAAAACAAAAAACTGGAAATAAATACGGAAATAATTTATTAAATATAGAGTTAATTATATGTCCCTTGATTAAATTTGTGGATTTTATTTTAAAAAATGGATTTAATTATTTCATGATGAAATAAAATATTTCATGTTCCTGTGCTGAAGCACATCATGAATTCGTTTAAACTGTCCACGTCACCCATCGACCTCAGTGGGCGGGATTAGGGCTGCTTCTATGGAGACCCTGACGTCTGATTGGCTGCTTGAAACAGCAAGTCAAGACAACTTCTTTCAAGTTTGCTATGACTCTGAGGTCTCTATCTTCTCTGGAAAGTGCAGAAATAACTGCAATAACATAATTAAATTGTTGCAATTTATTTACCACAAACTCTGGGTGAGCAACTCCAGCCTCTATATTTCCTAGTTTTGTCTGAAATATCTCTAATAAGTTCACGAGAAACGAATTTACGATGTCCTTCAGCACAAGAACCTGAAATAATTTACAAAATCATGAAATGATTGTCTAGTTTTTTAAATTAAATCAAAAATTTTAATTGAGGTACATATAACTAATTATATATTCAATAAATTATTCCTGTTCATTTCCAGTTTTAATAAATTAATTACACATTTAAATAATTATTTCATAAGTTAGTTATTTATTGTAATTTAGCATTCTTCTCTCTCCAATTTAATTTATTTTGGTAATAAATCGGGTCCATATAACTCCAGCTGTTCTCTGAAGGCCTAAAAAAAATTACCGGACATAAAACGTAATGAAAACTAACAAAGACAGCGGACAAGTCAAGGTGAACATTGTATAAAATGATATCCTGACTCGCAGAGGGCTCTGATGTTCAGTCCATCAGAAAGTATCAGGTCAGCATTAAGACATGACAACTTAACTGATAAGCCAGGCAGGGAGAGCATTAATCAGAGAAGAAGCCAAGAGGCCTGTAGTTACTTTGGAGGAGCTTCAGGGATCCAAAGCTTGTTAACAGGACAATTGTTTACTTGCGAAAACACTGCACATCTCTCTGTTCACTGTGCAAAACATGGTGATGGCAGCATGATGCTTTGGGGGTGTTTTTCTTCAATGGGGACATGAAAACTAGTCAGAGTTGATGGGATGATGGACGGAGCTAAATACAGGAGAACCAGGAGGAAAAAAACTGCTCGAGGCTGCATAAGACTGGAGACTGGAGTGGAGGTTCACCTTCCAGGAGATGGACTAAAGCATATATGTGTGTTAGAAGGGCCTAGTCAAAGCCCAGACCTAAATCTAATTGAGATTCTGTGGCAAGACTTTAAGCTTTCATTTTCACTTGAGCCTTTTTAGAGCTATAGTGTTTTTAATGGAGTTCAATTTATTTGTAAAGCAGACATCAAACGCCAACCCAGAAGATAACGTCCTCACAGCTTAGCCCAGTGCTTGATTAACAAACACTTGGACAATTCTCTGCCCTGCTTGGTATGACAACAATGCTGATATGGCAGAATGAAGGGATTTCATTGGTCGCTCACAGTCTGGCAGACATATGGAAAAATGTCCCCCACTGCATTGTGGGTGTTGAATGGTGGCCTCTGTTTGTGGCGAGGACATACTCTGACCCTCATCCTGCTCCCACACACTCTCTTTGTTGGCATGGTTAAAACGCGGACACACTCGCATGTAGCATGTTGGAAATGAAATATGAAACACAAATTTCAGCTTTTATTCCCTCTTAACACACACACACACGCACACACAAACATGTTAAGAGTTCTGTCAGTCCAACAGGCAGTGCTGTGTGCAGCACTGAGATAGTCTTCTGTGTCCAATTATTATGGCAGCTGTGGCACCCAGAGAGTGCGCACACTCTCTCTGGGGCTACAATGCCACACGCAGATAAGGTTTAATTGGAAAATGAGCTCACTCATCGTTTTCTTCTTGCTTTCATGTCCTCTTTGCCTCTTTCCTCCTCCTATCTCTTCCTCACCCCCTCTGTTTCCACTAACTTTTTTCTTTTCTTACTGTTCAGCCAACTCAACCCTCCCTTCCTCTCATCTCCAGTATCTCTAACAGTCTCCCTCACGTTTCAACTGAGGGCATTTTTATACAGCCACACAGGGAGCTTGTTTCAAAAGAAAAGAGGAAAACATGGCGATCCCTCTGCAACTTAACATCTAGTTTCTTCTTGCTGTTACAAGTTTGGAGGATGCTGCGTAGGAGGGTCTACCAAGTTCAGGTTGGAACATAAATTCAAGCTCCATTCTTTTGTAAGCCAGAAAAATACAGCTATGAGATCTGAAAATACACTTACTGTTCATCATGTATGTTGCATGTTTTAAATAGTCATTTTTAGTCTTTTGCCGTTAAAGTTCAGTTGGATAATTAGCTTCTTTGTTCCACTGATGATCGTTGATCCTACTGGATTTATATGAAGCTCTTCTCTTGACATATTCATGTCTGACCTAATCTTTGGTTAAGGGATATTTAATCCCTTAAACTATTTGCCCCATTACAGATTTCTATTAGCAAATGTCAATATCAGGCAAACAGAATACATGTAAATACAAAAAGCAGTTTTCAAATGATGATTTGAAAACTGCAAAGCCTAATGACTTGCACCCTTGGCAGCAACAACTTTAACATCACTGTGGAGTCCCTACTCCACAGTGGTGTACCAATAAATCTGCCCAGATTTCCCTAATTTTGGGCGATCATAGATCAGCCGTTACTTAAATGCAAAGACAGTTTTATCCTCCGATCTCATCTCCTTTCACAAAATTCTAAAAATGCACTATTGCTCTACCGTGAGAGAGGGCTGACTGACAGACCTGCCGACCAGGTCACGTCTGCACATGCGCTGTTAACAACAGTCACCCCACTGTTTCCAACTTTCCTTTGCCAGTGTATTTAACAACTTTTCAAACCAAAACATTGATATCAGACAGAATCAGTAGGTCAGGCTTTTAAAAGACCGGTGATTGGCCAGAAAACTGCAATCGGTGCACCCCTACTGTGGACAAATTTTGACTCACTCTTTGCAGAATTGTTTTAATTCAGCTATATTAGTAGGATGTCCTGCACGAACGGTCTTGTTTGAGGTCATGTCACAGTATCTCTGCCAGATTTGAGTCCATACTTTAAAAAAGGTTAGGCTAAAGAGGTGAACTTGCTGCTGTGCTTCAAATCAATGTCCTGCTTCATAACCAAGTGGTGCTTGAATTTAATGTTAGGAACTGAGGATCCCACATTTTGCTTCAGGACTTTTAGCTAGATAGCAGATTTCATTGTTCCATCAATAAGGGTGAGTCGTCCTGGTACTGAAGCAGCAAAGCACTCCAAACCATCACACTATCACCATGTTTGACTGTAGTTATGATCTTTTTTCTGAAATGCTTTGTTTCATTTCACACCAGATGTAAGTGGAGGCATATCAGAAGAGTTGATCTGAAATATTTATTTATGAAAATAAACAAAATCAGAAGAAATATATAAAGCAGCAAATGCCTTTTCATAGTACTATATATACTGTACTTCAAGCTCATTAAAAAAATCATCTGTGTTGCTTTTGATGCATCGATGTTCCACGTATTTGCTGGGTATTTACTGTGTTCTACTGCATGACCAATAGATTAGCTGAATTAATCAAAAAGTAGGTAAATATTTGTCTGTTCGCAATAAGAAGTAGTTAAAATAATGTGTTGAAAACTAAATAAAGAATGGAAAGAAAGAAAATGGTAGACTGTACCTCATCAGCTATATACAGCTGAAACCAGATATATATGTTCACGGTCTAAAAATAAATCTTTTTTTCTCACTGTTGACTTTAAGACAGACTGTTCCTGCTTTACGTTAGTAAGGATTACTGAAAAAAAATTTTTTTTTTTGCTAAATACTGGAATCATCAAAGAGAATTAATTTAATTTCCTCATATTCATAAGTCTCCATAAATTTTTCCCAATTTTAGCTAGAATTGCCTTTTCAATTATATGATTTCGGTTAAACATTTTTGGTGTCCTCCCACATGCTTCTCACAGTTTTCTGGTATTTTGGCCCATTCCCCATGACAGAACTGGTGTATCAGAGGCAGGATTAGTCACATACACACCTTTTCAGATCTGTCCACAAACTTTGTCTCTGAGATCAGGGCTTTTTGTTGGCCACTGCGAAATGAATATTGTCCAAGTGCACAATAACCTAAAGTTAAATTACTTTAGGTTATTTTCCATTTGGAAGACTCATTTGTGCCTAAGCTTTACCTTCATGGTGGATGTCTTGAGATATTGCTTCAATATTTCCGTATAATGTGATGCTACCTATTTTTTAGCTCCAACAGCCTCTCCGGCAGGAAAACACCCTGTACTTCACAGTTAGGCTGGTGTTCTCAGGGTTTCGTGCTTCTTTTTCCTCCCAGATGCAGTGATGGTCATTATGGAAAACCATTGCAATTTTAATACCATCATAGGACATGACATGTATCCAAAAATTAAGATATTTGTCCCTGAGTAACTTTATTCTGGCATTTCGCAAATCATTGGTCATCCTAACCAACCTGTTTAGTGTTTATTTTACAGTGTATGTAAATATCTGGTTTCAACTGTGTCACAATAAATATCAAACAAAGTTTAAAAATGATCATGGTCTCATTTCTCAGCATAAAACTTGTTTGCAAAATTGAAATCAGAAAAAATCAGAACATGTAATCTTTGTGAAACCAAAAGTGGTTATATTATTGGTGAAGTAGTTGACTGCCTGGTAAAAATGTGGACTTCGAGACACCGAAGGTGTTGTATTACAAAATGTTGGGAGAGCACGATAACATTGCATCAACATGAATTGAGCTTATGTCTCGTTATGTTCAAACAGGACCTCCAGGCAGAGGTTGACAACCATGAAGAGCTGTATCACTCCCTGGATGAAAACGGCCAGAGGATCCTGACCTCTCTGAGGGACTCCGAGGACAGGGTTCTGCTCCAGAGACGTCTGGACAACATGAGGCAGCGCTGGAACGACCTGCGCAGCAAGACTCTCAGCATGAGGTGAGGGACACCTGGAGTACTGTGGAAATGCTTGAGTTTGCTCCAGATGATAAGAAAGGTGAGAGAAGAAAATGCTTGTGCTTGTTTGGTAGGTCACAGCTCGACTCTGAGATGGCTCCTTGGAAGAGGCTCCACATGTCACTGCAGGAGCTGCTGAACTGGCTAAGGCTCAAAAGTCAACAGCTGGAGCAGGAGAAGCCTGTAGGGGGCGACGTCCCTACCGTGCAGACCCAGCTGGATACTCACAGAGTAGGGGGAAAACATGACACAAGCTTCTGTCTAAGATGAACAAGGAAACATGTTCTCTCACTGAAATGGATTTTAAAAAAGAAAAATATTGGTTTTAGGGGTGTCGATAAAAAGATGAGAAAAATCCGAAATCAAGAATCAGACTGGGTGGAAGCAATGTGACACTGAGGGAAACCTGCATGATGTCCTGAACCCCCACTGGAGTCTGAGAGCATCATAATTTATGATCTTTATGCAGGGTTTTCCTCCAAAAAACTCAAAAGTAAATATGTAAATTAAAAAATACATATTATATGGTATCTAATCCCACTTTCTCCATATATAAAGATGAATTTGTTAGAATGCTTTTTACTAGTGGTGGGATTCCATAAAAAATTTTAACTGAGTTAATTGCAGAGTCTAATTAATTAATTGCAATTAATAGCATTTTAATCAAAAACCATATATTGTCAAAATATGCATCCTCAATTCTAAAACCCTTTTTGCTGCTAAATCATTGCATAAATAGACATATGAGCTCAACAACAAAGATAATTGTTTTAAATCTGTTATTTAAGTTATTCAACCATCAGATTGGCGCAAAATGCTATTCTACCCATTCATGTAACTTCTTTGAAAAAATGCTTCTTTAGAAATGTGGCCGCTGACATTAGCGTTGGAGATGTTTGTACTTGCCACAACATGTCTTGGATTGAAATGGTATTTTAAGCCTGAATGGCTTTGGTGAACGGCCAACTCCTTTTTGCACAACGTCCCATCAGATTATTGTTTGAAGCAAAAATTAACCCTCAGTGGACCAAGAGAAGCAGCTTGGCTGTCAATCGCTGTTGTTTGCGGATTTCATTTGTACGTCAGTTTTACAGGTGTATCAGAAACACAAAATAAAGGTTCCGGCTTGGGAGTTTTGTAAGTTAAAAAATAAAAATCTGATTAATTGCGTTAAAATTTTTTTGTGGATTTAAATCTATGGAATTAATTAATCCAAATCAACAGCTGTACTTTTCACACATTTACTAAGGCTGCCAGAAAGTTAGTTCACATCTCTATTCATCCAAATATGGAATTCGAAGAAGAATAAACTGATACAAAACATGGCTACAAAACAGCTTATTAGTAGGTATGAACCTACAGTTGAAGAGGACAATATGAGAACACTTGGGTGCAAAAATTGGCAAAGAGGCAACCTTATCCAGTTTGATAATATATCCCACAGAAGCAAGATTCAATTAAAAAATACTTTATTGATCCCAAAGAGAAACAAAGATGGAAACAAAAACTATATGATATCTCTTCTTCTTTAGTTTAAATAGGCAGCTGAATATTCCATTGGCCCACCTGTTTGACTAAAGTGAAAACTGCATAATTCTGTTTAAAACCAAGGCGTTGTACTGACCCAACAGTAACCTGACCACATGTGCGTGTCCCAGCAGCTTGTGCTTGTGGACAAATCTGCAAATAAGTTTTACTTAATTTTCCTGCTGATTTTTAATGTTTTCATCCAGTATTATTGGAATACAAGCTAAAAACAGAAATGTATGTAGAGCATGCAAAGAGAAAGCAAAGATGCCAAAATGGCACAAATACAGAACTGTGTCAGAAATAAAGGCAAGTAAATGTAAAAACAGCCGATGAAATAGGAGAAAACATTCAGTTTAGCTGACTCTGATGTGAGTCGGTTTTTCTGAGATCAAAGATATGCCATCTCTGGTTTAAGCAGATAAGGGACTGTAACGTGTGTGTGTGTGTCCCAGGGGTTCAAAATGGAACTGAGAGCCAAGGATCCAGTGGTGACCAAGGCCATTGATGATGTAGGATTCTTTCTGTCTGAACTGCCTAGAGAGTCGCCATCACCTGAACTGAGAGGTAACACATATGCAGACACATTTCATATATGAATAAAACAGATCGGCTGACACAAATAACTCAGTTCAATTATGCAAGGGTTAACATTGTCCCTCTTAAGAATTTTTAAGTTGCTTTGATGTTTTTTTGCATTGCATAGGTGCTTTAAGCTATCAGTGCTCCTTTGTAATGTTTTGCAGGTCCTCACAAAAGTATTCTTAGCACTTAATTTTCTACATTTTTTTTTTCATGTTACAACCACAAACTTGAAATTTTTTTTTAGTGGGATTTTATGTGATATCAACAGTGAAAGTAAATTGCAAGGACAAAGGATAGAAGAAACATAAATCTGTGTTCATCTCCCTGGGCCAATATTGTGTATAACCACATTTAACTGCATCTACAGCTGCTGTTGTTGGCCCAACCAGTTATCAGTTTTATGGAATGATTACTTTTTTCTCTTTCTACCAGATTGGTCTGTCTAACACTAACATCTGTTTGATGATCTGAAGTGTGTGGACAAAAAAAAAGAACCAAAACAGAAGAAAAGTTGAAGGGGGCAAATACAGCACTGTTCACCACTGATAATGGCTCAACACAAAGCTCCTTCAGTGCTCAAATCTGACATAAAGGGAAGTGAGGATTATCTTTCTGTCAGTTTTGGCTCATACATTAAAAAATGTGGATCCTAGTGACAGCCTAGTAACGGCTGCTTGTGGAGGTCGACATGGACATGCAGTCACAGATGCTTTACTGGTCGCACTGTTTGCACCATGGCAGCAGCTTAGGTTACAAAACAAGCCAAGCCTAAAGTGGGGTCCATTAAATCTGTTGGGCTGCCAACTTGAGCACGTTCAGAGAGAGCTTAAAGAAAAGGGGGGATTCTGGTGTCTGCTCAGTGCTGAGCTGAGAAAAACCATTTTCATTTCAGGGGGCTGCTCTATTGCCCCCATGTGGCTCTCTGAGTGGGGCTAAGTTTAATGGGCAAAATTCTTAACTAACAGGGCAGACAGAAGGGTGTAAATACCTTCCTAAGGTTCCTAAGGCACTAATGTTTCTGCTTGCATTTGTAACCTTCAGCATCATGAAGACCGAGGAACACAGCCGACTGGAGACATTTAAAGCAGAGTTGGGCTATAAATCTGTATCTCACCTTTAAATATCTCAGACCCATTATCAACCTATTATCTGAATATGCATAGAGTATGGCAAAACTTTAAACCATACAAGACCTGACTGCCCCCTGAAATTGAAACAAGTACAGCATTCGTCATTGGAGGAATTGGAGAAATCCACAGCTCAGGCTGGAGAATCTGTTCACATGACAATTATTCCTCATTCACTTAGGGTGCATTCACACCAGCCCTGTTTAGTCCGCTTTAATTGAACTCTAGTTTACTTGCCTCGAAATACTGGTTCGTTTGGGGAGGTGTGAATGTGCAATTGAACTTTGATGTGGACCAAAAAGCGAACTCTGGTCCACCTACAAACCTAGGTCTCAGTTCAGTTGAAGTGAACTCTGGTGCGGTTCAAATGCATATGTGAATGGAAGCGGACCGGAGACCGCACCAAAAGCAGGAAGCGGACTAGCACAGGGCATTCATACAACCAAAACAAACGAGTGTCTAGGACTGGAGGGAGAAATAGCTCATAGTCTTTTGCCAAAGACAAAAGAGAAATCCTACAACTGCTAAAAATCTGACGCCATTCCATTTTTGCTTACATTTTGTGAAGAAGGAAGTTATGCTCCTGCCTTCTTCAGAGGTTTTCATGTCATTTCCTTTAGTGGTTTTTACTGGTGCACCACCACAGGAGGAGGGAAATGTTGCTCGTGTTAAACATAGAATCATGTTGTGGGGATATTTTCCTTCAGCAGGAACAGGAATCTTGGGGTAAGGCAAGATGTATGAAGCAAAATACATAATAATCCTAAACGTGTAGTCAGAGGTAGCTGATTTAGGTCAAAACATTGTCTTGTGCTATGATGGCCTAGTTAAAGTTTAGACCTAAATACAATTGAGAATCCATGGCAAGCCTTGAAACTTAGTATTCACAGGTGCTTTTTATCCATCCTGACAGAGCTTGAGCTATTATGCGAAGAATAGGTAAAAATGTCTCTATGTATAAAGCTCGTAAAGACAAATCCCCCTGAAAATAACTCTGAAAAGTATACATCATTTCCTTCTGATTCCCAATCATGTAATACTTTTTGTTGGTCTTGAACATGAAATCCAAATAAATTAAACAGCAGATTGTGGTTGTAGCATGACAAAATGTGCAAAAGTTCAAGGGATTATAAATTCTTTTGCCAGGCATTTTGTAGAGGAAGTAAAAGCTACTTTGTGTATTCTGTACAGCACTTTGGTCCCTTTGGTAGTTTAAAGTGCTTTATAAACAAAGCTGGATTGGACTGGATTGGACTACAATAGAGGCATGATTTATAAAATATAGTACAATAAATTAGACGGGTGCTATTAGTTACTCATTTTTCAGAACTTCGCTTGTCCCAAACATCAGATATCAGCCCGGAGGAGCGTGCTCAGAATGTGGGCCGAGTGTTGCGCAAAGAGGCAGACGACGTGATGGGCAGGTGGGACCGACTCAACATCGACTCAGCCGACTGGCAGAGGAGGTTGGAGTTGGCCCTGGACAAACTGATGGAGCTCCAGGAAGCAGAAGATCTGCTGGACACACAGCTGAGGCAGGCAGAGATGGTGAAAGAGGCCTGGGAACCTGTGGGAGAACTGTTGATTGACTCGTTACCCGAGCACATAGACAGAGTCAAGGTAAAACATAAATCTTAGTTTTACCATGTAGCTCCTGACTAAACAAATGGAGAAACAAGTCACACTGTCTCCATAAGAGTAGATTATTTAAATTGAAATTCTTATTTAAGTGGATAACAAATGTTTATGTGTGTGTTTTTTTTGTTGTTTTTTTTTTGGTTTTTTTTTTTTGGTTCAGGAGTTCCAAGAAGAAATAACTTTGATTAAGGACGATGTCACACACATGAACCAGTTGGCGTCTGCCTTCGATCCATCTGACATCCAGCTGTCTCCTAGCAACCTGGAACGCATTGAAGACCTCAACACGCGCTGGAGACTCCTCCAAGTATGTACCCTTAAACATTCTGACACGTGCACAAGAAAAAAGAAAAAAAACTAAGGAAAAAAAAAAATCACTTTTTTTTTTTTCAATTTGGTTTTTAGAAAAACAAATTTGTTGCTTTAAATATTTGTCAATTTCAGGTGATCTTAATAATTTAGAATATTAAGAACTCTTATAAACTCTGTTATGTAAATTCATTACACCCAGTGACAGATTTTATCAGTTTTTAAGATTATGGTTACAGTTGATGAAAACAATGTAGTTTATTAAACCAACCATAAACACTTCAAATGTATCACTGTGTGTGTAATGAATCTGTATATAATGAGCTGTTCTAATAGAGTTGCACCTGTATTTTTATTTTGGCTGACCACTGTAGTTAAAGGTGTTCCGCTTAGTTTGCCTTGTTTTCTGGCTAAAGCGAGCATTACTGATATACCAGGCAGGACATTTCTTCTACAAAGAACATCAGAGGAATTCATTTGGATTTACCACAAAAAAATGGCGATCAGGAATTTCTGCATGCTATCCATGACCCAGACAGAAACTGATCGACCTCCAACCTACTCAAATCTGGTTTGCTCCGTTTCCCCTAGCTATTTTAGTTATTTAAATTTTACCTGGTAAAATATTCTCATTTACAAACATGACCCATGCTTGACAAAAAATTAGCTGGACTTGTGTTCAAGGATGTTTTACCTGTCATCATAAAGGTCTCTTAGTTTAAGCTTTATGTTCATGGATTGAGAGGTGAAAGCTTTTACCTTGTTAGAACATTAGCCTGAGTCCTAAACTGTATTAAATTTTCCTGTGATATATTTGGCTAAATGAAGGACACTGACTTGAAGTAACCAAAGGTGTCAAGTCACAATCCCAACTTTTGGTTGGACTTGTGGTTCAGTATTCATGGATTTAGCTATTCGCGGATTTCTCTGGAACGTAATTTCAAATTATTGGCAGAAAACCTACCTATCCACAGATTTATTCATAGGAGCATATCTAAAATGGAGGAAAATGCAGTTTCAGAAGGTGGAATGGCTAAGCACGCAATGCTACTTCACACACTATTGGCTGGTGTTTGCAAAGCAGCCAATCTAGGAGCGCCATTCATTTCCCTTGATGGTGATTTTGCTGTACCCCCAAGAGCAGAGATAAGGAAAACCGTTCATGTTAGCTTCTGCGTTAGTGCTAAAACTGCTTCTGCTGTGTGTATTAATATATATTAAAATATATTTGGTTTTTGAACTATTAAAATAGGCAGTTATAAAAGTTTTTGGAGGGTGTCTCAAGTATTGCAGATTTCAGCTATTGTTGGACAGCCATGAAAAGCAAAGGTCCATTGTACTTGAAAAATGCACTTAATTAAATAAGCAAAAGCCTACAGCAATAAAGCCTGTGGCCCACTTTTAAGTTTTAATGTTGAATATAAGTTTAAGGGAGAGTTTTTTGAAAAACAAAAGTTTAAACTCAAAATTTCTGAATCCCCTTCCTAATAAACTGAGTCAGAGAACAGATATACCAGAAAAAGTTATTGGTCAAACTAGAGTTTCCACTTGCATTTCTTCCCTAGGATTCTGTCAGTTCAGTTGTAGCAGCTTCAACAGCGGTTCTGTCTTTAAAAAGATGAGCAGTACCTATCCCGGTACTGGCTTTGGCATATCCTCACTTTTGATTTGAAATCAGATGACAAAGTTGGGTGAGGCTGAAATGTGGAAGGAAACAAACAAAATTCTGCTGGAACTTCTAGCAAAATCTTGATTAAGTAAATAAAGCATATAAATCTAGCAAAAACATTTGTTTCCCTGACAACCACAGTTAAGCCTCAATGGCAACAACTGCCTCTGGGCTAACAAGCTTTACTTTCAAATTCAAAAATACTTTATTTATCCCAAAGGGAAATTAAATTGTTGGCATGATTGAATTTAGTGCTATTACTAAACAAGCTAAAGCTTAATTCAAACACATTTTTTTAGCTCTAATATTTTTTTATTATAAGAGTTATTTTCTGTTGTATATGGACTCGTTATAGTGCTGATAAACTTGTCAGCTTTATTGTTCCCTGCTAAAGTTTGCACACAATGAAAGAATTCTAGAATTGTGGCGTTCATGGTGGCAGCATGTTGATGTAGCTGTGTTATGTTAGCTCTGATTTGTTCTTTTTGTAGACTTTTGTTTTTAATTTTTTGGGTTGAGGCATTGTATGTTTGGACAATTATAACCTCTGGTTTTGGAAGCTGTGCACCTGACAGGATCTTTGCTTCTACTTTTTTACTTTCAGACAGTTGTTATGATATGTAACTGTGGTCACAAGCAGGGGCACAGCCAGGAATTTTGGGCCCCTTGACAAAAAATAATACAACAGAGCAAGACTGCAAAGCCTGTCAAGACATAGTGGACCTTTTTTTTAAATCAGTTTTAGCTTCCTGAAAGCTCTCTCCCCACCAGTAACAGTCACAGGCAATGTACAAATTTTAAGTTAAGCAATGCAGACTACTCCAAAAATGCTTTGCAGCTGCATTTTGTTAACTACATTTAGGAGAACAAGAGGGGACAAGTTAGGAGGGAAAGTGTATATCTGTAACTTACATGCAAGCTAAGGTAGGATACTCACTGTTTTCAACCATCCACCCTCCAGTCCAGACAGAAGGCTGATTTTTTTAATATAATTTTTTAATAATTGTTTGAATTTTTGTCAGTAATAAATATTTCAGTTTTGTTGTGAAAAGAGCAAAGAGGCAGAGAAATCCCCATAGACTCCCTGGAATGATGCTACCTGGCAGGTCATTAAACACAGTGTTGCTCACCTTTTTCACAGGGACAGGGAGGAGGAGTTAGGCTGGTAGGAGGGGTTAGGAACGCTGCTGCCTCTGTCTCATCTCTTGTTAAGTGTGGTAAAAAAAGGAAGGACAAGTTAAATATATGAATATCTTGGTAAAGATTTTCCTTCACTGATTAAGTGATCCTTAAATGGATAGTAACAGCAGTCTGTAGCTAAGCTAGCTAAGCTAAAAGGTTGACCATCACACACTACAGTCTACCCACCTCTCCTGGAGAAAAACTGGGTTACAATTTGACACCCTTTCTTTTGTCTGCTTTCTTTTTTCGCTGTTCTTTTTTTGAAAACCTGACTTGATATATTTTTCTTGGCAGTATGGTTATTATCACTGTCGTTCTTGTCTTCTACTGACTGCTGAACACAGTCACCATCAAGTGAGCTGAAACAGGAACAAACCATTTCATGCAGACACAGGTGTTCAGTAAATATGTATGTTTGCTTTTTGGTAAGGAATGGTAACATTTAACTTTTACTGCCAAAAACAGGTAAAAACAACAATATCATTAATTTTATTATTAATGAGGGCCCCAAAATATTTTTTCTATTTATATGAAAAAAAGATTGTTTTTCCTTTGTTGTAGGGGGCCATTGGAATTGTCCTAACCCCCACCAGGAGCAGTTGATTTGTCATCTCAAAAGCTCAAATAATACCTGAACTAGACTCAAATCCCAACTTATGTGAAAAGGAGGATTCATGTGTGCAAAGTAGGACCAAAGATCAGAAGTTCAAACCATCTCTTCCACCAGTTAAAGTTGGCAAGTCATGAGACTGTCATACAGCAAAAGTCTTCAGTTGGAGGCCTCCACAGATTCATTGCGAGACAGACTGCTACAGGAGATCCTTCCTTCCCACGGCATCACCATCCACAACTCTTTAAAGATACTTGATACGAGTTACGGTGACATTTAATTTCCCTTTGAATAAATAAAGTATTTTTGAATTCAGTTAAATTGTAAAAAGTTATCTGATCCAATATCTGCTGGTAAACAGTACTCAAAGTTTTTAGGTAGGATTTGTGACCAAAATAATTTAGATGTAAGAATGTAACCATTATTGAATGTTACTTTGACTTAATGGCTGAAATTTGAGCAAATTTTCCTTTTTATAGTGAGGGTTATCAAAACACAATATTATTTAGTTGTGTATTCAATATATAAAGCAAAATAAAATGTTCAAATGGTGACTGTAATCGCGTGTATTAAGTATGTGACAAAAAACTGTTCATAAGAATGTGACAGCAGGTTATGGCAGTAGCTGGTTGACCTCGCAACTAAATGATAGACTGCAATCCTGTTACTATAGAATAAAAAAAGCTGATCTTAAGTCTTTTATCACTTATAAAGATATTTATTAGGACAGATTCATCACAACAGGCTTTTGTGATTTGCATGCTCTTTTAAATATTTTAGACACATTGTCAGAATTGTGATTGTTATATTCTCCAAAATTACAGGCTTTAGGGAATTGTCTGGTTTGCTCTTCTACTTCTGTTTGTGATGGTCCTGGAAGACTACTATGATTAAAATGAGGTAGTTCAACCTTTATGGTAGAATACTTCCATAATGATGAGGTACTGGTGATCAGAGGCAGCTCAGCCTTGGCTTCTGTCAGCGACAATAAACACCACCCTTGGTGTACTGGAAGTCAAACAGTGATCATAACAGGGTGTGACGGATAGAGCCAATCAGCAGTGGCACACCTGGGGGAAATGTATGCCTGGATGCCATAACAGTGACAGGACCAGAAGGCTAGTCTTTCTGAAGTTAGGACCTGAGCAGATGCTTTGGCACTCGCACAAACACCTGCTTTTCTTTTGCAATGAGCAACAATGAACCAAGGTGTGCTTTTTCTCAGTTTTAGCCATAATACACAGTTATTCACAGTATATTATGGCTTAAAATCCTCCAATATCCTGAAATATCAGCAGAGTTTGCAAAAATGTATTTGGTGGGAAAAAAAACTGTGGCTTTCTTTGCTTTCTTGAATCTCTGTTGCCTTTAATTAAAGTATTAGAGTAGTACCAATACTTGTACACATGACTCTTCACACACATTTAATCCTTTACTTCAAGTATGTTAAAATATCCTTGACCAGATTTTAAAACTAGTGATAACAACCTCTTATCATTAAGAGGATGACTTTTACGACCCTAAAGTGTGTAAATTTCTGTTACGTGTCCAACAATCTCTCAAGTAGATTAGTTTAGTTCCCTGACTGAGAAATTCACAGCAAAACATATATAATCCACAGTTTCTTAATTTTAGATCGGAATTAATGTCTTAAGCTCTGAAATTGGACCCATTTTTAAAAAGTTTTTTTTAATTATTATTCATTAGACAACATCATTCTTGGAAGCTGCTATTTTATTTACAAATATAGTTTATTTACATTCCTTTTTTTAAAATTATTTTTCTTTTTGGCTGGATAGCACAGTGTAGTAGTCAGCATGTGATTGGCTGGTTAGCCTTGTGACTCCTCCTATTTTGGGTGCTGATGGCTCCTACAGACCCTTGATTACATGAAGAAATAAGACATAGAACCAAAAAGGAGAAGCCCAGACAAATTGGAGCCAAGCCTGAAGATTTGCTTACGGTAAATGCCTTGCATTGTTACTTTTCTTTAGTTTGATACGAAATTCCTGCAAAGTTTTGTTTTTTTCATCCATGTTCACTATTACTTAGTGACTTTTATTAAGACTGTTTTTGTCTTCATATCTAATTTGTTGTGGTGTCTTCCATTGTGGGGAATCACTTAAAAAATACAAGATAACTAAAGCAAAACATAAAACCTTTTACTTCAAGTGGGCCTCCCAGAGACAGCAGAAACACATTGTGGTGGTCTGGTGTGAAACACTGACAGACCCAATTGTGATTCCTCCTTTGAATCCTGCTTTCCCCCCTTAAAATATTTCCCCTTAAAATTACTGAGGTTATAATAGAAAAGTCCATATTGTTCATTAGTGTTAGAATTTTAATCCAAAATAAATTAAGAAAATATACTTTAGTGCCCTTTGTCGCCGATTTCTAGGCGCAGCCAAGGTGTTGAGGGGGTTTGTTTTGTTGGCCTTAGGATCATGTCTCTGCCCTTTGCAGATGATGTGGTCCTATTGACTTCATCATGTCTTGCTGGAGCAGTTTGCAGCCAAGTGTGAAGCAACCGGGGTGAGGATCAGTGCCTACAATCCTGAGACAAAGGGTAGACCATGGTCTACCCTTTTTCGGTTCAAGACCGAAAAAGGGTAGACCATGCCTTTGCCGGGTCGGGGACGAGGTCCTGCCCCAAGAGGAGGAGTTCAAGTATCTCAGGGTTTTGTTCACAAATGAGGGGAAAAATGAAGAGAGAGATCGTTAGGCAGATTAGTGTCTGCAGTGATGCGGGCTCTGTACTGGTCTGTCTTAGTAAAGAGAGAGCTGAGTCAAAAGGTAAAGTTCTTGATTTACCAGTTCATCAACACTCCTACCCTCATTTGTGGTCATGAGCTTTGGGTAGTGACCAAAAGAACAAGATCACAAATACAAGCGGCCGAAATGAGTTTCCTCCGCAGAGTGTCTGGGCTCTCCCTTAGAAATAGGGTGAGAAGCTCGGTCATCCGGGAGGGACTCAGATTTAAAAAAAAGATTAAAAAAACATCAGTGTGAAGGCAGTCATGATACTTCTATGCTTTAACTTCTTGTCAGATTTCCCTTTAATTTCCACCTCTTTTGTAAACAGCACCTCCCAAAATACTCCTCCTATGATGTCCCACAATTGCACTACATTCTGCCTACTACGGCCTCTCTCAACTTCATCACAAAGACACTGTGAGCGAGAAGATTATGCCTTGCTACCACTACTGTCAGTGTAAACATCGAGTCTGCATATTTTAAAAATGTTTACCCAGGTGCAGACCTCTGCAAGAAATCATGCACACAAAATCCAAAATGTGTGTTTGGTTACCAGTCACTGAGCCAATTACATTGAGACTCTGAAATCAGAAATGTTGGTTTTCAAGTTGTAATAATTTACTCTGGACAGTCTAAAGTAAACATACAAGTAATTATTAAGGTGCATCAGCTAAAAGAAATCTCTGACATAATATAAATAATAAGAACCATTTCTGTGCCACTGCTCATGCTTTCTCCTTGTGCACCATCTTCATTGATAAATATGACACCAGGGCCTTTATCTGACACACTTAGAAGCCCGCAGATCTGACATTTCTTCACTCTTACACTCCAGGGCAAAACTAGGGCGCAGTTTGGAGGTGTGCGACCCTCCCTCTGTAAATTCCCTACGGTGCTGCACCATAGGGAATAATAAGGTCCTAACAGAAGCTGCATTTCCATTACAAATGTGCGCAAAACTTAGACAATATTCTGCTAGTGTTGAAAAAAAAAACACAATTTCGCAATTGGAGTGTTTCCATTAAATAAGACATGCAATTAAAATCAGAATAAGCTTGTCCATGTGATAAGTCATTAAAAGTCATTGCAGCAACATATGTAAACATTTACATGAGATATATTCATTTCAGCCACAACACTGAGTTCATCAGCCTTCAGAGGAGATGTTATTGAGGTGTTAGAGTGACAAGCTCCTTGTACTTGGGAGCGGCTACTTATTTATGCATCGTTTTGGGGAAATTGTAGTCAGAGATTTTACAGAAGAGCTATGGATGCAACAGTTTCAAATGATAAACTCAACTTTTGATGAACTGTGCAATGCTGCACATTGTCCAAGGAGGCCAGTGTCTACAAATAAGTGCTTTCCTGCTGTATACCAACTGGCGTGATGCAAAATAGTGGTTTCGTTGCAGTTTTGCGAAATACACAAATTGCAAGATGGCTGAAAAACCACCTCATTTTAGTGCAAAAACTTTTTGTTGAAAAATTTAGGTTTTTCAAAATTGCCATGTTTCCATTTAGCACATTTATTTCTGTAATTCCAATTTGTGCAATTTATGGTCAATGGAAATGTAGCTATAGACATAAGGCCACACTGGGCACATGACCACACTTCTCCATATTACTGCCACTAATATAGTAAATCCACACTAAATTACTATAAAAAGTTTTAATATTCTCAAACCAGTGCTCAGTACACCCCAAAAGACTTACATGGGACTCTGCAAAGATCCTGGTTTTGCCTTATTTCTGACAGCATAGCAGGGGGTCCAACAAATGACATAACACAGTGGTTTGATTTGTCTTGCTTAGACTCTGACTTGGATCAGGAACAGTCCCTCTCCTGGAAGCTGCCACAGCTGAGAGGATATGCTGTGTTTGAGGAGAGAGACAGAATTAATATTTTTATCCATCAAAGAAGCAAAGGACCTGATCAAGTGAGAATCGGGACCTATTCCTGCAGTTGTGTTAAATGTTTGCACCGTAATACATGGTATATCTATCTTTAAGTGAGGCTCCTCAAGATGTTTTTTTTTAATGTCTAAAACATGTTTAAACCTTCAATAACCTTTTTTGACCTGAGCTAATGTCCAGAGCCTAGATTGCAGATCCACTCTTAATGGCAGCCTGTTGGCCAGTGAAGTTTGTTCTGAAAGAGATTCAGCCATCACTGACAACTGTGGAACTGTACATTTGAAGAAACCGCCCCAGTTCTGAAAAGAGGGGTGAACAACAGCACATGCTGAACCAATGTTTTTCACTGTTCTATTACCAAAAGCTGAAGGATTGTCCAAGTAACTTTGGGCTTCTCTTGATTTTCGTTGCCATTCTAATCAGTCCACTTAGAGTTTAAACTTTTTGTCTTCAATCATCTACAATTCTTACAGAAAAAGCATTTTATATTTGACCAAATCTTTCCTAATAAAAAGATCTGTTTATTTCAGTCTTTTCTTTAGGTCTAATTAATCAGTAGCAAGAAGGCATTAATGATTTGCTTAGATGGAGTTATTCCTGAACAGTCTCTTGTAAACTGATAGATTCTGCCTATACCTTATGGTTTACATCTATTATGTATTTGTGTTTGTGTTGGGAGGAGGAGAGTACCTGGAGATTCAGCTCTGTCAAGTGAGTTCACAGTGTTCTTTTGTACCTAAAGGGTCGCAGGTGATGGTCAACATAGGCACAAAGTGCACTTTCAGTAATAGCAGCAGATTATGCCTCAACAATCCCACACATCTCTTGTACAATTTAATCAGGTTACCGTGGATACTGGGAAAAGCAACTCGGGCAGCAATGGACTGGATGAGGTGGATTCAAAGGTAATTTCAGACTCTGGCTATATAGAAGCAGAAAAATGGGACTGGCCATCTTCTTCATCTCATATCATGGCTCTCCTCCTCTCACCTCCTCTTTCCCAAACACTGTGTCATCAGCTGCTTTGTTATTCGGGTAGCAGATGAAAGGTTGGATGTTTAATGAGCCAGTCTGTCCACAAAGATGGACTCAAACCCAGCTCAGTCCAGCAGCTAGAGGACTTCAGTGCTTACTGGCAGGTGTTGACAACACATGCAAGAATCAGTTGGATTTCCATAATTTATTAAGAAATGATATTTTGCAATGTATTTCATCTTCACAGACACTACCTAACTAAAACTAGTGTCACCAGTATGTCCGTTTAGTGACCCCAGGACCATTTACCCCCCAACAAATGTGTACCTTCTGCTGGTAGATATTTATGGAAGTCATAAAACCATAAAATCAAAATACAAACAATGAAACATGACAATTAAGACCATTTTTGCCATTGCTCTCTCTTGTCCTATTAAAAAAAATAACATAAATAGAAAACACTTTTCACCAATAGCAGTATTGGTAAGGACAAATTCATAAAGATGTTATATATCAGCATGAGATGAATTTGAGGATTAAAGATTTCCCAAAGCATAACATTAACACTATTGCCAATTGTAGAATTTTAGAGCACCTCCTCCTCTGTTGACAAGATTTATGGAGATACTGGTTTCATTCTCCAGCAGGATTTGGTACCTGCCCACACCACCAAAGCAACCAATACCTGTGTTGATCACAACGGTATCACCATCCTGGATTGGTCAGTGAACTGGTCTGACCTAAACCATGCACAGAATCTATGGAATTTGAAACACCAGAACCAACAATGCAGATGGGGTGAAGGACACTACGGTAACCAGGGCTCCATGCCACTCTACCTTGATGCAAGAATTTGTTCAAAAGGATCCCAGATAAAATGCTGAGTGCTTATACTGAGCAGTACACTGACATACTTTTCAGTGGGCCAACACTTTTTTATTTAAAAAAATCTATTTTATAATTGATCTCAGTTAATATTCAAAATTTCTAAGAAACAGAATTTGGCTAAAAGCCAGAAAAATCCACATTAACAGCAATAAACATCTAAATATAACTCTGTGTAATGAATCTATATATTACTGAAATAAACTAACTTTATAGTGATGTTCAAATTTATTGAAATGCCCATGTAACTGGCATTTTATTACTTAAATGCCCACAGTGGATCTTTGGCTACATTCACACAGCAGGCAAATGCGACCCAAATCCATTTTTTATGCCCATATGCGATCCATATCTGGCTTTTTCACAGCAGTCTGAATGGCCCAACTCTGATCCTTTCACCCAAAAAAAATCCGATCTGTGCCACTTCCACATGTGGTACTAATTTGGATACGTAGCTGACTGTTTTCAAAGCATCTGCAGTCTGAACGGTCATGTTGCATTTTATCTTATCTGCACCAAAACTGTTCACACAGAAGTCTCATAGAGAGACTTATTTAGTGTTATTTAGAGTTCATTTAGTGGTATGAACGACCACAGGGAAAAAAAAAAAAAAAAAAAAAAGGAATTTCAGCAAAAGGTCGGAATTGAGCATCAAGACCTGCTGTGTGAATGTAGCCTTAGTTGCAGAGGACAAGGGTCAGCAAAGTGTTCTGATTGGTCTGTATCTATGCAGCCTCAAACTCAATAGGCTTTGATCTGACATAAGCTTTTTAGCAGTTGGGCTAAACTTGTGCCTTTTGTCAAGTCAAACAGTATTGGGTAGCTGCCAGATCATCCACAAGGATGCCAGTTTGACTGCCTGCAGTCAAACTGGATTGATCTTGGCTTAAGAACTATAGCTAGCCACAAGCAGATGGACTGGAACACCTTCAAGTTTTTGATTTCTTTTGTCAAAATTTGACTCATAAATCTTGTCATCACTCTTCTTTTAAATCTAATTTTAAAAATGTTTTTTGGCAGAAGTGAAGATAAACCAAAACACGGTTTTTAATCCTGGTGGGATTTATAAAGGAGGAAGTGAGTGCCAGGAGAGCGGGATCATTTTCTGTGTGCACAGAGAAATGCACTCATCATTCAATGATGATTTGACTGTCGAGACACACCTCATTCAGACTCCATCACCTCCAGTTCCTCAACTTCAAATTCAGTTTATGCCCTCCATGCTCATCTTTGTTTTCTTCTCAAACCACCTATCAATGTGTTCTCATGTATACCACTTTACTTGTATTAATGTTTATAACTCTTTACCAGTGTCTGTTTATATATATTTTTTAGATATTTTTTTTGTTGGTTTCTATTGCATTTATTGCAAGAATTCAGACATATCTAGTTGAAATAGACTTTTCTTACACACAAATGATGTAAGTAAAACAAAACATTTGGAAGTAGCTTGTTAGTTTATTAAAAATAAAATTGAAGCAGAAGGACAAGCTAAAATACATCTGCAAAGTTTAAAGACAATCTGTTCCATAATTTTTGTACACATTAGAAACAGGCTCAGTTTAAAGGGGTAGCTCAGATTGTTTTTTTGAAGTTGGGCTCTGTGGACTGGTTCATTATGAGTGGGTTCCTTACTTTTAGTACAGTTACACCTCAATAAATTAGGAGATAATTGTAGAGGTAATTTTTTTTCATCAGTTAAGTTCAAAATTAAAGTTCTTAGAAAGCTGGAATATTGCCAAAGACCAAAATATATATATATATTTCATGTTATGGCCTAAACAGTCATGGGGAAGACTCCAGATTCAACATTTGTGTAGCAAATAGTCACTGAGACTCCCCACAAGGAAAGTCAAAAAATTAGCTGTTCAAAGTTTTATATCCAAACATATTAAGGAAAGTTGAGTGGAAGGAAAAAAGTGCAGTTCTGAAAGAACAATAAATCCTTTTAAAGAAATTTCACTCTGACATAAATCTGTTCAAATGAACTTCTTGCTGATATTCTAATTTACTGAGCTGCATCTGTACAAAGAAGTGGCTTCAAAGTAAAGTTCTAGACAGAGGAAATTTATGTATTAGAAGAAAGTTGACAGCTCCTCAAATATTTCATACCAATGCAAACATATGCTATATTAGTGGATTATAAAACTCTACACTGAAACCTAAAACAGCGACTTAGTTTGTTGCAGTTTCCTCAGTCAAATCTCCATTTTACC
Source organism: Anableps anableps (assembly GCA_014839685.1). Taxonomy (NCBI): domain Eukaryota; kingdom Metazoa; phylum Chordata; class Actinopteri; order Cyprinodontiformes; family Anablepidae; genus Anableps; species Anableps anableps. Next base: position 13,211,249 of record CM026088.1, read on the forward strand.
TCTGAAAATCAGGAGAGTCCGCCAGTTGTGGCAGTCCCCCTCATCCTGAACACGGTTTAAGTAGTGCCAGGTGAAAGATTTAAATAATTCTTCAAGAACAATTGTAGCTCCTGTTATTTTGATACTTTTTTTTAGTCATATGACTTGTTCAGATTAACATTTGAAATTGAATGGCAGTGGAGTCAGGAAAAGGAGAAATTAATTCAGGAAGAAAAACACAAACCCGGCTTCACTGTTGTGGTTTCTAGTACAGAAAGCCATAAAGGGTATGCACTAAGTGGGACATTTTTCAATGGCTTAAATCCACTCTGTACTGTACTTAAATCTAATTAGTTTTTAGCCCTCTTCCAGTATGAAAAGTTCTCCTATTTTTCTGCAAAATCACTTTGATCAAATATGTTTTTACTGTATGTTTTTACTTATAGATGCCTCATAGAACCCCTGCTCTAAAACCCCAAACTACCCTGTTGGGCTTTGAGAATAATTTTATTGTGTTTAGGTCAAATACATCATTTCTTAAAATTTATTTAAAAGGACATAAGTGGGTCAGGAACAGAATAAAAATGTTCATTAATTTATTGTTCTTAGAATGGGTCTTTCTTTCTAACAGATATCTGTCAAGGAACATCTGAAGCAGCTGACAGATGCTCACAAGGACTTCTGCCTTTCTCAAGGTGAGGCACCCCAACTCCTACTCATTTCTAAATGTCCATAAAATTACATTGGCAGTTTACTTCTGTGCTTGTTTTTACATGATTGTGAGAATTAATAATTAACCGTGCTCAAAATTCTAAATGTATATATCAAGCAACTACAAACACTTGTAAACTTCACAAACTCACAGATTAGAAATTGAAGTAATAATATTAGCTAACTAATATTTTCCAAGGAGATTTCTACCTCCAGGCTGATGGTTTTCAGTCTAATAGTTTTAACTCATCCTGCATTTGCATGTCAGTTTTTATGATCTTCACGCTCTCCCAGAGCTCCAGATATATCCTGCATTTAAGTTCTGACAGAAAGATGGGTTGCAACTGAATTTTTGTGGTATTTCCTCTTTATAATTATTCAAAAGTGGAAAACACTTTTTTTACTTTACTGTTTTATTGATTTTAAAAAGTTGAAAAGAAAGACTAAAGTTTAGGACTGTTCAAGCTCATGAAACATGGCAGGTTGGTAGTTATTTTTGCTGGGAAAAATAGTCCAGGCAGGCGGACTCGGAGCAAACAGCATTAGTTACACAAAGATGAGCATGCTGAAGAATTACTGTTAGCTAAATGCTCATGTTTGGGACGTTTAATATGACCGCTAATTACTACAGCCTTCATGCCTGGCCTGAGGAATGCAACTTCAAGGTGGCTGGACAACGGTTTAAATTCAGTACAGTTTCTTTATATAGGCACAAATGACAAAAAATGTCATCGTAAGGTGCTGTACAAACTGGTGAAATTCATATAAAGTTATAAAAAATCCAAATTCAGTTCAGATCAATTCATGTGGCATATAATACATAATACGAGGAAATTGGATTGTGCCAGCTAGATAGTATTACATTGGCAAAAAAAAACAAACAAAACATAAAGGAACCAGTGGAAAGTGATAAGATGCTAGGTTTTTTTGGGAAATATTCCTACATCTCCATTATTATCATTGAAAAGAAAAATTATTTTAAGTAATTAAATTCAAAAAGGTAAACTGATGTAGGATCATTAGATCCTACATCCTAGATCAAAGAAGAAATGAGGCGAATAATGAAATACTTTGAAAACAAAATGCTGTTTACATGACATCTTTTTTTCACCTATGTATATGACCTGTAAACAAGTGTCGTTTCTATTCTTTTCTTTCCTAGATCCTAAATGATAAACTTTAAAGGTTTTATTTTGTTAATTTTGATGATTGTTTTGAACTAATGAAAACCCAAAACATACCAGTAAAAAATTATTTTTAATACCAACAGCTACAAAAAAGTCATTGCTAAAAAAGCCAGTTGTTCAGAGTACTGTATCTAAGCATATTAAAGTTAAGTGGAAGGAAAAGTGTGTTAGGAAGAAGCTCCACAAGCAACAGTGATAACTGTGGCTTTAAAGGGTTGTGAAGCAAAACCCATACAAGAATCTGAGTGAGATTCCCTTGGTAAGAAACACCAAGAGCAGTGAGTTTCGTCCTTGGATGTGGAGGTTAAAAGTTGGAATTGGGTTCTTTGTTAGTTTTTTGGAGTAAGGGTGGTCAGATCTGGCAGCTAGTTATGAAAGTTGACCTCAGGAGAAGGAGCTGGGAGGCAATTCCTGTACTTTACCCCTTTTATATATATATAATTCCCTTCTCACCCTCCACGGGTGGTCTTTCTCAACCTCTGAGCTCGGGTCCTCTACCAGAGGCCTGGGAGCTTGAGGGTTCTGCGTAGTATCTTGGCTGTGCCGAGAACTGCGCATTTCTGGACTGAGATGTCTGATGTTGTTCCTGGGATCTGTTTTAGCCACTGCTCCAGCTTGGGGGTGACTGCCCCGAGGGCCCCGATGACCACAGGCACCACTGTGGTCTTCACCTTCCAGGCCTTCTCCAGTTCCTCTCTGAGGCCCTGGTATTTCTCCAGTTTCTCGTGTTCCTTTTTCCTGATGTTGCAATCGCTTGGTATTGCTACATCCACCACAACGGCTTTCCTCTGTTGTTTATCCACCACCACGATGTCCGGTTGGTTCGCCATTACCATTTTGTCTGTCTGGATCTGGAAGTCCCACAGGATCTTAGCTCGGTCATTCTCCACCACCTTTGGGGGTGTGCCCCACTTAGATCTCGGGGCTTCCAGTCCATATCCTGCACAGATGTTTCTGTACACTATGCCCGCCACTTGGTTATGACGTTCCATGTACGCTTTCCCTGCCAGCATCTTGCACCCTGCTGTTATGTGTTGGACTGTCTCAGGGGCCTCCTTGCACAATCTACACATTGGATCTTGTCTGGTGTGGTAGATCTGAACCTCTATTGCTCTGGTGTTTAGGGCCTGTTCCTGTGCAGCCAGGATGAGTGCCTCTGTGCTGTCCTTGAGTCCAGCTTTTTCCAGCCATTGGTAGGATTTCCTGATATCAGCCACTTCAGTTATTTGTCGGTGGTACATCCCATGTAGGGGCTTATCCTCCCATGATGGTTCCTCCAGCACCTCATCCTCTGGTCCCCATTGTTTGAGACATTCGCTGAGCACATCATCGGTTGAGGCTTTGACCTTGATGTATTTATGGATCTTGGATGTTTCATCCTGGACAGTGGCTCTCACACTCACTAGTCCTCTGCCTCCATCCTTACGGCTCGCGTATAGTCTCAGGATGCTGGATTTAGGGTGGAACCCTCCATGCATGGTTAGTAGTTTCCGAGTTTTAACATCCATGGTCTTTATCTCTTCCTTTGGCCAGCTTATTATTCCTGCAGGGTATCTGATTACTGGCAAGGCATAGCTGTTTATCGCACGGATCTTGTTCTTGCCATTGAGCTGGCTTCTCAGGACTTGCCTTACTCGTTGGAGGTATTTGGCCATGGCTCCTTTCCTTGTGACCTCATCGAGGCTGCCATTTGCTTGTGGTATTCCCAGGTACTTGTAACTGTCCTCAATGTCTGCTATTGTTCCCTCTGGGAGTGAGACCCCTTCTGTGTGGATGACCTTCCCTCTCTGTGTAACCATCCGACCACACTTCTCTAGTCCGAATGACATCCCAATGTCAGTGCTGTAGATCCTGGTGGTGTGGATCAGTGAGTCGATGTCTCGTTTGCTCTTAGCGTACAGCTTGATGTCATCCATGTAGAGGAGGTGACTGATGGTGGCTCTGTTCTTGAGTCGGTATCCGTAGCCAGTCTTGTTGATGACTTGGCTGAGGGGGTTCAGACCTATGCAGAACAGCAGTGGGGACAGAGCGTCTCCTTGGTATATGCCACATTTGATGGACACTTGTGCAATTGGCTTGTAGTTGGCTTCAAGGGTGGTTTTCCACATCCCCATCGAGGCTGCAATGAAGGCTCTTAGAGTCTTGTTGATGTTGTACATCTCTAAGCATTCAATGATCCAAGTGTGTGGCATTGAGTCATAGGCTTTCTTGTAATCAATCCAAGCCGTGCACAGGTTGGTGTGTCGGGTTTTGCAGTCTCGGGCGACTGTTTGGTCTACCAGGAGTTGGTGTTTGGCTCCTCTGGTATTTATGCCGATGCCCTTCTGTGCTGTACTCATGTATTTATCCATGTGCCCACTTATCTTAGCTGCTATGATGCCTGACATGAGCTTCCATGTTGTAGAGAGGCAGGTTATTGGCCGATAGTTGGATGGGACCGAACCCTTTGAGGGATCCTTCTGGATCAGGATTGTGCGCCCTTCAGTTAACCATTCAGGGTGAGTCCCACTTTGTAGCAGCTGGTTCATTTGAGCTGCCAGTCGCTCATGGAGGGCAGTGAGTTTCTTTAGCCAGTAGGCATGGATCATGTCAGGACCTGGTGCTGTCCAGTTTTTCATACCTGAGACTCTTTCTTGGACATCTGCCACTGTGATAGTTACTGGGGCTTGCTCAGGGAGGTTGCTGTGGTCATCTCGTAGAGAGATTAGCCACTGTGCTGTTGGGTCTCCAGCCTTGGTGGGTCTGCTCTGTTGTTATTACCCTGCCATTGAGAGTACACTTTAGCTGGTTGGGTGGAGAAGAGCCGGTTAATCCTCCTGGCTTCATTTTCTCTCGTGTACCTCTTTAGGCGACTGGCCAAGGCTTGGAGCCTTTGTTTGGCAGTTTCGAGCGCTTCAGGTATGGGCATCTGGCTGTACCGCTTGGGTACTGGTCTTTTGATTGCACCTCTTTGGAGCTCTGACAATTGGCTCACTTCCCTCCTTGTTACCTTGATTTTAGCCTCTAACCGTCTTTTCCATGGTGGGTATTGAATCTCATGGTTGCTCCTATAGCCGAGCATCTCAAGGATCACTGATGCTGAGTTGTACACCAGCTCATTGGTTTCCGTTATGGTGTTGGTAGGGATCGTTCTCAATGCTGCATTATATATATATATATATATATATATATATATATATATATATATATTTTTTTTTTATTTTTTTTTTTTTTTTTTATTTTTTTTTTTTTTTTACTGGAATACAGAATAGTTTACATATCAAGGTAAATAGAGGAACAGGTAAGCTTTAACAACATCCTATTTTGGAAAGTTTAAGTAACAAAAAATAAGATCAAAAGAGTATTTGGGCATTTGTTGCACTTTTTTTTTTTTTTTTTTTTTTTTTTTTTTTTTTTTTTTTTTTTAACAGATAATGCCTAAACTGTGTTAAAGTTCAGGTCTTTTGTTGTGACACTCCTCGTCTGTCCCTCTGTCTTTTTCAGGATCTGTAGAAAGCCCATTCGAACAGGGCATCTCTCCAAACAATGTGCCCTATTATATCAAGTAAGTACTGATCTCTGGGTGGTGGACCAGCTGATCCTCACATTCTCCTGCCTTTGTATCTCTCCAAAAGCAATTATCTTACTTCTGCACTGAGCTAAACTGATTTCACTTGCGAACTTAAGAACTTTAACTCAACTTCATGCTTGGGTTTTTTGTTTTTTTTTTGTTTTTTTTTTTTTTGTTTTTTGTTTTTTTTTAAGCTCTTTCCCCTCTAAGTCTCAAAATGTTTTATGTTGAATATATAAGATTTCTTTTTTAAAAGATTAAAGCTTAGTGAAACTGCTACTCATACAATTTACTATTAATGTTAAGAGAAGGAAATCTTGGTCCTGTTGGACAGTATTTAGGTTATTATTTATTCATTTTGTGGTCCAGTGAAGGTATGTTGAAGACAAACCTATAAACTACTGTACATAAATTGTAATGGAAGATTTTAGGAACTGGATCATTGTGACATTCTCCTTTAATAGAATGCATTGACAGAAGCAGACATTGGGGAGTGATTTTACTCCAAATTTTATATTAGATTCTTTATTATTCAGCCACCAGAAAAATAAAAACTGAGATGTTTCGAAATTTAAAATCTATTTTAATACTATCTAACAAATAACAAAAACTGGAAGCATTTCTAGTGAGGAATACACCCACACATTTCTTCCCATATAAAATGGCTAAAATTACAGGGACATCATCAGGTATACATGATATGAACGTCACTTACTCGGCATTTTAAAAGCAGTTTGCCCTGTTTCTGCTAGTCTGGTAAGGGATTTAAAGAGATCTTGTAAGAATTTCAAATCAGCCATTCCACTATAAGGAAAATAATCAAATGAAGGACATTCAAAACAACTGCCAACATGGCCAGTTCAGGCTCTTAAAACAGGTTTACCCTGGATGCAGACTGCAAGATGCTTTAAGAAGTCTCCAAAACCCTTAATGTCACCATTGAAATGTCAGTCTACGGCAGGTTCTTGCTAGTGTTGATGTGAAAGTTTATGCCTGTACAATTAGGAAGAGACTGCTCAAGTTTCACTTTCATGGCAGGTGTGCAAGAGGGACACAAGAAAACATGTTCGCTAACAAAACATGAAGGCCAGACTAAAGTTTATAGGGAGAATGTAGACAATGACCAGAACTGGAATAATGTTCTTTGGACAAAGGAGCCTAATATAATTATTTGGATGCCAGAACAGAGAATGTGATTGACAAATACCAAATGCAACATTCCAAAAGAAGAAACTCATACTGTGCACTGTAAACCGTGGAAGTTTCATGGTGCTTTATTGCTGCAGAACTTGGCCAGCACACCATCATAGAATCCACCATGAATTCCGCAAAATTGGACTGTGCAGCATGAAAGTGACCTACAACACACTAGTGAATCAACCAAGGACTGGCTGTTCATTATTAAATAGAAGGTTCTGGGCCTAGTCAAAGCCCAGATCTTAATCTCACAGAGGCGTTGGGGTGACTAATAATAATATCTCAATATCTCATAGCTGAAAAGTAAGGGATAGGGTATACGCTCCTCAGACTGATGTCAATGGTTACGAAAAGTTATTTCAGCCAAATGGAGTAGAACTAGCTATTAGAGGGTGGGGTGTACTAACTTTTATCTTTTGTTTGAGTAAAACGCATTAATTTTTTGTTGTTTAAATGTAATTATGTAATTTTGTTCTGCGGTGAATAAAAAATATTAGACTTATGTATGTGAACAGCTTTCTAAAAAAGAACAGAAAATTTAATGGAATGTCCAAACTTTTTTAATGACTGTAACTCATTGTAAACTAGTAAATGTCTGAAGTTACTCAACAATTAAATAAATATCACTGACAGAAGAAATCCCCAGCACACCAGACCAGACACCATCTGCCTGGTTTGTATGCTCGTGGAGCTGTTGGTATCGCTCAAGATTTTTGTGTTTCTCCTTGTTGTTGCTTGCCAGGCTAACGTTGTCAACCATCACATTATTCAGTTGGTTAGCCATCACGTACCATCAGTCCAGATCTGGATGTCCCACAGGCTCTTAGACCAACTTCTTGCAACCCTTGTATTTAGCTCATTGGAGTGTCTTAGTGGCTTTGTAGCCATTCTTGGATCCAACCAGACATCCTGTATTGGGTCCCTGTTGCTATAGAATCTTTGTTGCACATCACCAAACTCTAGGAACGATTCATCTTGTAGATATGAGAACAAAGGGTCAGACGTTGGTTCCTCTGTTACCCGACACTACTGTTTGTGTTCACTCCAGCGTGGCTTCATTCACACTTATTGGCCACTTTATACCTGTTTGATTGCTTATAAACAAAAATTGTGAATCTATCTAGATTTGGTGAAGAGGACCTGCTGAAGTCAATAACGGATTGAAAAAGCTTTTCCTTTTCTGATTGGAAAGATTTCAGCTGCCACACTCAGATGGTAGTATCAGAATTTGGCATAAACATGCAAGTCTAGATCCATTTTGCCTTGTGTTGTTCCACAGTCGGGTCTAGTTTTGGCTATACACAACTGTAAATAATTCTCTTAAGGCAGTTATTAACAAATTAGTAATTTAGATCAAAATGACTAAGTTGAGACACCACTTGATTATCAAGAAAATAGCCAAATAGTTCAGTCTGTTGTTTTTTTATAAATACCTGCCTGATATGGCTAAGGCTTAAAATAATAGATGAAGGCATAAGGGCAGCACCAGTATCATCTGAACAGCAAGATACTAGATACCGACACTATTCCTTACACTTGATTCCTACAAGTGTAAGGAATAAATATAGACAACTTCTCTCCAATATACAAGAGTTTACAAATAAAAATAATTCAACTGTACAGTTAAATACTTTATTCAATACACTCACTAAACTAGTAACACTCAACTAAAACTACTAAGAAAAGGATAAAAGAATGATGAAACTTAAAGTACTAAAAGTAAAAAGGGTAAAAATCCAAAAATGAACTGATGCAATGACATCACAGTTCATTATGAATATGCATTTTTAAAGACCCAGGACTGTATTGAAGAGTTTTGTTGATGAGGCAAATTAGCTCTACAATAATTAGGATTAGTTCAGACTAATTGACAGACTTTGTATGTATTCCAAATAATGTTTCACAGTCAACTTGTCAATGGTAATCTTGGGAAAGGTTCCTTCTGCAGAATTCTGAATAAAACCAGGATCAAGGTTTATTCCTCCGGCTAGGACAAATGCAATACAGTCACCTGTATATTTTGGATCCAGAGATCCTAGGACATGGAGCGGGCCTTCTCTCTTCTGGCAGGAGAAAGGGGTTTCGGGTAGTGCATTTGTCTCTCCGATGCTGCCCTCCCAAGCAACAGGCAAAAAGAGAAAGCTACTTCTTTCTGCAGCTCTGTTTTATAACCAGATGTTGTGAAACTGCCCCTCTTCCTGTTGAAACTGAAAGTAGGCATTGTGGGATTAATAGTTTTAACACCAGCCTCCCATATTCAGTCCTTCATGGCTGGAGGTTGAACACTAACAAGTTCAGATTTCTTGCCTTTCTTTGGCCCCTTAGTACCAATTGAGCATTGTTTAAACACTTCATCCTGTCTGAGTCTTGTTGCCAACCATGTAAATCCTTTTATAACATCATTATACCCTTCTGTTGATGGGAAATGACTGCAAAAGTATAAAATAATATACGTATAAAGTATAAAATAATATACGTAGTAGTGAAATGACCATTGATACTAACGCTGCACAGTATATCATCTATATATCATCATTGCATTATTAGTGTGTGCAAAATTTATATCGCAAAGAACTGTTTGGGGGAAAATAATAGTTGGCTACTATATTCCAAGTGTCCTAAACTTCCATTTTTCATTCTAATGTAATATTTAGCTTATCAGACAGTCTCTCAACAGCAGCTGCTCACAAGGAACACAAAAAACATTGCACCTGATATCAATCTCATCACAAGATTTTCTAATATCATACAGCCCTAATTGATACTGGAACTGAAAATATGTAGTTTGAATTTTCCCCTCTTAGTAACAACTTCCACACCAAAGTTTGATGTGGATAGAGCTCACTGTTTGAAGATCCAACAAAAAATGATCCAATTGTGGTTATTTCTTGACACATCTCTAACTCAAAACTGTTCTGGTTTTGTTGAATAATCTGAAAAAAAGACTCAAGTGTTATAGGCATGTTTGAGTTTTATGAAAAACTCTAAAAATTATGAACAACTGCCTCTAACTGATATTTGAGGGTAACATATCCAACAGGGATCATCAGTTACTGTAAAATCTTGGTCAAATTATTAGCTTATACACATTAGGGGTTAAAATTCAGTTCTGAATTGAAGAAAAGATGAGAAGCTACAACTTAACACATGCTTCAGGATTTTAAATCAGCTGGAAGCTTTTCAATAGCAGCTGTTACCAGCACATGTGCATGTTTAAATACCGGCAAGGATCTCCTGATGGATCCACATGTTTTCACTCTGTGGTCCTCTAGAGTTGGTACTCAGCAGCTGAGAGAGTAATCTGTGTATAAAACCCAGAGTAGATCCTCTGGATATCTGCTTTCTCACATGCGGGCCCCTCCAGAAGGTGTGTGGAGACTCTCACAGCTGTAGTGCATGTGCACAAATGGCTATTGTTTCACTGGTACATGCACACACACACCTCCACACTGTTAAAGAGTTAATATAACAGTTGAGACTTGTCTGCACTGTTCTCCTCAATTCTGCAACACTGGCTCCCAAAGCAAAGCTACTCCGCCCCCCCTCCCTCCTCCTTCATCTCAGCTTAGTGCTTCCTTCTCTTTTCTCCACAAGCAAAATGCACTCTGCTCTCCTTCTCTCCTCTGCTCCTCTTGCTCTCATTCACCCTGTCCTTATTGTTCTCCCTTTGCTTCATGATGCTGAATGTGAGTGTTGGTTAGCTCTCGCTGTCTGTCCTTCTTGTCAAGGAGGTGAATCCCCCCTTACCCCCCCTCAGATGATGTTCAGGCTCTTTTGCTCCCTGAAACAGCAGGAAGGGGGGGAAGGGATTCAGAGGCAGGGAGCCTGATCTAGCAGAGCTGTGCCAATGCTGAGCTGCAGGCAAGACTAGACAGGAAGTAAGTAGGAGCTCATTTCAAAATAAATTAATTTGATCTTCATCAAACATTTGCTGTTTTTAAAGCAAATTGAGAAACTATGTAAAATGATACTTAATAAAATTTCATCTCTTGGTGTCTTCATTTAATATAAATCCAGATTAGTTATCCATTGAGGCTGGAGCTAAGATCAAAAGATCTAGAGTCTTAAAACAACTCTAATTTTAAGAACAGCATAACATTGTATACAATCATTAATGTCTGAACCTTTAATCTGTCATCATGTTTGGAGTACACAGAAGCTGCTGATTCTAATAGAGGTTGGAGGCAGTGTGCCACCAATAATCTTCCTATGTCAAACGCTGAACACATTTGTCAGGTAAAGTGGAAATAATAATGGAAATATAAAATATAAATATAAAATCAATATAATAAATAGAAAAGTAGAAGTAAAATTTAAATTTATTTCAGACAATTTTAAAACTTAGTATAGGGATCAGAATCAATATAAAAGGAAAACCTAAAGTAAAAATAAAACTACAGATATATTAAGATAAAGTTAAATTGGGGCAAAATTATATATACAAATACATGGTAGTAGGTTATTTTTGATAAAAATAAGTAAATATGTGTGTCTCGGTAGCAAGTGGGAGAACCGTACACAACCACAACAGCCTAGCACCTGTGACCACCATGAGGAGTCATGCTTCAACTAGCATTTGTTGCAAATCAGTTATTGTAGTTGTGTTGGACACTCTGAGACAAACAGCACATTTAGACTGATCCTATAAGTGTTTAAAAGGGTTAAGGTCAAGTCTGCAGGTGGGCCATTCCATTGTCTCCACTCCTAAATCCTGGAGGTTTTCTCTGATAAATGCTGGTTCCTTAGAGAAGAGATGGGGGATAACTGTTTGCTGAATCTCCTCTGGATATCACTTGATTTACAAAGCCTTCAATCATCACAAGCTTTGTTTTTCCAATGAGGGAGGTGCTGCCCCACAACATCACACAACCAATTTGTAAATAGTTTTTCCCTTATTATCTTTTCTGTTATTACTACTTCTTTTTTACATGTATTCCACATTTTTATCTATTGATATTGAAATTGCCAAAACAATAAGCTGCTTGGCATTGACAGAGAGGATTTAGAAAACACATAGTAAACTTTGCTGCTCAAGCCACAAATGCATGTTCTTTACAAATATGGTACCATTTAAGGCATGGGTGTCCTGCCACTTTCTCTGCTCCAATACAGGTGATTCAAATAGTCCAACTACCTTCTCAGTATGTCAAAGTTCTGCAGAGGCCTGCTAATGATCCGTCATATGATTCAGGTGTGTTTAACCAGGGAAAGAACAAAAACATGCAAGATATAGGACTGACTTTGGACACCACTGATTTAAGGGGATATAAACAGGTTTTTTAACTGTATAATTATTGCCAAAAAGCATTGTAATGGCAAAAAAGGACAAATTTTCTTGCTTTTTGTGCTACTTTATATAAAGTTGAAACCAGATTTTTACATACACTATATAAAGACAGATAAAATATATGCAGTGTTGTCCAAGCGCATTTATGCATAAAACATAACAGGGGAACGACAATAACCTTCTGACCAATCACACAACACTTTGCACAGAGCTCTGTCGAAATGGCTCAATCAGAGCCTGGTGTTGAGAACAAAATGATCAAATTTTCATCTTTCGACTAAGTCAATGAGAGCTGATTTTGGCACTTCAGATTCTTCCCCATACCATCACAGTGAGAGCCTTGAAGAGAATGTTTTGAAGTGGGCATCTGAAATTTCTAATGAACACTTATAGCAATAAACTGACTGTTTACATAACAATTGAAATACCCTGTTACCATTCTAAGAATGACGGTTAACTTAAGATGCATGCACCTTGTATCTGCTGCAGTTTTTCCTGTCACACAACTTTCCAATAACATGCTTGGATAAGAGCTCTATTTGATAAGCCAGCATTTGTAATGAACAAGTTTCATCAGTTAAAATGAATTACTCAAATTTTGATGTTATTCTAATTTATTGAGACTCCCCTGAATATGTGGACTGGGCTCAGCCCCCCAGTGTTTCAGAATCCTAGCAACGCCCCTGCGAGTATTGAGAACCTCCTGAGTTAAACACCAGATTTTCTGCTCTAAAATAAACGAGGGATTTCTGAGTGGCGTTGATGCCATAAAACAGTATTTAGGAAATAAGCGGTTGCAGCTTTTATTTTGTCTGACCCAGCGGAAGTGGTCCTCCGCTGTTTTCCCGGGATGTGTTAGCCTCCGCAGCCCCGTCGCTGCTGCTTGCAGAGAGGAACTCACACCGACTCGTTTAGGCCCTTCACGGCAACCTCGGACGCCTCTCGCCGGTGTCAGGAGACGCTCCGTCGCCGCCTTCTCCTCCTCGCAGAGTCAACCCATCACCTCTGGACTCGCAGGGCTGTGATTTGCGGGCGATGCGGGAACAGTTTCGGAAGTGAGTAGCTGCAGAGGGGCAGGGGAATGTTTGTGGTGCTGATAAATAATGGGGATGGTGGGAATGCAGGGGAGCTTTTCACGCTGCACACACATCGACTGTGCGCTTTTACTGTCAGTCAATTACAAGAGAATATTACTGTGAATTATTGGCTTTGCTGCAAACAGAGCGGGAGGCGCTTTCCTTTTCTCCGCTTATAAAGTGGGAGGTAAATTGTTCTCTTTGGGAGTGATTAACCCTTCCTGCGTTTGTTACCGGGGAGCGAGGCGAGGTGTGCGGCCACTCGCGCCTCCTCGAGCCGCTCTTCTCCCCGCTCCTCTGCTGCCATATTGGAACATGAATCTGTGAATAAAGGCTCCATATCCATCCCGGAGCTGCGCCTGCATGTCAGCAGTATGTGATTGAATTGCGCCCACTGGGAATACGTGGTAATCTCACGCGTGTAATACACAGAACCCCGCCGTCAGTGCAGCAGTGTTCGAATTCCTTCACACTCCACACACGGTCACCTTCCGTGCTAATCGACGCTGAATTGTTGCACATTTATGCTGTTTTGCGCTGATCTTGATCGCTTTTCAGGATGGCAGGATAGGATGTAGTCTTAATGGGAATGGCTGCTTCCCATTTTTGGCACCCGTGTGATTGCAGGTGTGTGTATGCTCCAACTAAATACAGCTGTACAATACTAAGCCACACACAGATCTAACCCTCCTTGCTGAGGTGTTAAAGTATGGCTGTTAGCAAACAATTTCACCTGAAGAAGCAGGCTTTTACCTGATTGCAGAACCCTGTATGTACAGTTTCTTTAGAGAGGTGTGAAGGAAAATTAGCTGGGCCATTCAAAATACATGAACAGCCTTTGATCTAAAGTAGGAATGTTAAACTCCATTCCTGGAGGACGTGCTGACAGTCCAACACATCAGAATTAAATGGCTGAATTTCCCCTGTAGGGATGCCGTCAATTTCTGCTAATTCACTGTTTTAGTGAAATGAAAATCAAAGTCATGAAACAAATGTTAATTTCAGAATAGCAGAACCTGAGCAAATACAAAAATATCCAAAGCAACCTGGTAGACACATTTTTCTTAGGATGATTTTAAATTAAACCATGGTGTGGATTTTTTTTTGGTGACGGAAGGAACATTTAAGGTCATTCTAATGGATTTAATGCTTTCTATGCCTGGGCTTTGACTAGACCACTCCAGAACCTTCTTTTATTTATTTCAGGAGTCGTTCAGAGCTGGTTTCTTCGGCTCATTATCCTGCTGCATAACCCAGATGTGCTCAATCTTAAAGTTCTCCTTTCTACATTCTCAATTAGGGATTTTGGGTAGATGACCCCAGCACTGGTAGCAGCTAATGCTTGCTGTATTCCTGCAGAGCTTACAAATCGCTTCTATATTGTCTATAATTCTCTCATTTTTTGTTTTTTTTTGACGAAGTACACAGACCCACTGGTGAAACGACTTAAAATGTGTTGGAAGTTTATAAACATGTCATTTCAGTTGCTCTCAGACCTACTCGACCTTAGCCTGGGCATTGTATTCTACAAAATTCCACTCGATTCTCATCTCCCTACAGTGCTCCATCTGGGATTTCCCCCAGACCAATTTCAACCAGGCCAGTCATCAAACAGGAGGAGGAGTTGTGAATGATGACGCTGATTTTCTGCGCTGTTTTTGAATTGTCTGCCTATGGTTGTAGTTTGACAATGGCTGCGGAGGAGGTGAACAAAGCCATTCAGTCCGTGTTGGCCAATATCGAGCAATTAAAGTTGAATCAAGAGGAATGTTTAAGACATTTTATTGCTGGCAAAGATGTTGTGGGCCTACTCTCCAGGGGGCTGTGTACAGCTCACACAATTTCCGGTAAGCTCCACAGCGTAGCTTCCTTCGCAGTCGAGCACTGAGCATTATGTTAACGATTGGATAAAAACTTCAACAGAGTCCATGCCTCCAGCAAACAATCGTTTCTCAATAGAGAGATCATCTGTACGAAGCAAAGTGTTGAACAAGGAGCTGGTTTTTATCAGACTAACTAGAGCTACTTCCTTTCCTTCTTTTAAAGAAAAGTCGTAATCATAGAGGGCATCAAGTGTAAAGCACTCATTGTCATATCCAAGATTTATAATAACCTTTAGAATAATACAGCAAACAGAATAGCCCTTAGACTGTAGTGGGTTTTTAGATCTCATGCCGGATCTATCTATAGATATCGGTATTACTCTTTACATCTGTCCAAACTCTGGTGTATCATTTTTGGATGTGACATCAGACCGCTGTTTTATGTGCCTGACCCACAAGCCAGACAGTTTCACGAAATGGCCATTTGCTTAACTTAAAAGAAAGTTAAGCTCTATTTGTTTTTGTTAAAGCTGCTGTTTATAAAAGGAAAAGTTCCCTCCATTCCCTTCAGCTTAGCTTTCACATAAATGTGGCAGGATGATGTAATTTTTATCTTTGCATGCTCAGAAAACCCTGAACTTGAAACCAGAGTATTCAGTGTTTGTGGGACTTGTTGACACTGGAGGCAGGTATGTTGTACTCTGACTACAGGCCTGGCTGCATTGAGCAGTGTGCCGCCTCGAAAGTGGGCGAGGATCGGCATATCAAAAATCACGCAAATCTGTATGTGACTTAATGTCAACAGTGAATAACATCGAGTTCGTGTTATGGAATAAGTTAATTCAGAAATAAATCATGATGATGTCTTCATCATCATACAAGTAATTAAATTAGCAACTGGCTGATAGAAAACAGAATGCCGAATTAATGGTACATATTGCCAGGCGAAATGCAGTGGAAAAGTACCGAAGACTGTACTGGGCTATCCAGCAGTGCAACGGTGAAGACACAAGAGCAAGATGACATGGTAAGCTATTGAACGCTACCATGCTACCACCACTACCATGGCCAATGAACCAGTCAACAGCTGACTTCTTGTTGGCCTGTCTGGGCCATCCCAAATGGAACCTCATCTCTCGGGGTTCCAGAGAATGAGCTGGACCTGGGCCATAAAGACGTCGAACCCAGGTTTGAACCCATGGCCCTGCGGTGCAAAAAGGCCTATACTATAAAGTCATCCTTTATATAGTTCACCCTAAGATGTTGTTTTCATAGTCCTAATGATTGTTAGTTCCAGGCGGAACTCGTCTGAGTATTTCATAAATGTCCATCTCTCAGGTTTTACAGAGCATTTGATACTATTCTGTCAATATAGAGCTGTACCTCAGAGGAATTTTCTGGACCCCTTGTTGGAGCTAAACCATACAAAAATTAAGGGAGTTACATTTAAGATTAGTTTTTTGTTAATGTTATCTTCATAATGACATTTTTCTAATATCTTGCAAGGCCTAGTTCTGACCCAGTCTCATACCTTGAATTAGTTAATTTGATCTACATTTACAACCTTGTAGTTAAAAAGTGTTGTTTTCAGCTACATGCAGTGAGAAGACATAACAGACTGATAGTTTTATCAGATTGCACGATTGCACGAGACAATGCTCTACGTGGGACAAACACCTTGCTCGTGTCCAGGAGAGGACCTGCAGCCATTCCCAGTCCCAATGTGCTGCCGTGTTGCGGATGAAAGCAGCTGCTGCCCGTTTATTCGGGGGCGTTTGTGCGAGCAGCGCCGAGCAGCACACTCATGACGAGCTGCTGTTTATCCACACTTTGAGGCTGAGGATTTTAGAGTAGCTCTTCACCAGGGGACCCCTCTCCTCATTATCGGGAGTGTGAGTGTGGGAGAGAGGTAAAAACAAGCCTGCAGGCCGATTATTGTTTGTGCATGCTTCAGAGACGGAGGTTAAGTGCAGGTGTGCTCTAGTACAACCAGCTGAACCCACGTGCACTGCTTCCCAGCTGGACAGGATTGTGTTTGTGCACCAGCATGCCTTGGGGAGAAACTGG
This sequence comes from Anableps anableps, assembly GCA_014839685.1. Classification (NCBI taxonomy): domain Eukaryota; kingdom Metazoa; phylum Chordata; class Actinopteri; order Cyprinodontiformes; family Anablepidae; genus Anableps; species Anableps anableps. Next base: position 13,228,126 of record CM026088.1, read on the forward strand.
ACAGCAGAAAAAAAGTCTGAGCCGATCTGCACTGCGTTCTTCTTCTCTTCTTTGTTTTGCTCGATGCAGTGGTTGAGCCACACCACCCACTGTGTTCAGCAGTCACCCACTTTGCACACCTACTATTAGAGCCTGACCTGAAACATCCACCTGCACAGAGGAGAACATTAAGATATTATTTCACTTTTCTCCTTGGGTTTATTTACTTCAAATACTAAAGTGAGGTTGGCTGCAGTTGTCACTTGCCTACAAATGGCAGGAAAGAACTTCTTATTTTCTTCTTAGTAATATTTAGTCATATGTGGATGTTTTAACAATAATGAGAAATCTAAATGATTTTAAATCTAAATGATATAAATGATATAAATAAAGGTGCATAAGAGGAAGCTTCATGAAAATGTGGAACCATTAAAAGAAAAAGAATAAAGCAGAAGCAGAATTGGATCCATCATCATGACAATAACCCAAAACATACCAGTAAATCCACCAGTCTGTGTCTGAGAATGAAGAAATGAAAAGTTCTGGGCCTAGTCAAAGCCCAGAACATTCCTGGTGCAGCAGCGCCAACTGCTCTCTCTCACTCACACCATGTGAGTGAGAGAGAGCAGTTGCTGTAAAGCAAGGTTTTGTTAATATTTAAATTATTAGTGATTTTATGGTGTTATTTCAAGATGGCCTTCGCACCTCATATTAGCAATTAGCCCAGTTAGCATTATTAGCTATTTACTATGGAGACTATGGAGAATGTAGACTCTTACCTTAACTCTGAGGTTTACAAAAGGTCAAACATTTCTATATCCAGTACGATCTAAAACAGACATAGGTTGGAAACAAAGCAAAAACATAAAACTGAGCAACTTTGCTGTAATACATTTAGTCCGCGTTCTTGTCTGCTGAAGTCAACCCTGTATCCATTTGTCATTTAAGTCCAGATGGTCCGCAGGTTGGTTCTGAATTGACGTTTTGCGCCTCACCTTCTTTTTTAACTCCTGAAATATTCGGTTGGAGACGACCAGAACTCCAAAAGTATGAAATTGATCACCTTTGAGTCATCTTTGCTCAGCAACAACTGACATACCGAAGAGAGGTATTAGTGTGATCTTTATTGATTAAATAAATTCAGTGTCCGACTGACAGGTCAGGGCTGATCAAGCTGAAAATCTACCAACATCAGTCACCTGCCAGTTGCTCTCTGCGTCTTTAACAAAGTATGGTTTTGATTATTCCTTCCTTCTTAGAGGGGCAGTTGGATGTAAAATCGACTTTTTTTTTAGCTTTACATCATGTTATAATGTTATTCCCTCATCATAAACATACCTGGAGTGTCGCCTTGATTCTTTCACGCATGTTTGAGAAATCCTGTAATCTCCCATGGCAGCCGTTCAGCTGTGCAAAACTCCTGGATGGACCTAGCACCGCCTTTGAGGTGTAGCTCCTCCTCAGAGCTGCAGTTTCTAAGCTTCCAAGCTTCTGCCTCACAGAGCACCGCTCCCCCACAAATTCCCCACTCAGCTCCTTCAGACTAACCAGCAGTAATTAGCAAACACCTGGTGGAATTGGACATTTGCTGAGCTCAATGTAAGAGCTACTTCTCAGTGCAACACTGGTAAAAATGTTGTTAAAGGGCTAGCTGTTGTGATGACTTCCTGAAGGCGGAGTTTCAGAAAGAGCAGGACTGACTTAGAGAGACAGAGGCCTAATTTCAAGGCATTAAATTATGAAGTCACATTTCTTTTGTCATATTCGATATGTACAGCATTTTTGTAACAACTGAAGGTAACATCGTTACTTGATTGTGCTATAAAATGATTCAATGTGCCTGGAAAACATATAATACTGCCCCTTTAACAACTTCTGCACTGAATAATGTTAGCGTTGTCTTGCAGTACTTAGTTGTGGTGTATTCACTGATTGAAAGAGTTTCCAGTTTCTGGCAGGCCAATCAAGCCTAAAGCAGAAAATGCAGGGTGTCCATGCATCCTTAAAAAGCCTTAAATTGCTTTAAATTCATGAAAAAAATATAAATTTGCTTTCAATTTCGTGGTGGCAGGACTATTTAATCTTGTATATTATATGTAGTTTTTTTTTTTTTTTTATTTTTATTTATTTATTTTTTTTTTCTTGTGGGACTTTTCTGTCAGGTAAAAGTTTGAGTCACGCGCAGACATCTTCATTATGTTTTGTGACTCGAGGTGATTTAGGCTACTGCTAAGGAGCTGCTAATAAACCTTTTAGCAGCTAGTTAGCTTGCTTTTTTTTTTTTTTTTTTTTTTTTTTTTTTTTTAATTTATCACCGGTTGGCTGGATGACATTCGTCTTTAACACTGGCTCACTTCTTTTGCCAACCCCATAAGATGCTCCGTTAATTCTGTGCAAAAAAAGCTTACTTATGGAGGGGGTTAAGTATGTAGAGAGTGTGAGAAGCACAAAGCTGCTGCCAAAAGCCACAAACAGACCCCAAAAATGTCACAGTTTTGATCCCCTGGCGTGGCTAAAGCTCCCCAGAAAACTGTTACCGCTGCTGGTGCTACTACTAGCATTGATCTAAAAGCAGCATTTTGTGCAATAAAAACTCTGAAGTTGGAGGTTTAGTGGATATTAAACACGGAAATATAAATAAAATGCTTTTTTTGGGGGGGGGTCCTGTTGCGATAAAAGTATTAAATTTCATTCTCAACGGTCTTAAAAAGGTCTTATAAAGTCTTAAATATGAGTTAGTGAAACCTGCAGAAAGCCTGAAATGGCAGATGGGTAATTTTCACTTCCTGTAAAAAAAAAAAAAACACATGAAATGCCCAAAACCACAAAAGTTATGACCAGGTTCCTAAAAATATGCAACTTTGATTCTTCTTAACAACCTTCACCACCATTATGTTGTTGTTAGTGGTACCTGGCAGCATCAGATAGTTTCCAACCAGCAGGTCAAAGCTGAAAATTCTCTGATTGCAGCCGCAAGCGTGAAACCTTAGCTGGACACCATCTAATAGGTTCAAACTTAACAAATATATCATCTTCCTTTGTTTTTGTCCCTTTCCAGCCACCAGACCCAGACAACATGCTGGGACCATCCCAAGATGACCGAGCTCTACCAGTCTCTGGGTAAGCTTCATCTCAGCATCTTTAATGTTGGCTCTTATGGATTCATATGCTATGTTGGGAGGAAAAGGTGTTTTATTGGAGGATTTAAACATGGAATGTTTTGTTCCTCAGCCGACCTGAACAACGTTCGGTTCTCAGCCTACCGCACAGCCATGAAGCTCAGACGCCTGCAGAAAGCTCTCTGCTGTGAGTATTTCAGCTATCATAATGCCCTGTCTTGATGCAACGCTCTTCCTTTTATACCCCCCTCTCCTTTTTATCATCCACCCCATTTGCTGCTTTTTCTTTTCTTCATCTTTGTCCCGCCTCTTCTGCCTTCTCTGTACTATTAACCATCTGTCTTTCTGTTTCTGTTCTGACACACCATGGTGTCCATATGTGTGTTTACTCATCTCTCTCATCTTTTGCCTGTGGCTCTGCCTACATCTTTTGTTGGCGTAGAGCTGGCTGCAGCAGTACAGTAACTTGGAAAACTTGGCAAAATAGTCTGCTGCTGTACAAAAAGACCCATCACCAAGATAGAACGTTGTGTTGTCCATCATTAATACAGGAGTACAGCATTTGTGACGTCAAAGCTTTTTATTAATAAATCAAAATCCCAGGGAATGCAGTTCTGAAATTGAAGATTTGCTTTGTGTACAGAATTATGTCTTGTTGATATGTTTCTAGCCACAGAATATTAATTGGATTTAGGGCTGGACTTTGACTGGACTATGAATTTGCTTTAATCTAAACCATTCCATGGTAGCTCTTGGTACATATTTTTTTCTGCTGGAAGGTGCTGCTCCATTCTCAAGTATTTGTTCGCTGTATCCCATACATAGCCTTTGGGCAACTTTAAGTAGGACTTTCTGTGGTTTTCTTTCAACAGTGGATTTTTGCAGCGCCTCTAGAGTTACCGAAGAGCTATTTACTGCTTCTCTGATTAATGTTCTTCTGGTTTAAGTGAAGAAACATTTCTAGGTTGAATTTTAGTGATACCACTTCAGAAGATAGATTGAACAGTGAGATTTAACCCAACTCTGCTTTAAACAGCTCCACAACTTTATCCCTGAGCTGTTTGCTATGTTGCTTGATTGTTATGATACTGTTTGTTTACTGATGCTCTCCAACAAACTTCTGAAGCCTTCACAGAACAGAATTTTTGAGATTTAATTATATACAGGTGGACTCTATTTACTAGTTGGGTGACTTCAGTTCAGTTTATTTATTTATATAGCACCAGTTCACAACATGTCATCGCAAGACAAAAAGTCATTTGAGTCCAATCATACATGGATTCCAGCTGAACCTAATTAGAAACAGTGGGTTAAGTTCATTTTATTATTTAAATTAGTTTATAATGTTGTAAAAGAAAAAACCAGCAGACTGCATCAAGTCATTAACTTACAGCATTTCCTCCTGGACGAGCACGTAGCGGCTATAGACAGTCGTTTGCATTGTCGTTAACTTTACAGCAATCCCTCATCCCAAGCATGCATGTAGCGACAGTGAAGAGGAAAACCTCCCCTTTAGAGGAAGAAACCTGCAGCGGAACCTGGCTAAGTGCAAGCGGGCATCTGGCATGACCGACTGGGGGTTTGAGAAGACAGAGCAGAATGCACAAGAAGAAACAGAAGAGCTGATACAAGAGTACTTTCTATGTTAATAAATAGTTATAAAAAGTTAATAGCAGGAGAGGGAAAATGTTTAGTTGTTAGCAGCGTTATCTTAGCCGATCAGGGTAGCTGCCTCTCTTAATAAGGATGAAGTAATCATGTTCTGGAGGATGCACACAATTTTATTTTTAATAGAATCAATTTTATTTATGAAGAATCCCATAATATTAAATTGCTACTGAGAGCTGGGGGAATCAATGGCTATGAGGTATGACTGAGTGTTTAGCAGTTTAGCAACTGTACTAAAAAGAAGTCTAAGATTATTCTTTTCTCCTCTATTAATGATGGACAATGCACTGTTCTATCTTGGTGAAGGGTCTTTTTGAACAGCAGCAGACTATTTTTCCCAGTAGGACTCCTCTAGATATTTAGAGCGGCATTTTCTCTCAATTATCCTAGTATTCTGCTTTAAAGTACGCAGCTCTGAATTAAACCAAGAAGCCACCCTGCTATGGATAGGGCTCTTTTTAAGGGGGCTACATTGTATAATGAAGAAGTAACTGATTTCTGAAGGCTGTTCTTTGCACTGGATTTCACTTAGAAGTATCAAAACAAGTGCACTGTTTTCAGATGGTTCTTACACCAATGTCACTAAATAAAAGATTTTAAACAGATTCAACCATTTGTCCCATGCTAAGGTTCAGAATCTTTTGAACTGGCGGAAGCTCCCTTTCAAACTTTAGAAATTTGCTAATTTACTCTATACCTTCAAGACTTTTTGCAAATGACTGATAGCCTGTGGTTGATTATTCACCAGCACCATGTCCTTTGTTCTTCAGTTGTTGGGTCAGTTTGGTCACTTCAACAGTGGTGTTCTCTGACTCACCAGGTTTAAAACTGTAAACTGTTAATAAGTGGAGGTCATATTTAATTATCAACTAATTTTCTATTTTACCTGTTCCTTCTTAGGTCCTTGACAAAGTTGTAGCTATGCAACTGAGACCAGTTAAGAACAATTTTGTTTTAGACAAAGTTACAGGATCTCTGAACTGTGGAAGAAGACTTTTTTTTATAGGCCTAAAAAGGTTTTGGATACTGTTTAAAACTTTGTTTTCATCCAAATTGACATCTATAAGTCAATAAATGAACCAATAAAATTATTTATATCTTCTCTTGAGATGTGTTAACATATACATAGGGGGATATGTCGCCCTATGTAAAGAATTATTTGGGCATTCCTCAAGGGCCTATTCTTGGTTCTTTCCTCTTCAGCCTTTTTATGGATGACCTGCCATTAACCTGCTCAGCCATAACAGAAGTTGTGCAGATGATGCAGTCATATTCACAGCTGCAAACACACCAGAACAGCCTTCTCTGGACCTATGGTCCGTATCTAGGCATAGGTCATTCATATTGTCTATTGCTGTAAAAGGACTATCTATGTTTTTAATTGACTGAACATGCAAAAGTTCAAAGGTACCATACTTTACCATGAAATTTGTGATTTATTTGTTTGAAATTCAGAAACTATACATTACAGCGCCATGATCTTTTCTCATACCTCATGCTGTCCGATAGTATGGACACTAAGTCATTTCTATAACAAAACAGTCATTTTAAAACCAAACTCTTAAAATAATAAGAAGCCAGCTCATTTGCGTTGTATTGTCCCTGATCAATTAAATATAAACTAGGGCTGAAAGGATTGTGATTAATCGATTATTGAAATAATCATCAACTAATTTAGTAATCGATTAATTATTAACTGGAGTATACAGACTAAAAAAAGGCCATTTGCTGGAAAAAAAAACAAAACACAGTAATTAAGCCAAAACCATACATAAATTTTGGATTTAAGCTGAAAAACCGTCTTTATCTGTAAATATGCATCCTTTTACTACAAGTGATCAAGCATACGCTAAAGAAAGTGTTATTGCATTTTAGGCAGTAAAATTATTTTATTTAAAAAAGGAATTGAATTGTTTATTTGCATTTTGTATGTATTTCTAATATTGTCTGAAATAAGCTTAAGTGTTTAAATGAATAAATCTGCAGAACATGAAATGTGAAATATGTACAGTGAAAATGCTGTACATATCAAACTAATCGTTAGCTGCAACCCTAATATAAACAACAAATCATGCACTATATTGTAAAGTAAAAAGCTGCCAATGTTTGATGAAAACCTCTAAAAGATATTGAGAAAGCCTGGAGAACTACTGCCTAAAACTGCTTTTTATGGATTTCAAGAAAGTCTGGTGGCTTGAAAGCAAAATGGCATCTACTGCCAGGACTGTAGAAGAACCCGCTTACCAACTATGGCGGTCTTCTCTTTGTTCAGTGGACCTGCTGAGCATGCAGACGGCATGCGAGGTGTTCGAGCAGCACAACCTGAAGCAGAACGAGCAGCTACTGGACATCTCCCAGCTGGTGGCCTGTCTGACCAGCCTGTATCAGCGGCTGGAGCAGAGCCATTCTCACCTGGTCAACATCCAGCTGAGCGTAGACATGTGCCTCAACTGGCTGCTCAACGTCTACGACACGTACGTAAAGCACGCTCGACACAACTCGATCACCATCGAACATCGCTCCTCTAAAACATAAAATGTTTCTTCGACAGCGGGCGCACTGGAAAGATTCGGACCCTGTCATTCAAAACTGGAATCATCTCACTTTGCAAAGCCCACCTGGAGGATAAATACAGATGTAAGTCTGTGTTCAGACTCTAAGGTTACATAAAACTAAGTATTTTATACATTTTTGTTTCATAATTTTTTACTTCAAAAAGAAAGTAGTTTTTAAGGTTTTATGATCTAAAATTGAAACATTTGATTTTATTTTTTAAATTACACAATTATTTTAAGTCGAAATTTATTTTGTACAATCTTTCATAATATGAATTATGAATTTATATTTTACATTTTATAAGCCTTAACTAAAAGTCAGCTATTCTTCCTTTTGCTTTCTTCTCTCTATCCTCCTTGTTTGTCTCCAGTCTTGTTCCGACAGGTCGCCAGCGCCACGGGCTTTTGCGACCAGCGCCGTTTGGGCCTTCTCCTCCACGACTCCATCCAGATTCCTCGACAGCTCGGCGAGGTCGCATCCTTCGGCGGCTCCAACATCGAGCCCTCTGTCCGCAGCTGCTTCCAGTTTGTACGTGCCTCACTCAGAGGGCTTGAAGTTCAGAATGGGGTGGTGGGCAGCGGGATTGTCTACAGGGATCCAAACATAAGCAGTGACTACTTCTGCAGGGTTCTGAGTTACACATGTGATTACTTGCCTTGTCATTTTCCCACTGCCTGCCTGGCGGTGTGAAGGCAGCTTTTCATTATCCAGATCAGTAGCTGGAGTCAACTTGAGTCTTTGTAGTCTTAACTCTGCTGTCCTGCTGCGTCATAGTAGAGAAACTGAATCAAAGGGGGACATTTTCCTGCTCAGAAGTCTTAAAATGAAGTACACTTTCTATTTTTCCTTATTATTCTGTTTTTATCATGATTTTTGATTGGTTACTCATACCCTTAATGTTAGAAAAGACCCTGCAAAAAGTAAAGCTAAATATGGAGCTTAATCAGGAATAGTGTGCTCAGACATTTAATAGCAGCACAACGAATGGTGTTTAGGGAATTTGCAAAATAAATTTTTAATATCATGGAAAAATTAATTTGAGAATCTAAAAAAATGTTACTCCTAAAATGAAGTTTCTGATAAGAAATGTGAGCATAGATGCACTCAGCACTTGGTTTGTGCTCTGTCTCCGTCGATTTCCTGCATCATGGCATGGAGGCGATCAGCCGGTGGCTTTCTAAATTACAACTTGCATCCTTGCGTATCTTTTATGTTCTGTCCTTTTTCTTTTTTCTTTTTTTTTTTTGTCTTTGCAGGCCAACAACAAACCTGAGCTGGAGGCCTCCATGTTTCTGGACTGGATGCGTCTGGAGCCGCAGTCTATGGTTTGGCTCCCCGTCCTGCATCGGGTTGCAGCTGCAGAAACCGCCAAGCACCAAGCCAAGTGCAATATCTGCAAGGAGTGTCCCATCATTGGTTTCAGGTGAGTAAAGTGGCACTGATATGGTTGTGGAAATGTGATGGATGTACAGCTCTTCCAGAAGGTATTCAAACCACTTATTTCTGGCCCAGTCTAGCCATCCCTATGAAAATTTTCTTGGGGCGCCACTGCTTATTTCACGTTTTGTTACGTTGTTACAAATGTATTATGGAGCTGGTATGAATGTGGTTTCTATTTTTAAAAAAAAGTTCTTTCTTTTACCCACCGCTGACTGCTTTGTGTGTTGCCCGGTGCCATGGTAACCTTAACATGATATAATAGCTCCAGTGAGATGTAAACGTGTCTCCATAATAGGACTGAGATCACAACGCTTCTCGTAGCTGACCCTGGATATGACTCAGCTTATTTCTAAGAACAGTTAAGAGGCTTTTTCAGAACAAAACCTCAGTCAGGTTTATGTTCGAATGGTAGCCTGATGCAGAGAGATGGTACAGCGCCATGTGGCATAAACAAAAATACACTCAGGGAAATACATGTCCTACATTTATTTCTTTATTTCCTTCTACAGGGTCTTTACACAATGTTTTTTGTCCTTTGTGACAAAACTGGGAGGAAGGAAGGAAGTGAAGGAAAGAAAGGAGGGACACAGGGATGGGAGGGAGGGAGGGAAGGAAGGATAAAAAGGGAGGGAGGGACTGAAATTGAAAGGAAAAAGATACAATGAAAGAAGAAAGGAAAGGAAAGAAGAAATCCAGGAGGGACACAACATTTAAACAATAGAACAGAAACTAAGCCTGGAAAACCTAATTATTGTCCATACGCCTATGCTATGCTCCCATAGCTATCCAGACCTGGGATATTGTGAAATCAAACTCCAGGCAGAATAGGAACCCTGTCTTGCCTGCATTCTTTCTACACTGGGTTGAACTCTCCTTCTCCCCTGTCATTATTCCTTCCTGTTTTATCCCCACCCCACAGATATCGAAGCCTGAAACATTTCAACTATGACATTTGCCAAAGCTGCTTCTTCTCCGGCCGTGTCGCCAAGGGACACAAGATGCAATACCCCATGGTAGAATACTGCACTCCGGTATGACACCGTCTACTTTAATGCTCTGTTTGGTCTTTTATTTAATGGAAGAAAGTGCAGATATCTTTTTTTTTTTTTTTTTGCCAAACTTGCATTAAGCATCCTGCAGCTTTTGCTAGAATTCGGCTGCAGTCTCTCTATCAAGCTAATAAGCAGACTGATTGTTTTAAGAGAGGCAGATATGCTTGGAGTGATTTTCTGTTACCGATGGTTACCTCCAAAGAAAGATGCACCTTTACTGCTTTGCATTAACGTGAATCTAAGTCAGTCGGTTTCCTGTAGTATAGAGAGGCGTCCGCTTATTTTCTACTTTGCATGGTGCTCTGCTCCATCTTGTCCCTGTCTTCTTCTCTTTTAATGGCTTTGGCCCAGGGGGGGAAATAAACATTTTTCCAAGCTGCTGCTTTAAACACTTCGCTGTGGTATTTGCCTTGGTTGCAAATTATCCAAAAAAACTGGATTTTCTCCAACTCATTGATCATTCTCACACACACACACATTCAAATAAAAGGGCCAGTTCAAATTTCTTTTTAGCCTCTAGATTTCTTTACTTCTGTTTTTAAACTGGACCAGGAGTAAACTGGTTCAAAATGTAGACATAGTGATCATAAACTGATTTAAATGATCTGTATTTCATTTAATTTGTTCCAGTCCAGATTTTCTCTATTATAAATTTTATACAGCAATGAAAAAAAGTATTTGCCACATTTATTTTTCACGTTTTTGTAACACTTTAAATGTTTCCGATCATTGAAACAAATTTTATGTCAGAGAAAGACGACCTGAGAGCAGTTGTCAAAATGATTATTTCATGGATTAAAGGGGAAAAAAGTAATCCAATCCTCCTCGTCAAAGGATGAATTGACTTCAATGAAAATAGATTTTTTTTGGTTAGGTTTTACCATTCACACCTAAATATTCAATAGAATATTCAATAGAACCAGTCTGATAACATGAAGTGGGTTATAGGATCTTAAAAAACAGCATTTGCCTCAATCTGAGGAAATTCTAGACCAGATGAGCAAACATGATGGATGATGACTGTATATGGAAAATGGTTTGCAGATATCAATCAATAACTGAATGTTTGAATACAATTTGCTTACCTTTAAAAAAGCTTTAGTCCCCATAAAGAGTGCATTTCTTATGGAATTATGTCCCTCTTCTTTGCCCTGTCTCTGCAGACCACATCAGGGGAGGATGTGAGGGATTTTGCCAAGGTGCTGAAGAACAAATTCAGGACCAAGCGCTACTTCGCCAAACACCCACGCATGGGCTACCTGCCTGTCCAGACCATCCTGGAAGGGGACAACATGGAAACGTGGGGCTCACACATGCACACAGACACACACAAAAAAAAAAACACAGAAGAAAGACATTCTCAGTGAGACACTGACCTACAGTAAAGTCTGTATATCTATAAAGGCCTGTTTTTGTGAACTATGAGACATAGATCAATTATTTTAGAACTTTTAGTGGCCAGAAGAAAAACTCATTTGAACTCATCTTTTAGGAGGAAAAATTAACATTTATTCAGTAAAAAAGTGTATTAATCCTAAGGGGAAATTGAAATATTAAGGGAGAAATAAAAGTGGTTTCACCCTTAAATTAACGCTTTGTTTAAGTACCCTTTGAACTCAGTCTTTTTGGTTAGGAGGCTGACAGCATGGCACATCTTAAAATAAGCAATATATGCCCTTTAATGGTCCAAATCAGTTTTTTAAAAGGCATCTCTAGGGCACACCCCTCTTTAATCAGATCTTGCTCTGGGCTCTTGCTGAGCCAGTCCAAAGCTTTAAGCCATTATTTCATTGGTTCTGATGCAGGTGTCTCCCTGGTAATAGATGAAAGTGCTTCTCATCTCAGCTTTCTAGTGGAATCTGGATGGTTTTGTGCCAACAATAAAGCTGCAGTATGTAACTTTTATTGGGAAAAAAAAAAAAAAAAAAAAGTTGTTTACATACTTGTTAAAACTGTCACCATGTTGTTATGAGACAGATAGTCTGTGAAAAGATCGAGCTCCTCCACCTGAGCTACTACCGCCTAAAGAAATGCACCGCTCCCCATCTAAAACAACCAATCAGAGCCAGGAGGAAGATCTTAGTGCTGTCAGTCAACTTCATATACTCGCTGCTAAATGTGCTAATGGTGGAGAAACAACTTACTGTTACAGGAAAACTGTTTATCCGTCATCATCGGTGGCCATGCTAGCTAGCCCGAGCATTTACAACAGTCTCTGCTAACTGCAGCGCAGCAGAGAGCAAGGGAGGAGGCAGAGAGGGGGATGAGCAGCCCCACAGGCATGGTGATTGACAGCGTTAAGACCCACTTCCTGGCTCTGATTGTTTCTAATTAGGACTGGGAGAAGGCAGAGGAGCTTGATTTTTCACAAATTATCTGTCTCATATCATTCTGTCACAACATAGTGACAGTTTAAACAAAAATATTTTTTCTGAAAGTTAAATACTGCAGCTTTAACTGGGATTGGAATAATTCATAATTCCCTCCACCTTTATTACCCAGCTAAAGAAAAGCAGATTGAAATCATTATGCTTCCACCACTGTTGCACTGTGGTATGGTGATCCATTGATGTGCTTTGTTTTGCACCAAGCATATGTTTTGAAATTATGTCCAGAATCCTAAGTCTTGCTTTCATCACAACAAAACACATTCCTCCAAATATTTTTGCTGAATTTATCCAGGCTGCATAAATGGCTTCATGCAGCTGAACACCAGTTGGAGTTAATTAAAGGCACTTTCTATGATGGTTGCCTTGAACTGAATCTTACTTAACATGAGTTTGAATGTGGTGATGAATGCTGAACACAGCCACATCCCCAATTATAAAATGCTTTGCACACATGTTAGGGATGGGACTTTAAATTGTTCATTTCAATTAATTATTTACGTAGTTTTTAATAAGTTAAACATTTTAAGCAGCCTTTTTTTTTTTTTTTTTTTTTTTTTTTTTTTTAACATTTAAAAGTCCTGAGCTGGAAACTTTGTGTGTTTCCAGTACGTCTGTAAATCTGATGCACAAGCAACATCCACAAGCAACAGTGATAGATGAATAAGCTTGGCCCACTGGGGGTTAATTTTTGTTTAAAAAAAAACGATCTGCTGGGATGCTGGAAAAGACTTGTGTAAGTTGTGCTAAAAGGACTTTGTCTATCAGGCTATTGTCTATTAGGCTATTCAAGCCAAAAGTAGCATCTCAATGCTAAACATGTTGCAGCAGCACAGACATCCCCAACGCTAATGTCCACATTTCTAAAAAAGAATTTTTTTCAAAGAATTTACCTAAATGATCAGGGGTTCCTGAAACACTTGAAACTGAATAGGCATAATAGCACCAAATCACCAATCTGATGGTTGAACTATCTAAATAGCAAATTAAAAATAATTAAATGTCTTCGTTGCTGACCTCATCTATTTATTTGATAATTTAGCAGCAAAAAGGGTTTTTGAATTGAACATTTTTATTTTTATTGTAGGACCCACTTAGATTCCCAGGTTTTCCTCTGCAGTTCCTTTTAAACGTAGAATAAAAGAACACAAGCACAACACACTTGTAGACGGATCACAAGTTGGTAACACATGGAATTACTTTCTAATACTGTTCTGAGTTTTGTTTTGGGCGCATACGTGTGTGTTTTTGCCAATCAAGCGTAGCTTTGATGCTTCTTCATGCAGGACTCGACAACCGTCAGATCACATCAACAGCTAGGCTTTCAAATAACAACTGAGATGAACTGCACCTCAGGGGGTGTGACTAAAAACTGCTGTTCCGTCATCATCTAAGCTAGTGCAGTTCTGTGAAAAAGTATTTGCCCCTACAAATTTCTTCTGTTTTCATCGAACTTAAGCTTTTCATATGATCAAATAAATTTAATTAGAGTGGGTCTGTCACGATGACAAATTTTACTGGACAATAAATTGGGCAAGCTTGCATAAGTCATTGAGATAAACGATAGTGTTGTTTTGAGACCATTTTTATGTAATGTATTAATAATAACAAGTTCACCCTCTCAAAGACCAGTAAACTTTAATTTTGTAAAGAACACTGGAACTGGAAGATATTTTAAATATCCAAAATAAAACAAAAGCACCAAAAACAATAAATGAAATGGAAATTAAAAAACACAACTAAAACATAAATAAAATGGGTTATAACATCTCTGTAAACACAGTTCCCATTCAAAAAAATATTAATCATCAGAATGGATATTATTGAGGCTTAATAAGAAAACAAACTAGTTAAATCCAAAAAGCTGTTTTCAAATGAGTAATTCATTTATTTACTGTTCCCCCTTGTTAAATCATCAATTTACTGTGATTAACTATTTATTGGTATTGCATTGAGGAATTGCCTGTTTGCTAAAGAAGAATGAAGCTGACTGTATTAATAATTTAAAAGATCTGCTGGCAAATGCTTTTGTAAATTTAAATAAATATACCAGTTTAAAGCACCAGGCAAAAAAATCTTAAGTTTGAATTAATTAGCTGTTTTGGGTGTAAAGGGTTGTATCATTAGCATAAAGATGTTCTTAAGAACCATTTAAAGCATATTTATGAAAAGATCTGAAAGGGAGACCCTGTGGAACTCCGTTTTTAAAAATAGTCAGTTGAGTGCCCTGAGAAAAACATCCAGCCTCTAATACATAAATTGACTAAATGGGGCATGAGGGCCCAGAAACAATATCCACATCACTCAGTGTACTTGAATGAAAACAAAGTAACCTGAAATTTATCAGCATTTAATAAATTTTAGTAAATACATTAGCATTTTGGAGTCCAAAAACTGTTGGATTTAAATACATCTGAATTTTAATTTGCTGAATTTGTGTTGGCAGAACTGAAAGAAGACTGAGGGTTTCTAAAAGATACCAAAAAATTTATCTGCATATTGTCTTGTTTAACCAGGAGTTGGCAATTAAATATTGTATTTGACATATTTGAAATATATGATAGATAAAAATCTTCTGAAACAGAATCTTTTCACTACCACTTATAGTGGGATCTGGTGTTAGGTTAATGTGTAACTGGACTCTTTTTCTTCTACCAAGCAAAACAAACACTATCATACCTTCTTTATATTTAGCATGTGTGTGGATGTTTAACTTCCTTTTACTGAATAGAACTCCACTAAAGACCAGGTGCATACACTTGAGCTTTGGAGCTTACAGAATATTAGTAAAAAGATCCAATTTTAATGATGGTGTGTTATTTCTCTTACAGTCCTGTTACTCTGATCAACTTCTGGCCTGTAGACCATGCGTGAGTATCTGGCTGACACACAACATTCCCTCTCATGCTTATATTCAGATTCTCCTACAAACACTTAAATTTATGTACATTTATGGTCTCAGTCGGCAGCCCGTTCACTGTATTTTCATCCAGTTACTTCGTTCTTTTCATGCCCTTTCTTCAGGCTCTGCATACAGCTCTGTTTTTAATGAAACATGGTTTCTGGGATCCAAGCGCTCAGCAGGCAGTCCAAGAACCTGGCAGTCAAAGCAGCCTTAGTAAACTCAGTACTTTGTCACCACCTTGAGGTTGTAGCAATCCGTTACACCAGGAAAAGTCAAACGGACTACTAACTATAATGAAAATAACTTCACATCATCAAAGAAGTCTAGATTACTATTAGATTACTATCACTCAAAAGTCGATTTTTCTTTTGCAGTTTTATTTTAAAAAGAAAAACTAACACAGATTTATTAACACGGTGATCTCTTTTTAGATATTTTAGGAAGTTCTCATATTTCATCAGACCAGTAAAAAAAAAGAAAAAAAAAAGGGATTTTTTTTTTTTTTTTTTTTTTTTTTTTCCCCCAATCAGAAATGCGATGTTACCTACCTGACACCCTTGAGGAGGATTGGGAGCGGGAACCAGAGAGGTTTATTCTTAAAGGTGGCTGTAAAGAGTGCTGCATCCAAGTTTTTATATAAAAAGGAAAGTTAATTGGAAGGAAAAAGTATAGTTGGGAAAAAAAGGTGCACAAGCCTTCAAAGCCTTTGTGGGATTGTGAGGAAAACCCCCCTCAAGAGTTTGGGGAAATTCTCAATTTGTGGACTGCTCTCTCTATCAAAGCAACCTGGGCTCCATTACACCTCAGCAGAACCACAAGTTGATCACCTCCATGCTACGCCACAATGATGCAAAAATTCATTCAAACCAAATATTTTCCTTCTTTGACCTGTTTTATTTAATATGATGGAAAATCTGAAGGCCATCCTTCATTTTGACAGGTTACAATTCACACACTTTGTGCAGACATTTTCAAGTGTACACACAGATCGCAGAGATAAGTAAATCAATCAAAAATGATTCCCATTTGAGTATCATCTCTGATCTGGACTCACTATTCATCTTGCTGTCCAGGAGCTGAACTTGTTGAAAACTTATGGACAGGAGGCTTTGGAGCCTGTCTGGTGCAGCTGAACCACTGCGATGGGATTTCCTCCTGCTGAAGCAAATGCTTACAGCATCAGGAAACCTCTCGTTCATAGAGTCTTGCCAAATTCTGATGTCTTCAATTGGAGAAATGTTCCTTGATTTCAAAACTTTGGCTGAAGAGGTGCTTTAAAACTTAGGTGGATTAATCCTTCAGCTCAACATCAAAACCCTCAGACATTTGATTCTGCACACGCAGATCTGTAACTCAGGTCCATGTGGACCAGGACAGAGCTGTGAAACTGTATGTTAAGGTCACACCAGGTGAATCATTCATAATTTAAGTGCAATTGTTTAATTTTATTGTTTATATGTGTCGTTATTAGGGCCACATTCAGTGGTATTTGTCACTGTGGAGAAAAAATTACTTGACTTGGCACGATGTGGGTTCTCTGTTTAGCTTGTTGAATATTAATTAAACCAAATGAAATTTAAATGCAACTGAATGTCGTCATCCTTTTAAAAATAGATTATGATGAAAAGCAGCCAGTTAAAAAGACAAATTGTTGGAGAAGATGTGTAAAGATAGATGCACACCACTCACATTTTTTTGGAAATGCCCAAAAATATATAGGCTTTGGGAAATGATCTGTGATGTCTTGGGGAACATTTTAGGGCACAAAGTTCCACTAAGACCTGAAGTACTTCACGTAGGTAAACTTTCAGAGGGAATTATTCAAGACTGTTACAAATACTTTGTAAAAAATTGCTGATAGTGGCAAAGAAAGCAATAACAAAGAACTGGAGGAAAGTGGAAACCCCATCAAGGAGCCAATCAACTGCAGTAGTTTATTTATAATGGGAAAACTGACACACAGGTTGAAACTACAAAAATCGTAAATGGACAGAAAATGGGCAAAATGGACAATTTATATGGGGGAAAAAAAGCAGATGTAAATTTTTGTTACCAGGCAAGTTGTTGAATGTGTTGTATGTCTTCTGTATTAAAGCAGTGTAAAATCAATAAAGAATAAGTTACAAAAAAAAGATTGATACGTCTTATTTTGACGGGGTCGATCAAAATGACAGACAACAAAGAAGTCTAGTGCAACCTCTACCATCCAAGTATTCATTGCTTATACTGTTCATGAAAATACTTTTCAGTAGGCTCACGTGTCTGTTAAAATTCCTTTTTAATGGGTCTGATGCTTTGTGAAACTGAATTTCAGGTTTTCAGTAACTGTAAGCCATAGTTATCAAAATAAAATAAATATAACACTAATGAATCTATTCCTCATATAAGTCAGATTCACTTTTTGAATTTCAAAGAATATTCTAACTTGTGAATAAATGACGGTGTCATCAACGTAAAGCATTATAAACCATTTATCCAATCTATGTTTAATTCAAACTGGGATCTCATTTTTAGCTAATATCAAGCTATTACTTTATAATGTTGCTTTCTTAGTTTGTTTTTTTACATATCTGGGACATATACTAAATTGTGTCTTTTCCTTTTGACTCATGAGCTGTCTCATTTTTCTTTCTTTCTTTCTTCCAGGCCTGGATCGTCTCCTCAGCTCTCCCACGATGACACACATTCTCGGATCGAGCACTACGCCAACCGGTAACGCACACTCTGTATTCCCGCTTTCCTTGCATTAGGTGTTGCACCTAACATGATGTGGTGAAGCAATCTTTGCCACCCCCTTATGTTTTTATTCCACCCATATTTCATGTTGCTGTCCTCAGCCCTGAAAGTGTCCCAGACATCAACCAACAATTATATAGCTAGTTATTATATTAATCTATGTAATGTTGTGGATTTATTATACAGTTTTTGTAGCGTTTTCCTGCTGCTGCGTTGTATCCGGAATCTGTCATATAGACACAAGGGGTTGAGAACATGCATTGAAGGGGGCAGCAGGTGGAGTTGTGTTTTTGGCAGTTGTCTCTTCTACACCACCAACTTCTCTTGCTAGAGACTGACTGAATAACTTGAGTTTGTTTTGTGGCTCATTGTTTTGTTTGGCTGATTTGGCAGCTTCCTGTCCTTTAGCAGTTGGTTTGTTGTTTGCAAACCCTCACACTCTTAAGAATACTGATATATTTTGGATAAATAGGCTCAAAGCTGTTGCAATTTCTTGTCAAATTCCAGTTTTGAGGAGGTTGAGAAATGATTGTGTTGGAGCTCAGTTCTTGGATCCTATTCATAAGGGGAACCTGATGGTCATTGTGGAGAGAGCAGGACCTTCCACATCATATGATGCAGAATTGGAAACTAGGAGGAATAAAAAAAGATAAATGGTTTCTTGTCACAGACTCAGCAGATCTGTCCGCTCTGGAGGAGTGGCAAGAAGAAAGACATTATAATGTTAATTTGCAGTCAACCACAAGCCAACATGTGCACAAAGTTGTTCTGGTCAGATGAGACCAAATCTGAACTTTATGCCTTAGGTGCAAGATATGTGGAGAAAAACCAATGCCGAATCCGTCCACTCCCCACGGTGGGGATGCTTTTCTTCTGCAAGAATGGAGTAGAGGTTTACCTTCCAGCAGGACAACGGCCCCTGACAATAAACCCAGCGCTACAATGAAAGAGAATTAACATGGCCAAGTCAAAGTCCAGACTTAAAAAATTAATATTCAGAGTTGTTCTGAACAACTTGGCTGAAATTTCCGTTTCCGCCAGATGTGGAACGCTGATGGAGAAACACCCCAAAAAGAGGCCTTTCTGATGAACTACGACACTCTGGCTGTCTTTACAACATGTGTTAGTAGCTTGAAAGCTACACTTAAAGTGTGGCTCAACACTTTCACCTGGTCTACCTAGTGTTGTACAGAATGTATGAGTCTTATTTACAAATAAAAAAAAACCCAAATAAAACCCCCAAATAATTCATTATGACATATATGTCATATATGACATATAACCCTATAAAGATGCAGAGCAGTTGTTGCATTATCACAGATAAAACAAGATCCCGTAAGTGGCTGCTTCAACTGTCCACTAAATGAAATAAATAGTCAGCGGTTGGATCACACTTTATGACCAAACATCTGACCAGTACTTGAAATGTTCTGGAACTAATTGAAACCCATGAACCTGACAGTCAGCTGTCAGTATCCAATTTGGAGGTAGGGGGTTTTCCCCTGTCCCTGCTGATGGCTCTTCTCTTTGGTTTAAAGACTGACTGCTCTGTTTCTTCCCCCTCCGCAGGTTAGCTGAAATGGAGAACCGTAATGGCTCTTATCTGAATGACAGTATCTCACCCAATGAGAGCATGTGAGAACAGCTTTTTGTTTTTTGTTCTGCCCTGTCCTCCTAACTCACTGACTGGCTTTCTGCGTGTCAGCTGCTTCTGTTGTCCTTGTTTCCACTGGCTGCCTGTGTCTATTCGTCTGTAAATGTGTATTCTGGTTTTAAGGTCAAATCTTTGATTTATT
Source organism: Anableps anableps (assembly GCA_014839685.1). Lineage (NCBI taxonomy): Eukaryota > Metazoa > Chordata > Actinopteri > Cyprinodontiformes > Anablepidae > Anableps > Anableps anableps. The sequence continues at coordinate 13,247,764 of CM026088.1, forward strand.
TTTTTATTTTTTCCCCTGATTGTTGTTCAGATTTATTGTCCTTTCTCAATATTCTGTTGGATTAATTGACAAAACCCCAGAAACTTATGTAAGAATACATATTTAAACTCATTACATGCTTTAACTTTCTCTTATTTCTCTTCTAAAAAACCTATTGTTCTTGCAATATCAACTACAAAGTCTTGAGTTTCATTTAGCCAAAAAGAATCTATTGCAAGGTGCAGAGAGAGGAGCTGAGGAACAGTTTGAGCTCAGTGTTGACAGTTAATTCTGTCCATTGTAAACATTAATCATTTAAATGTGCTGTTTTGGTTGGAAATACATGTTCCTGAGCTTTTAAAACATATCTGTTTATCATAAACCTAATAAGTTTCTATTAATAGAAATAAATTGACACACCTCACCGTGCTATTGTGGTAGGAGTAAAACGGAGAATCTGACGTGGTGGTGTTAAAAACAATAAAAGCGAAGGAAATATAAAAGAAGAAACGTCTAATCACAACCACCCAACACACCAGGAAACCACTGCAGCCCTACTTATCAGTTGTTTTCACTAAAACATAACATTATGCCTGACAATAACATAAATTTGAGCGGGTGGTGCGCTGCTCCATGTAAATAACCAAAGGGACAGCACCCAAGTGACACGTTAGTCTTCCTTACTTGACCTTACCAAAGAGGATGTAAGTATGGGTTTATCAATGGATATAGGGAGCTCAAGAAATGACCTAAATCCAGCCCACAGAATAAACATGTTTTCTAGATTGTGACCAGTAGTTTAAGAAGCAGGAAATGAAAAATTATAATTAATGAATAATAGCAGACTAGGTAACTTTTAAGTTTGTTTTGTCTTATTCCAAGTGTACTAAAATATTTGCACTAGAAAAAATACTTGGTAAGATTTTGTGTTTTTCCAGTGTAGTTAGCTGATTAGTGTCAGATGGTAAAGGGTTGGCCTGAGATTACTTAGCAGCTCTGTGGTCTTTAGCCAGATTGAGTCAGTGCTGATCTTTAACCTTATATTTTTGGGACCAAAAACAATAAATTCTGTCTTTTCTGCAGTAGGTTAGATGAAATTCTGTCTTGTCCACTCACTGATATGGACATACTGATTCAGTGACTGTAAGGGACTGTTGTTATGATGACAAAAAATATATATTATCAGCATGCATTCCAGAGGTGTTGTAGTACTGAGCTAAACTAGCTATTTAATGAAAATGCCCCGAGAATGGCGCCTTGAGGAACCCCATAAGCAGTTTATAAGTATAAAATGCCAAATGACACAAAGTATTCAAGAGAAATGATGCATTCTAGTTTATTTGGTTTTGTGTACAGAACATTAAAAAAAAATGGGGGAATATCTCAGAAGGAGGAATGGTATCCTTTTACAAAGCAGGACAGATGATCAGATGTTGGCAAAAGCTTCTCTAACTTCTAAGCTTCTAAGGCAAGCACAATAGCATTTGGATTCTTTACCAGTTGGACATGAGAAATCTGTCTAAAATTAAAATATCTCTTTATGAATAGGGAGATCCTAGGCTGGACAAGCATAAACAAACAGTTGTATCTGCAAAGATAAAGAAGTAATAAAATGCAAACCTGGTAGCAAAGCTCAGGACATGAGACCAGCTCTGTTTCTCTCTCTGCTCCCCAGTGTGCTTTAGATTGTTCATCTGTTATAGTCCTGTTCTGCTGCTCCTTCATTCACCTTCTGCTTTTCTTTTTCTCCATTTTTCCTCTTTGTGTGTGTGTGTATGTATGTATGTATGTATGTATGTATGTATGTGTTCATACATGCATGTCCATGCCCTGGTGTCTCTGTGACCTTATGTGAATGTATGTGTTGGTGGGTATGTTTGATGTGTGTGTGTGTGTGTGTGTGTATATCTGCAGCGATGACGAGCACATGTTGATCCAGCACTACTGCCAGTCTCTGAACCAAGGCTCTCCTCTCAGTCAGCCCCGCAGCCCCGCCCAGATCCTCATCTCCATGGAAACAGAGGAGAAGGGAGAGCTGGAGAGGGTCCTCGGTGACCTGGAGCAGGAGAACAGGTCAGTGCATGGACCCAATGTTTGAAAGCGATCTTTAATCAAAGTACTATTACGTTTTTGGAAAGAAAAATCCATTTGATCCATGGGATTTTTTTTATTTTTTTAATTTTATTGTTTCTACTTTTTCACTTTTTGTCACAGCACAAAGCTGCAAGCTCCCATGCCATTCCATTGTTTGGATTTTGTCTTAAAAAACATAAAGTAGCACGCACATGTAAAGTGAAAGGGGGGGGAGAACACTTTACAAAAACACTGGTCTGCACACCAAATCACAAGTCTGGTGTGAATTTGTATCATCCCCCTTTAGTCTGAAATCCCTAAATAAAATAAAAAAATAAATTAAAATAAAATCCAGTGCAATTGCACTCAGAAATAACATATACTGAAAAACGTAAGTTAGAATAAAATGAGAGTGGCAAAGAAAAAAACTTCAATTTTGGTATTTTTCTAACTCAGCCAAAAAAAAAAAAAAAAGAAAATCATGTTGACTGTCCATCAGCACCAACCGTGTTTTTTGTTAAAAATTGTTGACAGGAAAATTGGTAATTTATTGTCAGTATAAGAAGATAATATTGATAATACCTAAACACCAATTATAAAGTCTTAAAAAAAAAAAAAACACAAAATCATAAAATTAAAATATCAGTTTTTTGCACTCGGTTGAATCCTACTCTAAGCTGCTGTATGTAACTTTTATGAAAAATGTTTTGGTTTTTTTTTACATATTTGTTAAAATGATCATTTTTGTATACGGTTAATGCTGTCCAATATAAACCATCATTTCAAAGATATATGCGCTCACATAAGTCTCACTGCATGCTTAGGTTATTTACACTAGGCTGAGTAGTCATACTTTTAGAGGTTCGCTTTGTGCGCGCGTAGATTGGCACAGTGTTCTCCGAAAACAAACCCTCATAAATATAAAAGGCGAACCTGCTCTGCAAGAGCACCTTCCACATTGTCCAATTTGAGTGAAAGGTTGTGCGCGCAGTTCACTCACAGTAACAAAAATTCAGAGTTGCATGAGCAGGTACTGAAACAGCATGTGAGGCCAATGTGCAGGGGTGGGATTAGCACACGCACCCTTGCATTGAGTTCAATGCATCAACTGGCTTTAGGCTAGCAGGGGGGACAACTAAAGCCAGGGGTATACCCTGTTTTCCTTTTTATTTCATCCTGTTTTTAAAAATATTTAGATGTTTTTGTGTTTGGGCTGGACTTGGTGGGGGGGTCGGGGGGTGGAAGCAAAAAATAAGTTGGAGACATTCAACTCTTGGTCCCAGATTTTACTTATTAAAACAAACAAAATCCTCTTTGCACAAAGTTACTTTGTATAAAGAGACCCAGCAATTATTTTACTGTCATTTTGACTACATGGAAAATTGTCATTATACATAATATTTTTTATGGAGTTGTTTGGTTGAAATCAATTTTCATTTATCGGATTGAATGAAGTTGTTTTCATGAGCTGGGTAGATATCAGCTGTTTTTTCATTGAAAGAGAAAGAGATGTAACCATGGAGGAAAAGTCCATCATCCATCTATCAATCCATCACCTTGTAGCAGGTCCAGGAAGGACACTACCCTCTCCCAAGCATCAACCTCCAGCACTTCCTGGGTTCACCGAGGCATTCTAAGATGATGGCTGATGAACAAAGACACAAAACTGTCAGTTCACTGCCTAAAAACGAGATGTTGAAACATTGCACCCATTGGCTATTACACATTTTTTTTCCTTCCTACAAAAGTACTGTGAATGAAAAAATAAATTCCCTGCAGTTTCCAGGAGCACTGAGTAAAAACTTCTCGGTTCTTCTTGCAGGAAGCTACAGGCAGAGTATGACCGTTTGAAAAAGGCCCACGACAGGAAAGGTCTGTCCCCACTGCCTTCGCCGCCCGAGATGCTCCCGGTGTCACCACAGAGTGCACGAGACGCCGAGCTCATCGCGGAGGCCAAGCTGCTACGGCAGCACAAAGGTCGCCTGGAGGCCCGCATGCAGATACTGGAGGACCACAACAAACAGCTGGAGTCCCAGTTGCACAGGTTGAGACAGCTTCTGGAGCAGGTACCCACCAACATCAACATCCTCATCATCAGATAATGCAGTGTACTTTAAACAACCAAATGATCCCGTCTATAAAGCAATCATCTCTTCTGCCACAGAGAGGGATAGAGTTCCCACCAATGCTAAACAGCTTAGCATTATCTTTGTATTACCACTGGCGCATGCTCAGATGCCAAGTAGATTGGTGCTGTTAGGACCAGAGAAAAGACCCCCATTTGTCATGAGGTAGAAAACGGCTCATAAAGACCAACGACTAGTTCATCTGTGAGCACGATGTTTAAAACTCTGGAGCTGGTTTCGCTTTTGGTTTGCCAAATAAGCACCATTCCCAACTTAGTTCCAACAATTGCAGTCTTTTCATATCATCAGGTATGAAAAAGTTAGTACAGATACATCTTGATAAATTAGAACCATGGATCTGAAACTAAGGTAAAAGTACCACTATATTAGGACTGTCTTTAGTAGCCTTCAGGATAAATGAACTGACTTAGACCCAAAAGCATCAACCAGTAAGAAGATAAGAAAAATGTATAATGCAGTTTGTGACTGTTTTAATCTAGTACAAGTACTCCTACAGCCAACCCCACTTTATATGGAAGGTAGCCATTTTGGATGTCAATCTTGGAATGTTAAATATTCCAAATTAAACCCTGGAAAATTGAATGTCTGATTCAAAAAAAATTATTTTTGTTTCATTTAGTTTTTATGATACAACAAACACAAAATACAAGTCAATTTGTAGTGTTGTCCTAAAATGTCTGTCAACATGGCCGTTGACCTGGGGTGGTACTAGTTAGAAAATGTAAACACAAAGCGGTATATTTATTTTAATTTAGTTGATTATGGCTTACAGCTAATACAGTATGTAATATACAGTATTATTGCATCAATGTAGCATGGAAGTTATTAGTCTCTGGCTCTATGGGGTTTAAATCGGTCCATTTCCCAGGCCAGTGAAGGATGTTTTTCTACCACAGTTTTGCCTTCCACTCAACTTTCCATTAATATTCCATGGTAAAACACTTTTTTAAGAGCCAGCTTTAGAAATGATGTTTAGTGGCTTACCCTGCTTATTGAGGGGGTCAGTAACTGGAAAGGTTTTCTTTTCTTATGATTGTGTAAACCTTTAATTGGCTGTAAAATGTATTTTAAAAAATCTTAATTTTCTAAGAAACAGAGTTTGGTGCTTGTAAGCTATAGTGAAAGCTAAATTAAAGCTTGAAATGTAATGTTCTGTATGTTATAAATTCAGTGATATAAATGAACGTTTTGATATTTTAAGTCATTACACCTTGTTCCAAATTATTATGCGTCATATTTTTCTCAAATTTTCCTAAAGTGTCACTGCAAAATGACGGTCAGTATAATTTCTAAGTCATGACCTGTTAGAGTATAAATCCAATTTTATTGAACACACCTCCCAATTAAAACTATATTATTATTATTTTTAAATAAACTTTAAAATGCACTGTTCCAAATTATTATGCAGAAAAGAGTTTCAAAACATTTTATAGGTTGGAAAGAACTACCGATAGTCTTTTTTTTTTTTTTTTTTTTAATTTGCTGCATTTACTAACATTTACTAAAATCAAAAGCTATTTCAATCAAAAACATCTTAGCAGGCCAAGTTTCATGTAAACATGTGACTTTGCCATCCATTGAACTTGTACATTTTTGGCCAGTCTCTGCTTGAATATCTTTGCAGAGCTGCTGTAAGTCCAGAAAGTCCATACACACCTTCAGGGACCCTAACGGGGCCTACCAGCTCTGGCCCAGCACATGACTCCGCCACCTCCTTGCTGACACATGGCGGCCATGACCGAATAGGTTTATGCACAACTGCGTGCTCCTGGAGGACCCAGGGGCACCAGCAGCTTCAAACAACCGGCTTGCTGCCTTGCATTGTAGCAGCTGCTCTCTGAATTTGTCTGGCAGAAAGCATCCTCATTTTCCCGTTATCTGCATGAACCCGTCTGCTCTGAAACAGCCACAGATCTTTGAACATCAGTTTTCGTGAAATATCTGTTTTCATAGCTTTTCTGGATCCTATTTGCTTGAAACCCATGGCCTGCTTCTTAAGTAGTTTTCCTTTAATTGGGCTCACCTGGCAAACTAATTATCACAGGTGTCTGAGATTAATTTCAGGGTCCAAAGGGCCCTGAGATGTAACACCATCCATGAGTTTAATTGAAAACAAAAAATAAAATCTTTGACACAATTTGCATAATAATTTGGAACACTATGCGCCTGGATTTCCTGGACCAAACACACATCACCAGATCAGGACCTTGAAGTGTTCACCAACCGAGCATGTTGTTTAAAAATGTAGCTTGTAATATTAGTGCCGCTCCGGTTTCTTCCTCAACCCAGGTAAGATGCTTCAGACGTCGTCCTGGATACGTCTCTGTGTGCAGGCAGTTGACTCCTCACTTTGGTTTTTCACTCATCTAATTTGTTTCTGTATGTCAGACGGATTCCAAGGTGAACGGCACCGCCCTTTCCTCTCCCTCCACCTCCTCTCAGCGCTCCGACTCCTCCCTGCCTCTGCTTCGCGTGGCTGCCAGCCAGACTACTGACACAATGGGTAAGAGCACAAACCCTCCTTACGTCCTTTAACTAATGGAGCAGGAATGACTCAGTAGGTTTGTGTTCTATTTATGTTTCCACATTTTTAAATCATGAAATGATTTCTTGGTTTTTAGGTGATGATGAGTTTTCCAGCCCTTCCCAAGATGCATCTGGCCTAGAGGAAGTGGTGGAACAGCTCAACAACACTTTTCCTCACAGCCAGGGTACAGAACTCACTTTACCTTCTTTTCGGAAACGTACCGAGGTGACATATGTTCAAGATGGAAACATCTATGCTTTTGTTTCTAATTGGAAAGTTTAAAATGAGGAAACTGACAAACAGCCCAAAGACTCCTTTTTCTAATATCTGTTGTAAGATTTAGTTTAAGCATTTCCAAACTTTATTTCCTCCTTCTGTCCTCCGTTATCTAAAGAAGATGGTAGGACATACCATCTTCTTTGTGCTCCGATGTCTCTCCTTCCTTCCACATCCTCTGTTCCTTAAATGAGAAATTTAGTTTTGAAAGAACTCAGAAAAAATGTTTAGAAACACATTTACCGTAAGGTTAGTGTTATTTCTAAGACATCCTCCTACTTCAAACAGAAGGATGACTTTTCCCTCTTTCTGTCTTTTCTTCCTTGCCTCCTTTTTCTCGGTGAGCCAGGCGGGAGAAGGGGACATCCATGAGAGGTTAGTCGCTCAGTGTTCCCTCTCCCCACCTCTTCATCTGTAGCGCTGTTTGCACTGCGAAACACCACACTGGTAGCATGTAGCTCTCATCTGATCACACAAATTATGGTCTGTTGTTATTCAGAGCAGCAAGTTTGATGAAAAATATTTATCCGATTTTCTTATTTGCTTTGTATAGTTACAATAGCTGAATGTATTAATTTCTGTCAGCAGGAGGCAGAGTTTTACTGTTTAGTGAGATTTAACTGCAGGTTCTTTAGCCTGGAGGACATGTTCGAATCAGTGCGTAGGTGTAGTTCTGTCTGTGACGGAGTGGTAAGGCCACAGTAGGTGAGAGTGAAAATAACATGAGCATGGAAGAGTACGTTACAATTTCACATATTTACAAGATAAAATTAGAATTTTCAGTGATTAAAGGCAATATTCAAACTAGGATGTTCTCTGACATTGTGAAGTCTTAAATTTAACGGAAAGAAAACTCAAGTTTTCTAAGATGAGACATTTGCGACAGAAAGTGCCAGTTGTCCTCTAAAGTGTAGATTTGGGCGATGCGCATTTCAGGACGACGTCTCCAGACTTGATGCAGCCATGTTGGAGCTGCTTCTTCACTGTCTGAGGCATTCGTGGCGAGTCGGAACCTGGGAGATGTTCTAATACAGGAACCGAGTCCAGATGTACACCTGAATTGCCACGTCAATCCGAGAGGACTTCTGGCATTTGTTTGACGCAGATGTTCGACTTAATTTCAGAGAATATCGTAAATGTGTGCCTTTAAACGTGAAGTACATTTTTTTTTCCTTGCAAATATACAACTTCAGTCAAGTTTTCTAGCGGAAATGTACTTCTCTGTGGCCACGTTATTTTCATTCTTTGATCTACACTTACGCCATACTCCATCATATTTGCCGCTTGAACTTTACCACAATTTTGTATAATGAAGTTAAAGAAAGCGCGACATGGTTTTAAAAACAAAAAAAAATGTGAAAAGTGTGGCACACATCTTTGAACAGCAATTTTACACAAAAACTCAATGAAGCTCATCCTCCCTTGCAGCATTCTTCACAAAACATGGAAACAGCAAAAAAAAAACAAAAAAAAACTCAATCCCGTTTTAAAGTGTGAAACTAGCAACTTGGGACTGAAGACAATGCATGCCACGCTTTTTAATCGGCAGTTTGGAAACCAATGTCCATTTTCCTATTTCGTGTTTCTCCATCTCCTAAATCCCAATGAAGTATATTGTGACAAAATCTGGGAAGTTCAAGCGGCCAGGCACTGGACGTGAGTGTTGCATGGTTCCACATCTAGATTGCATGCCTCGGTCCAGGTCAGGGGTCTGCAACCTGCAGCTTTCAAACTTTGGCCAAAAAGATATTGAACTGAGTAAAGTTTCTTTTTGAGCAAAAAAAAAAATTAAAATAGTTCACTGTAGCATTAAGTTGTTTCACAGACTGCCAACTTTAACAGAATTCAAGTGTGCTTCTTCAGTTTAATTATTAAATATACATTTTTGTATTGTGTGTTAATCTTATTTGTTTTTTAATTGTCATGGAGCCTTTTTGGGTCTAAAAATTTATCTAGCAGCACAGACGACCTACCTGGAACGTAAAGCTTGCTAACCCCTGGTCGATATGCAGCTACTAAACTCCAACAGTTAATTATTGCGCTGCTGATGATGCCCTTCTTGCTGTAGGTCCCACCATCGGCAGTTTGTTCCACATGGCGGATGATTTGGGCCGCGCCATGGAGTCACTGGTCAACGCGATGACCGATGAGCGGAACGTGGATCTGCCGCAGGCCCTACCTTTTTGATCCCCTCCATCATATCGCATGCTTTTTTAGTCAAAACAACTGGATTGGAAACTGTTTACACAGAGAATATAATGTCTATTTTTGTGAAGGATTGCCGTTAAAGCAACAAGTACAAAAAAAATACTAAGATTTGAGTAGTTTCTTAAAACATCCTGTTTTATTGTTAAGAGGCTGGTTTTTAAACTTCTATGCAATTGTATAAAACGAGAGGGGTTGAGAAACAAAGATATGACCTACAGATAAGTGTCTTCAGTGTCCTCGTATATTTGCTATCTCTTTCTAACTGAGGAAACAAGCTGAAGCATTTCTCACACTAGTTTCAAACGATTGTAACAATGAGGGTGTTTTCTAAGAGGCAGTTCTCTTTGTGTGTGTGGTGCCTAAAATTTCATAACAATGGGTTTTGTTTTTTTTTTAAGTGGAGGAACGCTACTTTTTAGAAACTGGTTGGATATTAATACCCAATACAAGCTCCAATTAACACTAAAGAAAGTTTAAAAAAAAAAAAAGGCCTCCACATCTGTGGTCATTTTTACATCACTGCATCAAGGAGAAAAGTTTTTAGAAAGTTACTAGAGGGCGCTGCTAAGTTTATTCCCCTCATCTGGACAAAAAGTTTTCACATTCACTTCTTTTACTTGGGAGAAAAACAATTTTGACACTTTTTGATTGGCAGCTGAACACTTGGCTTTGTCAAATATGTCTCTCAAATTTTACATCCGTACTCAACACCCTTCCACATCAACACATTGTAGCCATCTCTCTCCCAGTTATGAATATAACATTTTTACCTTCTTTATTGCAAGCCAGCTCAGTTAGGTGTGATGTAATTTAAGTTTTCCACAAATTCTCCATCAACTCTTATCAGCTTCTGCTAAATATAGTCCCGACGCATGACACTTTCCAAACAACTGGATTGGAAACTGTTTACACAGAGAATATGTTGTCTATTGTTTCAAAATGGGGATGGCATTGTCCATACCAAAACATTCAGATCAGACCACATACATGGCATGAGGCAAACAGAATTTTTATCAGATTTCAGGCTTTCCTGGCTACTAGTTCTCCATGCCTGAGGTGTGGTTGTCTGCAGCGCTTCCAGAGTTTCCATAGACCCCCATAGACTGGCTTCTTCTGATTAATGCTCTCCTTGTCTTGGCAGGTTCCTAAGCAGTCTGAAAAAGTATAGAAACTGCTTTTATCATTTTTCAGATATTTAATTATTCAGTTATCTAAAATGTTTTAAGTTGTAAGGACACTTGGTATGACACTCAAAGTTTTCTGGTTTTCAACTCACAGCTACTATAATAATTAAATCCAGTGTAACCAATACAGATATCTCTGCATTAACTTTGATATCAGAGTTGATCATAATGGTAAGTTATTTTCTACCATAACTGATGTGTATTTCCATCTTGTTGCTGGGATAATGAAGTACAGGCTTGTGGGGAGTTTCCCTGAAGCAGAGAACCAACGTCAGTGGTATGGCTTTTTTGTAAGTGTTGAAAGGGTAGGGAAATGTGTGCATCGTCAGTAAATATCGGCCATAAGTGGAATATCAAACCAAATTTTCATAGAAAATAAATATACAGATAAATTATAGAAAATTTGGTGCATCCTTACCGCCAGTTGCCCCATCAGTGCCCACTTAATTTGCACATGCAAATACGCCACACACTTATGCGTAACATAAAATCTTGGCTAATTTCTTTTGCATACTGCAACGACAGGATGATTCTCTTCAACATCATCTTACCCGATTCCAGAGCCAAAGTGTTCACGTGCAAAACAAGTTTGGATCAGATGTATTTTTTCTATCAGATAAAGCAGTAAAATTAATCTGCTCCCGTTTTGTGCAGAGAAAGACAAGTCTTCCTCAGAGAAACTTTAACTTTACATTTTCGCATCATTATAAACAGTCAATGCCTTGATCCATGCTGAGTAGGAACATTTTAACTATAGCTTAGATGTGGGAATAGAACAGCATTATAATGGTTGCTTGGTTTGATTTCCTCTACTTGAATACAACTGGGTCATTTATTCAACAACCCTGGGGAACATGAGCTCTACCTCATGTGAATTTTGGATGTACAGTAATTTATACACTGTATTCAGTTCCACACTCCAAGATGACTAAAAATCAAGTACATTTTACTTTCTAATTGAACTCTTTACTACACTGGTGGAATCTCCAGGTTGAATGTGTTGATTAATGTTCCTATTTGTCAAAGAGGGATCTGATCCATTAACTACTGTCAAATCCTGGAACATACCTGATCTGTTTTTCTTGCATGTGGAAGAAATGTTTTTTCGTGTTACATTTTGTCTTTGGTTCATAGCAGGTTGGTTTTGTTCTGTGTGAGGTGCTCTGATATATGTGACTAAAAGAAAATCTTAATTTGTAATAAATAATCAGTTGTTTCGTCAGGTTTCTGCAGCATGACCCAACGAGTTTTAAATTTTCACCCAAACTATTTGATTTCTTTCATTTTATGTTGCTAAGAATGTCATTTTCACCTAATTTTTCAAATAACACATTGGTACTTCACAACATATCAGACTCCATCAAATGTATGCCTTACTACTGTACTATAAAATGCTTTACTGTATATCAATAAAGCATGCCGTTATGTTGACTGTCTTCCTGCTTTATTTCCTACACAAACGATCAAAAGAAATTAAACTAGTTTTACTATAAGATAAATATCTGACAAAATGCAGGGTTTTTTTTGGTTGGCGAACAGAGGCATACCTGCATTATTCTACTTTAAACGGGTGGCAGTTTTGTGGAAACTCGACTATCTCAACATCTGCTCTGCTCTGTTAAACACGGTAGAGCTAAAATGTTTCAGTAACTTGAAACATAGTGCATTGGAGATGTTTCGCCTTGCTTGATTTCTTTGAACTTTTCTGTTTGTGATGCTTCTGATTGACCAAAGTCAGAAGGGTGAATTGGAAACATCACAAAAGGTATTTGTTTGAGATCTTCAGTGTTGCTTTATTTCTTTTCTACAACCAAAACAATTTTTTGGAAGGGTCTGGGTAAGTTGCCAGAACCTGTTTGGCAACTTGCCATGCCTCTTGTGAGGTTTTGGGGAGGCTATCATTTAGGTAGAAGAGGATGAAAATGACCAGGCTGTCAGTTGGACCAACTGGTAAACATTGCAGAGGTTGAGGAAAATTGTAGGTAGAAGTGAGTAGATCTAATTTTGATAGTGATTTGGTTTAACCCATAGTCTTTGTCAAGTGTTAATGAAAGAGCAGAGTGTTGCTCAATACCTGTTTGAGAACACGATGTTCTTCTGGGACATTAGAAAGATGTAGTTGGTTTGTCTTTGTGGACTTTAAACAGGTTGAAAGACAATGAGTACTCTAAGACTTGGACCACTTCAAATGGATAGCCCAAAACTATGGCTGGGATATTAAGATCAGGGAATAAATGTCCTTACCTTGGTTTCTCCATCAGAATGGTTTGATGGGTGACACAGAGGATTCCCTTCCAGAGTGGAGATGTTGATGGTAAAGCCTGGTTGCATCAAAGATGGGTCCATCAAGGTTTGTTGATGAGACCAGTGACCTGGAGAGAATCTTGAACAAAAAGGATAGAAGGCAAGTGTTTCCAGCAAGTTCAATAAAGGTCATATCACTCAATCAAGTCAGTACAGAAAATGTATTAGTAGTAACATATTAAGTGTGGTAAAATGTATTACTACCTGCACTATGGACATTAAAACAGAGGGACCTGCCTTCAGTTTTAGAAACCATAATGAAATGTGATTTCTTACCCCACACCCCAACAGCAAAGATACAATCAGGAGAGCACTGACAAACATTTCTGACCAGGCCACTGCTTCCCTTTCAACTAGTGGGGTAAAGCACCAACAGGTGGCACTGGTTATATCCCTCTCCTTCAAAATGCGTCGGCAACCCAGCAAACTAATAATCGAAAACATTACATTTACTTCTGAAAGCACAGACTTGGGCAGATTAAATGGGGTTGAATTTTTCTTGATTATCTGCAGGGGTTCTTTTGGACATTCTCTATATCCAACTCCTCTTCCTTGGAAGGAAGAGAGTGTTGCACCACGTTCAGAATCTCACGACCCGAAGCCCCATGGGTGGAATCCTCAAGATCATTCTGAATGACCCCTATATGGTGTAGAGTCCCCAAACTCTTGAATGTTATTTTGACCTTTCACAGATCAGTTTCTGGTATACAGTAAATCATCCTGTGCAAAATTAGGGGCAGGACTCATGATCTTTATCTTTTAAATCCTGCTGTGCTCTTCTGACCACCAGCTGTTTTTGGTCAGTGTCATATGCAACAGCCAAGGACTTTTGATGTTCCAACAGCCAATCAATCTGTTCCCTTTCAGGCCCCACCAAAAAGTTCACTGGCAAATGAGGTTCTAGCCCAAACATTAGAAAGTATGGAGTCATAACCACTGACTGGTGGATTGCAGCATAAGTGACATGAGAAAGGTGCCAAAGCCAGAGCTCTTAACTGGTCATGAAGTATACAGTTAAACAGCTCTCACTAATCATTGCCCTGTGAATAATATGAAGTAGTTCAGCTCTTCTCAATCTTTTAAGAGACAGACATTTCTTTCAAAATTTCTTCCTTGAACAGGATGGACATGGTTTGGTGGCCACCAAACCATGTCCATCCAGCATGCTTCACTAACGCTTCTGCCACTGGAGTAGCTCATGGGTCTTTTGTTGCAGCAGTCTGGGTATACTTTGAAAAAACAGTCATTACCAAAATGTTTTCTTTACCATCTGTTGAAGGTTCCAAAACTGTAAAATCAGTTCAGGCTCAAGCTTTACAGAACTGTTTCTTGTGTTTTGTTCTGCAGGCTTCAAGTTTGTATGAGCAAAAGCTACAGGTCACAACTTGCGCTTGCACTCCTGAGGAAGAACAGCTCCAAACCCAGCATGACTAGCACCCACATGCAAGTGGTTTCTGAACATTTGCATAAGCATATTTTGTGTACATTAGAGCAGCCTTAAACTAATGGAAACTTTGGTCACGTTCCAAGATTCTGCTAGAAGCTTTAGAGGAATTTTGCCCTTTCTACCTAAAGCTTGGCGACTCATCTGTGCAAACGTGTTCAAATTCAGCTATAAATCTATATCCATCCATCCATTATCTAGCACACAAGAGAAGCAGGGTCGTGAGGGTGCTGGTGCACATCTCCAGTGGTCACTGGGCGAGAGGCAGGGTACATCCTGGGCAGGGCAACACAGAGGCAGGACAAACAACCATGCCCACACACACTCAAACAAACCAAACTGAGTCTTTTGCTGCCATTTCTACCCAACTATAGGCACTGACCAAATCTAAGGTAGAAAACCATTTGGCTCCACTTAGAGCATCCAGTGTTTCCTCTATTCTAGGTAAGTGAGAAGCATCTTTTCTAGTCTTTCGTCCACACACGTTCTTAAACTACCATCTTTCTTCTTAACCAAAACGATTAGAGTATGGACTACTACTTTCTCTTATGATCTTCCCTCTGTAACAACCGTTTGATATGACCGCCCATAAATGGATATGTAAATTAATATAAATACCCGGAAGGCTCTCACCACATGTCTGAATAACCATGGCAATGGCCTCTGCTTGAGTTCTGTTTCCAACTACAACTAATAATAGATTTTATTTAAAGAGGCGCCTTACAGAGCAGACATGGTCACCTTTACAAAAAAATAAAACCAATAAAATCAAATTATTTAAAATAAAAGCAAGAAAAATCTAAGGAAGATGTGACATTTTGAAATGGCTAAAAAAAATACGAGTTTTGAGCTTGGATTTATAGACGGCATGTATAAAAATGAACGTGGCGTGAAAGTTTGGGTAATATACGCAAACATTTTACTTGCCGTGAAAATATGCGGGAGCCACGCAAACCTCTTCTGTGGACAACAACAAAGCGTTTAATTTTACCTAATTCATTGAAATCTGACTCCATTCGGTGTTAATTAATCTAAGAGCACACAAAAATAAAATGATGGGAAAACTTCACTATACTATAGTATAATATAGGGAATAGAAAATTTCCTATATTTTGTCCAGGTCTGAAGATTGTGTGCCGGAGGTAATGAAAAATTAGGTGGAATCGTAAACTGCAATCGGAATCCAACTTCAGCTTCGTTATTTTCGACTCAAGCAGAGGCCGTTGCCATGGTTATTCAAACACTTGGATGGAGTCTTCCGGGTCTTTATACTAATTTACATATGCATTTATGGGCGGTGACAGGGCACCAGCAGCTGCTCTCTAACTGACGCAAACTGGGATGCAAGAAGGAAATGTGAACAGCTGCATGAGTGCGCACGGTTTTATGCATCGGAAGCTTTTTGTGTGCCGGACTTTTCAAAATCTGTCCCTACGCCAACTTGTAATGTGAAAGCTGCGTACTCCTTTATGCATGAGAACCCAGGTCAACAGGTTATGCAAGACCAGACGGACTAACAAAAATAATTTATAATTGATTTACATGCACCTTAAAATCGTGTGTGGCCCCACTCTAGTATCCATACATACCAAACATTAAAAACGGCATTCAGTTTTAGAAACCACCAATCCATAATAAAAATATTTCTTACCACACACTCCAACAGCAGATGCACAATCATCAGAGCGCAGATACGGTGGAGCACCAACAGGTGCCACTAGTTACATCCCTCAGGAATTCATACCCTATTTGGGGCTGTTCACCAGTATCCCTGCTTCCAATGCAAGCTCTTCTCTTAAAGTCATCCCTGCCTTTAAAACGCTGTTGATGCGGTTGGTTTTTAGTTAATGCTAATTTAATTTAAAAACGGCATTACTAAGAATGGCATTAACATAAATCGTACCCATCTCTGTGTAGAAAAACAAAAACAACAACAAAAAAAAGGTGTTTAGGACATTGCTTTCATTTCTCACAAAGTGTCCTTTTAGGCTTTTAAAATCAGCAATGAACACTGTTTTGACTAAGATGTTTTAAAAACAGCTTTTTTTTTTTTTTTAAATCAAAAATACATTGAATAAAATAGACATGCAATAACTTGAAAGTTATTTTTCCACAAATGAAGTGGGCTAAAATATTTCAAACTTTCACATTCTGAAATAATCACATGAAAAACATACTGAGATCCATCCGTTTGGAAAGAGTTAAAGCCATATAATGATAGCAATACAGCAAAGATAAACATCAGTAAACACATAACCCAGTTGGAAAATACATTAAAATTTTTAAAGCAGTCCAGACCATTACACTACCACCATAGTCCTTTACTGTTGGTATGATGTGCTGTGTTTCCTTATGGTCAAGCAGTGCTCGTTTTTCCAGTTACTCAGGTTAGCTTTTTCTACTAAAATTTGTTTGACCTGAAGCATTTACATGTGAGGAAAGCAGAAATCTGTAAGGGGGCACATACGTTCTTGTCAGCGTTACAGTGCAGAAAGGAAAACATGCTCAGCATTAATTTAGCCACAAATATGCCAGAAACAGATTTCTGGCCAAATACCAACTTGAGTCAGAGAGAATCTAAATTACACCTCCTTAAATATGATTTGACCCACAAAAATAGACACTTGTGCACCAGTAAATCTTAATAACTTTATTGTCTTTGTTCTCATGATTTTACAAATATGATACTTCTGCAATTCAACTTTAACTGTGCAACACAATGGCATTATGGACTGTTAACCTGACGTCCCAGGGGACATCCGTGACTCCAGAAGAAGTTGTGAATCCTGCAGGCCAAAGGCCTTACATGTAAGTTTTGACCCTTTAGTGTCATCCATGTAGTGTTATGTAATATCCTGCCTGCTGGATTCACTAGCAGCTTACACATAATGGTCCACGGGTGACGTAATGACGGCTACTTTCAGGTCAGAGAGCGACTCCTCGGGCGTGGGCTTGAAGTTAGTCTCTTTGGATGAGGCTGGTTGTTTACTGGTCAGGGCTGCTCGTCTTTTTCTTAGAAATGGGTGATCTCGCCAAGTAGGTTTACAGATAAGAACAATGGCATGCAAGACTCACATACACACCCACATTTCTTTTTTTTTTTTCTCTCCCCCATTTAAAATAAAAAATAAAGATTCCGACATGGTGGAAACACCCAACGGCCAAGCGTATTTAACTATACGGAGGACAAGTGATTTTTTTTTTTTTTTTTTTACTATGGCCGCTAAAACCATTTCAACACAACAGCTGGCTTCTTTTCATATTCAATAAGTCCCTTTGTGAGGACATAATACATCTCACAGTTATATTATTTCTTCTTCTACACCTTTTTATTACAAACGTATGTGCTTTTGATTTGAAACAACTTGGGAAAAGCTGAGAAAGTTTTGCCTTTCAGTACCAGGCCAACCCTTGAACCCCCAGCGAGTTTATTGCAAATGAAGTGACAGATAACCTCTGAACAGCAACACACACTTCAATATGGCACAAGCGTCTGAGATGACCGAGATATGATGTCGTCGTCTGCGAAGAGGGCAAATATAGAAAACCAAACCACACCATATCTGAAAATATTAAGACGGTAATCAATAGGAAAGAAAACATGCAGTCTGACGCTCTGCAAGCAAAACCATAAAAGAAACATTCAAAACTCTAAAAGAAAAGAAAAAAAAAAAAATGCTGCGCTTCCAAAACTTTTGTTCCGGGGCTGGATGAGGATTCCTTCTCTTCAAAAATTGCACGCCGGCTTGCGAAGTGAAGCACGAATCAACCAGACTTCCTGAATCGTTACATTTTGTCAAATAAACATTGCAAAAAATGATCAGAACTCTTACTTTAAAGCCAACAGATGTCGTGCTAAGACATCCCATGTGCTTGTCTTGCTCAGCTTTGGCACCATCCCTGAGGTACCCCACTGGAAATCTGGAAGCTCTCCCCCCCCCATTTATTGAGGATCTTGTTGTCTCTGGAGTGTTGAGGAGAAATCTACACATGAAGGCATTTTCCTCCAGCCCTTTCTTTGACTACAAATAAATATCGTTTAAAATAAGGGCAAATTGGTAAACAACAAAAAACAAAAATGTAGTGGCTTTATAACTTAACAACACTCCTGCTTGGTCAAATAAAGAAAGAAACATTTCAAGGAAGGGTATATCTAGAGCAGTGGTTGTTTTACAATGGTGACAACTATGTCGAAAGAATGACCTCAGTTTGTCGTGCCGCTCGGATGGAGATCATGCTCCGTCTGATCCAAGTCTCCGCTCTCTCCTCCCACTCACAATCAGAGGAGGGCAGCTCAATCTGCGTAGTGCATGATGGACTCCACATAGTTGCCGGGGAAGAGGCCCGTGGTTCCGTTCATCACTCCCTCGAACCAGCCGTCATCGTTCTTCTTGATCACATAGATGATGGCGCCCTCCTGGAACGAAAGCTCGTCTTCTTTGTCGCGGGTGTAGTCGTAAATGGCCACCACTGAGGGAAGGGAGAGAAAAGTGCTGGTGTTTATAAATCCAGCCTAAACCAGAGTCCTGTCAGTTTATAAACACTGATCAGAGGTCAGAAAGGTTCATTGGCATTGCAACCAGTATTCACAAACAATCACCGTTTTTAAGAGTTTGCTAATTATGCTGGCATCTATAAATTAGACTGACGTTTAATTTATAGACACCAGTCTATAAATTAGGATGGTATGTAAAACTATATTGTGATTCACAGAATTGCGTTGGATGGAAAAAAAAAAAAAAAATGGATTCAGATGTGTTATAAGTTCTTTATGGTGCATCTGAAGACAAACCTTTTTCCAGATAGCTGCGTGGGGCCCATGGTGGGTCTTCCTCAGCATAGGGGTCAGTATACTCCACCACCGCAGACTCTTCTTCCTCCTCCTCATCCTCATAGTCCTCAGGCGGAGGAGGAGGTGGGGTGGGATCCTCAAACACCGGCTCGTCGGCAGGTGGAGGTGGCGGTGGCACGTCTGAGACTGCAGGTAGCCGCGAAAATACGAGATGAGTAATTTTGAAGGAGGATGCGCACAGAGACGACAGACTCTTCCATGCATAACAAATGAGAAAGAAAATGCTCGATGGATTGGGATGTCAACAAAGTGCACTCTAGAGTTTGCCATGCCAGAAACGACATACTGAAGTCAAAACAAATATGATGCATGTCAAAAAAAAAAAAAACAACAACAAAAAAATCCCCAAAGCAACATCATCATGCTGCACATGAATGTCATGCTTTACATGCCTTCTTCACAATGGACCACCAACATCTGCTGCCACAGAAACCTGCAATTATCCCACATTCAGCTTAATGACAGCATTTCAAAGGAATGATCTCAGACAAATCAGCTGCAGTTTTAGTCTGGAACGAGCTGAATGTGAGACAGCAGCTTCCAGAACCAGCTCATGTTGGTGGGCTGACCACAGGAGAGCAACATCAACCAAACAGCGAAAAACAAACGACATCAACTGATGAGGAAGATGGAGCTCAAGGGGCTAAAACGCTACTTACTAGTCTCCTGAACTCGGGCCACAAAGCCCATGAGAGGCAGCTGGGGGGTGATCTGCATGGATGGGGGAGGGGGTGCGTGTGGGCCTGCTAGCACCAGTACAGAGAATCAGACACCAGGATGAGGTTAGAAAACACAAGAGAAGCACAACAGAGTTAAAGAACAGAAAAGAGGAGCCAAGACTCTGAAGGAGCTACTTATTAAAGCTTTACAGTATTTAATCTGAACTGATTCGATGGGAAACCAGAGACAAAACAAAAACATTGAATCTCTTAATATTAACATTATCTGTCTTTATTTGGTTTTTACCATTTTTATTTTCATTTAAACTGACATTTCTCGAAGTGTTGGTAAAGTGAATATTTTTGTTAGGTAACAATATAAACAGCTAATTATCAAGTTTTAGGTGTGGTTTAAACCACAGAGTTGAAGTCTTCCTCCAGCTTCAACACATAAATAATATCAGGAGTTGATTTCTGGCAGAAAAACAGACATAAAGGACAGAATATCATTAAAAAAAAGTGAACAGGCAAAGCTTCCTGACGGCCATGATGTTGAAATGAACTGGCAGAAACAGTGACAGGAAAGGATTTAATGAAACATAAGAAACATAAGAATCAGTTTCTTCTAAAAACTACAAGCTTAAAACAGAAACGAAACAGAAAAGAAAGAAAAAACAGACAAGAGCTTCATCTTTTTAATGTCTGTTTGCATCAGTTTGAAAGCAGAAGCTACACTGAGATGAAATGTTATGAATGTTTCAGTGTTTGACTAACCTCTCGTACAAAGTCTAGAGTGCATTGCCAAAGTATTCAGACTCGATGCATTTTACTGGGATTTTAAAGTAGTGCATAAATGTTTAGAAGGAAAAGGACGGATGGTTTTCACAACTGAAAAACTGCGACGTTTGGAACACATTTTGGATTCAACCCCATTTAATCTTCTACCCTTGAATAAAATCAATCAAGATTCCATTTTGCTGATGTTCGAGTGAATTCTGAACATAATCAATTTAACTGGATTTTATGTAGGAGTATCACAGTAAACAGCTGGGAAAAATTTTCTTCCCCTTCGCAATTCTGTGCAACTTTATGCTGATTTATCACATTAAATCCTACTAAAATCCACTGAAGTTTGCGATTAAATGAGTCTGGAACAATTCTGTGTTACCTTGGTTCTGGGCGAAGTGCGGCCCCCCATTCAGCTGGCTCTGGTTGTGGTGGGCCGTGTTGGGCTGGCCTGTGACAGACGAGGGCCGACGGAATGGCAGGGACCCCCCGACCTGGGGGTTCTGGGGCTGCTGCGCTGGGCGGTTCATGCTGTAGAACTGAGGAGCACCTATGAACAGACAGCAGAGGGCAGCAGAGACGCCTCAGTTGGTGAAAGAAATTACAAAGCCTAAATTTAGGAACAGAGCTTTGCATAAATGCCATGAATAATATTGGGCTTAACTATATAGTTCATATGAAACTATTTAAATTAAGCTGGAAATCCCCTTTTTTATAAATATGTTTCTTTAACTCTGCAACATTTAAGCTTATTATACAGATCAACAACATACAAACAACCTGCTAGGTGCTAATT
Organism: Anableps anableps; assembly: GCA_014839685.1. Classification (NCBI taxonomy): domain Eukaryota; kingdom Metazoa; phylum Chordata; class Actinopteri; order Cyprinodontiformes; family Anablepidae; genus Anableps; species Anableps anableps. Next base: position 13,268,999 of record CM026088.1, read on the forward strand.
ACTTACAGCAAGATTTTAAACTGAGCTCGGTCACCATTTCTTATTTCTTCGCTCAGGCAGTTATAGATTTAAAATGTCTGACATAAAAGACAGAAATCCTAATGACTCTAAAGGAAAACATAAATGATTGTACACAAGATAAGGTAAGTCAAGAAAGTGCCTTTTAGGGAAGTGATTTTGCACAGAAAAAAACCCTGAAAAGAACAAATAGAAAAAATAAGGGACAAACAGAAAACAGAAACTGTTCCAGCAGACGATTCATGCATTTCACATCAGAACAACGCAGTTGTCGTTGGCGGTTGGTGAGACGCTGTGTGGGATGTAGGGAGGAGGATGGAGCAACAGAGGGTGATGGGACGTCTGAGGAGCTACATGAGAATCAGACAGTTTGGCTCTCAGAGTGAACAATTTTGACAAACATTCAGAAATGAAGCGACGGAATGGGAGAAATGAGACTGAGCCTCAGAGATATTCTTATCTTCTTTGAAATCACGTTATATTTCAACACTCTTCTGTGTGGAAGCTGTTACTGTTTTCACACCTCATAGTCCGGTAGCCTCGGTTTGACTGGGGACCAAAATTGCAACATTTGTTACATTTTCAGGTGGTGCGGCTTGCTTTACCCCTGCACTGTCAAACAATCCAAACCCTTTTAAAAAGCCTGTTTACCTGTGGGGGCGCTGCACCAAGAACTACTGAAGGAAACGACACGAAAACCTCTGTGCAAGTTCCTTCTTCAAGAAATGTAAACAAAAATAGAGTGGCGTCAGATTTTAGCAGTTGTAGCATTTCTGTTTTGTCTTTGGTAAAAGACCAAGAGCCATTTCTTCTGCCAGCGCTAGACAAACATGCATTTGTTTTGGTTGTACTTACCCAGAATGCCCTGCGCTAGTCTGCTTCCTGCTTTTGGAGCGGTCTCTGGCCCACTTGGCGTTCACATATATATTCGAACCGCACCAGAGTTCCCTTCAAACGAACTGAGACCTAGCTTTTTAGGCAGACCAGACTTCGCTTTTTTGGTCCGCATCGGAGTTCGATTACGCGTTCACACTTCCCAAAACGAACCGGACTTTCTAGGCAAATGAACTAGAGCTCAATTAAAGCGGACTAAACAGAGCTGGTGTGAATGCACCCAAAGCTTGCATGGACCAGTCCTAAGCGAGGACTGGTCCATGCAAGCAATTTTCAGTATCAGAGAGGCACTCACAGCTGTTTCAAAAGGAAACAGTGTCGATTAACGGTTTACTCAACCTGCGACTTTCCGCAGATAATGTGAAGGCTGACTGTATTACAGCAAAGTTATTCTGTTTTATCCTTTAGAAAATTCCACTTCCCTCTGTCAGGAAACATCTGGAAATGTTGACAACCTTTTGGAAATCTCAGAGTTTAGCTAAAGATCAGCATTTTTAGGTCGTTTTGGTGACGGTGCCCAGGCTAGTTGCAAATATAAGACGATAAAGATGGCTTAAAATGTCAACTCTGTTATACAGCCACACATGGAGATGTCATCTGCTCAAAATACAAATAATGAACAGCAGGAAGACAAGAAGAAACATTTTGAAAACTGTTCTAATAGTTCTTAAACAGGATTTAGAATCAGTACTGGCAGAAGGAATGAAGATCTGAAATCAGCCGCTAAACTATAATCGGCGCATATTTATTTTAGATTTTATTTGAGCAAGTTGTCTTCCAAGAAAACATCTCTGCCCCACCCAAGAAGAACACCCAAACAAGCCAAACAAGGCACAAGCTTTAGGCTTTGATGCTTAAGACTTTCAGTCTGAACATTTACGTTTAAGGAGAGGTCGTTTCTAATTACTGATGGAGCGCCTCAAAAATGGCAGCAAGCTACATATATTAATGTGTAACAGGCTGACCTCTAGGCACAAATGCATCAGACAACATGCGGAAGAAATGTTTACAACCTAACATCCTGAGGTGGTGTGACAATATCTGCAAACATGGATAAACCAAGATTGGGGGCAGGGGGTGAAATGAAAGGTGGAGGGCATGCAGGGGTGAGCTTCCCCCATTGGGGGTCGCACTCACCTTGTGCAGGGTTGCCATAAGAAGCAGGGCCGGTGCTTGTGGGGGCCATGGAGGCAGGGAGCTGAGGAGGGGGTGGAGGTACAGGCGGGATCTCTACAGTGGGATTAGGGGCTTGTTGTGGGCCGTCTAGGACAGAAGGAGGTGGCCCAGGGGTAGTGGCAGTGTTAGGGGGAGATTTGGCTGTGTTAGGTGGGGGAGGGGCTGAACCTGATGGATAAAGTTAGGGGGTTAAAGGTCAAAAAAAGGGGGGGGAAAGAGAGGTGAGGGAGGTCAAGACAAGATCAGAGAGAGCAGGAAAAGAACAGCAGATCTAGAGTGATGCAACACTCAGATTAGTTCAAGTTAGTTTCTGGCCATTGATGATAAAAGAAACAAAAAGAGGCGTTACCTGGGAATACTGTGGGCGGGGCTGGTGTTGGCACGGCAATAGGCACACCCACGCTGCCACTGCCGCTGTTCTCTCGGCTGCTGCTGCGACTGCTGCTGGGGTGGCTTCCTCCGCTGCTCCCACTGCTGGTGATGGAGCGGCAAGACGCGTCAGAACACAAACAACGGGATGCAAACTCCTGCTGAAAGCTGCACCATCTCATTTTAAGTTTTACACCAACATATTCGAAGACTGCATTGTATGTATTTCTTCAGGATATCTTTAATAACTTCAACAGAACTAGAAGACGCAAATACTTTTTCACATTCTCTTAACGTGGCACCCTCAAGAAGCATTGATGTGTGAGCCTCTGAAATGACTGACACGGATTAAATAAATAAATAAATAAAGCAGCTGGAAGCCTGAATAAGGACAGACAACACAGGCGACGCCGTAGCAACAGACACACAAACATGAGACTGTATGAAAGCAGAAAGCGTCAGGGCATGTGAGGAAGACGGTGAAGAGTTCATCACAGAGAGATGAAGAGCTGTGGATGGAGAGAAAGTCAGGAAAGTCGGGGAAGATTTTCTTGTCTTTACAGACTGAAATAGGGGCGCAGATTCAAACTCTCCTTGTTCTGTTTCTCCTCTCTGAGCGGGCAGGAGTTTGACAGAGTATCAGTCTCTTGTCTGGAAGGATTAAAGCTCAAAGATGTTCGGAAAGGACTAAAAAAAAAAAAAAAAAAAAAAAAATTTTTTTTTTGCCAAGAGTCGTTTCAGAGAAGAAGAGGAAAGGTTTTCACAAGCTGGCAGGAGAAGAAGGGGCTTGTTTAAAGTTTAAGAGTACAGAGGCATGCTGGGAAGTGGGAGGAGGGGCGAGGGGGTACCTGTACGTGCGGTTCCTCTGATTAACAGATGCAGTGCGTGCGGGGCTCTGCTGGGGGTGCGCCACGTTGCGTGTCGGGCTCGAGACGTAGTCGTTAGGGACAACGGGCGGACGCACCGGCTCGAGTGTCCGGAAGGGGGAGTGGCGCCTGTGAGGGGGGTGGGGGAAGGTTAGGAGGAGTCCAGGGGTAGGTGGAGGGGGAAGAGGAGGTGCATTTAAAGGTGTATGTTGAGGAAAGGAGGGGTAAGAGGAGGGGAGTAAGAAACAAAGTGCAAACTTAAAAAAAATGACAAATGACAGATGGTAAACACTGGGACAACAGGTGAGGTCACTGCTGTTGGTGGAGAAACACCTCCATGACACACTGACAAGTTTGTTTTTTTTTTGTTTTTTTTTAATTTAGAGTCAATTTTATCCTTAATGTGAGAAATAAATAATATTCTCCACCTAAATCTGGCTTGGATAAACTAAAGATTCGTTGGCGACTGTTGAAACCATCATGAACCAACCTAAACAGAAACATGTGAAGGCGTCAACTCTTTTGGCTTCCTGGTATGTGAAGCCACCGTAAAAAACTGGGTAGTTAATGGTAGTTTGAGTCAGTATTTATTTGCCTGCCTTACTCTATTGGCAAGTTATCCTGTTTTTCCCATTTTGGAGATTGCCATTTTGGAGATGCACCTTTTTGAAGTCATATATACAAATATTGTAACAAAGTCATATAACAATATACATAATTGTTTTTGGTGATTTTGATTTAAAAAAAAAAAAAAAAAAAAAAAAAAAAAAAAAAAAAAGAGGTAGGATCTATTTTCTTTTAAATAGACAATAACTCTGGTTTAATAACAGTATCATTTATCATGATAAATTTCTTATTACGATAACAATTTTGATTTATCGTTGTCATGATAAATTCCCATTAATGATGTTTAAAACTGCCCAAAACTGTCCATCTTGTTGGGATTGTTAGTTTTACTATTTTTTCCACTGTTTATTCAATGAGAGTATTGATACATATCAATAAATGTAAAAATATGATTAAATGCAGTTACTGTGTGCAGTTTAGTGATATAAATCACACTTCATTATGTGACTGGTGTTTTTCAAGAGCAGTATTTGTGTTTGTGGGACTATGATTGCCCTGTCATACAGTTACCTAAAAAGAAGTAATAAATAGTCCTTATCATCACTTTTATCGCTATCACAATAGTACCTGAAAATGTATGTGCAAGCAAGGCGGCATACAAACCCGACCCAGTTCTACCAGTTCTGTCAGGGATAATGGTCCAAAATTCAACTAAACTATTGAGAAAAGCTTGTTGAAAGACACCCAAAAAAATTTGACCCAAGTCACCCAAGCCAGTTCAAAAGGAAATTCTACCTAATACTAAGGAAATGTATGGGAAAGAGTGAGATTTTTTTTTCTCTTTTTAACATGATGTAATATCTGCTTTCTCTACAAGCTGATTTTCTGAACAGTTCAGGAGGATTCATTTAAGAATTTAAAAAAGGTTTTTATGATCATTACAACTGAAATTTAAGACCTTCATAAATAAAAAAAAATGGTTGACTACAATTTTTCAGCTGAAGTTTGTGTTTTTTACAGGATACAGGAAGCTTTATTATGGTTACATACAATAGGTTTTAACCAGCTGTTAAGGAAGGGTGCATTTAACGAGAATTGGATTTGAAATAGGGAATTTTATGAGCTACTCAATCAAAATTTTTCACAAGGAAACCCTTTATAACCTGAGTTGAGACAAAACAGTGAATGAGTTACTTTAATCACCATCATGTTTCATTAAAAAAAAAAAAAAAAAAAATTTTTTTTCCAACGAAATTGTATCCTTTGCTTTGCTTGTGAGAAGAAACAGGTAATCTCTAGCCCAACAGCAGCTCTGATGAGTTTTAAACATGAGGAAACAAAGATTCAGTGATCAGAGCCTGCAGCAGAGCTGTGATATTTCTCAGCTGGAATAGCAGCCTGAGCACCGATTGGATGGCAAAACATTTTTATAAGGAATATGTAGCAGCTTGGAGTGATCACAAAAACAAAACAGTGGAAAATAAATGTGAAAACCAAAAATCTGAGAAGATTTTTCACAAGCTCTGATGCATCATGGATGATTGATATGCATCTTGAAGGGACAAACACACACCTCTGTGGGTCAATATGAAGGTGTGGACACATTGGACCTCTCAACAGACAACTAAAAGGTACAATAAAAGCATCTTTTCACACGCAAAGACAAACAACAAACACAGATTTACGAGCAGCGCAAGTAGAACCCTTGTGGAGTAAACACACCTTTTAAGAGTTAGGACACAGAGCAGGACAGAACATTCAGCTGCTGTGAGAAACTGACAAAACAAGCCCAACTTTTTTTTTTCAAGAAAGAAAGAATTTTTATTCAAAATTATAATCTGTTTCCCAAAAATATTTCCAAGGTGAAGAAATGTTTGTATTTTTCGACAAAGAGATCAGCTCTTTGCCTAATCACATTCCACACTTATTTAATAACCTAATATGAAGCCAAAATGCAAAAAAAGCTTTGTATGACAAAACTAACTACAGCCTTACTCCTTCCATCATATTTATAAAGCAGTCAACTCATCAGTCAACCATCTACAGAAAAAAAAAGAGGGCATTTGTAGCTTTGCTGCTCTGGAACACATAAGAGTTTATTTCCCTAATGTGAAGGTGGGAGGTCAACAGCAACAACCTTCATAAGCAACTCGCAGTGAATCAGAAAGATACAGAGATACACATTAAACCATCACATTTCTTGGCCAAACCTCAGTATCTGCACATAGCAGTTACCAATAAATTAGCAGGTTCAAATGTTATGAACTGTTCTATCCAACATGCTGCAACTGATAATGCTTGGTATTTCTACAATTGGTCTCTTAAATTCAACCAAAAAATTAAAAAAAAAAAATCACTAACAGTTAGGTCTTAAAAGTCCGCTAAAGGTTTTTCTTTAAAAGACAGAGATGTCAAGAAAGCAACCATTCCATGTCACAGAGGACTCTTTGACATTTTTGATATAAAACTGATCGAGGACGGAACTCCTAATGTTAGACCAACTTCTTTGTAGAAATCAAGAACGAAGACAAAACAGGTCTGCAAATACATTTCCATATCATCCAGATGCAGTGCTTATTTCTATAGTTTGGTAATTATGGCTTAGCGATGAGAACCTTGTCTTACAACTTTTGTCTTCCACTCGATTTTCCATCAGCATCCATCTCTGATTGGCCAGCTTCTTTAGCAATGACTTCAATTCAATTCAAAAATGCTTTATTAATCCCAAGGGGAAATTAAATAATTACCCTTAATAATTACTTAGGACTTACCCTCCTTACGGAAGGTGTTGGTTACTGTCAAGTCAGCAGTGTTCCCCATGATTACATAGGTCTAACATGGCCACAATATGACATTTTGTGTGTTAAAAATCTTGTTTTTATTTTCGTTTTGTTTTTTTGTTTTTTGTTTTTTTTTGATACGTCCACTGTAACATTAACAATTCCAGGGAAACAGAATTTGGAGTTTTCAATAGCTCTAAGCCATAACCAATAATACATTTTATTTGTACCGCACTTTACATGATCAAAATCCTAAAGGGGTTATAGACAGCATTTAAAAACAATTAAAAGAAAAAAAAAAGGAAAAAAAATAGTGACTGACTATATAAAGATTAAAATGCTTTAAGTAAGAGTAATTAAGAATAAAGGAGGGAGATTTTGTAATTTATCCTGGTGGAGATGGGTAGTCACTGAAGAGAATGAAAAATAGGTTTAATGTGTTCATCAGGATGCTAGCTGCAGAGTTTTGGACATATTGGAGCCTCTGAGGGCTTTTATAGACAGAGGTTTTCTTCATCTGCTAGGGTGAGAGTGAAGCAAAGTTTAGGAATTTTACAAAAGTGATGGAAGAAGATCTTGCTGGTTATAGGAGATTAGTGGATCTGATCAGGGGTGCCTATCATCGATCTTGGAAGTGTTTAGTTGGAGAAAGTTGTGGTATATCCACACCTTTATCTCCTCCAGACATACAGCAAGTTGAGACGATGGAGAAGATGGAGGTTAAGGATGAAGAGGATAGGGCCGAGAACTGACCTGTGAGGGACTCCACAAGTAACTGATTTGGATTGTCCAAGGAAGATATATTCTGTTATATTTGTGAGGTATGACTTGATTAATCTGATAGGACATCCGGATCATGAGAAGTCTTTTTGGCCAGTGGTCTGACCATGGTCAGGCCACTGGCCTTTTTTAATCCAGGAGGGACATAACCATAATCGAAGTGACAGGGGGAACCAGTAAAAGACTTTGCATAAGATTTTTTGTGTTCTCAATAGATTTGTTTGTAGACTTTAAGACCAGAGGCTTTGAAGCAGTGCTCAAGAATCCTTCCATCTGCCTTCATTTGTGAACCAGGGTGCTGAATGAGTGAAGCTAACTGTTTTGGTTTTTATAGGGTCATGAAAATCAAGGAGGCTGCTTAGCTACGTGTTGGGGTGGTCCACTGCTTTATCATATGATGAAAAGTTGGTTGAAAAATACTGGAGCTCTGCTGCTATGATCTCCAGGTCAGTGTTTTTGATATTTCTGAAGATGTGCTGTTTGAGCATAATAGGACAAGATGACGATGGTAATGCCATGGAAGTGGCCTTATGATCAGACACACCCAGGTCATAAACCTGCAGATTGGTGAGGAGCAACTTTTGTAATGACCAGATCATGCTATTGATCCTTACTGTGTGTAGGGTCATTGACAAGTTGTCTCAAATTAAAACAGTCTAGTAATTGAAGGAATTTAGCTGCAGTGCGACAGGAGGGGTTGTCAACGTGAATGTTCAACGTGAACGTGCAAATAAATTCAAGGCAGTCAAATGAGAGTAGTTCTGGTAATAGAATTGATGACAAATTCAAACTGCTACAATAATGACTGCCAAGTCACCACCTCGACCTGTGCTTTGAGCTTTCTGGAGCTAACTGTACTCTAAGAACAGAACAGAAAATGTATCCGGTTGATGCCATGTCTCCATGACACACATTGGATCCAAACACTTCAAGAATATGGTGTCGTATGAAGCAAAGTTTGTTTGTAAGTGACTGGGCATTGAAAAGTTCCATGTTGATGCTAGATGGGGTAGTAAGTATTTTCACTTGCCGTAGTACTATATTTGAGGTCGACCAAGAAGTCAGAGTTCTTTGATAACTTGAATGCACGAGAGTCATTGAGTTATTGAGGGTTACCAGCTGGTTGGTGGAGTAACTCACTGTGGCAGTACCCAAACTTGGAGAAGCTCTCATGTCGTTAGCCTTGTAGGTGATTTTATGTTTGCACGCCAAAAAGATCACGGGTACCCCTGATGAGAGCACCACGCCCAGGGCAGAAGCAGTGAGCAGACCCTGACCGACCAAGCTGCCCAGCAGGATAGAGCTTGCCAAACAGGAAGGCAATCAGCAGATTTATTGATTATGCAAAAAAAAACTAGCCAAAAGGCTTCTGATCATACAATGCCAGCATCCTCTCCCTCTGTCAGGAGAAATAAACCCTTGACATGGACAACTGTGTGAAAGACCTTTAACTTGAGTTACTTAAATCACAGAAATGATCTTTTCTAATACATTTAGATGTACCTCGATGTTTTTCCTCCCATTATTATCCAAATCTGTAAAACAATATTAGCAAATTCCAAACCTTTTCAGAACTATTGCTGCAAATTAGATTGTAGAAGCCATTAAATCATTTTGCTTTTTTTAAATGTACTACTTCCCATTTTGGCTTCATGTTTATTTAGAGAATAAACACAGAGTGGAATTTTTTGTGAGTTTTTGTATGCTCTTTTTCAAACCTAGGCAAAAAAAAAAAAAAAAAAAAAAAAAAAAAAGTTATTTGTTTTGTTTTTTTTAATCAAAACCTAACAAAAAAAAAACAAAAACAAAAAAGGGTTGTACTTTCTTTTCGTTATCATGATTGTGAAGAGAATTCCAAAGCTCAAAACCACCCTAAAGTCAACACTGAAATTTTAGTTCCGCAGTCTCCACTGCGGAATTATTAATAATGCGGAAGGTATTAATAATGCATGAACTGATGTTGATGTTTTATTAATGATGACCTGAGAAAGGCCAATAATGTCAGCCGAGCTTATGTATTGTTAACACTGGCTCAAATACAGCTCAACCTGTTCTGAAAGTAAAACAGAGATCAACTCTTGGGGTCTGCACCACTTTCAATGTTGTAAAAATAAAAACAAAGTGAATAAAAAACCAAAACAAACCCACTGTAGCTTACATACCCAAGGGTCCCTTTCCCTGACATGGGCGGGCTGGGGGGCTTCTGTGTAGGGGGGTTGGTGCGAGGAAGGGCTCCTCCTCCGGTTTTCATGTTTTGAGCGCTGGCCTGTGGTGGGAGGACAGAGGTGTGAACACCTGCTGATTAGCTATAGCACTTAAAAATGTAAGCAACAATAAAAATAACGTCGATTATAAGACAAAAAAAACAAAAAACAAACAAAAAAAAAAACAAAACAAAAAAAAACGGAATTTTGCAACGCTATAATTGGCATGCTTCTCTTTTTCTACTGAGAAAAGATCATCATATCAGCAGCTACATAGCATGGGACAGAAGCACAGGAGACAACTAGTTTGACTTTGAAAATGGCCTCAAGGAAGTTTTGGTAAGTTGGTAAGTTTTTGACAATCACACTTCTGGGTTTCCCTGAAAAACCTTTACTGCAGGGTGTTGGAATAGAGGTTTACATCCCGGTTGTTGAAATTTAGATTCAGAAGAAGTGATGTGTCTTTTCTCCTCGTTGTGAAACAGTTGACCAGATCTTAACCCCACTGTGGAAATTTGGTTCAGTCAGCAAGTGTTTGATAGCACTGGAGAAGATCTATAACTATGGGTGTGCATTTATTGTATTGTCTATGATTTATCGTGATTTTTTTTTATTTAATCATAAGAATTTTGATTGTCTCAATAAATTTCAATTATTATTTTTTTTTATTTTTTTTTTTTTTTAAACTGACAGTATTTGGAAATGTAATTTTTACTATTTTCTCGACTGTTTGTTCCAAGAGAGCATCAATAAATATCAGTAAATTCGAAAAAAAAAAAAAAAAATTTATATGCAGTTACTATGTGGAGTTTAGTGATATAAATCCCATTTAAGCAAGTTGTGTCCTGAAGAGGCCTTTTTCAAATAGGAATGTTTTTCAAAATCAGTATTTTTGTTTGTTGGGCTATGGTTCCAGTGCCATGCAGTCCTAAAAAAGATGTACATTGGAGGCTTTTAAAGGTATCTGCTTCTTGTTTATCCAAATAAAAAGCTGTGTTCAAATTCCCATCACAAAGTTGAGCTTGTTCCCAGTGTGGTTTGTACTTTGCTAGGGCTTTCCCTTATCACCAATTCTGTTTGTGGTGTTCATGGACAGGATTTCAAGGTGTGGTCACGGAGAAAAAGACTTTCTGGATGGGGTCTTGTCTTTTGCCTTTAAACAGATTCAAAAGTTTGTTGACATCTTCAACCCATGACCTTGAGCGTGCGTTGGGAGGGTCTGGCAGCCGAGGTTGAAGTTGCTGGAGAGAGAGAGAGTCGGTCATAGTTCTCAACTAGAGAATGACTGGTCTCAACAGGTTGGTCAGGTCAGACTCTGCTTTAGGCAGAGAAGTATCTTGGCTTCTACTTCATGAGCGATGGTAGAACATAGTGGAAGATAGATGGACAGATAAGTGCCTCATCTGCAGTAATGTGGGTGCTGTCTATATGCTGACCATCATTTTTGGACACGAGACATTGATTATGACCAAAATATGAATATGCTTGATACAAGCAGCTGAAATAAGCTTCCTCTGTAGAGTGGCTGGACTCGATCTGATGATGAAGTCGGGGTAATCTCGGAGTAGAGCTGCTGTGGCTCGGTTTCCAAAGGAACCAGTTCATGTGGTTCCCTCATAAGATCAGGATGCCTACTTTGTGGATCCATTAGAGGTTCTGGGGGATACGCCAGGGCAGACCCAAAGCTTGCTGGAAGGACTATATCTCCTCTGCCCTGGAAACAACTTGGGATCCCTCAGAATAAGCAAAGCAGTGTTGCTGGGTAGAGGGAGGCCCGAATTCCTCATCTGAACCTGTTGCCGCAGCAACCCAACATTGAATAAGTGAAAGACAATAGATGGGTGGAGTTCTTCTATGACTTTTCAATCCAGTACCTGGCCGTTTTCATTCCAGCATAAATGAATCTTAAACATGGGCCTTTAATGAATTTTAAGATTTGGCTCATTGGGCTTTAAATATTAAATAGTGGACGGATTGAAACACTGGAACATTGCAAAATCTTTATTATCACTCAAAAACCCAGTGTCTTTTGTGTCGTTTTGTGATAAATTAGCAGTTTCCTCCTTCTAATGGCATATTATTTGATTCTGTATAAGAATGAATAGAACCTTAACAGTAAACACACTGATTAAAACCAGAAAAAAAGAAGCAGAAATAAAAGCCACTCCCATTGTAGTTCAACCCAATCCACCAACACACCCTGAAACCAAAACAATCCTCACTCACTTCAGGCTTTTACTTTGAAATTCTTACCTTAAACCTTTGCAACCACTAGTGTTGACAACAAAGAGACATTTTGGCAAGCATTAAGAGAAAAAGAGAGGAAGAAATCAGGGGGTTAGCTGGTGAAAGAGAACAGCAAAGCTAGTTTTCTGAAAAGATGCTAACAATAGCTTATTGCTCAGATTTGAGGAATTTGATATTTGGGCCTTTTGTTTCCCATTTCTGGGAAGGAAAAAAAAGAGACAGCATGAACCAAGCTTTCCAGAATAAACCACTTTTAACATGTTATTGTATGAGAGAATAGCAGGACAGAAATCGGTTGCCAGCAGCAGGTGACAGACTTTAGGTTTAGTTTCCTGCTGAAAAAGACAGACATTGATTTTTTTCTTCCATTACTTCCCTCTGAAATGCACTGAAACCTGAGAGCTCTTTAATGTTTGACCTCTTCATGTCCTCTGCATTCAATTTGGTTTTTTGCAACAACAAAAACAATTCTATTTTTTTTTTTTTTTTTTTTTTAAAAAAGTCACATTTTTAAACAATAACTCACCTGACTTTGTTTAAGGAAAGTAAACATTGTCATAAAAATTAAGAGTGATATCGGTTTGCAGGGTTTCTACACATTTTCAATGCAAAAGTCCAGACTGATCAAATATCTGATTCAAACTTCAAACCATTTTCACCATATAAATACACACTTTTAGTGTTTGGGGTTTAGTGTCAGTATCACCTGAGCCACACCCACCTGTAATAGACAAAACTGTATGTGTCAGTGAGTTTCCAGTCATTTAAAAAGCCTTGCAACATATTGAACTACACGGAATTCTGTAGGCATGAGTCGTTTATCTCATCGTTTTGTTGCAAGAATATTTTTATTTTATTTTGTTATATCATGAAAACAATGTTACTTTATTGTGAGAGTGTTTCATTATTTCACTATATTAAGATGAGGCCCCCGAAGTTGTTTTGTTAACAGTTCATTTATTCAATTTTCTAAGCTCATTTTGTCAGAATGGATCTGTTAGCTCGAGGGCTGCATGGTGGCCCAGTTGGTCCCACTGTTGCCTTGCAGCAAGAAGGTGCAACTCTTTCTGCATAGAGTTTCCATGTTCTCCCTGTGCATGCATGGGTTCTCTCTCCGGGTACTCCGGCTTCCTCTCACAATCTAAAAATATTAATTGTCTGTCTAGGTATGAGTGTGTGAATGCATGGTTGGTTGTTCTGTATGTCTAAGTTGCACTGTGATGGACTCTTAAGATGTAGGGTTAATGTATTTATTTCAAATCTGAAATCCTGAACGTGTTCAGGTCCATAATGAAAACATCATCGCAAACCAAAGCATTCCTATTCAGTTATCCCCATTTGTCATGATAGGAACAATAAATTATTTAACTTGGTCTACAAGTTACAAGAACAATTCAGTTTGACACAATAATCATCAACATCTCAAAAACATGTTAGATGTGAATATATGCATGTACGCTAAATAGAAAGGCCCCACCAGGGACTGAAGTTGTGAATAAGTTTTAGCTATTTACTCTTTGTACAACGCATCAGCTGCAGACACTGCTCTGTTGCTATGTTTGTCTGCATTGTCCCTGTCAAAATAAATAAATAAGATTTTTTGTTTCTTGAAAAAGCAAGCTAGGTGAGGTAGTTTACTCCTGATCTGGGATGGAAGGTTGAAAAAATACCAAAGAAGCATCTACAACAATTAAGTCATATTGTTATATTCTAGGATGTTTAACAGGTAAATGAGTATGGAAGGACAAATATTTTTCTATATCATTTTATTTTGCTAATACGCATTTGGATTGGAAAAGTCTAAACTCATATTCCACATTTTTCCAAGACTAATGAAATAAAAGCATGAACAAAATGCTCCAACTTTACTTAAAATCATTTTCAAACTCATTTAATTAAACAATACGAGCACCTTTTACCCTAGTTTTTAGGGTATTCCGAATATTTCAAGAGAAAAAATGAGCACCTTTACTCCATGGCCCATGTCGTCCAGCAAGCTGTAGTCGATAGGTTTGCGGATGTAGCGGACGGGCCTCTCGGGGTTGGCCGGGGCGATGATCTTGTGCGTGCGGGAGGTGTTCTTGTTGGTGGTGAGGATGCCGATCTCTCGCCGTGCTACTTTCTCTTTGTGGATGTCCACCGTCTGAGGGGTGTGAAGCAGTAAAGGTTCCGTAACTAAACCACTGAATCCAAGAACTACTTGTGAACAACAGCAGGTCTGTTTGGATGTGCGGCAGCTGCCCCACCTGTGAGATGTGATTGATGGAGGACTCCATGCGGCGCAGCTGTGACGCCTGGATGTCGAGCATCTGCAGCACATTGTTGGCCAGCGTGTTGATCAGGTAGGCTACGCTAGCCAGGGACTGGGTAGTGTAGTTCTTGGTCTCCTCCAGCGCCCTCTGCTTATCTGGAGACTGATCAAACAAGATGCATTTAAATGTTATGGCTAGCCAATGAGATAATTTGTGTTAAATTTTCATACATCTTCAACATGTGTTACTAAGTAGGTACAATAAAGATGAATTAAATAATCTACTGAAGCTGTTAGTGGATCTCTAAATGAGTTAAGCTAACCTTGTACAACTCAGGTTTGGCCCATCTAAGAATGTTACGTTTTGAACAAGAGACGACGAAATATAGTACAGATTTTTTTTAAAGATATTAAATATTCAAGTGGCAAAAACCTGCATAAACATTTTTGGACAAACTTCGGCAGAAACATGAGAAGTGACAACTTTCAGAAACTTAGGGTTAAATCTCAGTGTGTTAAAAGTCTCAGTTATTTCTAAACTGCCTGCACCAACTAGGTTTGTCACAAAGCTAAAATGTTCATTTCTGATAAGAAAAATATTCGATACTGTTGCTGATACAGTAAAAACCTTTTTTGAAGGTACAGGGTTCTTTTTAAAAAAAAAAAAAAAAAAAAAAAAAAAAAAAAAAAAAAAAAAAAAAAAAAAAAAATTTAAATCTGAAAAATATAACAATCTACGACTGGCTGCTGACGACCACATCACTATGCAGCACCAAGGCCTTGGTGATATGGCTTAAAAATAAAATCTCTGATTTTTCAGACCAGATCCGATTTTAGTCATTTTTCCCCTCACTTTCTTTTCTAAAAAAGAAATTACAAATGATTGAAAACATTTTCAAAAACTGTCTTTTATTTCAATCATCCCTATTCTGAGTTAACTTTATTCTGGTAATACTAAGATTTTATTTGTGTATTATTTTAACTTTACTGTTATATGACTTTATTCTTGTCTTACTACCACTGTATTCTTGCAACATCACGACTTTATTTTTGTTTAAACATCTTACTCTGACCCTTATATTTCGTCGTAGAGTTGACCTGAATTCAAAGTTCAAATAAATAGAGGATGTAAAAAGATGACAGGCCTTGGGTGTGCTGACATCACTCTGAACTACAAAAACTCAATAAAAGGGAAAACTGCAGAATGGTATTTGAGCTCTTCTGAAAGCAGCAGTTAAACTGTTATTGAGACGTCAGATCGTGAATATAAGGCCATCCTGTGATCTGTATGACTGAAACAAGCTGAAAACATAGAAATAACAGCAGCTTTTTAAAGCAAATTGCAACAGCAGCCTCCACACAAAAAAGAGGTATATTTAAGGTTAAAATAAACCCAAGTCTGGTTGTATTTGCACATAATACCGGTAGATTTGGTTTGAAAGGAGTTGCTGGAGGCATGTTGATGAGAACATGGAAGCAAAGATGAAGTGAAAGTTTCTGCAGGGAAATCCTTTCTGACTCTGCATCTATCAGAGCAGATTTCAACACAATCATTCAAAAATCAAAGTACACACCTCTTTCACTTCTAATCCAAATAAAAAAAAATCTACCAACTTGACTGAGATTTTCTCTTCCAGGGCAGCGCTCACTTCTTGAGTGCTTTTCGAATAAAAAGGGGCCACCTCAGAACCTAATCTTAGCTTCTGTGTCATGTTGATTACATTGGGAAACATTATTCTGTTTAACTGGGAGCATAAAAACCTGTTTGTTTCAGCCACATCTGGTCACATCCACCGGATCAATCACTAACAACACAGACTGTAAACACACACCACAGGTCACAGTAGCCTCTGATCTTGTCAAGTCAAGTCAATTTATATAACACATTTCAGCAACAAGGCAGTTCAAAGTGCTTTACATCATGAAAACATAGAAACATCATGAACACATCCAACAGTCACTGGTTGTGAAACCAGTCACAAACATTACATTTTATCAAGTGCCATCACTATAAAAAAATAAAATAAAATAAATAAAAAAATATAATCAATTCACATCAAATATGTTTGTCAATGTTCCCGTTATTATGGGACAAAAGCAACACTAAACAGGCGAGTTTTTATCCTTGATAAAGATCCTGTGATTCTTCCACAGTCTGCATTTATGCAGATGTCATTAAACACTTTGATGAGGGCAGTCTCGGTACTGTGGTGAGCATGGAAACCGGACTGAAAAACATCAAAGCGGTTGGTCATTGTAAGGAAGCTACTTAACTCTTTAAACATCTTTTTCAATAATTTTACTGATAAATGGAAGGCTGGAGATTGGTCTGTAATTCTGCAGATGGTATATGTCCAGATTGCTCTTTTTTTTTTATCAGTGGTTTAATAACTGCTGTTTTTAAAGCCTGGGGGAAACACGATGAGAGGGATGAGTTTACTATTTGAATCAGGTCAGATGCAATGCCAGGCCGAACCTTTTTAAGGGAGGTTGTAGGTAGGATATCAAGACAGCAGGAGGAGGAGTTTAACTGATTCATAATTTCCCCAAAGCTTTTATATTTGAGTAGTTGGAATGTAGCCTTTTTCTCTGCATTTGTTTGAGCATAATATTGGTAATGGATTTGGTGTGGATGTGGAGATTAACCCTCCAATTTTTTTTAATTTTCTCTGCAAAGAAGTTGGCAAATTCATGGCAGGCCCTGGTAGAGTGGAGGTCAGGTGGTAAAATCACAGCAGGATTTGTGAGCCTTTCAACTGTGGTAAATAAAGTCCAAGCATTGTTGATGTTTTTCTGCTGTTGATCTAATTCCTTTCTATTTAAAAGAAATCTGTTGCAAAAGACCCAAGTCACTTCTCACAAGACGTACACAGCTTATAACTACAGACCAACTCATAAGGAATCCCACAATAAAGCAGTACTGTAAGAGTAAAACACAGGGTGCAGTTCCGTTGGGGTATGAAGACAAACAGGTAGTTTGAAATGAACTTCAAACTACAGTAGGTAGTGTTTAAGGTAGGTAGTTTATCCTAGTAGGTTATTGGTCTCATTTTAAGTTTAAAAACATAATGGTTTACTAAAACAATGTTAAACAACGAAGACCATAAAGATAACCACTCACATGAGGGTTATGCTACTAATCAATGACTTCGACTGTAATACTCAACATGATTTTTATGAATGAATGAATCAGATTTAAAACCATACAAAATCAGAAATAATGCATCAAGTTTATAATTAAGTTGTTTAAAAGTTACAGTCTCCATTACCACATTTCATGGGTTCATGGACAACCCTGAACATCCTCTTCATGAGACTGTCATTGGAAAACAGAGTCTCTTCAGTCAAAGGCTTCTTCAGATTGGTTGTAAAACGGGCCACTACAGGAAATCTTTCCTGCCCACAGCCATCAACATCTATAATAACTCCTTGACTAAATGAGTTACATCAACATTTTATTTCCCTTTGGGATAAATACAGTATTTTTTTTAATTAAACAGAAACAACCTTTTTGCCTTGGAGACCCACTCAGGACTAAACTGAGACAACTTTTTGTTTATTTTCAATTCAAACTCATATCTAATGCTCTAAATACTCAAGTATTTATTTGTAAATATTTTTTTCAAATATAAGAAAAACATACCTCTTTAGAATGATAGAAAAATTAAATGATAGTTTAATAAACAAAGCTTATAAGGAGAAGTCAAGTTCAAACCAATAATATCTGGTAGTAAAATGGAGATGAAAACAGAAGAATCAATTATTCAACAGTATCTTAAATCTACTATCTTTTTTTCATACCTCAGATCTACAATCCAACATCGAAAAAATTTGCAATATCAAAATTTCTCACAAATGCAGAGTTTGCTAAACTAATTGGAGCTGCTTGCAGTGGTGGGATGAGACTAAATCGAGCTTTCCAGTAACAAACCTTCTGGGTGAGCCTGGCATGAAACAAAAGATGAATATAAATATGTAATAACGTGCCACATACCCACTGCACAGTACAGAGGAGGATCTGTGATTCTTTGGGCCTGATTCTATGCTTCAAGTCCATGAAATCATGAACTCTTTAAAACACCAGGGCATTTTTTGTTTGGTGAACAATGTAACACACAAAATGGATTGTCACTGGTGCCCTGTGATGGACGGATGAACTTTCCCAGCTCTTGTCCAATGACCCTTGGAGATAGGCACCATGTTTTCACCACAGCTTACTGTTGTTGATGCGAGAGCTGCCATATTGGATCTCGAAATCGGAAAAATACAAATCTAGTTGATTTTTCCGACTCAGAAGTCATAATTTCAGGAGTTCCGACGACAAATGCAATGCAGCATTATTCAGGTTAATATAGGCCTGTCACAATAACCAATTTTGCTGGATGATAAAACTGTCCGTCATTATTGCTATTAGGGCAGTAAAGATTCATCGAATTATTCGAGTACCTCGATTATTAAAATTCCTCGAGGCAAATTATCTGCCTCGAAGCTTCGTTAAATTATGTTTTACTATTTAGTGCCATGTGTTTCAGACAGATAATTATTTCTGTTGCACACACTCTCACTTCCGCCAACGTGTTGTTGATGAATGCTAAGTGATATTAGCACAACATAGGTGGCCAAAAGCCCTCTTTTTCCCAAGACGTGGGTTTTCATCGTTTTTCGGGGACCAATACGCATCCTTAAACTGTCTGGCAAGATGCATGTAATACGACAGCCTTTCTTTAATTGTACATGTTACAGTAATCTAAAAGTGCTTCAAAAGGTTTAGAATCCTCCACTTGAATGTGTTTTCTGCATCACAAAACAAAGCATCCTCTCCCTCTAAATATACATACTTAAGACAGTATTTCTGTGGAGAGATTACAGGTTCAACAACTCTAAATTCCCTGATGACTGATGATGTTACTCGAAACCTGGCACACATCCTGAGGAAGAAGTGACACATCCAAATAGTATTCTCCAGACTAACACTCCTGTCAAAGCAACATGAGAGGGATACCAGCAATTGGACGGCAACCAGGGTGGATCAGACAGCAGGATGCCACCCCCCTCCTCTCCAGGACAACCTGTCAGACCTGATCAGGTCAGGATTTCACTATCACACCTTGTTAAATCTTTCCATCTCAAGCAGATATAATTGCTGGAAAGATTTGGTTAAATCCACAAGCATAGACCCAATAGGATCCAGGGAATTTCAACACTCCTGAGCAAGCTCGTCAAGAGCCACTGCACATAGATGTACAAATTCATTTAATTCAGGTATGTTGAACCATGGATGTATCGAAACGGTATAGGACAGTGTCTTGAAGACAATTTATTGGTGAATTTTTAATTTAAAGTAACACTTATAAGTTTGGATGTGTAACAGTCCTCGGAATGATACAATAGGCAGGCCAAACCACGAAAAACAACAACAAAAAAATCGACCTCTATATCAGCTGCTGAACCCCACATTGGTTCACTTCCTCTAACAATAGCAACTGCGATGCAGATCATCAGCAATATTTCAAATCACCATTGAGGCACAGACAAAAAAGCATTTATGAGCTTTTTAAAACCTAATGTAAACATATTTTAAGACAGTGTGAATCGCATCTTAAATCAGCGGAGTAATCGTGTGATCACAGCGGTTTCTCTGATGCCAACCAGAGCTCAGCAGAGATTAGTCAGACTAGATATCCTTCATCGATAGCTGCCTAATCTGACTGATCGCTCTCTGATCGTAACGATTGACTTCACGGTCTATTTCATCACTCTTATTGTTTAATTCTAACCTTTGGTGATGAGGGAAAGTGGCTCCTCAGCTAACGAGCTGCGGAGCTACAACACACACACCCACCACAACGATGTTGAAAATGTAAACCCAATTGTTGTACAGGTAAATAAAACAGAAATAACCCTGTCACTCGTTGGTTTAATTTTAAACCAGACGCCCTGACAGTGGCTCATTTTCGCTTTAGCCGCGGAAAGCTATAAAACAGCGTTAGCAACAGTTAGCCTAGCATCATTTCGCCCAGCCAGGGATGCCAGTCTTAAACCTGAACCAAAATTTACATTATAACAACCTACCTGGACATAGTTGCTTTCGCAGTACTCTGCTACTCTTTCCAAGTTGGTGAAACTGTCTAGGAGAGCGCTTCGTCCTGCTGGAATCTCCTCTTCCAGAAGCATTTGTAGCTCCGCCATTTTCACATCTTTTAGCGGAGCGGGATGCAGGGCTCCACCGCGCCTCCAGCGGTCGCCTGTGGTACTGGAAGGGCTGTCCCAGGAGCAGGGCTTCCCACGATGATTTATGTTTAAAATAGTAGTTTCCACTGACACATCCAGATGGACTTTGCAAATTAGCAGTTCTGTTCTATTTTTTTTTTTTTCAAATAACGTTTACATATTGGTTAATACGTTCGAGATGCAAATCATCGTCTATCTTTCTTGTAAAAAAATTTGTTGTTCACTTGATATTTATTTATGGTTATAATAACCAAACAGCAAATAGGCGGAGTCATGTAGATTTATTTAGAAAGTACTTGTGCAAACCCCTTAATAGACGAAAACTTCGTAAAGTTAAAAAAGATAACATTTTCTGTTCAAGTTTATTAAACAAGAGGGATTAAAATGTGGAATGAAATGTTCAAATGCTGTATCAGTCTTTAATATTTGGCCTAATGCAGCAATTAAAATTAATATTACCAATGTTATAAACATCTGTCAAAAGTTATGTTTTAAAAAATGTTTCAGGTTGTTCCTACTGATAAAAAAAAAGTCCTATTTTTTTATGCAAGATTACATATTTACAAAATAGGAAAAAAGATGAAAGTCATTTCTGCCACAGAAAAGGCACGTAAAATGAGAGTCATGTTCAAAAAATTATGAAGAAACAAGAGCTAAAAAGGAAAAGTTACTTTTCTTCTACTCAAATGATTTATATCATCATTAATCAAGATATAATTTCTTGCTCCAGAACAGATTGATCAAAGTTTGGATAGCTGTTTAAACACAGCCACTAGATGGCAGTGTTTGTTACAGTGTGCTCCTTTAAAAAGAAACTTATTCTAGCTTCTCCTTGGAGTTTTCTCATTGATGAAGTAGAAATTTATTCAGTTGCAAGTTAGAGATGTGCTGAAACAACTGGTTCAATTAAGAGCTTCATTTAAATCACAACTGTAATACTTTGCTGGTAAATTCTCACTCAAGTTGATTGTTTTCTAAAAGCATAATACTTTAGTTGCCGCAGACTATTTTCTGCTTTTTCTACTGTTGACAGTAATCCAGGTTTCATCCTTGGGTGTGGACACCAGCTCAGATCGGACTTCTGCCACTTGATCTTCGAGCTGGTGAAGCTTCAGCTGTCGCACCATCGTGCTGAGCAGGACTGTAGCTACAGTGTAGGCGAACCTAACAAAGACCAGTTTAGTTATTTAAACCATATTCTTTCAATAAAAGCTCAAGGAGTCATAAACATGTGTCATTACCTCAGTTCCGGGCACGTTTGATTTCCTGAGAAGCCAAGCAGGCAGAAGCTCTTCCTTGCAGATTCTTCCTCAAATCGATCTGGATCAAACCTAATAAATATAAGAACAAAATTGCTTAGTTTGCACAATTTCATCCTCAGTAGTAAAGCTGATTTCTGGACACTGTCAATGGAAAAAAACAAAATACAATTTACGATTAAACAGGTTATAAAACTACCAACTGTCTTGACACGAACTGTAGAGCCAGAGATGGAGCTCTTGGGTAGTTTAAGCATTGCACGATCCAACTTTGGGATGAACTAAATGGAACCTTTCTTAAAACATTTTCACTTGGAAATCTTGGAGTAAAAAGTTCTTTTTTAAAGAGGTGCTCACATGGAAGCAGCAAAGGTGTACTTAGTTTTTCCCATATTAAGAATCAAAGATATTTTAGTTCTTCCAATAACTGAAGGTGAACCTGTAGGGGGCGCTCCATGTGTCAGCATCTTGAAGGACTACTCCCAAGGCATAGATTACCAAAGTCTGAAAATGAATACATGCAATGTTATTGTTATTTCCTCCTATTGTGTTATAAAGACCACAAGCTAGACACCTCAGAAAAGTCGATACCTCTTTAGGGATCACATGCTGATCAACTTTTCCTTCCACTTCCTGAAGCCGAGCAGCTACAGGGGTCAGTTTGGCGGTCCTTACTGTCTCATTGAGAACCTGCTGACAGTATCTTCCCAAAGACAGAGACAAAATTAAACTCAGTAGCCATTTCTCTCAAGCAGTCTACTCAAGAAGGGTGATTAAGCTTCCTGCTACTACAATTGGATCAGGCTGGGTCTCACCTGAGCTGAGGAATCTTGTCCAGGGAAACTGGATCAGAACCCAAGACATCTTGTAACTCTTGGTAGAGCTTGTCCTGGACTTCTTTGGATGTGGACAGGAAGTGAAGCGCCCAGATGCACACTGCCAAAACAGCATTTTTCATTTTGGACACAGGTAGAAGAAAATAGAGAGTTACTGGGTCCCTTTTATGAGGCAAATCATTTAATTCTGCTACATTTTTACTTTTAGATTAACACCTAACTTACAGTTAGCAGTGATGACACATCCAGCCAGAGTAAAAACCATGCAGTCTTCCATGACCTAAAACAGGAAAAAAAAAAAAAAAAGAAAGAAAAAAAAAAAAGTCATTTCATAAAATCCTCCGGTAGTTCTGAGATTTTTAAACCACTGTCAAAGACTCCACCTGTCGTTCTGTGAGACTGGACTGAAGAAGAACATCCACAAACGTCGTCTGTTTTCTCTGAGCTTTCCTCTCCTTCACCACCGACAGCAGCATGGATTCCATCTCTGACAGAGCTGATCAAAGATAAAAAATAATATTTAATTTACGGTTATACAAGGAAAAGCCCCAAAACAACAACAAAAAAATAGTTGCAACTGTAAGGTAAAATCCTGCAAACAAAGAAAAAAACTAACAAATCCAATCTTGCATCTAAATTCTCCTGTTTATATTACAACACAGCTTCAAGTTTTGAAGATGAGGGAGGAATTTATATGGTTGTAGTTCCTGACTCTTTCACTAGATGTCTCAAAATCATCCTAACATCGATATCTGGATTGATATCAATATGAATGAGATTCTCTGTGTTACATTCAGATTCAACCCAAGGCAAACTTGTCCTAAATTACCAGCGTATTATTAAAATTTGTTGTTTCACATTTTCTTTTCCATAAAACATACGGCTTTCTAAGCCTTATGACATTTTTACAGCTTAAAACAGGTAAAGGCTCATACAAAGCTAAAAGAGTAACCATGCAGCTACAACCCAAAACTTCCAAATACATAAACGTTACACAGCTCTAAAATATTTAGTATTTTCTTTGAAAAATGAATAAAAGAGAAGGAACCTGCTGAATATACACATAAGAACTGTTCAATTTTTGTTAATTTTATCTACAATGCACAATGTAAGGCTACAAACATCACAGCACAGAATTCCTACTCAAGCTGTGAGTTTTAATTACCTTATTTTCAATTTTCCAAAGATGTGGGAGAAGTAGGAAACTAATAAGAGAAAAAATAAGCCAATCAGGAAACTCCTAACTTTATACTGAGACTTCAGAAATACTGGCTTACTGATTTTCGTATAAGGGGTCATCGCATCAGAGACTGCACAAAGACTGAAAGTAAATCCACAGAACTTACAACAAAGTAAGTTTAGTGCTTGAACTCACCCTTCTCATAATGTGCTTTTCTACTGGAGCTCTTCTCCATGGAACCATCCATGTAGCCCTTCCCAATTTCAGACCAGATCTGGTCGGATCAGAATAAAGACTTTTTTTTTTCATTTTTATGCCTTAAAGATGAATTATATACCTTTTACAAAAATATCTTTTTGGCTTATTAGTTAAAACTGTCACCATGTCATGATAGTGTATAAGACAGATAATCTGTGAAAAGACTGAGCTCCTCGACCTCCTTCCTGAGCTACTACTGCCGTCTAAAGAAATGCACCGCTCTTGACCTAAAACAACCAATCAGAGCCAGGAGGATGGTCTTAACGCTGTCAGTCACCATCGCATATGCACTGCTAAAAGTGAAGAAACAACTTACCGTTCCAGGAAAACTGTTTATCCGCTGTCATTGGTGGCCATGCTAACTAGCCTTAGCATTCGTGGCAGGCTATGTTGTTATGATCCAGCTCTAGCACAGCAGCAAGCGAGGAGGAGTGTGTGAGCAGTGTGTCCACGAGGGTGATTGACAGCACTAAGAGCCTCCTCCTGGCTCTGATTGGTTGTTTTTGACTGAGTGGTGTATTTCTACAGAAAGAACTGGGAGCACTGGGAGAAGACAGAGGAGCTTAATTTTTTTCACAGGTTATCCATCTTATATTATACTGTCACGACATAATGATCATTATGTCACGACATAATGATCATTTTAATAAATATGTAAAAAGCATATTTTTCATAAAAGTTCCATACTGCAGCTTTAAACAAAAACAAACAAAAAAACCCAGCCAAATCCAAGAGATTCTCACCGCATCGTGGTTCTTCCGGAAGGAGATTATTTTAGTGTCATCTTTAAAGCGCTCGCCCAGACCCAGTTGGGTGACGGTCTTCAGGGCCAGCCCAAGCAGGTGGGCACACAGGGGAATGTGTTGAGCCTCTGGGAATGACTTCCACTTTTCCACAAGCTCCTCAGCCACCTAAAGAAAAATTCCTGGTCAGTGGGTCCCTTTTAATGCACACAGAGCGAACCTCATTTACAGTGATCTGGACAAACCTTGAGCATGACTGGGAAGTTGTTCTTCAGGCTGTTATTGATGGCCCCCTCATATAATTTCTTTCTAACCACTGACTCATTAGGCCCACCTCCCATCCCAGGTGGGTATCCAAGCAGCGACTTCAACATGGTCTCAAAGGAGTCGGCTGAAAAACAGAAAGACGAATGTGAAGAGTTTAGGTATTCACATGAACAAAGACCTTCAGTTACAGAGTGATGTCCTTACTGGTATGATTGGGGTTGATGTGCTGCTGGAGCTGCTTCACAGAGCCCAGGCTGACCACCGGCCGCCCACCGAACCAAAAGGATGCCACGGATCCAAACTCCTGATGCAGATTAACAAGGAATTCATGCAGACTGCCTTTGTTGATGATGTCCTGCAAATTTCCATCCCTAAAGAAGAAGCAGAACAACATCTAAGAGACAACACTTTTCTGTTTATGCAGCTCCCTTCAGAATGATCAACTCCAAAAATTAATGTAAAATAAATTTAAATGAACTGTTTAAGATAGTCTTAAGTAGTTATCCATTATATGATTATCAATTTATCAAAATGGGAGAGACAAAAAAACCCTACAATTGAAGAAGGATGTGTTTATCTTTAAAAGTAAGGAAATGGCAACAAGGAAATATTAACTTTCCTAAAAGTGGGTATATTGATAATCAGAGCAGTAATTACTAATATTACCAATTACTACTACAATACACATTGATTTAATATAACACTTGTGTCAGCTTTGACACTGGGTCTTTTAACGGAATAATAATCTGAAACATTATGGCCAAAGCAACAAAGAATACAAAAATTAACCTTCTTCCATAGGTATCTCAGTCCCCAAACTTAAATCCTATATAAAAAAAGACAAATTATGAAGTGAGCTAAAGAGAAGAGAAAATAAGAGAGTGGCATCTTGACATCACCAAGTCTCTATAACAATCATTGAGCCTTCCTACATGCCAAATGGTTGTTCGGGATGACTTTTTAGCACAACCATCACAAACGTAAACATTGTGTAGTTAGCTAAACTCTGCTGGGCCTTTGAGCAAGGGGTGCTAATATGTCTGGAGGGCGCTGATGAAATGTAAGACATGCACAGAAAGTTACATGGCTTTCTGAAAATGTCTAGCGAGTGATAAAATTAGCACAAGCCAAATGTACAAAAGTAAATATTATAACTTACTTCTCATCTGTGGGGTAGAGACCTGGGACACCAGAGGCCCTTCTGGAAGACTGAAAACATGATTAGAAGAATTAGGTGCAGTTAGCATGGCGATTTCCATTTAAATTTCGTCATTTTAAGCGTATAACTTTTCGTTTAAGGTAAAGCAAGCGTTTTAGGACAAACAACTTGGAATACAAACAGATATTTGTGCTTGCTAAAAATCGGCTAACAAATTATACACTTTCAAGTTTTAAAATGTTAATTTCTACGCCTGATTTACCTTGTTCACGCAAACCTTAACCCATAAAAGATGTGACTTTACACACTATATTTGTTGTCAGTTGAATAAAATGAATGCCGATTATTAGATAACATCACACTAGGTCTGCATTTGTAAAACTATTACATATTAACTGACGCAATTTGTAAAACTCTGTAGATGTTTTAACATCGATTGTTTTGTGTTTGCAGTTTGCCCTAATGATAGCAGCCTGCTAAATGCTAACTTTGGTCTATCAGGTACTTACCGGGTACAAATAGAGAACAGCTCCAACCAAGATGATGACAAACGTGACAGCAAAGATGGCAAAGTCCAACATGATCTTTCTCTTACTTTTTATTCGTGTATGTTTGGAAGATTGCGTTAACAGTTACCACGTCAACATTGCTTATCTGTGTGCGACCAGACTGCCTAGCCACTGCAAGAAGACCAAAGTAATCGATTGCCTTCTTCTTCCTAATTTTTATTCACGAAACATTTGCTAAGCATTACCGCCACCTACTGATATGGAGTGTGGCTCAAAATATCTATCATTTTATACATGTGTTTTATACATGTATTATCAATAATCATATTTTGTTAGTCAGCTTTGTTTTCCTTAAAAAGCTAATTAAAATTGGAACACTTTTACTTTCTGAATCTCCCTGTAGTATGTTTATTAAATTAAATGTATGTTTATTTTTCTAAATTCCTCCAACATTAATCTTCTCTCTATCTCATATCTCCATCAAACTAAAATAATGTGTTCTATTGTTTCAATATCTCCACAATATTGACAGTTTCCTGTAATATGTTGCTGTACTTTAAATGAGCTCTTGTGTCCAGAATGTCCAAATCTTAATTTTGCCAATAGTTTCTCTTCTCTTCTGTTTCTCCTTCCTGCTCTTTCTCCTACTCTCTTTTGAATTCTATAATACTATCTTCCTTTATCTTCATCCCATTCTTTCTGCCAGTGTTTCTTCAATCTTTGTTTAGTTATACTTTTTGCTTCTAATTTGCTTGTAGTTACTGTAAAGTTGATCTAATCGACTGAGTGTGAGTTCATGGAAGTTTACAAATTATTTCCCCCTGACATTTGAACTGATCATAACCCCACACTTTCATTTTATTTTTTAATAATAATACTTTTTTTCCTTATGGAAATAGAATAGAATAGAATAGAATAGAATAGAATAGAATAGAATAGAATAGAATACCCCTCCTTGAGCTGCCACCTTACCATGGTGGAGGGGTTTGAGTGTCCCAGTGTCCTTAGGAGCTATGTTGTCAGGGACTTTATGCCCCTGGTAGAGTCACCCAAGGCAAATAGGTCCTTGGTGAGGGATCAGACAAAGCGCAGCCCAAAAGACCCCTTATAATGAGTTCCACCTTTGGAAACAGTGTTCCCTCGCCCAGACGTGGGTCATCGGGGTCCCACCCTGGAGCCAGGCCTGGAGGTGGGGCATGCTGGCGAGTGGCTGGTGGCCCGGCCCTCCTGGTCTGAACCCGAGCAGTCTTTTGTTATTGGACGTCTGTGCTCATCATGGATTGTCCATAATAAACACCATGTTCAAGCATAAGGTTGTCCATATGTGCTCTTGGCACCAGGACACGCTAGGCCACAGTTCGATGATCAACTTTGTTGTCATGTCATCTGATCTGCGGTCGCATGTCTTGAACACTCGGGTGAAGAGGGGAGCAGAGCTTTCCACTGACTACTACCTGGTGGCGAGTTGGCTCTGGTGGTGGGGGAGAATGCCGGTCAGACCTGGCAGACCCAAACATATTTTGAGGGTCTGCTGGGAATGCCTGGCAGAGTCTCCAGTGAGACGGAGCTTCAACTCCCACCTCTGGAAGAGATTGGAACACGTTCCAGGGTAGGTGGGGGACACATTGAGTCTGAAAAATGTTGTTCATGATGGATGTCAATTTAGCCAACATTCTTCTCTCACCAACCACCTCAGTGGGGTCCAGAGTCTGATCCAGGACAGAGCTGGCTCTCCAACATGCTTATTGAGTCTCTTTCTGTCCCTTTCAGTGTCACCACACTCCCAGCAAACCACAGCATAAAACACTGAAGATGCCGCCACAGTGTCATAACAGTTCCTTGCACACACCAAAAGACCTCAGTTTCCTCAGAAGATGGAGGCAACTTTGACCCTTCTTGTACAGAGTGTTTGTGATCGTAGACCAGTCCAGTTTGTTGCTGAGGTGAACACCCAGGTCCAAGCCCTGGATATTCACTGGTGATGTCTGTACAGACTTCATGCGAAAGTCGATCAACATCTCCTTTGTCTTGGTGGTGTTGATGAGAAGGATGTTGGCTTCACATCAGGTAATAAAGTTGTTGATGATCTCCTTGTAATTCAGGCCGTTCCCATCAGATATATAGCCTGCCATGGCTGTATCATCCAAGAACTTCTGAATGTGGCAGTATTTCAAGTTATGTTTGAAATCCAAGGAGTAGAGAGAGAAGAGGAAAGGGGAAAGAACTGTTTCCTGAGGTGCTCCAGTGCTGCAGACTACCACATTAGACACACAGTCATGAAGCCTCACATACTGTGGTCTGTTGGTGAGGTAGTCAATGGTCCCGGCAGCCAGCTGATGGTTCACACCAGCTAGTTCCAGCTTCCCCCTTAGCAGAGTTGGTTGAATGGTGTTGAACACACTTGAGAAATCAAAAAACATGTTTCTCATGTAGTGCTCCCAAGGGTGTCCAGGTGAGAGAGGGATGACAACACCATCCACCTCAATGCCCCAACGGTACGCAAACTGTAGGGGGTCCAGTTCACAGTCTGTCGTCATCTTAAGGTGCTTCAGTGCAATCTTCTCCAGGAACTTAATCAGGTGGGAGGTCAAAGCAAATGGCCTGAAGTTGTTTTGCTCCCTCGTGTTTAAAGCCTTGGGAACTGGGTCCACGCAGCAGGTTTTCCACAAGACAGGTACACTCCCCAGGCAGAGGCTCAAGTTGAAGATGTACAGCAGGACATCACAGAGCTGGTCTGCACAGTCCCAGAGCAAACTGGAGCTGATCCCATCAGGGCCGGCCACCTTCCTTGCTTTGATCTTCCTAAGTTTCCTTCTTACCTGATCATATCTGAAAATGAGAGAACACTCATAATAATTGTTTTTTTCTTAGTATAAATAAAAACATTTTAACTTAAAAAGAGTCTGTTTGATCTTACTCGTTTTAACATCTTTGAGTTAAATGAGTATTAGCAGCAGAACTTGACAGTTCTTCTACAGGGCTGAGGTCTGGAGACTTTCTAGACCACTCCATGATCTTAATGTGCTTCTTGTTTAGCAGCTCCTTTGCCTTGGTTTTAACGTTTTGGGTCGTCACCACTCAGGACAACCCATTCAAAACTTGAAAATTTAACACCAACTTGTAAATGAGTCTTTCATATCAGATCATTAATAAACTTGATGTAGTTGTGGGCCATCCTCTCATGTTTCATATCCTAATTTAATTATAGACAGAGATTTTACATGGAGTTCCAGACCACAGATAAACAATGGTCATTTTAAATTTCTTCCATGGTGTATGGTGGTATTGTACCTCATTCCAGTCTTGTAAAGCTCTGTAGGTCCATCTTAACAAATTAGAATATCACTGAAAAGTGAATTTATTACTTTTTTGGTATTCTAATTTATTAAGATGTATTTGTAATCAAATTCCTCCTTCAAAGGCATTTACTTATGATGCAACCATAAGGGGTCACAACCAGAGATTCCTTGTGATGATCCCAAATCCCGACAAATGCAGAGGGTTGTGTCAGGAAGGGCACCCGATGTAAAACCTACTCCAAATCAAATATGCAAATCACAAACATGGACTCCATACTGGATCAGTCGAGGCATGGCTTCGCAACAATCACCACAGGTTCTGTAGACCTATAGGACGCCGATACAAATTGGACTACTGTTGGTCGACAGAGGAGAGGAGGAAGGCATGTTTGTAGACAGAGAAAGAAGAAGAAAGGCAAGAGTGCGAAACTGAGAGTAGGGACTTTGAATGTGAGAATTATGACAGGTAAATCTAGAGAGTTGGTGGACATGATCCAGAAGAGGAAGGTGGATATACTACCTGTTCAGGAGACCACATCGAAAGGTAGCAAGGCAAGAAGTTTAGAAGCAGGGTTCAAGTTGTTCTATCATGGTGTAGATGGAAAAAATGGAGTAGGTTATCCTGAAGGAGGAGTTTGTTAGGAACATTAGGGAAGTGAAAAGAGTATCAGATAAGCTGATGAGTTTGAAGCTCATATGATTATCAACATCATTAGTGGTTGTGCCCCACAGGTAGAGTTAGAAGAGAAAGAGAAGTCCTGGAGTGAGCTAGACAATGTGATGCAGAGTATCCCCAGAGTATAGAAAGTGGTGATTGATACAGACTTTAACAGACATGTTGATGAAGAGAACAGAGATGATAAGGAAGTGATGAACATCTTTGGTATCCAGGATAGGAACAAAGAGGGACAGATGGCGATAGACTTTGCGAAAAGGATGGAAGTGGCTGTTGTAAATACTTTCTTCCATAAAAGGCAGGAACATAGGGTGAAAGAGTGGAGGTAGAAGCACACAGGCGGACTACATTTTATGTAGAAGTTGTAATCTAAGGAAAATTAGTGACGGCAAGGTAGTGAAGTGTTGCTAGACAGCACTGGATGGTGGTCTGGATGAAAACTAATAGTGAGGAAGATGAAGAGAATAAAGCCTGTGAAGAGGACCAAGAGGTAGAAACTGAAAAAAGAAGAGTGTTGTGTGGTTTTCAGGAAGGAGTTAAGATAGGCTCTTCGTGATCAGAAGGCTCTTCCATGTGGCTGGACAGCTACAGCTAATGTGATAAGGAACACAGGTAGGAGGGTACCTGGTGTGTTATCTGGAAGGAGTAAAGTAGATCAGGGAACTTGATGGCGAAATGAAAAGGTCCTGTAGCATATACAGAGAAGGAAGTTAGCTAAGATGATGTGTGGTTTAGAGACAGTAATAATGAAGGAAAGACAGGAGGCAGAACTGGAGGTTGCAGAACTCAAGATATTGAGACTCTCTTTGCGAATGTTGAGGATGATCTGGATCAGGAATAAGTACATTAGAGGGACAGCTCTACACTGGTTTGAAAAACCAGTGTAGGGCTAGCCATTTTAAAACCAGTGTAGAGTTACCCATTTTAAAAAAATTTTTTAATGAAGTAAGCGCACATAAATACAAGTCCCTTTTGTCGAACTCATAAGGAGGTAGACAGCCAAAACAGTTTCCACATGGAAACGTGGGAATCTCAGGTATAATATTACAAAACTTACTACAATGCCATCAACAAAGGCTGCTTTGATAAATAGAGATGATGGCACAACAAATATCACAGTAGTTCAACTAAACATTCAACTTTTCTTCTATGTTCATTTTTTCAAACCATTTTTTCTGTCTTTATCTGTCGGGATAAAGATAGAGGCTAAATTGAAATGGTTTGGAGATGTTCAGAGGAGAGACAATGATTACATCGGCAGAAAGATGCTGAGGTTGGAGCCACCAGGCAGGAGGCCAAGAAGAAGATCAAAAAGGCGAAAGAGAAGAAGAAGAAAGAGAAGAAGAAGAAAGGTATCCTGCTCCGTTTTGGCAAGGCCAGACAATCAATTTTCCTGCCTCTTGTGCATATCAGATTTAGTTGGGTTTTTTTTTTTCCAAACAGTACGCTGTTTAAAACATTATATTTTGGGATAAAACATGCAGTGGACATCTACACTTGATTACCCAGCTGTGCTTTTACTATCAGTTTAATATTTGCAAGTAAAAAAAAAATATATCCAATCTTTAAATTAGTCAATTTTTGTGTGTTTTCAGTGAGTTTTGTTTCTTATGGTGAGTAAATTAATTCTTTTTAAAATATCCATTCATTATCTAGCACACTTATCCTTGGAGAGTTGGAAGGGGGGATGGTGCCTATCTCCAGTGGTCATCAGGCAAGAGGCGGGGTACACCCTGGACAGGTCGCCAGTCCATTGTAGTTTTTTTTTCTCTTTTTTTAATAGTTTTTTTTTTTCTTGGGGTGAGCCCAGAAATGCATCTGGAACTCAGCTTTCAGAGGATTTTATTTAATAAATGTCATATTTAATCAGATATAAGAAGAAACATTGTTGGATTACTTTAAACTCTATATTTTAAGAGACAAGCGCATTTGAAAAATACAAAAAATAATCTCTAATATAATCACAGACATCAACAAAGCTGCAGTAAGAAGAGATTTACAGTAGCTCCTATTTTTCAGGCAGTAATTTCTGATTTTTCCTCTGGCTTTGGAGGCTCAATCTCCATTGTCCTTAGATAACCTAAAGAAAACAGAAAACAAAATAAAATTTGATATTTTAAAATTGATTTTGCTGGAACTGAAATGGTTTGCCAGTGTTGTCCTTCTTTATCACCTTCAGTGTAGTCTGCCTCAGGTCTGGTGGCAATAAAGATCCACGCCAAGCCCACCAGCAGAGCCACCACCAGGTTGATGGTCACCCACGGGTGGAGAAACTGGTGCTCCAATCCTGGGGGCCTACAGCAGGAACAGATAAAATTGAGAAATTTAATCCTGGGATTACATTTGTTTTATAACATTAGGATTATCTCAGTCAACTCACCATATTGTTGTATTGAAGGATGTGTAGAGGTTGATCCGATCGCTGGTCATCTGCTGGCTCAGAGAGAGAACCAACGCAGAGAAATACACTGTGTGAAATACAAAATGGAGAGTGGGATTAGAGCAAACAGGAACATCAGGGATCAATAATCTCTGAACGGATGTGGACTCACGGAACGAAGCCAGAGCCACTGGATCCAGAGTAATGAACTCCCGCAGAGCCACCGGACCTTTAGCCAGATTCACCCTGACAATTCAAAAATATTTTCAGTAGAAATAAAACATAAAGTATCATAGTTATCAACTATGAATCACAACTCCACCATCTTTAATAGTGGTCATGAAGTGCCATTCCACATAGTCATCCTTAGACCCACCTGGAAGGTTTGTTAATTAAAAGTTCAATCTTAGTTCTGAGTTTAGCAGATTCCACATGTTTACATTTGTGATGATAGACAACCAGTAAACACAACTTGAAGATAAAGCCTTATTAATATGAATACTTGAGGAGCCGAAGATGCCACTCTTTACTGAGTTTCTGTAGGAACTGTAGGAAACCTCCTCATAGTTTCGGAATAGTCTAATACGATCACTTTTGTGATTAAAATATTTTCCTAAGTAACTGATCTGACATTTTGTATACCAAACAGGAGGGTAGATTCTCATTTTGAAAGGAATTCTTTCCAGTTCAGAAGCACAGTCTCACCTGTCGAAGCAGGCAACAGTGCTAATGGCTAACAGCATGTAGAGCAGAGACTGGGAGGGGTATGCCAAGCTGTGGTACTGCTCCAGCAGGTTGGGCAGAGCAGTGAGGTGCTGCCCGGCCAGCATGTACACCACCACCACGTTCCACACAGCGTATCCAGCCAGGAAGCCGTGACAGTACAGACCGAACACCCTGAGCCGGACAAACAGAGCAGAAACATTGAGAAGGCACGGGAGACATGGTTAAAGATTAAGTGTTTAGGTTTCCCCTCACCTGAAGCCTTCATGCACTCGGACAGAAACATCTTTGGTGGTCCAAAACCCCTGAATGTGCTGCAGCTCGGTCATGCTATCCATCTGGTCGCTGGTCGTCCTCCAGTCTGAACGCTCGGCAGCCTGGAATCGTTCTACGTGTCAACATGCAGATAATTAGAAACAAATAATCACCTCAGAGCCATAATCCCATCACTCTTTCCACACAAATACCTCCAATTTGACCTTTTAACCGCAAGAACTGCTTTTCTCCGGATGCTTCAAAATGTTCTTGCAGTATTAGTTAGTTTTAAAACAATCTATTACTTAAAAATAGACTATTGATGTTGTTAAACATTGAATGTGAACCTGTTTTTTATTCAGTGGAATGATTACATGTTTCAGAAAAAACTGGTACAGCTTCATTCGTGAGTTATTGTGTCTAAAAGAATACACTCTTGACATTTTTGGTTTATTGAAGGCTGAAGAATATGATTTCGAAAAAAAAAAAACTATTGAATCTATTTTTTCCATTTGCTGTCCTTTGTGAGATACAGAACTGAAAAATAGAATTTGCCTCTATACAGATTTCTTCTATTTTTCCTGAGTAAATACAAAAAGCAGTTTTCAAAGGATGATTTCATTTAAAAAGGATAAAAAACAATCCCACTCAGCCTGGCACTGTCCTTCCATTTAAACCTAATTACCTTTAGAGTGACAAAAAACCCCAAAAAACACTAAGCACACTTTTTTGCTATCTCTCTCACATTAGTCCACCTCTGATTGGTTTATCAGACTATCGCGACGTTTCCTTCCCCGGGAGCGCATGCTTCCGAGAGGTGAACACCAAAAAAAAAAAAAAAAAAAAAATAATTTAAATTTTCTTAATATTTGTGCATAAATTCATACAGTAAGGGGTTAAAATCGGTGGAACACAGAGATAGGCCTTTCTTTAGCATTACAGAGACAATTTTATTTACTCATAATAAACTTCCATTTAATCTGTAGAAGCAGTGTGGAATTAATGTAGTACTTAAATTTTTATAAATATATTTTTTGTGTTTCTAAAATATAATTTATTACTTATGTTGTCATAAACTACTAGTTCTTTTTTATTCCTCTTGTAATCTGTAATTTAAATATCTGTGAATTTAAAGATATCGAAATCTCCTCATAGGGATCTTTCCGTGGAAAGTGCTCATTCAGGCTGATTTTGGTAATGATTGGTTTCTGAACTGTAGAATAATAAGCATGGCCTAATTATGTGACAACTCACTGTTTCTCTCCACGAACAGCTTCCCAACTGGCTGGCTCTGACCCTGGGGGGCTGAGAACCGGGACTGCTGGGGAATCGGCGAAGAGTTGTCGTTAATGATGTCGTCTTCTTCAACGCAAAACTCATCGTAAGGCAGCGATTCTGCAACCTTTGACTTCCTGAACATTAAAAACATCATTAGGCTCCCTTGTTTTCTTCTTAACTTTAGCTTTGGTTGTTTGTTTTTTTTGTTTTTTTTACTTTTTCTTTTTGGGTTTCTTAACCACTTCCTCCCCGTCAGTGGTCTGATCTCCTGTATCTCCGTTGACCAGGTCAGCTTGGTGGTCTTCCAAATCTGAATTCCAGACGCATAAGTTTAAAACTGCTACAATACTTTTTCATCAGATATGGAAGAAAAACCAAATGATTTCACCTGTAGACATGGATTTCTTCTTTTTCCGTCTCCTCTGTGTTGGTGCATCTGTAATAGCTTCGAGGGTCAGGTGATCTCCGACCTCAGATGCCCTCCGGCTACCAAGCCCTCCCATTTCCATTTCCTGATCTGAGGAAACATGAATATTCAATAAAAGAACACAGGTTTTTAGAGTTAAAAAGGTTAGTTACAAGTTTAATCCTTACCATCCACATCCCCTTCTCCATTTGTGTCCTTTTTTGGCTTCTTCTTTTTCCGTTTAGGGGCTGGAAAATCTGTAAACATTTTTATTTCAATTTAAAAAAAGAAATGAAGAGTATCAAGAATGTTTATGAAAGTGGCTTCTGAAAGATTCGGACCCACCTGCTGTGTCTTGGCTTTTATGAAAGAAAACAAAAAGAGAAATTCAGTGTTAATTTTGTTTTTAACAGAGAAGCTGTTTATAGATGAAGACTTTTTCCTACCTGGATATATTGGGAAGTGCTCGCTGCCCTCGCTAAGGAGACAAAAAAAAAATAAACATAAAAAAAAAAAAAAAAAAAAAATTAGCTCTAATTTTACTTTATTTAATCTTTTTTACCATTAAGAGATTACTGACAACCGAAAAAAGAGCAAGCCTTAAAGAGATAGTTCAGATTTTTAAGTTGGGTTGCTAAAAACGTTTTGCAGCTTGTACAATGGAAGTCCACATTTTCAAATCTTAGAACGCCACCAACTGCCAGGCATGGTGGTGGCAGCATCATGATGTAGGGTTGCCTTGCATCCAGTGGTGCATCTCATAAAGTGTCATGAATAATGAAGGAGGACAACCCCCAAATTCTTTGACTTCACCTCAAATCAGTTAGTTAAAACTTGGAGCAGAATGTTCCAGGAGAACAGGGATCCCAAAACACCATCAGAACTGATCTTGGAGTGGATAACACAGGTTAGCTCAACCATACTGAAAAAAAGGCTACAATGTTTAAAAGCCAGGAAACCAACCATTTAAAATGAACTTTACAATTCTGCTGAGAAGAGTGGTCAAATAACCAGCTAGATAAATATCTGATACAGTATTTGTCTGATTCATGTAAATTAAGGACACCAGGGCCACAAAAATCATTTAAAAAAGAAATTATTTATTAATTGCATATTTGAGCCTGTATGTACAATTTTGACCCTTTTGAATACAGAAAACTCACATATTTAAACCCATTTTTTTATTTTAAAAAAACACTGAAGTTATAAGCTCATGTTGAATGTATATATGCTACTGACTAATACTGTTAGGGGTTTAGGACATATCTCTGAGGTACAACACAATTGAGTTGTTAAAGTAATTAACAAAAAGCAATAGTTTTCTTTTAGAATGGCTCTAAACAACTTTTACACCAAAGAGAAATTAAATGTTGTCATAACTCATATCAAGTATCTTTAAAGAGTCGTTGTAGATGGTGATGCTGTGGGCAGGAAGGATCTGCGGTTGCAGTCAGTCTCACATCAAATCTGATGAGGCCTCTTAATGAAGATTGTTGCTGACAGCGTCTTGATTGTTATTACAAGCTAACAGCTCAATTTTCAGGCAGCAGAGAGGATATTTCATAGTAACATGTCCTCGATTACATCATCCGTTATTGGCAAACACAACTAATCCACCTCATTTGCTTTTGGTATTCCTCTTTAAATCTTTGTCTGGCCGTATGATTTGAAAGCCAGGTAGAAAGATGTTGAAGTCTGGGATATGAGCTTTGCCCATTATGATCAATGAAACAGATGGTTTGAACCTCTTCCTTCTCTCTCTGATCTTTGGTCCTGCTCTGCATCCAAGAAGCCTCCTTTTCACATCTTCTGCGGTTTGGAGTTGTAGCTCAGGTAATATCTAAACTTCTGAGATGCTAATTGGCTCCTCCCAGTTGTAAAAACAATATCTTGTTGCCACGGTTATGCATCATAACAACTGTCCAAAAGTAGAAAAGTATGATCAAAAATCCTTCCAGCTTCCAAAACCAGAGGGAACATTTGTCCAAACATGGAATTATGAACAAAAGAAAAAAAAAAAAATCATGAACTGAGGTCAACAAAAAGAACAAATTAGGAGTAACGTAGCAGAGCTATTCCAACATGGTGATTCCATGAGCAACGCAATTCTGGAACGTGTGAAGTCCACATGGACACTAAACCTAGAAGTTTATCTTTTTAGAAGTAGAGCTGACAAATGGTGCAAACAGTAGGAAATTGGATTTAAAAAACAGCTAACACAGTAAAAATTAAAGTTCAAATGTAAACAAAAATTTTGGAGCAGTTTTGCCAAATTCTCAGAATATTTGATAATAAATAGTTTATCTTTTTAAAGTGTTTTACACACTTTGAACAACTTTATACTTATTAGATTAAGAAAAAAAAGGTACTTTTTCTGTCAAGTAGTAGTTTTGAAATTAGAGCAAACCACAAAGCACCCAAGACATTACTTGTACTTGTACCAATACTGACTTTTTTCTCCCCAATAAAGCTATTATTTAAACACATTAATCAGTATGTTTTCTGATTATAACAAACCCTGATCCAAAGAAGAAACTTAGGAATTTCCTCTTACTAAACACACGATAAGGCTCTTTTAATCCCAGACACTTACATAACAACATCTGAACAGGTATGGTTTTTATACTCGTATAACAAAACTTCTCGGATGTAGCTAAGCCTGAACAAACTGCTGAGGTAATAAAAACCTTACCGTCGTTTTTCTGGCCATTTCGGTCAAGAATACAACTCAGACTGAAGTGAAGCCATACAACATCCTGACAGATAAATCCTGAGCTAAATCTGCCAAGACGGGGGATTAGTTGGAGCAAAGGTCAAACGATTTAAACCTTTTATAAAAGACTTGGAGCGTCATTAAGAGTCACTGTTTGTGATGACAGCAAGGCAAGCTTTGGTGAGATTTGGTATGTTTTTATTGACAAGCATGACAATGCTTTGTTATTCTTGGTATAATCAGAAAATAACTTTAACACCTTTCAAGTTTTTGGAGCATTTATTTTGCTTTGTTCTACATCAACAAATACAGATTCTTTAAAGCTAAGTTTGTAACTTTTGGAAGTTTATTCTGGTTGTAGACATGCAAATTGTGATGTGGTAAATAAATATCAAGGGCCAACCCTGTCACAATCCTATCAATTAATAACTTGTAAAATTTTTGTATATGTGATACTAATAATAAAAATTAAAAAAAAAAAAAAAACACATTTGAAAAATAAATTTTAAAGAGATCTATAATTATATGAATGTCAATAATTCATTAAATACAGTATTTTATGTCAAAATCATTGATTAATATTTGAAATAATTGTTAAAATTATATAGAATTATTTATATATTTAATCATTTCAGATATTCTGTACAAGAGTCTGCCATAAAATAATTAAAACTGTCAGTGGGAGGCCCTCAATAGTCCCCAGCATCTGATTGGATAACCTGCAATCTTAGCTCCTCCCACTAACTTTTACAGGAAAAACTGACAGATAAAAGCTAAATTCAACACAGGACTATTAAATATTTTGGGTATTAACGATAACACTGAAACAATTTTGCATTCTTTATATATAAATAATGCAAATACGATTTTTAAATGTATTTAATAAATTAAACAGTTTTTCTTATTTCATGTGTGCATTTCTAAGTTTATTTAAATGAGCACATGAATATTTATTTAACAACATATTTATTTAGTAAACTGTAAAAACTTTGGCAATTAGTAAATAAAACAATAAAGACATTTTTTCTTTTTTTTTTTTAGAAATTTTAACTTTTGATTCGCTAAATAACAATAAAGACTAAAATCTAAAAATGTAAATATTTTGGTAAAAATTTTCCATAAAATTACTTTCTTTCATACTTACTCAGATTACACTGTGATGCTGCATAGAAATCCTGGGAGTGATTTCCTGTTTTTAGGCCAAACCTTGTTTTCCAAAAAGAAGCTGGATAATATACCAAGAAGGTTTTAGGAAGAGAACTTCTTTGCTTGTTCACTCTCAATCCTGGATTTCCAGCAATAAGTTCTGACAGCTGTTAATACGGAGGACAAGGTCTACCAAAATTAGGTATATACAGAAATCTATACATGGCTGAAAAAAAAAAAAAAAAAAAAAAAAAAAAAAAAAAAAAAAAAAAAAAGTCATTTAGGGAATTTATGATCAATACAATGTGGCATGATCTTAAATTTCTGAAATTGTAAAAATTTATCTTAGCCTTCTCTTTGATTTTTTTAACCACATAATGTAACTTTTCAAATATCTCTCTTCCTTGTATTTATTTTCATGTAATTTTCACTTATCCTTTTCCCTATTTATTTTCCTAAAAAAATTATGCATATTTTCATTGTACAATTATTTTTAGATTAATTTTATTTATATATTATTTTGTTAATTTTTCAGGTATTTACTTCCCTAATATTTAGATCTCAATAAAACCTTTTTTCCAAATTCCTAACATAAATTCATTTTTCCCCAAGAATTTTGTTATCTCCTGCAACCAATGCTGTTAAATTCTAAAACATGAAACAGAAATGATTAAAATCAGAAAAAGCTAAATTTTGCAGGAAAAAATGTATGCATTTCATTTTTGCCTGATATTTTTGCTTTGCATTCACCTTCCTTTTTTATACATCTACTGATTTAAATGTTTATTTTTTTTAATTCATCTTATTTTCCTCCCAAATTACATTTCCTATGGCATTTTATAAACAACAAAAGAGAGCTAAATTGGCCTAGCTTTTTTCTCAGTGATTAAAAGGAGCCTTTTCTACACAAGTCTACATAATTTCAAATTAAAAACTATTGAAATAAATGAATTCTCAGTTCTACCAGAACATTAGCTTGCTGACAGAATAAACGCCACCAGCACCTTTTAAAAGAAATGCAACATAAGGATCAACTACTAAAAAGCAACTAAATTAAATTTATTCTAACATTAATAGTCATTATTTAAAGGTCCAAATATAAGATTTTTTAATGACTTTATTAGACCCCAAGGAAACCAAGGTCTTAGAGTTAACTTCTTATGTAATCCCACTCCTACTATACCACCCTCACTGACTTCATAAATGATATGGGTAAAAATATGGGTCATCAACTCTGTACTTAATGGAGCTGAGATTCCATATGCAGTAATAATAATGGAACCCTAACAAATAAGTGAGTTCGCTTACCTGAGGAAGAGGCGGAAGCTCCCTGAAACGTAGACTCTGCACAATAACACACAAAATATGATCAAAATTCACCTTTAAAATACTAAAGTCACTCTAAACAGGGCTTTCTATGTCAAAGTTCCAAAGTTTTCCAGACTCAAATTTTCAGAGTTTCTAATTCCATTTTCATACATCATACATGAATAGATAGGTTCACTATGAAGTTCTAGAAGATAAAAAAGAGTGCAGACAGCAAAAAAGTAACTGGATGGATGGACGGACGAAGTGAGTGGATGGATATGTGAAAGGCTAAATCTATGGATGGATGAGTGAGTGGATGAATGAATGGATGAGTGAGTGACTGGACACTGAGTGGATGGGACCCAACACGTCATTAATTGTTATAGGAAATATGGATGGATAGATGGA
The DNA here is from genome assembly GCA_014839685.1 of Anableps anableps. Taxonomy (NCBI): domain Eukaryota; kingdom Metazoa; phylum Chordata; class Actinopteri; order Cyprinodontiformes; family Anablepidae; genus Anableps; species Anableps anableps. The sequence goes on from CM026088.1 coordinate 13,310,185, forward strand.
TGGATACAACTTGAAGAGAGTAAGATAGAGAATAACGTATGGAAACTCAAACTGCTTTCTTTTTCCAAAAGGAAAAACAGGAAAATACTTTTATCCCATCAAACTTTTCCAGACCTTTCCAGAATGCGTAAGAACCATGTTTAAAGCCTCAATATGTAATAGAGCACTGATTACAGACATACAGTGAGACGTAACTTAAGGTTAAAAGAACCGTTATATGTCTTGTATTTAAAAAGTACTTACTTTACTATCTCCCCCGTCCATTCTCCTTCTTTTCGCCTAAAACCTCTTAGTGAAATTAATACCCGGTAACATTATCAACAATGTAACCTGATTTTTTTATTTTTATTTATTTATTTTTTTAACACTAACGGTTAAAAATCGAGCCAACGCAGTCCTGTGTTGTTTACACACTGGCGAGCTACCGGATTTAAGCGGATGTTGTCAAGTAGAGCTTATAATTTCACAAATAAAAGCACACCCAAAAAATTAAAATTAGAAACACAGGACCAAATGTCAAAGTGAATAAATTTATGCACCATTATAGCTATATTTTTTATCATAGGCACAAAATTATTCGGATATTTAACTCCTTCGTTCAGGTTGAAGTTATGCAACATTTTATTTTGAAAAAACGGTTTTAGATTGATTTAGTGAAATGACTTAAAGGTGCAGTATATAACTTTTGTGAAAAATGTTTTTTATGTATTTGTTTGTTATTAAAAGGGCAGCGCCTCTGATGGCTGCAGCATCAGTCACCCCGTCTACGGATGGGCTGTACTGCAAAGTACAAATAAAGTACTTCTGATTTCTTCTGTTAAAATTGTCATTATGTCGTGACAGTATAATATAGGACAGATAATCTGTGAAAAAAAAAAAAAAAAAATCAAGCTCCTCTGCCTTCTCTCAGTGCACTGTACAATTACACCACTCAGTCACAAACAACCAATCAGTACATGAAGAACCACACTCCATACCAGTTGGTGGCGGTACAACTGCCAATAAACACAACAAGAAAAAGAACAACCAATTAGAACCAGGAGCAGGGTCTTAGCGCTGTTAGACACCCTTGTGTCACACACTCCCCCTTTCCGTTTGCTATGTTACCGCTGGTTCTCCACAACATAGCCTACCACGAATGCTAAGGCTAGTTAGCATGGACACTGATGACGGCAGATAACGTTTTCTTTAAGTGGTAAGTTGTTTCTTCACCATTAACACATTTAGCAGCGTACACAATGGTGATTGACAGCACTAAGACCTTCCTCCTAGCTCTGATTGGTTGTTTTAGGTCGGGAGCGGTGCATTTCTTTAGACTGCAATAGTAGCTCAGGGTGGAGGAGTTCGATTTTTTCACAGATTATCTGTCTCATACCATACTGTCGCGATATGTTGACAGTTTTAACAGATATGCAAAAAACATATTTTTGTAAAAGTTACATCCTGCAACTTTAAGAAACGTGAACCCAGCTAATTATTCATCTTCCCTTTAAGATTTTTTTTTTGTCATGAAAACCCAAGAAAATAAGAGTAAACACAAAAAATACTTTATTTCTAAATTGTAAACATTCAGGGGGGAATCTTTATTTTAAGCTTGTGAGGGCAAATCAGAACTTAAAATTAATCCTTTTTTTTTTTTTTTTCAAAATAGAGCTGCATCCAAAGTAAAAAAACAGGTTTATTTTAATCTAAACACATTCCAGTACACAAAGCATATTTTAATAAACTGATAAATTGAACAGAGTTTAAAAAAAAAGAAAGAAATTGTCACACAGTTTTTGGGATTTCTTGGGGCTTTGTGTCCTCCTCTTGGATTTAAAGAGACTTAAAGACCAGAGCAAGCTTTCCACAAATACATACAGATCAAAGGATTTACATATTTCCTGGCTTGCTTCCCCCCCAAACATCCAGGCAAGGATTTTACATGTCAACATTTGTATCTTCTCAGTGAAAAGTACTCTAATCCCTCTTCTCTCATGATTCGGCTGTGGGTTGTATCCAGCAGGCAGGGACCCACTGTGGTTCATCCTGTGCCTTCCTGACTGCCGTCAGCAGTTGGACACAGGAGTCCTGCAGCTCATCGTTGACGATCACCTGATCAAAGAACTGCCAGTACTGGGCCTCGATCTTCCAGGCTGACTCCTGCATCTCATTGAAGTCTTCATCCTGTTGAAAGTCAATGTCAAATTGGATTTCAGCTTAAAGTCTTTGGGGATTTTTGTGGGTTGATGACCAGCAATGTTCGTAAATTTTTTTGACACTCAAATCTTCTTTACCATTAGCTTTGGCATATATTTTTGTCTGATCTATTTTATTTCTATTAGAAATTTTTAATCACTGTGTTGTGCAACTTGTAAGTTCAGCATACATTGAGTTTTGTAATGGCCACATAGAAAAAAAAACCAGTAGTTTTTGAATGCTATAGAGCATACATTAGGATGATGAAAATAAAACCAACCTAAAAACACAAGCATACAAATATCAGTCAATTTAGATAAAATATTTAGTGAAAGAAATGTTTGGAAAAAAAGAAGTGGTTAAAGTATGATTCCTTGGTGTCAGGCTAATCTGCCCACTGAATACTGTAATGGGGAAAACTAAACTTGGAACAGCAGCATTAAGTAGTCATTTTCTATCAGTCTTGGATCCTTGTGGAATATTTTTTTCCCCCACCCTATTTCAACATTGCTTTTGTTTCCAGACATTCGTTTCTCCGCTGCATGTTTCAATTTGGTTGGTGTCTGGATTTTAACCAGGCCATGGCAACACCTTCATTTTTTTTTCTTTCCAGCTATTCTTTTAAAGATTTGCAGCTGTATTTGGGATTATTGTGCTGTTGCCAACCCGGCTAAGCAACAGTTGGATAGAAGGTCTCACATTTGACACTAAACTACTTTGGTATATAGAGGAGTTCATGGTCCACACAATGATTCCAAGGTACCCTAGTCCTGTTGCTGAATAGCCCAACTCATCATTTCTCACCACCATGTTTGACAGTTTGAATGAGATTTTTGTGTATGTGCTGATTTTGATTTTATACAAACATGTTGGCCAAACATCTCTACTTTGGTCTCATCTGTCTGGAGGACAATGTTTTAACAATCTTCATTTAAACAGAATTTTGAAGTGGACCCTGTGAGGCCTTGTTGGCATTCTTGTGCTGTAGAACCAACATCTTCTCTTACATTACTAATACTACTACTGTCTTACCTAAGAGAAACTAGATGTAAACAATGAAAACTGGCCATCAGAGAGCATACTTTGAATGGGCGGTTGACATAGTAGTTAGTGGTGATATATGAGTCCTGTCTTGTTTCCCTGAGGCGCGCCAGAGGTGGGGGCTTCACATAAATGATGTAAGCTCTCAGTTCATGGGACCTCACTGCCTGAACAGCCTAAAAAGTGAGACAAAGCACATTGGTTTTACTCTACATCATTAGTTTTGCCCCTAAAACTGGTGTATGGTGAAACCTTCTGGACTTACGTTTGGCTCTATGTCGACGACGCAGATCTGTCCACTATTTAACACTTCTTTCACAGCATCAATGCTAGTTCCATAAAGATGACCTTTATATTCGCCAAATTCCAGGAACCTGTCAAAAATAACAGCACTGAAATAATTACTGAACATTTACAATGTATCCAAAGACATTTAAAAACAAACAGCAGCTTTACCGATTATTGTAGACCATGTGATCAAAAATCTCTCGACTGATGAAGTAATATTCTCTCCCGGATTCCTCGTACCCTCTTGGACTTCTTGTTGTATCTAATGAATGAGGAAAAGTAAAATATAACCTCTTCTAGCTAAGACAATGGTCAATAATTTGACATTTTGTGACTGTGGAGGCTTTACACTTACGAGGTATTGCTCCCTGGAAGATGTTTGGGTTCATCTCAATCAAGCGCCTCCGTAGTTCATTCACACCAACACCAGATGGACCTGATGAACAAGAGATATGACTTTGCAATTTGCTGTAAACAAAAACATCTATCAGAATAAACTAAGAATCAGGTTAGAGATCAGAAGTAGTCACAGGAATTCATCACACATGCTATCTTAAAATTTTAGAGTTCTCAGCCCTGTTTTGCCAATTTTGAAAATATAATAAAAAGGAAGGAAGGAACAGACAGATAAAAGAATACAGGATTTACTGGAGGATGGATAGGGTAAAATATATGGAAAGACAATAAAGATAGAGAAGGGTGGACTGACACAACTATTTGACAATAGGATGAGGTATAAAGTCTTGAAACACCAATATTTTCCCAAGCTCTTTCTTTTTCCACACTTCTTTATCATAACCTGTGATATTCTTAAATTGAACTGCACACTCTTTCAGATTGTGGAGACATCAAACCAAAGATTTGTTTCTGTACCTAGGAGGGCGATGAGGCGGTGTGTGTCCTCTGGGTGGCGCTGGTAGCGAACCACCTCCTCATAAGGGTTATTTAGGGCACTGTTGCAGCTGCTTTGACATCGGATGTGGGAGGATGACTGAGTGGTGCTCTGGGACCGCCGCCGACACAGACGGATGCTGTGCCTGAAGCCTGCTGATGGTTAAAAATAAGGATGTCAGAGGCTAACCTTCTTCATAAAAGAGCCCACAGCTACACGAGTGCCTCAGTTGAAATACCTAACCATCGCCAGTAGGCAGCGATGATGTTTACTTTAAACCTGAGAAATATGTTGAAATATAATCATCATCTCAATATTAACATCGTTCAACATCATAATTATAAAAGAACCGTACAGATGCACTATGAGGTAGGCTACTATATTTCCACTGCCATGAATTTTATATATATATATATATATATATATATATATATATATATATATATATATATATATATATATATATATATATATATATATATATATATGTGTGTGTGTGTGTGTGTGTATGTATATGTGTGTGTGTGCAATCTAAGAAACAACTTCTCTCATTGCTTCTGAGTTTGGTGGGTTACCCAAATATACTCCTTCAATGTTATTGCTGAAGTCATCCTCCTCTGGTGGGAGAAAAAGAGCAACAAAGAAGAAACATTCAGCAAACTTATAGAGGAAGTGAAAACAGAGAAATCACGACTGAAGACATGATAGACCTAAGGAGGTTGAAGTCTACTCAAGGTGCCTTCTCTCAAGTAAATATGTAGACAGATTAATCAATTTATTCTCTGCAAGCGGTCAGGAAGACAAAAAACATGAGCTTTTCTCACCCTCTCTGAGCTCCTCTGACATATTCCCCATCAGAAATTGGAAAGGTTCGGAAAAGACAAATGTTTTCCATGAAGGGCAGGAAACAGAGCGAAGAGTCGATTTTAAGCTCAAAAACAAAGTTATCAAAGACTTACCTACCAGATTCAAATGCCTCCTCATCTGTTTTGATCCAAAAACACACAGAGAATTAAATACAAAAGAAGCAAAAAAAGATGTGACGGTACATCTAAATTAAACCTTACCCGCTTCAACACATTTTTCATCAATGGCCATCATATCCTCCTCTGTGAAGAAAAAACAAAGATTTGAAATGAAATCTGCAAAAATTATTCAACCGCACTCCGAACAAAACTTTTACTTACCTTCATCGACTGTGCTCACTGCAGGAAGCATAGTGTAAAACATAAAAGCCTATCAGTGAGTTCATATAGAAGATTAAATAGATGGCATCAGCAAAATCAAGTGCAAGACACTCACAGATTTGCATGCAGACATGTGGTTGGTAAGGCTGGGACCACCAGAATTCTCTCTGCTTCCTACAACAGAAACACAGTTCAGGGTAAAGGTCTCTTTATTTTCAAAATACAAATCTAATGTTTGTTAAAAGGAAAAATAAATCAAAAGACTGAAACAAGATTGTAAAAAGGAGTTAGAAAAATTCCACCACAGGGATGTGAAAAACAGATAAAACAAGGCAGAAATCGACAACTGACAACTATTGCTGCTAAAGGTGGTTCTACAAGCTGATGGATCGTAGAGCGTACTTATTTTATATGACTTTATTTAACTGAAAGATTTTTGGTAAAGTATCCCAAGGAATAATACCAGGACCACTTCTGTTTTGCCTGAAATGTTTAGATTATGTGGAAAATACCTGCGTTATTGCTGAAAAAGGTCATTCTAAAAACTATCCCACAATGTAAATTACAGAAACAAACTCTGTAAGTTACAGAAACAAAGGATACAACTCACTATGATAAAAACACAACATTGAAAATAATTTTTTGTTAAAAGTTGAGTTACGTTTTTGTAATTTATAAATCTGGTGATAATCTGCACAGTACTGAAAACTGTTAATATATTTAAACAAGAGGCTGGATTTAGAGAGAAGAAACAGTTGTAATGTTGATCTTTGAGGCAAACTTTTGGAAGATTCACTTTGATATAAACCTCCTCAACATGACCATAGCCTAAAACACTTTAATAATGAAGATGCAGACAACTGTGTTCAGACTAACCGTTTGAGCAAGCTAGTGGAAGGGATGAGTCCGGCACAGGCCGAGCTGCTGGGCAGCTTCTTGGCTTGCCACCAGAGAGTGTCAGTCTGGTCCACAATCTCCAAGATGTCACCTTTCTTGAAGCTCATCCCTGCATCCGCGCAGGGGATGGTTGGGTCCTGCTGAGGGCTGTAGTCTGTCATGGCCCGGACGTAGAGCTAACAAACAGTTTTTGGGGTTTTTTTAGGCAGTTTTATGTGTGTAAAATAGAGAGATTACAGAAGCGTGGTGGAAGACTTACCATGGTCTGGTTGTGGATCGGCCTCTCTGTGATGGGAATGACCTTAAACATGATGGTGCCATGTGACCGAGCTTGCTAATTGGATGTAATTAAACAAATATTAACTTATTATACTCTTTTATTATACTCTCTTTACCCAGTTAAGACAACAACATCTTACAATAAATACGAAGGATATTAAATGATGAAAATAATTGATTTAATTAATACTATTAATAAACCCACCACAACTTGGATAACTTGCTCAGGCTCCATTCCGTCCACAGGAAACCCATTCACCTCTATGATCCTGTCCCCTGCATGAAGCAGGCCTGCATACAGAGAAACAAATTAAAACAAAAGTTGAGGCTTTAGTTCAAAGTCATCTTTAAAGTCATTTGGTTACATTTTCTTAAAACATAACCAAAACAGAAGAGTTAAGTAATAAATTGGTTTGAAGGTTCATTGCTAAATAAATCTGATGTTCATCTGCATAACATTAAAGCATGTTTATTTACTAAAAAAGTAGCACAGAAGTATTTGAACAGCAATTCAAAGCGCAAATATTTAAGAGAAAGGGTTCGGTGACTCAGACTCTTTTGGAATTGTTCAAGTATTTTCATGTCTTGTTGAATAATGGCAGGATGGAGTCAGAGATGGATAGACAGATCAGGACTTCGACTGCAGGAATGAGGGCCCTTTTCTACTCTGTTGTGGTGAAGGACGAATTTCTAATTATGTTAGTTTGTCTGTGTTTTATTCCTCATCTATGGTCATTAAATATAGATCAAAATCTAAAAAACAGGATCATAGACCATGAGGGCCGCTTGGAGTGGAGCCGCCCTACCTCCATTTCATAATAAGTCTATCCTGTTATCCTCAGAACCAAAACTAAGAGACCACTAACCCAGAACCACATTAGCAGGAGAAAATTAGTGCTGCGGTTGTTCTGTGCTCTATGAAGCTTTCTGGCTGTTGGCGATGTAATTCAATAGATTTATTTTACAATCACTTTGTTCAGTTTTATTTTTCAGCTAATAAACTACCAACAAAAATAAATGTTCCATTGACATTAGGCTACATTGGAAACCTAAGCTCCATGATGGTTTTGTGTTCATTGACAATTCCTATTTGTTTATGCCTGTAACACCTGAGGAAACATCAAGACTCCCTTTTCTGACTGCTGACTAAGTGCATCTTATCCAGCTGTGATGATAAAACCAGGAAATTAATAGAATTGCTGTACATTGAGACAGGAATCTTTGATTGGGAAGGTAAAGAATTCACTCCAGATTGATAAATAAATGACAAGTTTGATTTATAGCTAAGTAAATTAGGATGATTTTAAAAATATGTTAGATCTAGCTTGTAGGAGACCCTGGGGCTGATCAAGAACTTACTAGAAGGACCTCTAACACCCTGCCTGCCTGGGAACCCCGTAAGATCCATCAGAATGGGATGGAGAGTATTGATTTGGAGAGAGTATATGATATTTGGAGAGAGATATCAGATATCTGTGTCTCACCACTTCGATCGGCCAGCCCTCCGTGAATAACACGAGCTACGAAAATCTCTCCTGTGATCTCATTTCTCTTTATAGTTGCTCCCTGAAACAGAAAAAATAACACATTATTAAGCAAGAAGTTTGAAGTGTTGAACTTCATGTTGAACTGCATGATTGGGTTGCTTCGGTTGAACTAATGAAGTCTGTCGGAGGCCATGAAAGGACAGAAGGAAATGGATGATTTTCTAAAGACAAGAACCAAACAATTGCACAGATGGAGAGGAAATTCTTTAAATTCTTGAATGAAGATCAGAAAAATGATGGGTGGCAATCTAGTAATGATCCTATAAAAAGCTCACTGTTTAGAGCCCCTTCATGATCACTCAGGTTGGTTTCTTCCTCTTCTTTTTCTTCCTCCTCTGGTGCGAATGACATCCCTTCATATTGTTTGCCGTCTTCATGAGCTCATCGATTTCACCATTTGTAAGTAAACCTTTGGACATGTCCAGATCACCAGGGCCATGTCTTTTTGTCTTTACGGTGGTGAGTGGAGATCCTTGATGAGATGCAGTGATAGGAGAGGGGCCCTTTGACGTGGAGGGAGCATCCAGAGAGCTGGCACTGGATGAGGAGGAACATCTGGACTGCTGTGTTAAAGATGAACACTGCTTGGAGTCTGAAATCTTTATGCTGTTCATATCACTCCTGGTGGTTGTGAGGAGTGTTTGTAGCCGGTCCACCACCTGAGTGAGGAGGACCAAAGACTGCACTGTCTCGGTCATGCGATCGGTTGCGGCCACCATCCTCTCTCCCAGGACTCGGATATCTTTACTGCTGCTCTCCATTGAGCTGGCTGCCTGTTGTACCGTAGTCCTCAACTTGTCCAGGCTCTCCTGCTTTGGCAGCTCCACAGGTGTCTCTTCCAGCACCCGGCGAGGTTGCATGGGGCTTGGGGGAGCCGTGCGGATGCAAGGGCTTTGGGCTCGAAGCTTCTGAGGCAGGTATGGCTGAAGGTAGGTGCCTTTGTTAAGGTAGCATGGTACGTCAAGACATGGAGGATATGGAACACTGGTGAACGGCTCTGTCTCTTTTGTGCCTCCCAGCTCTTTAGCAGGGTTGTCCCCAGAGAAAACAGAGAAAGTATTAATCCATATGACAATGAATACATAGATGGATGATGGTTGATGGAAGAAGGCGGAGCAATGATGAATTTTCAAGGCATCGTTTCTAAAAGAACAGTCGTTTCTGCAAATGTCTTTTCTTACCAAACCCAACAGGGTTGTAGATAGACGGTGCTGATTGGTTCAACTTTTGCTCCAGATCAGTGTAACACACTCTACAGTGAATCGTCTGCTTGCGATAGCTCACTTCATGTCGAGGCAGTAGGTGTGGTCGGACTCCTGCAGGGTGGCACAGCGGTGCACCTGGACGGCAGCAGGTCCTCTGGACCTCACAACACGAGAAGCGTCGCAGGTTTTCTGTAACAGGGCTTTGCACTCCCAATGTCTCATCACTGTGAATGCTCCAGGCACTCCCCATCCCTGATTTACACCTTCTTGCACAAGCATGGGAGGTACAACTCAGCCCGCAAAGCTGTGACAGAACAGAGTCACTAAAAATATAGCAGTTTTTTTTTTTTTTTTTTTTGAATCGTGTTAACAATTTCTTCTCTGCACCAACAATTATGAAAATGTGAAAATTCCAAAATTATGGATTTTGTTGGATGGTTAATTGCTATAAAGAATTGAAAGCACAGAATGTATCTAATATGGAGAGCAAGAATAGTTGTGGTGTTCCTCAAGGAGCTATGGACAGATCTTTGTTGTCTCTATTTGACATAAACTAACAAACTTTAATACCATAAGATACTACTTCTGTGTTTCCTCAAGAAGCACAACTTATTTTATCACATGGAAATTTTGTTACTGTAATGTAGGAACTAACCAAGGACTTAATTCAATCTTCGATGAATTTCGAACCAACAGTCTTTTACCCTATAAGAAAATTGAATTTTGAATTTAATGACAATCTGCAAAAAAAAAAAAGAAAAAAGAAAAAAAAAAAAGAAAGAAAGTTGAAGTATTGTCATACAGAACTCATCTTCTGAGGTAGATTTGTAGAGAATATAAAATATATGCAAAACAATTCATAAATACAATGGTACATTTTTATTAGAGATTTCTTAAATCAGCTAATGAAACACCATTTGGACCTCTTGAAGTCTTAACGTCTCTCTTAGTTAATAATTTATTAATAATTTAGCTGCAAGTCTAACATTAGGTAACTTTTTAATTATTGTTTTATCTTTTTCTTAAACATGTTTAGTTTCACTTTTTAATCCTTCATCTCTTTCTAAAAAGGTTGCTTGTTTTATTAAGCCTGTAGTAGCTACTTGACATTTATTATCAATAAAATAAAACAAAAACTATTTAATAAAATTAAAAAGAAATAAATATAAATTAAATAAAAAATGAAAATAAATGAAACTGAATATTAAAGTAAAAACAATGAACTAATTACGCCTTTCAAAAGTCATCAAAACGGGGAACAAAAGGTATGTACATGTTTGCACATTGACAAAAGTTAATTGGTGTTTTCTTCCAGGTGGTTGCGCTCCTGAAAATCTAACCACAAACTACTCAAATGAGAGGAGAGGATATGGAAGTCCAACATCTGGTCGCCGCTGGAGTCAGTCAACTAATGGAATTAGATGTGTCTTTAAAAAAAACAGGCTGTCATTTGCTTTTATATTACAGCAAAAAGCAATGTCTTTTTACTATCTAAATGTAATTTAATGCTCTAAATGAGATTTAAATGTGGACAGATTAAAGGGTCAGTTCAACAAAATGTAACAAATACATATACTTAAATGTTTTTACTAAGCCTTATCCTTTTTAATATATTTATCATAATAGTCAGGTTAAAAACTAAAGAACAGTCCAAATACTAAATGCTAATCCTGTTTTAAGGTTGACTAAAATAAACAGATGCATTTTAAAGGAGTTTGAAACAGGAAATGTTTCAAAACAGTCATTAATCATCGCTGCAGTTTTAATGTTTTAATAAAGCTTACATTTTGAAATTACATTGAGTAGATCGAGCAGCTCACCAGAGGCTGTTTGTTCTTGACGAGGCAGACGATTCGAGTGGCCTCCTCTTCGTCTGGCAGCTCGTCTGGCATCGGTGGCAGCACGGGCTCGTAGTCCTTCTGGGCCACTGTGTCATGTGCTGAGAGTAGAGCCTGAAAGAAAAAAACCCCAAACTTTTTGAAGACTTGATCATGGCACATTTAGAGTAGAAGTTCCCAAAGTAAGGAATCATAGTGATGTGATCCCTGAGGTGTATGTAGAGCCAAAAGGGACTAAATTAAATAAATAAGTAAATATTTCATGAAATAAATAAATGTACTAATAAATGTCTCATTAAATAATGTACAGAAATATACTTTTTAATCATTTTTATAAAAGTATTTCATTTAACAATTATGTATAATTATTTGACTCTATATAATTCTATAGCAGTCTGTTACTGTCATAGAACTTCTGTTAATTGACACCAGAGTGAGGAGTATGTGCTCCCAAACTCAAAATCACTACGGTTATCAGGGATTCCGTAATAATAGCTTTCCGATCAATAACTCAAGTAACTTAAATATTTGTCAGTTTGAGCTAGTAGTGGAAAATTGACAAAAACATTTTCACTGAAGTTGTCTAAACATATAATACATCAGTTTCTGCTTAAACCGCTTTTTTCATATAGAAAAAAGTTGATGACAAAAGAAATAAATGAATGACATAACTAAATTAAATTTAAGACCTAATATGAAAATGTCAATGTATTTAAGGCTATTGAGTTTTATTTTGAGCCTAAAATTCTCATATGTTTTTGAAGCAAAAAGGATATAATATAACCTGGAAAAATTTTATTTTTTCATCAAAATACCCTAACAGATATAAGTGCGTTTATCAACCTTACTTCATTCCTAGTTCATATTAATAGTTACTAAAATGGTAATATTTCTATTACCTTAATACCTTATTTGAACCTTTTCTATCCACAAGGATAGTATCAGTGTCAGCACATTTTTACAGGAACAGTAGGTGTATGGTAGCAGTAGCAAACAGCTGGTTTCTCACCTGCATGTGTGGCTGTCGGAGGAGACGGTACAGCTCCTTGGCTTCTTCAGAGCAGTATGGGAGCGATCTGATGTCTGTCAGCAACTACCCACAAACAGCTTGCATGTTTAGCTTGTGAAAAACACACAAAGACTGTTCTAATATGACTGCATAACAAACCTGAAGTGAGAGTCCTGAAGCAAAATCTAGAGTTGGAGCTGGGGAGTCTCTCAGATACCTTTGAAGACATTCATATACCTAGAAAGCGCAAATAATTTTTAAAAATAGCCTAATTAGGACAACATTAAAAGATTACAAGAAAGTCTGGCTAATTAAAAGCTAAATATGTAAATAAATGAGGCCTGACTGAAAAGTGTAGCTTTGTTTGTAAAAGTCTGTGTTTTCTAACCTTAAGCAACGATTGGAGCCATGATGCAGTCAGCAGATTGTGGAGGACCTCTGCTCCATCAATGTCCTGACTAATGGAATGTCTCACCTCCTCAATCACATCCGACAGGATCTGTCGCAGGCCTGCAAAGGAGAAACCTTCATATCAGACTGTAAACCACACAACATATTAATCCTGTAGTACAGGACTCTTCCTTACCTTGCTCTCCAAGCTCAAAGGGCGGGGTTATAACCTGAGCCTCCACTGCCTGCCGCATGATCACTGGACCCCCGACCACCTGTTAACTGATCACCAGGATGGGCAGTAAACCTGAGGATTAATTAATCATTGTTATTTCTTTTCAGTCTCTTTTTATCATAAGATGTTTGTTGACTTAACAGACTATATGTTAAGATGCTCTTAAAAACTGGATATGATAGATATGACAAAGCAGACACTGCACTATCGTGCACCTTAAAAAGTAGCCCCATTTAGATTTTGCAATGTATTGCAACTTTGACAGAAATTCTTTAACACATATACAAATGGAAATGACACCGACATAAATGCTAAATTTATTGTGCTCACACAATCTGTTGAAAAACACAAGATGCAAAAGCATATAAAATATAGGTAAGTATTTGTATTTTTTAGGATGTGGAAATTAAAAAATTACAAAAAAAAAGACAAGAAATGTCTCCAACATTCCCTGTAGTTTTTAGCCAGACTGATTTAAAAAATGTGGCTTGAGAATGGAGTCTTGAGAAACTCCACATGTGATTGCAGCCCTAGTAATATTAGGATTTTTAAAAATCATTGTATAGACATGTCAATAAAAACACTTACAAATGCATTCTCAGCTCAAATGTGTGATTGAAAACCTGACATTTAAACTTTGAAAAGTGTTTTTTGTCTTTGAGCCCCTCTTTTCACAGATTTTTGCCAAAATTGTTAGGCCACATACAAGCCTAAGTTCTTATAATTGAGAAATCCAGATTATAATTCTTTTAGAGAGGTCATAAATCCTGCCTCTTTTTTATCATAAAAACCTGACCTTTCAGCACATGGAAAGCCTTAAAATTATTCTTTTTATAGGTTTAGCGTCATACAAGTGTTTGAGGAGACAACATACCGAAAGTCCCACCTTGATTCTGCATTGTGTTGCAGATAAACTAAGCTTACTGAATCTGGCTGAGAATCTAGAGTAGCACATAACCATTATTGTTCCAATAGGGAAATTTTGCCAAAATGAATGCATGACAATGGCCAATGAATCTATTGATAAAGCTGTATTTTTTGAACCCAGAATACTTAAGCTTTTTCTGCATAAACCTGAAGGGCAATACAGACCCTTTGACACATTGATATTAAGAAAACATGTACTCAGTGATTCTAAGGGACTTTGGTCATGTAGAGACACAGATATATAAACTTGTGTGTCATCAGGTATGGTCAGAGACATTGTGGCCCAAAAGTGGAACCTTGAGGAACTCCATATGTTCTTTAAACTGAGGTTTGTAACAAATCTCAAGTTACACATATATCATTTGCTAGACATGAAGAATATAATAACTTACAACAAGCCTTAAGCTTAAGTAATTTATAGCAGTGACCAGCATGGTGTTTGGAAATAGTATTCTAGCATTTTTATTAAAGTTAGTAATAAAAACCCCCCACCTAATTCTCGTCATCAGCCAGAAAATATTAAATATTGAAAAGGCCTAAAATAAACACAAAATATTTGTCACTTTGGTAAATATCTGAGTATGGACGACTCACCTACAAGATAACATTATTTATTTTTCCCTACTGATACCACAGTTTATTGTAACATGTTTTCAATATAGCACTACACAGCACCCTCCACTGGTGGCCCTTATAGCAACATGACTACCATTTAAAATGTATGTTAAGCATACAATACAATACAAAATTCATTTCACAAGGCAGGAGATTTTGTAGATTTCAAAATCTACAAATCTATAATTATGTTTACTTTGAAAAAAGGAACAACCTATGGTAGGACAGCAATGGAATGAAGTAAGAACATGTAGTCCCAGCTCTGCCAGTATGAATGGGGTCAGATGTTAATGGCATGCTTTATGACATCAGTGACGTGAAAACAGATGATAATCTCTGACTGATGAACAAAACACCAGTGTCCACTTAAAAATCATGACAAAGCAAACTACATTTGCAAAATGGGCAGTCATAACTTGAAGAAAGAATCAACTTTAGGAAGACATGACTGCTTCTACAGATCTGATCACTATCCTGTAAACGACTGCTTGCTAAAGATGTTAGATCTGTTGGAAAAGTGTTGCGAAGTAGGTGGAGCTAGTCGAGAGGTAACTACTACCCTGTGGCCTTTATCTAACTCTTCCTTCTTCAGCTAACCAACATCATGTGTCTTACCTTACACCTGAGGTCTTTGGGGGTATTCAAGTCCTCTTCCACCTCGTCCTCCAATACAGATGCAGAGAAAATTATATATCAGTTGAGAAAATATATTCCCCTGAGAGTGCACAGAGCCCTATACTTTCATCGAGCAGCAGGGGAATGAGAGAGAGGGCTGTAATCTCTCTCGATCCCACTTAATCCTGAGCAAGTGAGCTGCCTTCCTCTGGCCCCTGGAGGCCGGTTCCTCCCTCACCGGCTGGCTAGTTGCTGCTGAGCTGCCAAATCTTCTTAACCATTTCAGCTGTTAGCAGTAGACAAGAGAAGCTGTGGGATAAGGAGGGAGGAAGCAAATGTGTCCCATTAAGTGATAAAGTAACTACAGAAAAATCTGCTAATACACCTCAGCAGTTGGAATTGAAGCTCATTTGATCTCTGTTTCAGTCTCCGAAGTAAGTTTTGTGGTTAGTAAGTCCAATGCCTGGATGAGTTACTATTACACTATCTATACCTTTTGAAGAAGTCTTGACCTGTAAAAACAAACAACGAGAATACCCTAAAACATTTATCGTGCGGTTCATGACAATCAGAAAATATAGTCCATATTTGATTTAAGTCATTCCATTCATCCATTGTCTATACCCGCTTGTTCATGCAGGGTCACGGGAGAGCTGGTGCCTATCTCACAGTCATTGGGGGAGAGACTGGGTATACCCAGGACAGGTCACCAGTCTATCACAGGGCAACAGAGACACACACAGGACAAACCACCATACACATGGGCAATTTAGAGAGACCTATAAACCTGCCAGTCATGTTTTTTGGAGTGGGAGAAAATCAGAGTACCCAGAGAGAACTTTTCAGATTTTTTTTTTCCATTCAGGCACAATAGAAAGTTTGAGCATGAACATCCTGTTTAAGATCATGCTATAGCATCTCAATCAGATTTAAATTCAGAGTTTAACAAAGTCATTCCAACAATTTGGTTGCATTTTCCTGAGCTGTTCAGAAGAATCTCCGGTGCATTTTGGATCATAGTCTGAGTGCATAAATCAAGTACACTGAAGCTTAAATTCAAGCTAGACATCCTCCCTCAGGGTTTTTTGGTAGAGACCAGAACTCATGTTTTTTTGGTCAGCAATGGTTTTCACCCAGGTGCTCTCCTACTAATGCCATTTTTGCCAAGTCACTTTATTATTTTTGAATGATGAACACTTACCTTAACTGAGGCAAGTGAGGCCTGCAGTACTTTAGAAGTTGGTCTACGTTCTTTCATGACCTGTTGGATGAGTCCTTAATGTGCTCCTGAAGAACTTTGGCAGGTCAGCCACTCCTGGGAAGGTTTACCATTGTTCAAGCTTTCTCCCTGTACTGATAACAATTCTTACACTGCAACAACACAAAATCTTACCAAGTACTTTTGCTCTAGTTTCTAGTGCAAATACACTTGAAATAAGACAAAACTAACTTACAAGTAACTCTTGAGCACGATATAGGAGCTTAAGTCAATAATTTAATATTGATTAAAAAGTACTAGTTATAGGTGAAATAATCTGCGAGTGGAAGAAGAAATTTTAACTTATAATATGGAAAATATATCTTGTTCCAATGGGAGATTACTTCACTTATAACTAGAACTTTTTCATCAATATTAAGGATTTATTGGCTTAAACAAGCTCCTATGTTGTGCTGAAAAGTTACTTGTAAGTTCGGTTTGTCTTATTTAAAAGTGTATTCAAGATATCTGCACTAGAAACTAGACCAAAAATACTTGGTAAGATTTTGTTTTTGCAGCGTACTGTGGTTTGTTGAAATCCCAAAACCTTAGAGAGCTTTGTAACAGTTCCCAGGCTGAAGATGTCAGTGAATTTGTTTCCAATCTGTTCTTGAACTTCTTTAGATCAGGGTGTTAGTTTTTCAGATTTTTTAAAATCAACTTTAGGTTGTCAGACAGGTTTTACTTAAAGGATTTCTTGATCCTGCAGGGCAGGATATAATCAGGACTGTGTGTAGTTTGTGATATTGAACTCAACTTTTCAAACATCTGCTTGATTTAACAAGTGTTGCAATAACTTTTACAGATTTTTAAAAACTACTTTTCTTTTTTCATTCAGGTTATCTTTGCTCAATATAATTTGTTTAATGATCTCAAAAAATATGACAAATAAGGAAAAAAAAAATTAAAGATGCTTTAATGGGGAAGATTTTTTTCAAAGCACTGTAAATTCATTCAAGCATTTATCAAATATAGCCAGTCAAACATTCATCGCGGCTTTTTTTGTTTAAAAGTCCAGCATGTTTGACAGCATGTAAAACGGCAAAAACAGATCAAGTCAGCAGGGAAAAACACTGCATTTACAGTTTTCCTTTCTTTTTTTATAAAGACAAAAGCATGAGGTTCAGTTTGGCAGTCAGTTTTCATGCGCCACTTCATTTTGAGTAAATAATAGTTTTAGATACAAACAACCGTTGGAGTGACAAACAAATAAAAGTTGAAGATGATCTTCTAAAGGTTTCTGCAAGGTTTTTAAAAAAACCCTGCAGCTTCACCTCTTCATGTAGTGGATTTCCACTCATCAAAACATGATCTGTTGTATTTTATTAAAGAATCCTCTCTTAAGCCCGTTTTACAGACTTGGTACGAGTGACACAAAGCATGAGAAAGGTCAGTAATAACAGATGGAGCAGAGATACCACATCTGAATGACACATATATTTTAGGAATTACAAATCTCCTAAATTTATATCTAGTGGTAATTCCAATGAAAAGGTTTTTTGATTTTTACAGTGCTATGGGTTTAAAGTCCTGCATTTGTTCCGGTACTATTCAGGTATGCATAATATTTTAAGCTCAGATTGTCTAGAGGAAAAAAAAAAACAACACAAATTAAACTCCCTTAACTTTTCACAGTATCACTTCCATCTGAGGTCTAAAAGTCCTCCATAAGAAAAAAAAAAGGTCACATAATTTTTTAACTTGATCCAGAGTCACAGTCAAAGCAGTTTAGATTTATATTTTTTCCACTTTCTCATTTATCAAATCATTTTTTTGCATTAACTAATCTCTCTTTTATCCCAAATTACCTCTGCGAGATCTGGACAGTCGTCTTACAGCCTGTGGACAGTCCTGTTGCTCTACATGCCTGCCGGTGGTTCCACAAGAGGGCACTACAGTTTTGAGTTGATGATGACACTACATGTAAACCAAGACAAATGACAATACTTCCATATGTTTATGTCTGCAGCTTCTTTGTAAGGAGGTAAGAAATGTAGGTCCCATCTCCTTGCAGCACAACTCCAAACATCCTATCCCTTTCCACACAACCAACACAGTTGGTGATTTAATAATTCCTGACTCCACCTGGATCAGGATAGGAAGTAGCACATCATTTACATGTGCACCTTCCTGATCAGAGCTGAAAAGTCAAAATACATGAGGTGATCCTCATCTAAATGACAGCAGCTGAAGGAGTTGTCAGGATAAAATCCTCTGCTTCCTGAGCAGTCGTACTGACTCTGATCATCTGCTGCAGGGGTGGTTGAGGAGGTACAGGCGGTGCCTTCATTTATGTGATCTTCTCGTGCTGGATCTGGTAGTAGCAGGCCTGTGGGTTGAAGAGACATGAGTGCATGACCTGAATATGGATGTAAAAACCCCATGAAAGCGGAGAGTGCATGACTGTGCATTACCTTGAGGGTGGTAAACATGATTCCGTGCTCTCCGTGCTGAATGCACGGATCCATCAGGTCTTCGATGAGGCTGACCTCTGAGCCCAGATTTCGGATTCTAAAGAGAAAACATAAGATGGTTTTATTCAAAGGATAAAAAGAAAGGATTGCTACTTAATAAATAAATAAGTTACAGATTCTCAGTTAAATAAATCAGCTGCCTCAAGTTTTTATTAGGATACAGTCTAGATTAATCCATCATTTGTTTACATTTTGTTTCCGGTTAGTTAGCTGGTAAGATGGATGGATGGATGAAAGGATGAATGGAGAAATGGTTGGTTGGATAGAAAGACAACAGGTCGAATGGATGAATAGACAAACGTACAGATGAATAAATGGTTGCATGGATGGACAGGTAAGTGGTTGATTAGATTTACTGGTGGATGAACCAATGGTTGGTTGGATGGATGAATGGACAGATGGACAGACGGATGAATGGATAAATGGTTGGTTCGATGGAAGAATGGACGGATAGATGAATGGACCAGATGGGTGGATGAATGTACCGGATAGATGGATGAATGAATGAATGAATGGACAGATGGATGGATGAATGGACAGATGGATAAATGGTTGGATGGATGAATGGACAGATGGATGAATGAATGGATAATTATTTAATTTCCCTTTGGGATAAATGAAGTATTTTTGAATGGAAATGAATTGAAATAAATGGTTGGTTGGATGGATGGATGGATGGATGGATGGTTTATCGCATCATGATCTCAAATTTAGCATCAACAGAAACATTTTCTTCATCAGATGTGAGAACTCTTTTATTAAACAATCCTCCTGCTTCATCTGAACTGTCGGAGCGAGTCAGCGACTTACCGAGCACGCAGCACAACATAGAGGAATACAGGGAAGAGGTCATCCATGGACCACAGGAAGTCCTGCTTCAGCAGCGACTGCACCTCCTGTGTGATCTCCTCGAAGGTGAGCTGGATCACCTGCAGCTTGTCTGACGGGGTGAATGTTGTGCTGCACATACACAGGAAACAGGAAGCTTGGCTGACCTGTGCTCATCTATATTCTATATGTTAAATTTACCATAACTGTAGAGATGACTTTTACCTGATCTGCTGCAGAGTTTCCACTGCAGAGGCAAAGCAGGCATCTTTAGTGCTTGAGATGACCTACAGAACATCATTGTTAAAGGAGGCTATATATTTGATAGCTAGAGCATAAAATTTAATAAGGTAAACAAATAATACCGGCTGCTTGTCTCCTGGAGCAGGCAAAGAGTTTGGGACTAAAACAGGCCAAAACTTTCTGCAACAGGAGAAGAAAAGGCAAATAAAGTTACAAGGCCCGATTTCCCTCCCATGCAGTTATTTGTGTTCAGGTACAGTGTGTCTTTACTGTTGGACACCCAGGAAGGCAAGCAGGGCGAGGTCAGGCTGCTTGTTAAGGCGCAAGACACACTCCCAGTACATGTCATCCTCCTTCTCCTTCTCCAGAGCGTAAAGGGTGAAGAGTGGTGGGTAGAGGCGAGGCAGCAGGACAGGCAGCAGCAGAGCTGAGCTGCTCACAACGCGGCTATAATGGAAAAAACACAGAAGAGGAAGTTCATCCTGATCTGTTCTAACTGTGGGAGCAGCATACAGCTTGGTTCATACCCAGGTTTGGGTGACTCTGTACGGGTGTCAGTGGAGGTCTCTTGGGTACTGTCTGGAAGATTTTCTGTCGGCTCAGGTATTAGACCACCCTCTTCTGGCAGGTCAGGGAAGAGAAATCTTCAGAGAATTTAACACAAATAGATCAAAAGATTAAATTCACAGAACAGCAGCATAATTTTTGGTCGAAGACCTTCCTGCTTGTACCTGACAATCTGGAAAATGTGACCAAGGTAAGACTTTATCTCGTTGACTGCCTGAGGCAGCAGCCGACGGTTTGCTCCGACACCAACATATGTCATCCTGTAGACTGCCACCAGGGTTTCCACCAGACGGCCCAGAGGATGGAGGGGCGTGTCACACGCCTTAAACGGGGAGAGGATATTGGTTTAGCACAAACTGTACTACATTCAAACAAATTTACAATAAAGCAAACTAGATTATTTTGAACTCTAGATTTTTGTATGTTTGAGAGTCTGAAGGTAAATTTTAACAAGGAAGTAATATTCACACTAAAACTAATCATGGTCTACATGCCAACTGGTTTGTTTGAGAGGTATGCCAGAAAAAAAGGCAGATCTATTCCTACCATCACAAACGTCAATATGAGGAGTTCAATAAAGCATACTGGGTCTTGAACCGGAACTTTGGTGAGATGAAACTAAGACAAAGCATTTTGTTAACAAACATTCCAGGTGGCTTTGAGATGAAAAAGCATCAATAGGTGAAAAACAACAACAACAACAACAAAAAAAAACACCTAATGCCTGCTGTTACGCACATTGCAGCAACTGTTATTTTGTGGGACTATTTCTTTTTCCAAAGGCACTGGGAATCTTGCTAGAGTGCATGTTAGCATGAATTCTTTGAAATACCAGGGCTTTAGATGTGCACTATCAAGTATGGTAGACGATCAGTGATGTTGTGGGCCTGTTTCTCTTTGTAAAAGCAGTGGAAACCTTGTTAGAGAATATCATGGCATCATGGACCAGTAATTTCCATAAAAACAATTTTTTCTTAATATTTTTCCCCAACCTAATAAATGTGCTCAAATTAAAGTTTCTTCAAGTTTTTTCTCAGTTATTTAAGAGTGAGATCATGCAACAGTAATAAAAGATTAATTTATTTTAAGTCTGTTACCCATTCTTACCAGCAGTGACTGTAAATGTGGCTGGTACTGTGTATGTATGCATTTCTGCAGACTGATGTCAGCCAGAAAATAAGTTCCCAAGAACCCTATTTTTAAAGTCAAAACCATTCGTTTAGATGCAGTTTCGGAAGGAAATAGGAAAGGAGGAATTAAGGAATTAAGAAGAGCATTTAAAACTGCAATGTATGCATTACAGAGGCATGAAATGTTGGATATGCAAAATATACTGATATAAACAAAGAGAATCCATTTAAATTGAATTAAATGGGACCGATGACACATCATGAGGAACACCACAATAAACAGCAGTTATTCTACACTCTAAGAAGCAGCTATTCTACTCTCTATCTACTACTGGATGCAGCCTTGGAAGGAGGAATATCTTATCCTGTCCCTCCTGTCCTAATTTGATAGTTTTACCGGTTATTAAAGTTATTTGATATATCCAGTTTTTATAGTTACTGTTGCATTGTCTATCCTCATAACTGGATTACTTCAGATTTAAGGACTATGGATTTTTAATTTTACTTCACTTTTTGCCCTATTTTTTCTACCTCCAAGATAAGCAAGAGCAAGATATCTCTGATCGACACTGGGGACATTAGTAGTATTATACAAAGACTTCAATCGATAGAACTGAGGGTTTCTCGACTGGAGGTAAACGTCAAGAGCAACGCAGGCTCTGGAAATGAAACAACTCTACCGATGCCTCAAAACAACAAACAGCCTCCAAGAAGCAGCACTTCAAGAAGCAGCTCACCCACCTGGAACTGTCTTGGAGCTAAGCCAAAAAATAAATCTCATCATTTGGATCTGACAAGATGTCTAACGGGACGGTCCCCTCACCTAGATGATATAGAGTGGCCAGCATTGAGCCGAAACATTCCCTCGTCAACACCAGCACCAAAGAAAAGACCACAACCAGCTGAAGCTGATATAATTCCAGCTTCCTTAACTCCGGTACCAAGGACTAATCAGCCAGCTCAAGCCATAACACATCCCGTCATGTCTCCAGCTGGAAACCCCCAAAACATTGCTGGAATTCCACTGATAAACAGGTTTGCTGCTCTGCAGCAGGAGCCTACGACGGACACCTCTTCTCCAAACATCAACAAGAGGTATGAGACAAGAACAACACATCCACCTCCTAAAGTGACCCAGAAACCATAATTAATGCCAAAAGTTGTTATTGTCGGGGATTCAGCCTTGAATGGAATTGATTGTCTTTGTAGCACAAAGAGAACGAAGGTAATCTGCTTCCCAAATGACAGTGTCGGATGTAACAGAGAAAATACTCCCATTAACCACTGATCAGCTGAGCATTGAAAGTATAATCATTCACACTGGAGCTAATGATCTGGCTAAGCAAAAATCTGAAATTATGGAAAAGGACTTTAGACATCTTCTAAGCACAGTTGGAGATCGGAAAACGAAGGTGTTTATCAGTGGACCAATACCGAAAGTTGGACGTGGACATGAGAATTACAGCAGACTGCTTATGATTAACAGATAACTTATTAAATAATGCTCTTCCAAATCCCTGAACTTTATTGACAATCACAAGATTTTCTGGGAGTGCCATCATCTCTTCAGACAACACGGGGCTGGGCTAAATCAAGATGGGAAAAAAAATTTTTCACTGCCACTATCTTCAATGCTGTTAACAACAGAAGGCCATCTCTCCAAACACAGGACAATGACATCACTGCCCCAGCAAAGATTGTAGAATGACAAGCACAAACCCAGCAGGGGCACAATGTTCCAAAACAAGCCGAAAGGCAGCCATCTACTCCAGCTGGAAATGGAGCTGAGAGGGAAGGGAGCCCCCACACCCACCACAGGTTGACAAACCCTCCTGTGATTTTACCTGAACTCCACTCTACTATGGCCTGCAATGAATTTGCCAACTTTTTTTTTACAGAGAAAATTAAAAAAATTAAGAGGGTTAATCTGCACATCCACACCAAATCCAATAACAATGCTATGCCCAACCATAACAAATGCAGAGAAAAATGGCTTAATTTCACCAACTCAACCATGAAAACTTAGAAGAGATTTTAAAACAATTAAGCTCATCCTCCTGCTGTCTTGATATCCTACCTACAACCTTCTTCAAGAAAGTTCTGCCTGTCATTGCATCTGACCTGATTCAAATAGTAAACTCATCCCTCTCATCTGGTGTTTTTCCCCAGGCTTTAAAAACAGCAGTTATCAAATCACTGTTAAAAAAGAACAATTTAGATAAATAACGACTGCAGAATTACAAGCCAATCGCTAACCTTCCATTTTTCAGCAAAATTATTGAAAAAGCTGTGTTTCGACAATTTAATAGCTTTTTAACAATGACCAACCGCTTTGACGTCTTTCAGTCCGGTTTCTGTGCTCACCACAGCACTGAGACTGCCCTCGTTAAAGTGTTTAATGATATCCACACAAATACAGACTGTGGATGAACCACAGTGTTGGTTCTGCTGGATCTCAGCACAGCATTTGACACTGTTGACCATGATATATTATTAAAGCAACTGGAGAGCTGGGTCGGACTCTCTGGTACGGTACATAATTGGTTCAAATCCTACCTAAAGAACAAGGATTTCTTTGTGTCAGTAGGCAACATCTCATCGGAGTGGACAGAAGTCACATGTGGAGTATCAAGGTTCAATCCTGGGACCCCTCCAATTTAATATCTGCATGCTCGCATTAGCTCAGATTATAACAAGTAATAAGATTAGTTACCATAACTACGCAGATGATACACAGCTCTACATTATGATGTCACTAGGTGATTCCGAACCCATCCGAGCACTTAACAGATGCTTAGAACAAATCACTTCGTGGATGTGCCAAAACTTTCCCCAGCTGAAAAAAACCAAAACTGAAATCATTATATTTGGACCTATAGAGGAACGATGTAGAGTGAGCGCGCAGCTTCAGTTATTTCAGATAGAAACTAGTGATCAGGCCCAAACTCTGGGTGTAGTGATGGACTCAAACCTGAACCTTCAGAGACACATAAAAACAGTTACAAAGTCAGCCTTCTGACCTGAAGAACATTTCCAGGATTAAAGGACTAATGTTTCAACAAGATCTAGAGAAATTCATTCATATATGTATCTTTAGTCGCATTGATTACTGCAACAGTGTCTTCACAGGTCTGTCTAAAAAAAAAAAAAAAAAAAAAAAAAAAAAATCACTCAGGCAGCTGCAGCTGATCCAAAATGCTGCTGCTCGTGTTCTCACTAGAGAACATCACCCCAGTTCTAAAGTCCTTATACTGGCTCCCTGTAGCTCAGAGAATAGACTTTAAAATACTTTTGCAAGTTTATAAATCACTGAAAAAGCTTAGCACCAAAATACATTAAAGGCCTGTTGTCGTATTAACCTTCCACACCACTCAGGTCTTCTGTTTCTGGTCTGCTCTGCATCCCCAGAACCAGAACCAAACATGGAGAAGCAGCCTTCAGTTTTTATGCACCGCTAATCTGGAACAAACTCCCAGAAAACTGCAAAACAGCCGAAACACTAAATCCCTTTAAATCAAGGCAGAAAACCCACCTGTTTAGAGCTGCCTTTGATTAGCAGTCTGGACCATAAATCTGAAAACAAATCCAGGTAAGATAAGCTTGGTTTTCCAAAGGGTGGAAGTTTGAGTGTAAATCAGTTAAATAAAGTAAGTATATCATTGATCAGGCCCAAAATCTGGGTGTAGTGATGGACTCAAACCTGAACCTTCAGAGACACATAAAAACAGTTACAAAGTTCAATATGTTTGCCAATGATTTTGATGATTTTCATGTGTATTTGCTAGATAATTTTGATGATTTTGCTCAATGATTTTGCTGTATACTTGATTGATATTTTCATGATGTGAAATGTGCTAAATATAGCACATTTCAGCAGCAAGGCATATATATATATATTTTTTTTTTTTTTCATGGTCATGATTACATCAAGCAATTTTACTGTAAAAAAAGAACTTATAATCCGTAAATAATCACTTAGACATGTTGTATACCTAAACGCAACAATAATTTCTTTTGCTGTTTGAAAAGAAAGCCTGACGAACTCACCTTAATTAGGTACAGTCGGATGCTGTGATATCTCTCTATTGTGACAGGCCCTTCATATTGGGGGATGACCTCCAGACTCTCTAGAGTTTTACTGTGACTCCGAGACAATGTTTCTGGACTGAGAAACAAAAAATCAGGAATGCAACCTCTCTTGTTTGGTAACTTCTGAGTATTATAAAGGGGTAACTCTCATTTTTGCATACCTGTCTTGTATCTGTTGCCTGTTGGAAGTCAGCGCCACAGCAATATTCTCCCAGGCTTTCAAGTGCTCCCCCTGACCTGGTGTCTCGCAGCCCAGCTGACTCCAACACTCCTCGAACACTGCCTTCCACTTTTCCTCTGCTCTCACGCTCAGCCGACCCAGCTTCCTGCAACATCCCAGAAAAATATCTAAACCATAGCAAGACATTTAATCTAAAGGGTTTTCAAAAAAACATGAGCTTACACGGCCTGGTTCTTGTCCTTTTCAGCGTCGAACAGGTTTGGTTTGAAGTAGGAGCCTGTCACTTTGAGACCAGACCCCCACTCGCCACTAAAGGAGCCCTCCAGGTAGTCACCATTTGGCATAGTCAATACGCCCTAAGTCAGAAAGAGATGAAGCATTAAATCTCCAAACAGGGCTCATTTTACCACCAATGGTTTGCTTAGATCAGTTCACATTCAGAGCACCTTTCCAGTAAGGGTCCAGTCATCGGAGAACTCCCCCTCGTAAGTTGTATCATCTTCAGACAGAAGGATTCCTGTACCCTGAAAGATACCTGGATTTAATTCTGTTCTCACAAACTGGCTATAAAAACTGGCTATATTTTAAAGCCAGTTTGTTAGATATTCTCACCATCATCTTGTTGTCTTTGAAGGCACCTTCATAGTACAGACCAAACTGGGTGACGACTACCCCCATGCCCTGCCGTTGGTGGTCCTGCCACATTCCCATGTACTTCTCCCCTCTTCACAGATAAAAAGAACACCTCGTCAGACAATCCTCTGTCAAAATGAATTACAGAAATGAAGTTCTTGGGAAGTTCTGAGCATACTTTGTGATATCATCAAAGACTCCATAGCCTGTTTTCTTGTCTTGTAGCCAGTGTCCGATGAAGACGCTGGGGGATGAGGTGTTGTGCTTTCCACTGCGCAGCATCCCATGACCTTGTCGCATGCCATCCTGGAAGGAGCCGTCGTAAACTTCGCCGCTTGCATACCTTCAGCCAGACAGAGGAGGTTTAGGCTTTTACAACATAGTGATGATGACTGAATGCAACTAAAAGTTTCTCTTTTCCAGCTTAAAATGATTTGTTTAGCAGCCCATGTTGGCATGGCCGACATTCAGAACTACAGGAAAGTCCAAGGAACTCAGTAAAGATCCAAGACAGAGAACTGGAGATTTACCCAAGTTGGAAAAATATTTAGGAGTCATTTTTAAACAACTGAAGATTCAAAGGTCCTCAGGCCTAACAACAGAATGCAGTTGAAAACTTAAAGACCTAAAATTACTGAAGTAAAACAGCTCATCTTACTTGCAGTGATAAACCAGAAGACAATTAACCAAGCTAAACTGAAGCTAATGACAAAGTTTAACTCAACTGTTCCCTAAAAAGATCTGCACCCATTGAGTGTTGGGAATCAGGGTTTTTCTGAGATCACAAACTCATGGTGGGTGGTTTAGATTTTTTAAATGTATTCTGTAATCAAATTATTTCCTGTCTGAGGTATTTTTATTCTCTGTTTTTTCTTGAACTAAAATCTCTTTCCTGTGAAAAGGTTGTGTGTGAAGAGGAGTGTTGTTTTTCAGGGGAGTCATTATATCAACAATCCACTTACAATCATAGTCTTCTGCTTCATAACTGAATTGAATCGGGAAGTGACTAAAAATTTCCACTCTTGACCTCAACCCTATTGAAAATTTGTGCATTATAATTAAAATCCCAGTCTCTGTCAGGAAATTAACTAATTAAAATAATCTATACAAATTTTGTTTAAATTCGTTTAGTGATCAAATATCCAGCAAGACCTATACCACAGCTTTTTGATGGCTACAAACAGTGTGGTCAAGGTATAACTTTTTAGGAGACATTTGACCAAACAGTGAGGGTACATGCAGGTTTCTGATGTATAATCATTGCTGCCTTGGAAAAAGAACTGAACCCCCCAAAAAACTAACTTAAATGTGACATTATAGTAGAGACTCGCAATTTATCAGCATCTACATCAGTAGATGTTAGTCATTTTTTAAAATATTGGTATCGTTCTGATAAGTAAAGCTGGGCTGGACTATTACAAACCGATGTTTATGTCATCTTGTTGCCATTTATGTATGCGTTTTGAATGGAGTTGGCCATGTAGTATTTGTTCAGTCAAGTGATAGTGATACAGCACAGGATTATGGGGTGTTTAACTGAAGTAGAAAAGCAATGTAGGTAGTAGTATGGTTACTTTTAAACTGTGTCAAAAGTGTAGGGAAATATATGTACTATATATGATATTGGTAAATATCTGTTAGTCAGTAAATGTCTGTTAATAGCTGTTAATAATAAATATCTGCATAAATAAATAAATAAATAATAATAATAATAATAATAATAATAATAATAATAATAATAATAATAGTTAATGTCTGTTAAATATTTGTCAACAGCAATATTTATATTGGATCTAGCTATCGGCCCAAATTTTCATATAGGTGCTTCTCTACATTATATGTAGAGATGGACATAAAATGGACATAAAATTATAAATCAACCTCCTGTATACCACCTTTCTGCTGCCCACATGAGGGCAAGAAAAATTGTGCATGGGAGATAAAAGAGCTGAAAAGAATCTCAATTTATAGTGCTCAGGTAAAAACAAACAAAAAAGCCAACTTATTATCATTATAACACTTTTGGTCTGACTTACCGATATGTCCCAAGGCCATGCATCTTCCCTTCTTTCCAGTAACCGTGATAAAGATCATCTTTGTTCAGCATTTTATTGGGGCAAACAAACTCCCCAAAGCTGCACAAAAGACACACAAACATCTTAAATAACAATGCACGCTTAAGTCTTTCTACCTGGTTATTCAGATATATTTAGAGATTAATTTTGTTGCTCACCCATCCTCCAACCCATTCTTGAATGATCCGGTGTAAATCCTCCCATCAGGCCATTTTAAAATACCTCTGAAATTAAAAACTATAAATTAGAAAAATCCAACTTTGTTTAAAATGCTTTCTCAATGCCAAACCGTAACCAACCTGCCATGAGGCTTGCCAGACAGCCACCGACCCTCATAAGTTGCATCCTTCAGCCGTCCGTCTTTATAGAAAGTGTACGAAGCAGTCCTGGAAATCG
This sequence comes from Anableps anableps, assembly GCA_014839685.1. Classification (NCBI taxonomy): domain Eukaryota; kingdom Metazoa; phylum Chordata; class Actinopteri; order Cyprinodontiformes; family Anablepidae; genus Anableps; species Anableps anableps. The sequence goes on from CM026088.1 coordinate 13,339,202, forward strand.
GAGGCTCTGACTTCAAACCTGAGCTGCCAGCGTCCTGCCCTGCCCCGCTCAGAGCCTGGTCCACAGCCTGGTTGATGGCGCGGAGCCACTTAGTCTAAAAAGTAGAAGATCACAAGTCCCATAAAAGGAAAAGCAGTGTTTATGAAAAGAGTTATGTCTGTTTGTAGGTTCACCTTCTCAGCAGAAGACGAGGCTAGCAGAGTTAAGGTCTCCTCAGGCGTGACCACCTTCAAACCATGTCTACACACAGAAATGTATTCGGAAATTAGCCACAAGTGTTTGTCTCCATGGACAAACACTTTTCATTTTAAAGCATTTCTTGGACAATACTGAGGACAAGCCAGTAACACTGATCCAGAACTGATTCCAAAACATTACATGTCAAGTATAAGTTTTAGATTTTTGTATATATATCCAACACTTATAAACTGTTTTACAATCTTTAAATAAAAATAGCAGGTAAATACGTAAATTTTATATATATATAAAAGAGAACATGAAAGCAGACTATATTTGGAACAGTTGATACAGCTGAAAAACTGAAAATCTAGAAGTTGTGAACAGTTTTTCTTTTGAGGAAATCCAAAAATCCTCAATAAAGTAATACTGTTGCTTTACAGTTATTTCAACCCTTCAAACCTCGCTGTGGTTGCTGTCAAGGCTTCAAAAGGATGATGAAAACAAAGGAGTTTGATCTTTTAAAGATGATTGATAATGCCTTTTTAATGTGATTCCTCAGCAATAAGGGTGTTTATCGGGATACTAAGTGAAATTTGTATTGACATTTGCAATCTCGGAACATTTGTAAAAGCTAACTGCTATAAACTAAGCTCTAAAATTGTTGTTCCAAAAGAGAAAACTGTTTTCTAAAAGTAATCATGTCAAAAATATTTTCTTAATGAGTTTGAAAATTGTGTCACCTTTAATGCCTGTTTTCAACAACTTACAGTCCAGAATCGTCCTCTGGTGTCGGATCCACCCACAGCGTGGCCAGTGCGAAGATGTGATGGGTGGAGAACTGGATGTAGGAGGAGAAAGAAAGAGCAGAAAAGCATAAAGTAAGAAGAAAAAAGTTTCAGTTTGTAAAATGTGTTTTCTACAAATAAATGTCACAGAAACATATGTGAAAAAGCTTTAAACTCTGCACAAGAAAAGCACAAAAATTCTTCATGCAGTAATGTCTATTTTCAGCCTTAAAATCTACAGAAGAATCCAGATGTACAACACCTCATATCATATCATATCATTAAGGGTTTAAAGAAGAACGTTAATGTATGCTGAACTATTTATTCTAAAATGTCCTAGTTTTCAATTTTTTATCCAATTTTTCATCAACTAAAAGCTGTTTACTATAAATGTAAAAATATTAAAGTGAAAATGAAACAAAAACATTTGGATCAATGGTTCTTTAAAACAACATCTGAAAAATGAACATAACAATTTTTGGGCTTTATACTCCAGGCCTTGCCTTGCATTTAAAAAATATTTAAAAGAATAATCCATCAAACATGCAAAACACCACATGATTTCACATGCATGTTCTAATTTCTACTGATGCCCTGCTTCTCATATTCACAGGGCAAAAAAGCTTGCAAAGATGTTGTAGAAAAAAGACAGATTAACCTGGCTTCTACTTACACATTTTTAATTTAAGAGCAATGGCTGCTGCATGTCCAAACAAGTTTCACGCTATCAAGAGGACTGATGTGTGCAGGACAATCACAGTACTAATTAAACAACTGAAGCAAGGATGGGAATAGAAACATAAAGAACTGGGAGAAAAGAATGAAACAGGAACTTGCTTTTGAGAAGGTAACAAAAACTGTTGGTGCTTTGAACTTTCATATTATAAACCAACAGTGTGAACCAAGGCTTTCCCAGAAAATAAAAGCTTTTACCAACTTTTCTTGGATATAGGCCAATTAACATTGATTGTAATGTGGGTAAAGCAATAAACATAAAAAAGGATTAAACTATTTGAGCCTTGGTTGTAGATTTTATCTTCCCATGCAGTGTCCTGGAGATGGAGAACAGGCACAGGGTGGAGGTCAGGATAGGGCTGAGTATCACTCAAGAATTCCAGACAGTAAAGCACCTGCATTCAGATTATTTTTGTGTTGTTGGCTGTGTTTGGAAATTATAAATAGACATTAGCAAACACTAGAAAGGTATGTTGGACTGAAATGATCTTTTCAGAACAAAAGTTTCCCTTTCAGTCTGTCAGATAATGGATGGTGAATATCATCCATTTGTGAAAAAAACTACAAACTACACCCATGTTCCACAACAAACAGGAAGATGGCCATCTTGGATTGATCTTATGATTTTGATTTATCAATTTTAATTTGCAGACTTTGCTCATAGGGCACAGGGGATCTAAAGTCATCAAAATTCTCACTTTTCCTGCATGCTGAAGGGGAGCTGTGAGGCCTCAAACTTTGACTACACACCAAAAAAAAACCCCCAAATTGTTATAACTCCTATGAAGAAAGTCACAGAGGCACAAAACCTGCTGTGATTGGTCCTCATCAGATCTCAAACAAAACTCTTGAGTCAAATGTGATACACCATGGGAAAACCAGGAACAAGTTGCCAGAGCAGAAATGGAGACAAAAAAAGATTAAAAAAAAAACCCCCACCAATTTCTGAGAAAATAGTGACTTTTGTTTTTTTCTGTACTAGTTGAAGTTATAAAGAAACCTCTCCATGCTTTAAATCGCAGTTTCAGAGGTTTTGAAATGGTAAACTTTGTGTCTGAATTCAGCTTGTTTACAGAGTAAATCTGAACCGTTTCAGGGTGTGAGGGGGAAACTTACAGCTGATTAACATACAGGGGTTTACTGGCTATTCACACGCTTTTGTTGTTGGTTTTGGCCAGTAAGATGAACGTTTGAAAGAAACACATGGCTACTTAACATCACCAACACAATGCAGTATTATAGCATTGGTGGACCACCTCTGGCCCAGATAGGTTCCTGATCTGCAATCCAGATCCAGGCCAGTAAAGAGCCATTGGGAAAAAAAAAAAAAAAAAAAAAAAAAAAAAAAAGAAAGACCCCAGCCCAGGACTCTTATCTACACTCAGATCTAGCACAGGTAACTTTTGCTGTCAGGGTAAATGCTATGAGAGAAGAAAAGAGAATCCTCAACACTGTTGTGCAGCCATAAACTTTCTCCAGAGTACAACGTGCAGATGGATTCTTTAGCAGTAGAAAGAGAGTGGCAGGTCACGGGAATAATTTGACATCTTGAAGCCAACAGGGTACATCCTTACTTCGAAGATGACAACACCCACCATAAAGATACTGGTGAAAAAACACACCGGGACTACTTATATGACCATCACATTCATGTCAGCAGGAATACTTCTCATGGGGTGAGTTTCAGAACACGGTTACAATACACAGCATGCCACCAGCACGCAGATCTGGACCTGCCCTGCCTCGTGCTGCAGCTAAGCAGTCCTCCCTTTACTGAGTGTGACAATGACAGTGACCAGGTGGGTGAGCAGTGGTGCGTGGCATGCTGACTAACTCCATCTAGTAGCTGTAGAAAACATCATCTAACATATTTATTATTATCTCCCGCTTATCCGGGCTTGGTTTAATTCCACTGAAGTTTAGGTTTCACAGACAACTCCAACGGCTCACAAGACAGAAGTTCACAGCCTTATTGGAAATTGGAACAAAAGCTTAAAGATTCTAAAAATATATATTTTTAACTAGATAAGCCAGGCAAAATCTCACTTTTGAAGAAAGCTTAGAATCTGTAACTCAAAACACCCCCAAGAAGATTTGTTCCTAGTTTTGTTGTGGCCGGTCACAAATACTGACATCTAAGCCTACATCCTGACAACAGGAACTGTAATGCTTTACTTTGAAAAGGTCAATTTTTGACCCCCTTGACCTAAACTACATGAAATTGCGCCCAGTGACAGAAGGCAAGTTAGTGTAACTTGGTGTCCAGTACTGAGAGTTTTCAAAAGAGGATGAGGCTGTGGCTGCGTGCCAAAGTCCAACATCACTGTGGCCACACATTTGGCTCCAATTTTTACATATATCATCTTATCTGCCCCAAATTGAACATGATGGATATTATCCAACCCCTATGATACTTAGGCAAATATTTGGTGGGCATGGCCTAATTCCTCCACAGCACCCCCTAGAAGCATTAAGACAATAAGTCCCAAGCCATGCTTTGACAGAAGATTATGAAATTTGGAACCTCGCCCTACAAAAAAAAAAAAAAAAAAAGTCTCTGAAAGCCAAGGTTCAAAACCCACAGGAAGTCAGTCATTTTGGTCCAAAGATGGCTTAGTTTAGCATACTATATGTTACGTGTCACACAAAGAATAGGTACAAGTCAGCAGAGCAGAAACAGAGAAAGAGAGAAAAAAAAAAAAGCTATTTTGGAGATGACAACACCCACCATTAAGACACCAGTGGAAAGAAAACAACACTAGGACTACTTATATGATCTTATATGATTGGAGTCATTCATGTCTGCAGGAATATTTTTCAGTTTCTCGGGATACATAGAAAAATAGGATACCTGGGGCTACACTACACAGCGGTGAGCAGTGGTGCGTGCTGCGCTGACTACCTGCATCTAGTAGCTGTAATAACTAAAATATAATAAGTATTTATGTCGGTCTTTATTCGGGCTGAGAGAAAACATTGTTGAACAAGTTGTATTTATTGCTGTCTTCCACATATCTGTGAGAATCCCAGGCTAGCCGAGAAAACCCTGCAGCCTGTATTTAGGCATGGTTTAATTCCACGACAGTTCAGGGTTCAGAGACGACTCCATTACAAAGGCTAACAAGACAGAAGCTCACAGCCTTATTGGAATATGGAACAAAAGCTGAAAACTTCTAAAAATATGTATTTCTAACTACATAGGCCAAGTCATACTTGTTGAAAGTAATTATGTGACGTTCACGAGCGATCAGATTCTTCTGACCGGCCCTTTACGCTGAACGATAGAACTGGAGTCTCAGTTAGTGAGAGCTGTTCTTTGTTTTTTTATGACTTAGCTTGCTTATAATGCTATGCACACACATCAACAGTTTTTATTATTTTTATTTAACCTAAAATTATGTTTATTTAATTGGCGAATAAATACAACACAGGAAAGGGGTGGAAAACTGTTATATTTAATGGTGCAGAAGAGGATTTTAGTTTCTGCCAAAGCAACAAAGTCCACTTTTTTTCCTCTGTTTGTAATATTTTCCTTTTATGTTTCTGTATTACAAATAGCCCTAAAATGTTACTAATACACACATTTGTAGTAAAGAGCTACATGGGTATTTGACATTTATATTTTAAAATGTTATATTTTATAAAAATACATAACCATTTATTTCTGCAAGAACACATTGTAGTTGTATATTGCACCTTTTGTATAAATATTAATTTTACTTAATACAGATTATTCTACTTTTTTGTGAACTTCACTCATAAATACTATATTAGGGGTAAAATGGGTTTTCAAAAATGAATCTTTTGAATGGCTCTTTCAAGTTAAAAGATCCTGCACCTCCAGGTTAGAATAGAAATATAGAATAGAAATATCCTTTATTGTCCCACAATGGGGAAATTTCTGTGCAACAGCAGCAAAGTGGCAGTGGCAGGCAATAACAGAAAAACAGACTCAAAGAATACAAAAATATCCATAAAAAACAGAATAAAGAATTTAAAAAAATACTATACAGTAAGGCAAAATTTCAACATGAATACTTTGTAGTTGTTGCCCATAGGTTTGGGGACAATTCTTTGAGAGCCGTTTTCTCAGAAATCTGGAATTCAGAGTACCAACATTCAAATGGCCATATCTTATATCTTTTTTATTATTTCAATGCATTTGACATCATTAGAAAGCTTAGAATCTACACTTTCAGAACCTGCCAATAGCTCAAAATGTCCCCTGGGAGACTTGTTCCTGGTTTTGTCATGGCCAGTACATATCTTCAGTTGGTTTATCTTAGCCTATGACACCTTAAGTTGGTTTAATTCAGCGTACCATATCTTAAGTTGAGCCAACCAAATCACAAGTTGGTTTAGCTTGGTTTGGCCGTATGATTAGAATGCCAGACAGAAAGATGTTGGAGATGTGAAAATGATCCTTGGCCATTATGATCACTAAAGAAAATGGTTTAAACTTCCTCCTTCCCTCTCTGCTTTTTGGTTCTGCTCTGGATCCATGAAGCCTCCTTTTCAACTCCCCTCTGTGATTTGACGTCGTAGCTATATATTGCAGGTAATTTATACATTTGCAGTTAATGTTAGTTCCGTTAGCATATATCTTACTTTATCTTAGCTTAGTTTAATGGACTTTTTTCCCATTCAGGGGACAAAATTTTCAGATACCTTTAATTTCTTGGGGGTCTTTTCTGAGCCCAAGATGACTTATTTGTCTGGTTTTAAAATTATAAGAAAGTGAACCAGACTAAAGATCAAGGCCACTATGAAAGATTAAAAGAAAGTCAGTCTCATTATAGAAATTAATAGACCTACAAGTCGACATGTAATTTTCATTAAAAGTAACTTAGGTTTTACAGTCTGAGAGACATGTTTTCTTGGGAAACAGATCCAAAATAAACTTTAAATCAGATGCAACATCAGTGAAGTTTTTTATTTATTCTGATTTATTCTGACAAAATATTTGTTAAAGATTCCTGGAGGCTGGGATTATCCAGCTATTTTCCACATAGATTTAACTCCTTACATTTCTCTTAGTAGAAAAAGAAGAAAATAGATATACTAAATTTCAGTTATAACTTTGTAAGTTTTACATTTAAATCTGAATATTTATAATTGCCCCCAGTATCAAAAATGCAAAATATCATAGGTGTCAAATAAAGCAGATGACACAAAGCCCTAAACTCATAAAACAAAGACAGACAAGAGGAAAAAAGAATAGGATGAAGAAGGTTAGACAGGGAGGGATTTGGGGTAACTAAGATGAAATCTTCTCCTGGCTGCATACTTACAAGGTTTTTACAAGGCGCCACACCCTGACAGCACAGAGGCAAGCACACACAAACTCTTGAAACACACCAGAGAGAAAAAAGCAGAATAGCCAAAGATGTGATGCAGCAAGAATATGTGTGAGGAGCTGACCTGCGCGTGCACCAGAGAGTCGTTGAAGAGGATGAACCAGTTGACAGAAAACCTGCCGGCATTCTGCACCGTGAGGGATTTGTTGCTGCTCTCGTAGATCAGTCGGCGGTGAGGCTTTCTCAGGGAGTCCTGACCACAAACAAAGCTTACATTGATTCTGCTGTAAGACCATGAGACACCAAAAACACTGAAACCACAGATGTACCGTCATTTTCCCCGGAAAGCTCTTCCAGAAGTGGAAGGTGTATTCAGCCTCTTTTCTTTTTCTCTTCAGCTGAAGGGTCAGAGCTTCAAACTTGGAACAGCTGTCCTGCAGCTTCTGGTAGTCACCGGAGCTCTGAAACACCACCAAAAAAATAAATACAAGAAGAGGATATGATCATATGTTGCTTGCATTAGATTAAATAATAACGGTCATTTCAGTCAACTTTATCACCAACAGATCATCATAGCTAAGTTTCTTCTGCCAGCTAAGGACCATGAGCTCTTAATTTAAAGGGGCAGTATTATGTGTTTTCCAGCCAAATAGAATCATTTTATAGCACAATCAAGTAAGTATGTTTCCTTCAGTTGTTATAAAAATCCTGTACATATGATTCCAGCATTTAAAAATATTAATTGCTTATTTGTACTCTGCGTACCACTTCAAAGCAGGTGGCCAGTTTGAGTAGCAGTCGACTGTATTCATGTAAGTGCTGGGTTGGGAGATAGAAGAGCGTCACCAAGAGGTCAGAGGTGGCGGTGTTCTCCTCGCTGCACTCCGACAGCCTCTGCAGTAGCTCGGGACTTTTCCCAAAGATGTCCCTTGGAAAAAAATCAGCATCTCGTATTGTAAAACAGATGTTTTCAGGTTAAAACTAACAGTTCTGTTTTCATCTATAAAACTATACTCACAGGGACGGTTTTGTAAGAGCATGGAAACCACCCATCACAAAAAAGTTGCCCACAGCTGAGCAGTAACTTTAAAAGAATAGAAGAGTTATTAAACAGAATGTTGGTCTGAGTGCAAAAATAAAGGAATGACCAATTTCTGGATACATACTCATTGTATAAGTCTAGGAAGATGCTGGAGTTCTCAAGGATGAGAAAGCTGTTGACATCACGGCCACGTCGGAGATTGGCAGTGAGGCTGGCGGCGTGCTGTCCGGTCAGATGACTCAACATGCTGAATCTGCCTGCCAGCGTCTGCAGGAGTTCGGTGGCCATTGGCCCGAGCACTGTGCTCAGAGACTCTGATAAAGAGGCCAAAGAGTGGGATTGAGTAAGGAACTCTCAGTTTAGACACACAAAGCTATTAATATCAGTTTGACAACTTGTTCTTACCAAGCTCCAGCAGGGGGCGTATAACCTGTGATTTGACATCGCAGAGCTTGCAGTAGAACTTCCTCTCTGCAGACGCCAACTCGTGAAGACTGGCAATGAAGCCCATTACGTTCCTGTCGGACAGCGCAACACACCTGCGACCGCCTGCGACTACGCTGCTCACATAGCCAAGCTGAAACACCAGACGTACCACATTTAAAACAGGATTCTAAATAAAAGATGTCTATGTATCCAGAGCAAGAAGAGGAGTTTTAAAAAGTTTATTATTTTTATATGACAATATCTAACTACTTGTAACTATAAACAGCATGTTGGTCTGATTGGTTAGTTCCAGTGGAGTGCCCACATGTTGATGTTAGTATTTTTTTAGCTGCATATTGATTTTTTTGCTACAAATGATTAAGTGTGCAGTAAAGCATTGCTATGTCATTGCATTTTAAGGCAATATAGTTTTTTCTCTTATCTAACAAAAAAAAAAAAAAAGAACTGAATTATTTGTTTATTCACATTTTTTAATGTATTTCAAATATTGTATAAAATAAACAAAAGTGGTTAAATGAAAAAGCTGTACAGTCCGCCATTTTTTTTTCCTGATGCTGTGAAAAATTGTCAGAATAATTGACAGAATAATCGATTACTAAAATAATTGTTTGCTGCAGCCCTAATAGAAACCATTTGATGAAACTGTTATAACCTTTTAAGTTGGGCTCACAATAGATGTTATGTCTGTTCTATTCTTTCATGGTGGAACCATGGTGAACTTTTATTCATGTTCCCTACTTGGGACTCACCAGGTGACCAGTGTTATTCAGGAGGAACACTCTTGCCAGGGCGACTGGAGATACAAATATACCACTAGGTGGCGGTATTAAAATTATATTCTCAGAATTCGTGTGGGTTATATTTCTGTTATACTCCCCTATGAAATGAAAGAGATTTAATTTGAAATATATTGTATATCAATATATTGTATATCAAGCTTCACTCACAACTGAAAATGATTTGGATAGTGTTGAAGTTTTTTGCTTTGTTTTTTAAATGACTGATAATGTTGACGGCCGTCTTTTCTACTGATGCTTAAAAGTCATTGAAAAGTTGATAAGATTGCTCAAATAGGCTTAGAGAATCTGACTTTCAACATCTTTGTATAGGCTGAATTAACAATACCACATTAAAGCCTTATCTTGGCCAATGCAATATCCTTTATAATGCTGGATCAAATCTAAAAGAACAAATATACAATAAATAAAGAACAAATATATATTCTCTACCTGGTTAACTGTAATCCAGCAGAAGAAAATCTATTTTAAACATTAAGATTGCTAAAAGAACACCACAACCACGGTGAAGTAGGGTGGTGGCAGCATCATGCTGTGGGTTTTTTTTTTTCTTCAGATCCAGAAACAACTCAGTTTTGCCCAAAACCTTCAGGTGTCTGCTAGAACTCTGAAGAAGAAAAGGAATCTTAGCAGAAAGCTAAATCTTGACAGTAGGGTTGGGCGATAAATTGATTTAACTGAATTTTTGTTTTTTGAAGATTTAATTTTTGGAAAATCTGGATTTTTCTTTTACTAATGCACTCCTTGTGTTTCCATAGTTCAGAAGGATCCTTCCTGGGGTGGCCATCTTGTTTGACAAGCGTGTTTTACAGTTTCTATTTATTTGGACGCAAATGACATGACAATCTGTCTGGAAGAAAGAACCACATGGACTGGGCTTCTCACGTTAGATCTCAATGACTCTAGAAGCTTTTTTGATTAAAATAACTTTTTTCTCGTAATTTTAAAAATTCTTCCTGGAAAATTGAAGTTGCATCTTTATTCTGTTAATATTATGACTGTTCTTGTAATTAAACAAAAATTCTTGTAGCCTGGCCCTAATGCTCCATCGTCCAGCTCAGAATGGATGATTAAAATAAAAGCTACTTTTTGAAAGTATTTTGTCATTTGCAATCTCTTTTTAGAAAAGTAAGCAAGATAAAAAAAAAAGGATTAAAATCAGAAATCGGATGAGGTATGAAAATATCGGGTGATTTTATTTTTAAGCCATATCGCCCAGCCCTACTTGACAGAAAATCTGTGGTTGTTCATCCCATTTTCTGTTGAATCAAACAGGATGTCAAATTAAAGTGGGAAAAGGTTTTGAAATAGTTATCATGTCATAAATCAAGCACTTCCATAGGGTTGTTAACACTTATATTAGGAAGAACTGCAGATTTTGCATCTGCGCAGCTGAAAAGGCAACAGATAAATCTCAACAACAATCTCCTTACATTCATGCAGAAAGGGAGCAGGACAGGTTGCTGGGTGTAGCCTCCGGCCCTCTCATCTTTCTCTTCCTCCCCCTCTTCCATTCCTCCTCCCTCCTGGCCCTCCTTCACCTGCTGCCCGCTGTAGTAAATGATTGGCTGGATGCAGTCTCCGTCAGCCAGCAGGAGAGTGTGTCTCTCTCCAGCACTCGCGTCCCAAACCCGGATCCCCTCCGACAGCTGGAAGTTGAAGGGAATAAAAAATTCCAACATGACTTCAAGAATAAACTTTAGACAGACGGAGCGCTGGTTAGTTTACAGACTTTTGCGAGACGTGGGATGGTGCTAGGTGTCTCCATGTGTCCAAGCTGACCAGAGAGGTTACTGCCCCATGAATACACCTAAATAGGACATACAAAAATTTTTATTTTAGACGTACCATTAGTAATTCAAAAGAAATACAAGTATTCGTAAGTATTGATCTTAAAAGCATTGCCATAGCATGATGCTGCCTCCTCTAATGTTCCCTAACAAATCGCTGAGATCTTCACAGTTATATTTATAGATTCACTAATTAGATGACTTTTGACAGGTCCAATTAAAAGAAAAGTTTCTGCAAAGCTTCATGAGACAACCGGACCTGAGACTGAGCCGTCAGAGCGATGGAATGATGAGCACCGGCTGCCACACGGATCACCTCCTTCTTGTTCAGGCTCTTGATGCAGAGCGGCTGCAGCCTGCAAACGTACCAAACAACCACTGCAGCTTTCAGTAACGTTCAACACAATCACAGCAAGTCAAAGTCACCAAATTATGCTTATAGAAATAACCAGCCGCTAAAGCAGCTGAAGACAGGGAGCATAATACCACTTTGGTTCTGTAATCTTTATATCTAAAGGAATCATTCGAGTCTGAAGAAAACGAAACACCTAACTGTCAAGCACGGTGGTGGAGGGGTGATTGTTTGAGACTCTTCAATCGGTCTGTCCTACCTGGCCAGGTTGTCTCCGTGTCCGAGCTCCCCATGCTCGCCGTGTCCCCAGCTCCACACTTCGGTCTGCAGGATGGGAAACACCTCCTGGTCCTCAGGGATGCCCCCTCCCATTGGGGTGAGGGCGAAGGCCCGCGTCTTAGAGCGTCCCATTTTCCTCAACAGCCTTGGCGACACTGTAGGCACACAGAGACAGAGAGGGGGGAAATGCTCTGAGTCTCACATCAAAAAAGTTATCGTTGCAAGATTTAAAGGAAAGTCTGATGAACATGAAACTCATTCAAAGAAAGGAGTTCGATGAAAATGAACTCATGCCTGCACACAGACGGAAGCTATGGTTGCATTTAATCAGCAGAGTTAATTTAAAGAAACATCCCGATATAAATGAAGAGAAGCATTTAGTCAGCTTGTGTCCTGCTCTACCAGATGTTTTTGCAGATTTACTAGTTTCTGCATTAAGCAAAGAGTTTAACCTTCTGGTGACTGGACTGTGTAAAGATAATATAGAGTAAAGGGTAGGAGAGACAGATAGGAATCATGGCTGAAGGTCTCTATGCAATCAGCTAAAAATAAGCTTTCTTTGCAGGGGGGCTGCATGCTGACTGAAAAGAAAGCCACTGGCTGGATGGACTGAACGATGGACAGATAGACGGATGGTTGAATAAATGGATGGACAGCCGGATGGATGGATGATGCTTGGATACATGGATGAACAGATGGATGGATGGACAGATGGAGGAACACACAGACAGATGGACAGAGACAAACGGATGGATGCATGGACTGATGGATGGCTGGACAGATGGACAGACAGATGGATGGATGCCTGGTTGGATGGATGGATGCATGGACGGACAGACGGATGGATGCATGGATAGATGAATGCATGGACTGATGGATGGATAGACGGATGGACAGATGGATGGGCAGGTTGATGGATGGACACAGACAGATGGAGGCATTAACAGCTGGACAGACGGCTGGATGAGTGGACAGATGGATGGATGGACAGACAGACAGATGGACGGATAGACAGACAGCTGGACGGATGGTCGGATGGATGGATGGATGCATTTAATTATATTCAGGTAAATTTATATTCAACAAAAACAACACTGGACCAAACTATTAATTAAGATGTCTGGATCAACTCTTGAGGTAAGATTTGTACACAAATAATGAACTGCTTACTTTAGGCCCTACTAACCTAAATAATGAGAGAAATATGGTGCATTTCAGACAGAAACCACAGCTGCGTTTAGTTCCACTTCCCATTAGAAACTGGTTCTTTAACTCTATGTTTCCAATTAGACTGTTTCACTTCTTCTTATAATCACAACTTGCTGTAGAGGGTTTACAGATGAGCAGCTGTGGCATGTCATCTATTGACAGGGAGAGTTCTGTAAACAGTTCAGAGGTTGAACTTTATCCTCTCTGTGGTAAAGGTTGAAAACATGAACATTTTTGAAGATGAACAGAAAAGTAAATAAAAATCGCTTTCAGCCAACACAGGAGCAGACACTGTAGAGCAAATGCCATGCATCCAGCTGCACATGCGCAAGTTGTACTTACGCAGCGGGCCATAGGAGGAGGATAAGAGGTGAACAGCGTATCTACCCTGAGAGAGGAGTCCCGGCAGTGAGAGGCGGCGCCGCAGACCCTCCGCCTCCTCCTCATGGATGTCCCCCGTGCTGGAGCTCTTCTTAGCCTGGACCGACTCCTCCCTGCGGACCCTCTCGGCAGTGTTGTCAGCCGTCCCGCTGAGGACCTCCAGCCGTGACGGTAGGTAAAAGTTCATCATCCTCTTCAGGGACAGGGCCTCGTAGGTGGAGGCGACCCGCTCGCCCACCGCCGAGGCACAGGATGCCACCAGGCTGTTAAGGGCAGAGGAGCCGCGTCCTAACGACGACGGCTGGTGGAAAAAAAAACAGAGTAAAAAAATGTGAATTAAGATATGCTGTAGAAAACCATGGTGAGAGTAATGCAGAACAGAAGTGAAATGAGTCAAATAAACAGAGGGCCTACATTTTTTGATGTCGCTAGTCTAAAAGCAAACTTAAAGAAGTAGCTTATAGTTTTAACTTTTAGTAACTAAGAACCTTTTTTTTAAATTTAACTTTTAGTTTAGTTTTATATTCATTTTGCATTCATTTATTTACTGAACTGATTTAGTTCAGTTTATTGGTCATTCACGCGTTAAGAAATGCGACGAATTATAAAATACTAGAAGTTGTAATTCATTAACTTTTAACAAAGTTGCTTGAATTAAATGTAGATTTGAGTTTACTTCCATTTCATTTATTTGTCACTGTTATTTTCTGATGCTCTTTTAAATTACTTTTTCAATTCTTTGTCTTATACTTAAAAAAAACAAGGTAATGCAAAAATACTAAAAAATAAAATGTATTCATCCATCCATTGTCTTCCACTTCCACTCAAATAAATGAACCAGGGTAGTTGTCGATGTAATGTTAACATTTAATGTCAAGTTAACACATAAAAAAGTTCAAGTCCAAGTTCTGGGGGCTCCCAAGGTGTTCTCAGGCCAGACGGATACACAGTCCCTCCGGTGAGTTCTGGGTCTCCCCCCAGTGCGGCACGCCAAGAAAACCTCCCACTTCCACTAACTCCTTTCTGTGCGGAGAAGCAGCGGCTCTACTTCAAGAATCCCCCAGATGATGGAGCTCCTTAAACCTCTCTCTAAGGGTGTCTTCCTCCACCCCACGGAGGAAGCTAATTTCGGCTGATGGTCTCCGGGATTTCGTTGTTTCGGTCCTGATCCTTATCTAGTTGAGGGCTGGGAAATTGAGAGCTTTGCTTTTTGGCTCAGCTCTTTCTTCACCACAACAGGCCAGAGCAGGAGCTGCATTACTGCCGACGAAGCCCCGATCTGCCACTCTGTCCTACCGTCACTGGTGAACAGGACACTAAGATACTTAAACTCTGCGTTTCCTTTTCTTAAACTATTATTTATCTGTTACAATGATTTATTTCCATTTATCCAGGTATAGTTTTTACTTTTAATGACTTTGTCATTCTTTACTTATTATATTGTTACTTATTTTTTATTTAATAACTTATTTTATTACAGTTTCTTATTTATATTTTTTATTATGTGATCTTATTCTGAACACAGAAGCACAGAATTAGATTGTTCTCTGACCTGACTGTGTGTTAATGTGTATAAATGTGTGGTTTTACTTAAAAAAAATTACAAACAAAGCTTGACATAAAGCTGTTTCTATGGTTGACAGAATCATTTTAATATTTCAATCATTTTAATATATCAAGGGTCTTTTATGTTGTTTCCCTTCTTGACTAAAACGGAAACACTGACCAATCCATTCAGATTTTTTTCCAAAAAGTATTCACACCCATTGAACTTTTTCCCATTTTCCTAAATAAAAAAAAAAAAAAAAAAAACCTTAAAAAGGTACAAAAATAGAAAACGCCTTTTATAATTTTCACAAATGCAAATGTAAAAAGTGTGGCATGGATTTTTATTAGAATAAAAATCCAACAGATGTCCAAAAATCCAAATAAAGAAGTCACCCAATTATCAAATAGAGTTCACCTATGTGGAATTTAATCTAAGCATAAACACAGCTGTTCTTTGAAGGATTAGAAGTTTGCAAGAGAACATGAGTGGCGATTGGGAGCATCATGATGTGAGGAAGCGGGTCAAAGTTGATGGGAAGATAGATGGAACTACATACAGGGAAATCCTATGAATGTCTTGGCGGTTGCAAAACATGTGAGAGTCAGACGGAGGTTCACCTTCCAGTAGAACAGAGTCTAAACATACAGCCAGAGAATAACGAAACACTTTAGTTTAAAACATATTTGTGTCTTAGAACGGCCTAGTCAAAGCCCACAGCCGAAACCAATTGAGAATCTTTAGCAAGATTTAAAAATTGCTGATCATAGACGCCTTCTATCCAGTCTGATCTTGAGTTGTTTTGCAAAGTAAAATGGATCAGTGTCTGTCGCTACAAATCTGGCAGAACTATGCATTACTGTGTCGGACTGTAACATGAAATCCTAATAAGACACGTTGAAGCTTGTGGTTGTAATGTGACAAGTGGTGTGAATATACTTACTTATACTGAATATACTTACTTATATAATACTGCAAAAGTAATGTTTGAAAGTGAAATTCCAGTTTAAAGATCAGCAGACTGAAAGCTGCTAGATGAGTTTTTCTCTTCTGTCATAGATCTGGATGCTCACCTTCAGAGCGTGCAGACCTCCTGCAGCCATCTTGGCTTCTGCCTGCGACGCGTCTGACAGCTTCCTCAGATATTCCTTCACTTCCTGCTCGTCAGGATACGGAGAGCTTTTAACGGCAGCGGAAGCAACAGCTTTAGAAGGAGCAGGGGCGTCAGAATCAGCAGGTGGGTGCTCTCCAATAGTAAGGCCTGCCTTCTGTGAGTCCTGGGGGCCAGAGACAAGATCTAGGGTGGGATCAGGGACAGGAGCTGCTGGGGTTGAAGCGGAGCTGCTGTAGGAGGGCAGGATGGGTTCAGATGGAGAGGTTTTCAAGGTCTGGGTGGGAGGGGGGTCCTCTCTTGCTTCCACTCCCATTGGGCAGTAGTGGCTGTCGGAGATGATGACGTGGTCCTCCTTGTCCGTCATGGTGTAAAGCAGCTGGTTACACTGGTTGCACTTGTCCACAGGCGGGCGGTGGACGCCCTCAGGGCCCAGGCAGCGCACCAGAGCCAAGCTATGCGAGGCCCCGCAGGCTACCTGCAGCACGTACCTGCCAGCCAGCTGCTCCACCTTCTGAGGTTTCCAAACAGGGAAGACGGATGCGTTCAGGCCCAGCTGACACCCACTGCCCCACGCCCACACCTCCCTCTGCACCGTCAGCGCCAGGCTGTGCTTCTCCCCACAGGCCAGCTCCAGGACCGGCACCGTCTGTGCGCCGCCGGGGTCCAGCAGGGCCACAGGTGTCGGGTTGGGCACGCAGCTGAGCCCCGACAGGCCGCACTGGCCCGCTCCATTGTCCCCCCACATGTGGACGCTGCCGTCCTCCGTTACCGCTCCGCTGTGGAAGCTCCCAGCTGCAACAGCGACCACTCGCTGGCCGCTGAGTGCATTCTCCAGGGTTGGCTCAGCTGCCTGGAACGCCTGAGACTGTTTCCAGGACAACTCCCCGAAAGTATACACCTGTCCTCCTAAAAAACAAAAAAAATCAGGAGAAACTTCTGTTATATACAGTCAACCTGCATTTAACTCCCTTTAAAACAACAAAACAAAGTCAATTTAAGACTCGGAGTAGGGCTGGGGGATGTGGCCTAAAAATAAAATCTCAGATTTTTTCACACCAGATACGATTTTCATCGATTTTTTTCCCCTCCTTTCCTTTCTGAAAGGGAAATTATTATTGTTTTTTATACTGTTATTTCCATGTGATACGATGGATTAAAAACAAGGGTTTAATCAATACAATGTTTTGATTTTATTCTTTTTATGTTTCAGCTGGTCCTTCTCAGTCAACAGAAGGATGTTTTCCATCTTGCTCAGCCAGATTAAACGCGTGTCCAGCTCAGAGATAATACTCAAAGGAGAATTTTTAAAAATGTTTTAATTAAAAGGGTAAAGCTGACGTAATTCTTTTCCCCAGCTGAAGGCTGAAGTCAAAATATGGGAGAAAAGTGTCCCGTATGGGACACTGGCTAAAAATACGGGACATCCTGGGCAATACGGGATAGTTGGCAAACCTAGACCATAGAAGTTTTAAAACATGCTGGTCAAACAAGATGGTAAGACTTGTGGCGTGCTGACATCACTCTGAACTATGGAAACCCAAGGAGTGCACTGGCTAAAAAAAAAAAAAAAAAAAAAAAAAAAAAACAAAAAAAAAAAAAAAAAACCAAAAAAAAAAAAAAAAAAATCCAGATTTTAAAAAAATTTAATCTTCAAAAACCAAAAATTAAATTAATTGATCAAATCATCAGCCAGAATATTCAAAAAAGGTGTTAAAATAATGTTTTCTCTCCAAAATATGACAGACATTAACATTCGCTTAACATTAACATGATTTGGATTTCCGTCCCAGTAATGGCCCTCTATCAGTTTTCCAGCAAATGCCACCTTTTTATTTAAAATCTCAGAATATTTCAAAGAGTTAAAGAGCACATGCAATCTAACATGGTTCCCACACATCGTCCACCAATGGATCAATGAATCGATACAATTTTAGAGTATAAATGGTAAGAAATTACCATTTCTTTGCTCACCTTCCACCAGCAAAACTCCATGTTGCGCTCCGAGGGCGACCTGGAGCACTGGCCGCGGGAGGAGCAGCCTCTCTGGGACTACGCTATAGGAGTAGCCCCTCCAGCAGTGGAGGAGACCCCGCTCCCCTCCATCGTCATCTTCAGAGCTGGAGGGGAAAAAAAAACAAAAAAACCCACATTGTTGTCAATGAAAAAATTCAAATTCACTTCAATTCAAAAATACTTTATTGATCCTAAAGGGAAAATAAATGTTGTTGCAAATCATTTAAATAAAGAGTTATTGTAGATAGTAATGACTATGGGCAGCAAAGATCTCCTGTAGCAGTCTGTATTACAATGAATTTGAAGAAGACTCTGATTGAAGACACTGTTTTTTTTTGTTTTTTTTATGACAGTCTCATTAAGAGGATGGACATAAATTTCTTTAAATTTGAAATATTCTTAAAAAGGCTTCTGTTTGAAAGAGACCACTTTTAAACAGAAGCAAAAGTGATTAAAAGAGGAACATTTTAAAATCAGAGATGTGTGGGTGGCTGCTGCAGGAGCAGCTTTTCCAACAATAGTTGTTTTGTGACTAAAAGCAGAAGTGAGTAGGGAGCTGTGATCCCTCTGTAGGCGATGTCACATGGTGATCACATCCATTCAGGCTGCCTGCAGAAACAGTTGAGTAGGATTATATCAGCCCCAATCCTGGGGTGGTGGTGGACTGGACCTACCTTCTCCTCTGGGGTTCCATCAGTGAGTGGGCTTTATTCCTCCATCAGGACCTGACTGCTGCTCTCCCCCCTGAATAACAAGCATTAGCAGTCAGCTTTACAACTCCTGAGAAAAAGCTCATTTATAGGCTGTCAATCATATTTTAATCAAACTATGCAACTGAGCCAACTGGTTTAGATGCTATAACGACAACACGTTTGTTTCCCCTGCCATCTCTTTTCTGAGATAAAATGTACCTTTTCATTAAAACACATTTATTCCATTATTTACAGCACAAACTGCAGGCGTAATCATGAATAAACATCATACTAAAGCCTCTGGCAGGTGTTTGTTAATCTTTGCTGTCAGACATCAGCTAATCTGGCAGCTAGCAACAAAACCTAACCCAAACCTTAAACGTAACCAGGACAAAACAAACCTCCTCTTTCTTATCAGCCGGTTCTTCTGGTCACTTCTCTGGTTGTGAGTTTAACTCAGAAGGTAAGTCCTCCGTAAGTGCAGCTGTTAGCAGAGAAAAGCCGCTGCTTGTTGTTCTCCTGTTGACACTAGCAGCTAGCTGCAGAGATGGTTTACAAAGAAGAGGAACCACTCGGGACTGAAATTGAGGGACAACGAGAGGGAACTTGTCTTAAGGTGACAGTACATCTATGCCGGAGCTCGGATTTGGGATATACGGAAAGCCTTTAGTATCCACATTCTGAAAATTGTCATCAGGGTGCGGTACCACCCGACCGCAAACGGACCGCAGATGGACATTTGTTTTATAATATTTGACGGGGTTGGTTTTCAATTACTAATTTATGTGTTTTTAAATGTAAAGTGTTAGGTACTAACAAAGTATTTTAATTTATTTGCCATGGGTTTTTTTTTTTCCCTTTTTTTGCTGTCATTTTAATTTAGGTAAGGTCAGCGACCATTTACGCACAGACTTGGGCACATTCATAAGACTTGGCTGAATACGTCGAGGGTTTTTGAACAAAGTTCTTGCTTTTGTTGTTGAGAATCGACTAAAAACATTTTCTGGACCAACTAAGTAGAAAACAGTCGACCCAGAAAGTTCGGAAACAGTACACCTTTCCTTTATTTGAGCAGACATCTGAGACCCTTTTTTGGACTTGCAATAATTTGTTCTTTTCCACTTTGTTTCAGTAAATTATTGCATATTAGGTCTATTGTTATTTTTTATCACAATAAAATTATTGTGCGTTTTTAATTTCCTGGGGCGGAAACCGGGGTCCCTGAGTGTTTTTAACTTTGCAAGTTGGACACTTCTGATAATGGTATCACATTACCCTTTTTTGCAAAAAGTGCAAACATTTTCCAAGTAAACAGTAGACATAAGTTTCAGTAAGGGATGGAATATTTAACTTAATGTCATGGAATTCCCTTTTTGATATGTTTTATTGTCTTTACAAAATCACGCTGTGATTTTGATATTTTTTTTCCAGATTTTACCATGGAATGTTCACCTTTAATAATGTCACAAAATCTAGATGTATTTATACCCTGTGAAATATACAGTAACTTGTTGATGTCCAGTTTTATCTCCACATGTACAATTTATACCTTAATACATATTTTTTAATTGACACACTTTCAACGAATGTTTAATTTCTTTGTTTGTGTCAGAATGGTGGAACTGTGGCCTACCAATTACCCTGCTTCCTAGAAAATGTAAGAGTTGCCATTAGCCCCATTATAAGCTTCTTTTTTATACTCATATTTACTATTTCCATTATTAATGTAACAGTGAGTAGTTTCTTTCATCAAAGAAATTAAACTTTTGGGACTAATTGCATTTATGAAGAAGCCCACATCTTTAAAGGGATTATTATTGCATTTTTACACCAAGGATATTCCCAGTAAGGTGATATTGGACAATTGGGGACATCTTAGCATGAAGTAGTCTCTCCTTACATAATTACAAAGGAAAACGGTAAATGGAAGTTAAAAAAGTTTACAATAACTTGTTAGAAAATTTTGTCATGGGCTAAATTTCTAATCTTCAAGTAATACTGTCACATTTCATAAATGTCTTGCTGATGGAGATGTCTAATTTTCTCTAAACGCATCAGAGTGAGACCTCATAGTTTTTTCCTGCTCTGTTAAACTGTAGTTCAGATGGAATGTCAGCAGATTCAGAATAGGAGTGCAAAGGTTAAAGATGGTTAAAGATACAATTCTAAAGAATATGAAATGGAGACTTGTTCCTGTTCATGAGACAATGTTCCTGCTATGTTTCTGTAATTTATTTTTTCACATTAGGTTGTATGGTCTCATAGATCACATTAGTAAATTTAATGAGATAAACCTTTAATCCCTCCACATTGTTACCTAGCCATCTTTGATCCTTCAGTTTCAATTGAAGAATGGAGATTAAATTAGAATGAGTAATGAAGCAATCTAGTTTTAGCTGCAGCAGACCGGTCA
Organism: Anableps anableps; assembly: GCA_014839685.1. Taxonomy (NCBI): domain Eukaryota; kingdom Metazoa; phylum Chordata; class Actinopteri; order Cyprinodontiformes; family Anablepidae; genus Anableps; species Anableps anableps. The sequence goes on from CM026088.1 coordinate 13,360,274, forward strand.
GGATCAGCAAATATTCCAAGAACATTAGGAGAACTTTTGACAAAAAGATGTCAAACTGGGTAATCTTGGCATTTTAGGTGGATTTGTATGGGTAAGGGGGGTTGATAAGGGACATGTTGTTGCTTTACAAAAATAACTTGTAACTTATGAAATTATGACCAGAAATAATCTGTATAGATCAACTACATAGCTTGACTTCACAGGTTAAGTTTAAAAGATGCAGAAGGTGCTAATCTCTCAGCAGCTATGGCCTGTACTTGATGCCATCTAATCTGATGGATACTGGATTGAACTCTACCATTTTAATTTAACTTACAGTGAATCAAACCATGGTGTGTCTGACCATGTGGCTGTGGCATTTCTAGATCAGTTTCTGGATGTTTATTATGTAAGTTGGTGATGGTATAACTCCTCCTGCAACTGGCACACTACAAGACAGATTTAAAGCAAAACTAGGGACTAATTTTATACACACTAAACTGACATTTACAGAAATAAATGTTTAGATGCTGCTATATTTATTATTTACCTTTTGTTTTTGTTTTTTTTTTTACACAAAAAAAATCCAATTGAGATCATGTGTTTCTTTCAAAAGGATGTCCTGACCAAAATAAAAGCAGAGCAAGGAATTGTCCTAATAACAGGCACTTGTGTGTTTTTTTAAATTTTTTACTCTCCATTATTTCTTTATTTATCTTTAAATTTTAGTTTCAGGGGATGAGACTCAAAGATCTGGATCCTATTAAAAATGCTGATCCATAGCAGAAAAATTAATCATATTGCCACCATCGCAGAAGTCTTTAAGTTATTGCAAATTATTTGCTCAGAATGCCAAATCTATATTTTACAGCCAATGTGATCAATCTGAAAAATAAAGATTCACTTTCAAAACAATAAAACCAAGAAAGTAGTTTATTTTAGCAACACTGCAACATAAAAACTTTCAAATATGCCCTGTTTTCACAAAGAAGAAAAGTGTATGTCAACAGAGTAAAAAAACACTTTCAGTGATGACTAAAACATACATAGATTTGCACACGACAGCTGATTCACAGATGTAGAGCCACGTATGTTGGCAGAAGCACAGTGATGCCCTCTTGTGTTTCAGGTTGATCATAAAATATGTTAAACTCGTCTCAAAGTTCTGATTTAAACCACCTTACTAGGTCTTTTTAATAATTTATTGGTACAATTCAGCAAATGCTGATTAATTCTTTTAAACTAAGGAGCAAGACATTAACTTTTCTGGTCCTAACTAACAAAAACAAGAGGTAAGACAATCCATATCTTGCTCATGGATACTTCAGACAACATTTTGAAGGCACTGCTTCTTATGCTATATGATAAGTGCACTAGGTCTTCTTCTATTCATATTATCCTTTAGCCTGATATTACATATTTCATTCCTCTAACCATCAGGTATTTTCCTTTTCCTATTAGACTAAAAGCTTGATTCGGTAGATGTATATTGATTATCAGTGGTTGAAAAGGTTGAGGGAGTGAGGTAAAACACTGTTCAGCATGTTCTGAATAACATAATATAAGCAACATAATACTTACGTACCTGAAAACAGTCCTTGTAACAGGATTTGCCTCTACATTTTCAGTGTGTGTTACAGTGTATGATAGAAACTATCTCCAAAAATAATCATCTAAAACCTCTAATACTTCACCATATGATATTAATGTCTGAAATGTATCATGACTGTAGTCAGTTTAATCATTCCCAAACACAGAAGACATATAATGTTGCTGTCCTGACAGGCACCTCCAGGGTGGTTCAATCAGGTTTCCACCTTCCCGTAGGTGCCTTCAGGTGGCCGGTAGTGTTTGGGGAAGGCCCTGAGTTGGAGCGAGTTAAAGGCATATTTTCTGGAGCCAACATTCTTCACTGTGTTTTCTCGTCGGCAGCCCTCACTGTGAAGACAAAAGAAATGGCAGGGTGGGACAGAAAGGATTAGGGTGTTGAGAAAAAAACAAAATCAAAACATATTGTAAGTAGGTATGACCACTGGTCCAACATAGACAAACACTCAGCTGTGTTGTGAACTACATTCTCAGTGACAAATAAAGAGTATGAAGACAAAAAAAACTGTTAGATCCATTGAGATTTAAAGAAATTAGGGATGCACCAATATGTAATATATATATATATATATATATATATATATATATATATATATATATATATATATATATATCTTACATATATATTACATATATATATGTATATATATATATATATATATATATATATATATATATATATATATATATATATATATATATATATATATATAGTATATTTCCCTATCCTTTCAAAACCATGAAAAAAAGACCACACCACTGTACTATATTTGAATTATAAGAATTTTAAATGTCCCTCTTTAACTTGTTTTTCAGCTAACTTGTCTGTTACTAGGTTGAATAAGTTAGCTATTTTGAGATTCAAAGCTATACTACTTGCACATATCAATCTGTAACTACTCTCCATAGTAAAATCTTGCTAGTTAACTACAAGATACAGATTTTTTTCATTATAAAACGTAAATTTTTATCCATATCTTCTAGTTTATCTCTTGTTTCTTAACTACCTTAAATATTTCTAGATAGTGAGTTTTTTCCAATTATATGGGATTTAAATGTGCTTTAATTCAAATAGCTAGCTTTCTTGTTAAAAACTATAACAAGCCATCTATATTTAATTTTTTATAATAAAATATCTATTAGGCAACTTGTCTCTCTAGTTAGTTTTAACTAGTTCACTATTAAGCCTCAAAAATTTAGTGAGACAGGTTTAGTGAATTGAAATGTTCTTTTTAACTTGATAAGCTAGCATGCTTATTACTAGTTAGGTAGTTAGATAGACCAGGAGGGCTCGACAAATAAATTTTTAAAATATATAATATATTTAACTGACCTTGTGTAACTTGTTAGAAAGCAATTAGGTTTTTGGTAACATGCAAAGCTGCTAACAAAGAGGGTATCTACATTTTATTCATTATAAGACATGTTATTTCCCATCTATAATTTTCTATCTGATTTGCTAGCTTGTATTCAAGATAGAATATGTTGTCGAGATGTATTTTTAAATTAGATTTGAATACCTTTCTTTAACCTGTAATCTATCTTTCTCACCCCTCGCTAGCTGGATTACCTTTAATTCCAGAGGTTTAAATGGCAATGGTAATTTGGTATTTAGCTAGTAAGATTGATTATGTAAATTATGATAGGCCTAAACAGAAATATTTGTTGTTGTTGTTTTTTTTTTTTACTTATTTAATTCTGTTGCTTGTAAATAAGAGTTCAAACATGACATTTAAATGCCATCTATGAAGAGAAAATTTGGGTTTTTAAGTAAAAATGTTAAATTATCTGTTTAGAACATGTTACCAAGTTAGTAAATAGCTGGCCAACCAGATGACAAATTACCTAGAATCCAGTCTAATCCAATATATATTGCAATGGTGAAACAGTTTAAATTCAGCCGTATCATGTAAAAAAAAAAAAAAAAAAAAGAAAACGTTTACAAAAAACAAATATTCTAAAATTATGCTGCCGAAAGTGTAATTAGCAAGAGCCTAAAATAAAAAAAAAAAAATATATATGTATGCAACATTAACTAAAAAAAAAATTGAAACCGATACTCAAAAACGTAATAAAAACAAAACAGAGAAATAATGCTACTACTAATAATAGTCTGTTTAAATTTTGGAGGCACAAAACATTTATTTCAGCAGCATTATGAGTGTAAGGGCACATAGACAGACAGTTTTCTTGGATTTGTGATACATTTAAAGCAGTGTGGGTACTGGACAAAGCAACACTTTAGATATTAAAGTGACACTAATTTGAGGCATAGCTGAATAAACAAACAGAATTTTCTGTAGTGTAACAGGTCCGGGTGCAACTGGAATATGAGTGTTACCACTGGAATAAATTAACAAAACTGAAACCTTAAAGGCAAAAAGATCACTTTTCTTGAGATAATGTCCTGCACAAAAAGCCATCTTTTTTTTTAAAGAAACAGTTATACAGAACGTCTGTTAATATAATAAGTCAATTTCAGCATATTAACAGTTTACAGTCAGAAATGAGGATTGCAATACTATAATAATGTTAAATACAAGTCAAACAAGTACAGCATCCCCAAAATAACAAATATATGATATATGGCAATGAGACTTAGTTTTGGAAATACCTGCAATCTGTCAAGAAATTCAGTCACAAAAAACATACCCCAAACGGTAAAAAAAATATTAAATTTAGATTAGAGCAGGATAGTAAAACAAGATATACATAGTGAAGAAATAAACTAATTAAATTAGGACAGTTATGGTACAAGCATAATATTCAATATATGAATATACTCATGAATATATATACTCCTTTCCTGATTTATAATAAATATCACAAGATGATAAACAATGTACTGAGGCCATACAAGCACTTAAATACAAGTCTGAAAACACAGTTTAAATTATCATAGATTTCTTAAAGATCTGCAAAAACAACAAAAAGCAAGAGTGGAAAACATTAAGACATTTGTCATTCAGCTTCATCAAACAGTAAAGTCACTGAAACCTTCAGGAAGCTCTTTATTGTAATGTATCTTTAAAGATCGGTAGTTAATAATTAATACATATGGACTTGGATTAGGGTCATTTCCACTTCATTGTCTGACGGATCTTACTTTATTTATCATTTTATACCAATGTATGCTATATTATATGCTAACCTGTAGTAAACCTTAAAGTGGTAGGTCTGCAGATCAAGAAGCATTCTTGTAAATTCAACGGGTAATAAATAGTAAAAAAAAAAAAAAAAAAAAAAAAAAAGTGTAGTTTGCCTTTACTATTTTCCAATTGGTTCTTTAAAACATAACATTAGCTCATTAATAAATTATCATTACCTTTGTTTTAAGATTGGGTTGTTGTTTTTTTTTTTTGCTTTAAAGTATGCCAGCATTTATTCTTTTTATTCCTTAAGAAAAATATTATGCCAAATATTGTGCTAAAAAGCTAGCTACACTTCAAGGGGCAGTATTATGTAAAATTGACTTTTTTGAGCTTTACATCATGTTATGTATTATTCCCCATCAAAAACATACCTGAAATGTTGCCTTGATTCTTTCATGCATGTTTGAAAAATTCTTTAATGTCCTGTGGCAGCCATTCAGCTGTGCAGAACGCCTGGAAACACCTAGCTCCACCTTAGAAACCTAACTCCTCCTCAGAGCTGCAGTTTCCAAGCTTCCGACCTTCCACCTCACAGAACACCCCTCCCCCTTGACTTCCCTACTCAGTTCCTTCAGACTAGCCTGCAGCAATTAGCAAACACCTGGTGGAACTCCACATCTACTGAGCTCATTATATGAGCTACTTCTCAGTGAAACGCTGATGAAAAACGTTGTTAAAGGGTTAATAGAGGACCGCTGTTGTGATGACTTTCTGAAGGCGGAGTTTTCAGAAAGAGCAGGAGTTTTTAAAGAGACAGAGGCCCAATTTCAAAGCGTTAATTATGAAGTCAAATTTCTTTTAAGTCATTTTTGATATATACAGCACTTTTGTAACAACTGAATATAACATAGTTAATTGATATTGTAGTAAAATGATTCTATGTAGCTGGAAAATACATAATACTGCCCCTTTAAAAGATAGATAATGATAATGATGGATAATGATAATCCTGATGTCTCCCCTTCAGTTTATGTTTCTATCCAAAAAATATAAAACTTTAATTTTAATTTCAAATTACACAAATAAAATTCATTAACATAAGTTGCTGAAAACAACAGTGGCATTATTCAGATAACGAGGTGCTGATAGTAAATGTAAGTTAAAGACTTATCAGAGACACACTCCACTACATTATTTTAATTCTTGTAAACAAAAAAAATAATTAATTTAGAACAGGATTTGAACAAAGTGAAAAACTTAACATGTTAAATTTATAGCAGGTTTTTCTGTGGCTTGCTTGTACGGATCTTTGGATCTACATTAACTGTGAAGCCCTGATTAAAATATTTGCTATGCCTATTTGAGGATACAGAGAAGCTCTTTATACTTTCAGGAGCCAAATAATTGATCACTGGTCAGCATATGTGAATGCTAGCAGGTCATGAGAGCCAGTAAACCCCTAAGGGAGGCTAATTTGGTCTTATCTATTTCCTTACTGGGTCGATCTTAATGATACAGATTCTTAATACTCTAGGGAGGCAACTGATGCTGCAGGCCAAGATATCGATTTTTAAATAGCATACTTCCAGGTAAAGCAGCCTGAATGTTTTCAGTTTCCAAAAATAATGAACACAATATTCATCCTTTTTTATGTGCAAACACACAAATTTATGGTATACTTCTGTCTTGAATAAACAATATGAATTTATTCATCTGGAAAATATGACAGAGCCCAGATACAAGTTTAAATAATTTTATATACATCATATTTTTTTTCCATAACAGATATATGCAATATATTTCAACAAAAACATGTTTTATTGTAATTATTCTTTGTAATTTTTCTATAAAATGTATATATTTATAAAAAAATGTTTAATAATCAATTCAGTAATAAGCTATTTTATTAAATTATTCTGCAATATTTTCAGCTTTCCAAATACTGAACTTTTATTCTAAACACATTTGAATTGCTACTTATTTGTATGGTTAGTTCAGATGTTAGTTTTTTTGGGGTTTTTTTTTTTCAAATTATTTTGTCATTCAGGAACCAGCAATGGTTGCTGAAACAAAACAATGATTGTATTTCACAAAAAATGTTGCTGGGGGGGAAGAATAAATAAATACTAAAGAGGCTGATTGGGTTTATGCAAACTGCTGCATCTATCTAACATCTATCTAACATCTGCACACAGATCCTACAATAAAACCTGACTGTAGCATTTGGCACAAGCATGAATACATCCATCAGTAGTTCAAAAATCTTGTTGCATAATAAACTAAATAAGTTCCTTCACTTTCATAACTGTAGCTAAAGCTTGTAGACATAAACACTTTGAATGGTGTACAACCTTCAGCATCACTTTGCATAATCAAACACATTTCACCTGGATATCCTACGTTCTACAACCTGCAATGGCTGCTTTGTCATGAAAGCAATATGGAGTAGAAGCAAAAAGCCTCCAACTTTCTATAAAACCAGGAAGACCCATTGAAAAGAAAAACAAGGCTCAAAAATATAAATATATATAAGCTCAAGGATAGTTGCATAAAAGCTTTAGGTTCATCTACATTAGCTCAAAAGCTGAGTGTTGAAGCACGTGAAAGACTATGAATGCACAAATGGAAGATGCTATTTTATATATTTGTTTTTTAAATAAAAGCTACTCTCAGTTCTTCCAGAACTGTTTCTATAGTTTATACATACACACAAATTTACTGCCATTTTCTACAGTTTTAGTCAGAAGTTTACATCCTGTCATCATTGGCATTAATGCAATATTCATTCTGAACCTTTAGTGATGTATTTGAATGTCTTTTTTATTTCTATGGTGGAATGATTAAATAAACTGTCATGATTTCTTTCACTGAATGAATTTATTTTGGATCTATGCAGGCACAAATTATGAGCACTGGATGTTATGATGAGTGAAACTTCTGACTGCAACTGTACCTGTAACATCAAGCCACCAGAGGGTGTTGTTTGCTAAAAATATCCATTACATCTGATTTAAAAATACTTTTTTCTATTGCATCTTCCCATAAAACACATCATTCATTGTTAAGCAACTTTGTTTTGTAGTCTTTCTTCTAATAATAATCAAACAAACAAAAAAAAGACAGCAAAATACTGTGCAATAGTGACCAATCACAGGGATGACTGTTCAAGAAGCAGCATTTGGGAGAGAAAATATGCAAATGAGAAACTAAAATCCAACTTTAAATGGTAAATCAGATGCATAATCCCTCACTTTTAGTAACAGGAGAAAGAGGTGATGGAAAATTCAGTTTTTTTCCATGAAGAAACTTCAGTGGGGTTGTGCAAAGCCCTTCGTTGAGGTTAAACAGAGTGTTTCAGAAAATAGCCAGACCCTGATCAGGCTGTTCAGCTGCAACGGACTTTGGCCAAGAAATACGCCACGCTGAGGAAGATCCACACCACCAGCAGGTTGGGGCTGAGAGCCAACAGTGGCAGGGAGTACATAAGGCTGGGATCCAGCCGCAGGTCACGCACTGGCAGCAAGCCGCTCAGGTTCTTCTGGATCACCCCTTCCCTTGTCCCAACGCTACCCAGTCGTGGAACAAGGAGGAAGAAGAATGGGAAGGAGGCAAAAGAGGAGGAAAAGAGCGACGGATGAGGAGGAAGGGAAATAAACAGATGGCACGCAGATATGTCAGCAGAAGAGACGGCAAATTAATTAGTGGGATGTGAAAAAACAGAAAAAAAATGTGTTGACAGAAAGCAGCTCCCACAAGGTGACATAAAAACAATAACATCGATAAACAAATAAAACACAATCCGGCAAAAATAAGGCAGTTACATGACAAGAAACGTGACGGGAAGCAGAGGAAGAAAAGAGAGGAGAGAAAACAAGAGAAATTAGGAAAGATGTTCTTTAAAGAAAGGAAAGAAGAAACAGCAAATGGTTTACCATGTTTATACTCTCTTAGACATGGATGAAGATGGAAGAGGAGGGAGAAGCTTTAAGCTTAATACATGCAATCTTACGGGTGTTTAATTATTTGTTACATTATTTCAAACATGCACCTGGGCTCAAATCAAATCTGCGTTCATGCTAGTTGGCTGCAGAGGCACAGGAGGAGAGGAACACAGGCAGATGTGAGGAGAAGGAGAAAGATGTAGAGACTTTTAACAGAGTCGTGCAAGCATCTTTGGGATTTGTACCAAGCAGAAATATTTGGAGCACAACCAAACAGAGAAGCTGGGAATCACATTTACTGTAGATCAATATCAATAATGACCAACAGCAGTTCAGTCACACTGTCTCCTGTCTGAAATCAGCATTGCATTTCTGCAAGCAGGAAAAAAAACTTATCTGGTTTCTTTTTTTAAATTATTGTGTGGAAGTAAACAGGACTGATATACAAGTTAGTCTTCTTTTTGGCTTTGAGTATCTCTTTTTGTAGCTGCTTTTACACTAGTCAATATTTTTTTATTTTATGACTGAACTCATTGTCATTTCCATGTGTTTTAAACCACATATATATGCAGACCTATTCAATAAATTAGAATATTATTGAGAAACCCATTTATTTTAGGAACTTTATAAGTAAGCGAATTAGACCAAAAAAAAAAAAAAAAAAAACCAAACTATTTTTAAAACATTAAAAAATATGTTTAATACCTGCTTAAAGGTTATTTTCAGAAGGTATTTATAATCTGACAAATGAGACTCATGGGGACGTATATTCTAATTTATTGAATATGTCTGTATATGTAGCTTGTAAATCTACCCTGAGTTTGTTTTGTTGTGGTTACATTCTAAAATATAAGTAAAATGACTAATTCTTGTGAGATGTGCAGTTGTAATAGATTTTTAATACATTTTCAACAAAGCTACTTTGGCATACGTTAGGCAGAAGAAGAAAAAAAAATCTAAATTAATTATTACTGTTAGACATTTCTACTGAGTTTGGATTAGTTTGGAGTATTGACTGAATGTAACTGCTTTGATTCAACAACCTGCAAAATGAGTTACTATTACAAATTTTAGCTGAGTTTGAAGAGATTTTGCAATGTAACCAGTAAGAGTCAAACACCTGCAAGATTAGTTACAGATAGACTTTTCTCTTGAGTTTTGAGATGTTTTACTGATGATTTAGAATGAAAATTCTGTGATTCATCAACATGTAAGATTAGTTACTGTTACATGTTTCTAATGGGCTTAGAGACATTTTAGTGAGGTTTTAGAATGATTTGACCACTTGTAAAACGTGCTATTCTTACACATTCCTTTGGAGTTTGGAGAAATTTTGCTTTCAAATGTCATTTAACAAACTGAAAAGAGGGAGTGGTGGTAAAGGTGTTTGCAAACAATATAAATTTTTGTTGTTGTACATCTCAAATTTCCAAGAAAGCAAGAGCTTTAGTCAAAGTTAGACAGGAATAAGAGGCACAGAAAGCTGGACCAGATCAGAAATGTGTGGCACTGAAAGTTAATTTTAATATTCGAAATATAACAACTTGCTTCTATGGTTTAATTTTAATCTGTGTAATCTGGTTGGAACTGATTCCTGCAGTCAATACAAACCTGCAAATTACTGTTCACTGATTATTACTGGTAGGCAATGGACATAAGGATGACAAAGAAAAAAATGACAGTAATGAGAGTAATGGTGGCAAAAACAACAGATCTGTCAATTAAAAAACATGTTTGTCTGAGATGAACTCCAGTTTATCTTTCCAGCAGATCACCAGATATTTTTTCCAATCAAATATGGAGAATTCCGATTTCAGTTCAGTGTTTTAATGATACTGGAATGCATCTTTACATTAGTCCTAGTAGCCCCAAGCATTAATGTTATGATGCCATATAATCCTCCCCAGAATAGATCGATTCTCCTACCTGCGCATGCAGTCTAGCGCCTGCGTGAAGACCTGCGGTGCCATGCCGTGTTCATGCTGCAGGATCAGGCACTGCTCCAGTGTGACTGACATAGCTGTGCGGTCTTTGGCGCTCTTGCAGCTGGTGAACCGGACACCGTTCAGTCGACGGCAAATCTAAACCGGAAAAAAAGAAGAGATTGAGTTTTGACAGCAAATTCCTCCTTTTTTTTGTATTTGGAGGTTTTCATGCAGCGATCACATATTCTTTAGTCACCTCTGCAGCCTGCCAGAGGATGTCCACATTCTTGTTCTTCCTGGCATTGACGTTCTGGCCCAGAAACCTCAGCAGCTCTGGGAGACAAGTCTGGGAACGAGACCTAGGAAGGCCTGAACGTAGATAAGAAGGGTTGTAGGAATTAGAACTTTCTCTGGAGCTAAAATCTTCTGTTTCTCATATTCTGAGACAGTAAAGAAAAAGAAGCTTTTCCGCACTCACAGTCCTCAGGAAGAACTTCTTTGAACTGCTCATAGTATGAGTTCAGCCTGGAGAGACTCTCCACGTTGATGATTTCCTGCAGGGATGTGTCACCAAACCTGAGAAGTACAAATACAAACTCAGGTTTCTTTTTCCTCATTTAAAGGTCTCTGGAGTGCCAATGTGTGTAAATCTATATCCATTTGCCTCACTTCTCAGCCAGCGTTTGCTGCTCGTTGATGCCAACATTAAAGTGTACCGGCTGGACCCTCAGCAGCATTCCACTCTGGATCTCCCGCGGCAGCGCATCAAACATGCTGCCTGGTAGCGGGATGCGTACGTTGAAGCCATCCCTGTTGCCTGTGATGATTGGCAACATGTCAGGGGCGGAGCTGCCGGTTGCCTGGGTGACCTGAGTCAAAATGAAAATGAATGTTTCAGTTTTCTCTTTTCATTTTTAAAATTTGTACACCAACTAAATATTTTTACCTTAAAGGTGACGTTACGTAGATCCATGACGCCGATGCTCATGTCCTCCAACATGGCAAGTTCCTCTCCTAGACACACAAAAAGACAGGAAGTGAAGCAAATCCAGTTTAAAAATCATAAAATAAAGTTTGAGAGAGTCTGTTTCAGACCATAGGTGCTGAGCAGGGACTCGAACTGAGCCAGCAGGCCAATAGTGTAGAGCTGCCGCAGGAAACCGTTGTCTCGAAGACAGTTCCTCAGTTTGATGATAAAGCCACAGATCAGTGCAGTGAGCTGCAACAAACGTTGGAGAGACATCAGAACAGCAGGAAAGGAAAGACTTTTCATTTCAGACTTACTTCTGGATAAAGGCTCCAACATGCTAAAGCTTTAACTTTTACAATTGAACCTGCTCCTTTGTTTATCTATCAAAATTTGTGTATTTCGCAACTTTGCAATGGAAACACTTCTTTTGAGCACTGGGAGGACTGGGAGACGGAAGAGGAGCTCGCTTTTTCACAGATTATAGTCTTATATTATACTGTCACTACATAATGATAATTTTAACAAATATGTCAAAAACATATTTCTCATAAAAGTTACATAATGCAGCTTCTCACATGAACAAACATGTTCATATGTGATTTTTCCTATTTAATGGAAGAACCGCAATTGCGAAATTGTGTTTTTTCAACATTAGCCGAATATCGAGAAAGTTTTGCGCACTTTGTCATGGAAACGCAGCTTGTGATGCTGAAAAATGAAATCCCTCCTTATTGTCAGCTTTCTAGCAAACAACTGAAGGCTTTGGATTCAGACTGACAGGTTTGAAACTAACCAGTTACAACGAAAGAAAAGTAACACCACAGCATGATGCAAAGCTTGCCAGCTTCTTGCACCTTGATAAAAGCTCCAGCTGCATCTGAAGACATATAAACCCAAAGCATGATGCTGTCACCACCACCATGTTTAACTGTGGGTATGTTTTCTCAGTGTTGTTTAGTATTGGAAGTGTGCCTTAAATGCGTCAGACTATTAACTATTCAGCAAAGGCAAAAAGAGGTTTTAAAACTTTAACTTTGGAAAAAAAACACCAAAACTATCTCTGTATCAGTGTGAAATTAAATTTTTTTTTATTAGTCATGTAATGTTTAGAAGCGAGAGAGAACTGACCCTGTTCACCTGAAATGGAAATGGAAGCTTGGTTCTGAGTCATCTGCAGATGAGCCCATTTGCACATTTTATGCAAATATGTGTGTGTGTGTGTGTGTGTGTGTGTGTGTGTGTGTGTGTGTGTGTGTGGGTGGGTGGTTGTGTGTGTCACACGAATCATATTTTGCGCGCTGACCGTCTGGCAGAAGACGACGTCCCGGCGATACTGCAGCGACACATCCATGGCTATGGTGGGGGCGCTGTCCTGCATGAGCAGGAACACCATGGACTTCTTGGCCTTGTCGGTCATCATGGCGACACACTCAGTGAGCGTGGTGAGAAGCGGGTACAACGCCTCACTCCACTCACCTGGGAACAAAGATGGTATGGAGTTAGGAATAAAACCAAGGGCCATTTAGGTGGAAGACTGAAACTTCAATTAATCCTAGTTTGACTGTTAGAGACAGAAACAGACAGTAGATTGGACAGAGAGACAGCAAGAAAAGCATAAGCGCTGACGGAGACCAAGTTACATTGTGTGTCTTTGAGTTTTTGTTTTTCAAATGATAGAAAAAGATACCAAAACTGACAGTTCCTTTAAAAAAAACAAAACGACATTAATTCAAAGTTAAGCACCAACAGAGGCACTGGATGGATTTGTTCTGTTTGTTCTTGTATTATTTTTGTCACAATTTTTTAGCAATTATTCAGTTAAGGCACTAAATTTGTATCTGGAAGGAGCGAAGCTCAATAAGTTCTAATTAAGAGCTAAGAATTTCATTTAGATGGACACTGAAACAAATCATTAAACTCCAACATATTTTCAATCTTGCAATTTAGAGCCATTCATGGTTCAATTTAGGGGTGTGAGAGGGGCAAATGGACCCACCCCTAATAAGGGTCTGGACTAGGTTCTGATTTCCTTAATTTTGGATGATCAGTGATCAACCGATACGTTCATGTAAAACTGATCTTATCCACCGATCTTATTTACATTTGGGGATTTTCTTTTTACACTACAAGGAAACCTAAGTTATTTTGTTTCTTTGTTCTCAACTGACCTAAAACTTTATGATTTTCTAAAAGCAAAATACTGCTTTGCAGTTTATTTTTGGCAACAGGCTCAAAACAGGTCTGTAGTCTAGCCTTTTGTGCAAGTTTTGTTTGTTTTTAAAATGTGAAAAATGAAAGACTAAAGGATCTGATTTCTTTTAGTTTTGTTTAGTTAATTTAGGAGTTTGGACAGCAATGCTCGAAACCTTTCATTTATATTTGAGAGAATTACCTCGTGCAGTTAAAACAAGTTTGTGTTGTTTCAACTGTATTGTTCAATGTGCTGGAACACTGAAAGTGTATTGTGACCTTACAGTGTCAGTTATAAAAAAAAAAAAATGGTATCAGCAAAAATCAGAACTGACAGTGCAGGCTTTTTAAAGATCGGTGATCGGCCCGAAAACTGCAATCGGTGCACCATTATTCTGGACCACATAAGGGAGATAAAAATAACAGTTTAGGAGTAATAATCAACATCTGTAACTCTGTAACCTCCTTCCGCTGTCAATCAAATACACTGAAAAGGTAACCTCTGCGCTACAATCAATCACTTTTAGGTCTTCTGGTCAGAATTTCATTGTTACATCATGGAACCTGTCCGGAGGTGCTAACATTTTGGACATTTTTTGTTTTAGTTAAAGCTTAGGTAAATAACGTCACCAAGTGGGTCTGATGAAGTTAGTGCATGATTCCTAGCATGTGCCTAAACTCTGATTAAGTTGTTCAGTGTTTCTGAAAAATTTCCACACACCCCTGATAGGCTTTGGTGTGAAACAAGGGATAATTATGTATAAAAATACTTCACACCCGCTGGGTGGAGGATCTGTAGTGGGCCTTGCTAGAGCGCATGACATCATTAAATTTTAAAAGAAAATGTAGTGATCTCTGCCAGAAAACTGCGATAGGTTGTCATTGGGCAATCAAGTAGGTTAATGAATGTTAAGGAACACATGGATTTCTTAAAGTTGTGCTGGTCACTGAGACACTCCTGATTTCACAGCAAGTCTGATTGCAACTCTGTAGTAATGTTAAAATGAGCTGGTTGAGCCTTTTGAGGTTTAGCACTCTCATATTCAGAGCTGAACACTAATAGGTGTCATTTCTGCCAGACACTTTGGTCCTGTATGGTGTTTTAAAGTACTTTATAAATAGAGGCTGGGTTGGAAACAGTTCGGGATAAAACATCTGCCCAGAGGTGCCAAGAGCCACTTGAAAAAAATAAATCCTGTCAAACACAAACGCAGCAGATTATAAGATCTTGAACTCTCTGTCAACAGCTCCAAGTAACTTTTAATTAGTGAAAAAAACAGGCTTAAATTCTGAGAGAAGCATGGGCGAGGCAGCAGCTCTTACCTGGGTATGCCTCCTCTGCACTCGGGCTTCCATCTGGAAGAAGGGGTGAAGGTGCAACATGCATGATTAGCAGACACTGTAAGCCACACATAGAAAACTCTGCATGACCATGGTCAAAGATCTAACAATAAACAACTACTATACAGCTTTTTATCTACCTTAAGATGATTAGATCTCTCAAGGAAAGGCTCCAAAGCAGAGATGGCTAATTTTCAAATCAACTTAAAGAGATAGCTTGAACAGATGTTTGACCATGGTCCAGAACAACATTTAAAGTACTGACTGAAAAACTGTGGACAATGACAACGATTAAACACAAGAGGCAGAAAATGAGAATTGATCGTATAGAAGAACATCATCCAGACGAGGAAATGATAGAAGTTCAGTTTCAGTCTGAGGTTTACATCCGCTCATGTCATATTAATTAGTCTTCGAATGTTGTTTACTAGTTCTTCTTTCAGGTATTTAAAACAAAAAATGGGTCAAGAAGTTTTAACTACATCCACATCCCTTAACTTAACCTCCAGTCAGCAGTTGGACAAATGAAACTTGGACACTGTTGAACGTTCCAACAGGGGAACATTGCCAAAAACACATCCAAACTGATTTTGGAAATAAAGAATACATGCCAAAATTAAAATTATGTTTCATTTCCAAGCTGAAACTGATTTGTTTGACAGCACTCATTGGATTGAACAATACTGAAAACAACGTGAAACTTTGAGTAATTCTGTGAGGGTCTATAAAAAGTAGAACAAGTCAAAATGAGACTTTCTTATGGAGCCATTTTAAACAACTTTGAAAGCATTCATGCTTTCAATGAGTTTATTAGGTTGCTGTTGTTAGGCCATGTAGCCACTAGTGGGTAGTTCTGAATGAGCTTCCTCAGACTATAGCAGACATGGAAAGATGCTGAAATACATTAAACCATTTCTGTCATCTTCTTTGTCAGATATATTGCGCTACGCTGCCCCCATGATTACTGGTGGCATTGCTTCAATAGTAGTGTTAGGGTATAGATCTCCAAGATCCCTGAAGCAAAAAATGTACAGAACACTCCGTCTGTGTGCATCTGCGTGTTTAATACTGAGTATAAATGGGGTTTCCAGGTAAGTGTTTTCAACCTAAAACTGTACCAACTGTAGAGCATGGCAGCAGCAACACCATGCTGTGGGATTGTTTCACAAAGTGGATAAAATAAAGAAAGTTTACCACATGTTCCAACATGAATGACCCCAAACACACACCAACCTGGTTTTGGAATGGATAAAGGAAGCTAACATTAGAGCTTCTGAAAAATCTACCCTGGAAAATAAATGTTCAAAAATATAATTAAAACCCAGAATGAATGACATTCACGGTCATGATGAGTGGATGTAAACTTTGGACTGCAACCTCTATCTGGCTGAGGAAAAAAGAAGCAACAAAACAGTAGAAAAAGAAACGTACAGTTTTCCTGTTCAGGGCTGGGGGGTCGTGCAGATGAGGAGAGGGCAGGCGAAGAGGAAGAGTATGGTGGTAGTGAGGAGGATGGTGGAGGTGGTTCTGATGATAATGAATCCTGTGACAAACTTCCTGGGTTGATCCAGAAAGCTCGTCTTTTTTCCTCACCTTTTCATAGCCACACACACAAGAGTCAATTTACACCAACATATGGGCTATATGTACAACTTTACTGTATTTTTTAATAAAGCATGATGGTGAAAACTGATTCCAGTTGAGCAAATTAAGCAGAAATGTTTGAATGAAAACTTAAATGGTGAACAAGTGCAGAAAACGACCAAATGCGTCACCTTTCTTACTGCTGCCGCCCTGCAGGTCATGCTGTGTACAGTCCAGACTACTGCTGCTGGGTCTCCTCTCTTTCTGTAGTAACTTATCAACTCGCTGGATGATGCATTCAAGAGACTTGTCCACATTTACCCAAACCTTCTCCTGGGCAGACGACAAAACATTTTATGTCAAATATGCTGGATATGAACAAGTGATGAAGAAAAATTCAGGAAAACCATAAATAACTGATAGTAATAATGAGGAAATGCTGATTTTGTTAAGAATGTTGTGAAGACCTACCCATTCCTCTTCATGCCAGTCCACATGCAACGAAGATCGACTGTTGCGACCGCTCCACTTGGCAAGCAGAGTGTCCTGATCGTTGCGTAGGACCACTTGTTCTGGTTCGGTGGTAGGAGATGCTTTGGAGGCAATGTACTCGGGCCGAGCTGCATTCAAAGCCTGGATGGCCGAAGCCAGCAATTTGCAGTCGCACACTGTCACCAACTGATGAGTCTGACCACATTCAATGAAAAAATATCAGAGTTTTAGTAGAAAAATAAATGGAGAACAACTCCCAAATTAAATTGCCTGTGGTACCTTATCAGTCAGGATAGCCAGCGTCCTCTCTAGTCCACTGGCCGATCGGTCTTTGGCAGCTCGGGAAAGCCTCTCAGCGTAGTAGTTGACCTGAGTTTTGAGTGTGTTGATGTGAGCAATGATCTCTTTGGCTCGAATGATGTCCTGGGGTATGTAGACAATGGACTGTGAGCTGGAAAGAGCACTGCTGCAGGGGAGAAAAGACAATTACTAAACCATATGCTGAAGACACTCTGTTCTACACTTCTGAAGAAAACATCAGCACCTGATTTCAAGAAGATCTGTTATCAGAACAGGAGGGCTGAATGCCACTTACTTGTCAAATAAGAGTTTGTAGAAGACATTTATAGAATGATACAGCTTTTGCATGCACATGCCTGCTGTAGATAGTGCCATAATATATTTTCAGCAGAGGGAAATACCCTCAAATTTTGAACTTGAGAATTATTTCTGAAAATTATCTTTTCCAAGTGTAAACAGGCTTTTTTAGAAGCTTAAACAAAGAGCTGAAATACAACTTTATAAACTGACATTTCAATGAATTTGATAAACTGATATTGTTTTACAGGATGTCTGGGTTTGATAAACAACTTAATACAGCACTAACAGTATGTGTGGTGGTACAAAGCGGTGTTATTGGAAAATTGTAGTTTATAGCTTGTTAAATTAAGTCTGATCTCGTGATGACCAGCTGTGCTTAAATCTGACATAGGAGCAATGAGTCTTAAAACTTTCAACACCTTGGTATCAAACTGATACATTTTGTTGTAATGACTTTGATCCGTCATCCATTGATCATACCTTTCCGAATCTGATTCTTATTACACATGAGAAAATCTACAGTAGTGGAAACTACCACTCTAAAAAAAGCCGTGCCCAAAAAAAAAAAAAGATATCAACACACGCCACATTTGCAGAAGCAAATATTTTATTTATGACTGCACTTGAATAGAGCATAAGATGATGGTAGACTGACACTCCCCAACAACTTCTGTCTATCAGCTAATTTTGAGACAGCACAAATTGGAGAAATAGAAATGTATCACCATTTGCCATGTACATGTAAAATTAGCTCCAGTATGTCCAACTATGGTATTAGAAAGACCATATGTGTCCTAGCTTTAACTTCCTGGCTAAAATGCTGCTTAACTTTTTATGCATAATGTTCTTTCCTCTTGATACCATCTAGTTGATGAAGTGCACCAGTCCCTCCCACATATGGGATGGTGTTCTCAGACTTTTCAGCTTTCCTCTTTTTACTTAAATTGAAACTTCCATTTTAGGTTAAGATCACAAGACATGTCTCCAAAAATAAAGATCTTTGTCCTTAAGTGCAATTACAAACTGTAGTCTGTTTTTTTTTTTTTTTTGTTGCCTTTGGAAAAATGACTTGGCCTTTCAGCCTGTGTCAGTACAGGATATGTTCCATTATGCATAATGACACAATATTATCAGCTTTAGCCAGCATCTTTACAAGGCCTTTTGGTTTTGTCTCTGGGACTCAGAATTTATCTTCTCAATGAATGGGGTAATGGCGAGACATTACCATGTAATTTATACCTGTATATATAAGTTGAACAAAGTTTTAAAAAATTCTCTCTCTCTTACTATTCTGGCATTAAGTAAAATAGAATAGCAATCACTGTAGTAATCCTAACTGCTTAAAACAGAAAAAAAGTTTAATTTAATGTCAGACACCAAGAAAAATTATTTATGTTTGTTGTTATACAATGTATATAAACATCAGGTTTCAACTCAAAGTTACTTTCATTGATAGTTAACATTTTGGTTCCCCTGTGCATTAAGTATGTGGTAAATAACAACAGCTTTGTTCTACTATCTGCCTAATTCCACAAATTTCTTGGATTACCCAAAGTCCTCCTGTGATTGGGTGATCAGCACCTTGTGACATCTCCTCCCCTGGCTGTGGAGGAGCTGCTTAATTCTGAGTCAGATGTATTTTATTAGGTATTTGAAATGCTGCAAAACTCCTTTGTTAAAACATCAAAAAGATCTTTAAACATCTGATAAAAGTTGGAGTTTTTAATCAGTTTAATTAGTAGAATGACCTTTCATTACCCAAGCAATCAACTAAGATTTTTTAAGCCTTTTATACAGTATCTAAAATGTAGAAAAATATATATAACAAATGATACTGGTAAATATTGGTAAATACTGCCATAGCAGCAGTATTAATATCAATATTAGCTCAAATTTTCATATTGATGCATCTCTAATAACTACTCTTCTGTAGCTCAGAAAGTTAAGCTATAACAGTAACAGCTTACTTTTTGTCAACTTTGACAATAATTACACTAAAATTTGAAATCATATTTAATGTAGTAATAAAAATAAAAAGCAGCAGTGTCACAGACACTTTAAAAAAAAAAAAAAAATGTGTACAGCCTACCCCAGTTAGTTTTAATCTTCATCCTCCTCGGTTAATGTAACAAATAAACTTTGTCTTTGACCAGGCTTTTTATAGTTTTTGTATCCATGTGGCTTGCTATGTGCACAGTGCATTTAAGTATGCCTAGTGGTCCCCTGAAAAACCAGGACATTTTCATCAATCGATGAAATTCATTGATGCCCCGGACAGAATGTGAAAAGTGGACACATCTGGAAAAAAGACGACGTTTAGTCACCCTGTGTTAGAATCTATAACCATCACTGCTCCCAACAAAATCAATAAGTGTTTACATACATGCTTCTGTTTGTGCAATCATTTGCACTATTTTTACTAATAACATTACTAACAACATTTCTGATGGTATTTGCACATCTCTGTTGTTTACAGTTTTTTATTTTTATCTATTATAAATAGTCTGGTGTCATGCACAAATACACATGCACATTTTGTAAAATATATTTTTATATATTTTAATACTTGCATCTTTGTGTGAACCTACATGCCTCAATGCCCTGTCACTTTGGTGCGATTACACCTGAATTTCCCAACTGTGGGACAAGAAAGGATATTTCTATTCTTCTATTCTGTTCAAGATGTTAGGTAGATAAAAAATAAATGTAATTCTTCAATTCCCTTAGTTTTTCCTGGAATCTTTTTATTTGATCTAGCTTTCAGTGGTTGAGCACAAAAAAATCTGAAGTCAGAGTGGTATACAAAGTGTCCTCATTTCCCTAAATTTGTAAGAGATTATTCAATGGGAAAGACAGGGTTCATCCTTTAGATGGATTTTGAACAATTATGAAACTTATTTAGTTTTTGCTTTTATATATTTTTAAAGCTGCTTTTAATAGCTAAATATTCTCTATGAATAAAAACATATTGGTGGTGATGTGGTTGGTGGGATCGTAAATTATAGGAAGGGGTCTCTGAAGATACCTGAAAGGTGAGTGAGGGAAGTTCAGTTAGTTTGATATGTTGAAACTCAAGATTTTAAGACAAATAGTTCAATATGTTTATTGCTTTCTTGATTTTTTAACAAGCTATAACCTGGAATTTTCCATCATAGCAGTGGGATACAAACTGTGAAATGAAAACAAGCAAAATTAATGCAGCAACTCACCATCCCTCCTCATAAATGCTGATCAAAAAAAGTAACAAAAACAAATTAAGAAGAAAGCCAGAAAATATTACAAAGAAACAGTGCATTAATTAATGTAAAATCAAAGCAGGTCAATGATTTGCTTGTTTGAAGTACCTGAAATAAAAACTCAAATATGAATGAGGTAAAAACTAACTAAATAAACATGTCTAACTCAAGAAAGCAAAAAAAAAAAACAAAAAAAAAAAAACATGACATTTTTGGGGGGATTTTGCCTCTATGTTGTACATGAACATTCAAGTTAACTTACTGTTTCTTTGCCTCCTCAAACTTCTGGATGAGCTTTCTAAGGCCACCACTTTTAAATCCTTGGCAATGAGCAGCCGGAGCCCCGATCGTTATTACATCATAAGTGTGCTCTATGGGGAGATAGAGAGTGGTTTGCAGACGGAAGGACAGCACACAAACAAACTGATATCTGATGCATCTGATGTTTTACCGAAGCCCAGCTCATCCTGGACCCTCATCCTCTGCACGTGGAGGTTGGTTGGCATGAATTCCAGCTTCTTGTCTGCCTTCAGGTTACTAGCTTTAAAGGAGGGACCTGATGTGGTGAGCATACGAAGGAGAAGGTTTACTCACAGTTCAATATTTGTACTCATTTACTAACATTTGGGAAGCCATGCAGACACCAACCTCTGTAGTTGCTGAGGTCAGACAGTGTTTCCTGATATGCGAGTGTTATAGACTGGTACTGGGACACGATCTGTTGTCGCAGATTCTCCCAGCAAGGGGATAACTCTCCCAGCTCTTCCAGCTCACACACCCTGAAGAAATATTTAAGGAGGAAAAAATAGGAGACTCAATATGAATTACCTCAAAGTGCATATTTCATCATATTTTGGTACCAGGAAACCTGCAGTTCCTCAGTAAAGTATTTACAGCGCTTCACTTTTGCAACATTTAATGTTATAGAAGTATCCCAAAATTGGCTAATTTCCCTGAAATTGTAAAAATTTGCGTTTGAAATTTCCGCAAGTTTACTAAAACCAAGGTTTTAGTAACTTAACAGATGTATGGCTTGTACCTGGCAGCGTCCTCCTCTAGCAGAAGCTTAACAAACTGTCGGGGAATGTTGAGGGACAGGACACTCTCGGCCATCTGCTCCAGGACCCTCAGGTGTTTTCCGTCAGTGGTTGGGAACCGGTACATCCTGGACATGGTGCCTCCAAACACTGTTTTACAAGCACATCATAACGCAGTTTGACAGGTTTTGTAGGTATGCCAGCATCTTGTCTTATCAAACACTCACATTTATCCCAAAACACTGCATGTAACTAAAACACTGTGGCGCTTTCATTCCCTCACCTTGCAGCTCTCTGTGACTCAGTTACCTTGTTTCCTGCAGGTACTCTGTGCTCGTGACCTAGTTTTTCCCTCACTCTGTTATGGTTTCTTATGTTTAAATCAGTCTGCTGTTGTGAAGTCAGTGAAGTCTCACCCGAGCGCAGTAGGCTGTCTTTGCATAGCGAGGCGTATTTAATCCGGACTCCCATCGACTCTGTCAGGCTCTCGTCGACGGGCAGTACCGTCTGCAGGCAAAACAAACACAAACTGAATGCAAATTTGATAATTAAGGGCCACACCACACCAAACCAAGATAGAACTTAAACATTAAAAGTCACCCAGCCTGTGGAAAGTCTTCTTAGGGCTTCTGCTGCCTTTAAAGGACACAGTGCCTTTATCATGAACCGAGAGCATATGGTCATATGCTATCAGTGAGGCAGCATACACCACCATGGATTGGTCATAAGAGGATTTAAAGCTGGACTGGCAAGGCATCATGTAATAACTACAACTGCACCCAGGCTCAGTTGTGCTGGTTGCTGGGAGACCAAAGGAATCTCTGTTCTTCTTCAGGTTGCAGTTTAAAAGTTAAATTTACCTGTCACACTGTCAAATTTATATAGAAAATTAACAGAATTTCTACAGTCCTCACATCAATGCTACAGTGTTGTTGTGATCAGAGATTTTGAGTTTTGAGCAAAAAATTTAAAAACTTCCAATTAAAATACAGTTTCTTTCTGACTACACTTGCTGAGACACTGTATGGGTGTTGCCTCAGATAAAAAAGATTTCACAGGATATCAGTCTGACCTCACCAGCATCTACTTATGCTGCTCATAAATTGATGAAAATATAGATTGTGTTTCTTCCTCCACAGTAATGGTGAAACTCATGGTGGAAGCGCAGAAACCTTTGTATATAGAGAAAATGCCAAATTCAATAAGGTTATTGAAAGAAGCTACTGCAGATGTGCCACCTGTATAGGATGGCCATGAAAGCACCATTGATAAACCTGCTTGGTGAGGCGTGTCATGACTGGATTCCCACTGAATAAGGTTTTACAAATTTCCTGAGATCCAATCATGTTTCTTGAGACTGAATACTGGTCTTAATCTAGTGTGTAAGGGGCAAAAACAAAAGAAAAGCTAATTATCGGGTTCCTTACTCGGCCATTGATGCTCTCTGGCAGACTTCTAACAGACATTCTGTGATCTGCCCTGTCCTCCATTTGCCATGCCGTGACTGTGACCTTCCCAACCCGTTGGTTCTCTGCTGATCTGTCCATCCAAAACACAGGCTGGATATTATTTGTTGAGCTCACTGTAGGTTATTTTACAGGAAAACAAACTTTAAATAAAAAACCGATAAACAAATGACTCAAAATATTCTCGGAGCTATGCGTCCTTTACAAGGTTTGAACTTATTGTGTGGGTGCATTACCGCAGTTCGAGCTCTAATCTGTGGCTTTTCTCCTGCAGAAGTTCCTTCACAGCAAAAAGCGCAGAACCCAACATGTACATCTGAACACAAAGAGAAAGGCAACAGCTCAGACCCATACTTGACTTTCTAATGAGTCACATGTACATGACAGAAGATACGTACCGTGCCCTGCGAACGGTCCTTTACATCATACACGGCCAGCTTGACCTGTGTCTGGGGGTTGATGTTGCAGTCCTGGAAAAAGGCGATGCTGCTGAGGAACATGGGGTTACTGGTGCCCTGACGGGGAGACGAAGCGGACTCGGTTTACACAATGGTTTATATAAAGCAGTTTTTGTTCAGTTTTGCACTCTTGACAAGCTGAATTTAATCATTAAAGGTACATATTCTTGAGAAAAATTTTAATTATCAATAATGTGAAAGTATTTCTGCATATTCTTAAAATTTTAGTGTTATTGTAATTAACTGCATTTGAAGTTTCAACCATATACATTCCACTGAACATGACTGATGAGAATATCCTTGTTGGACTCTTAAGTCCCTTCTCCATTGTCAAGTCTCCCTCCAGCCAGTTAATGTCTGGTTCGGTTCTAGCCAACTTAGGTATGTCTCCACTGGCAGTGTGAATATGGGCAGGAACATGGGTAGGCGGTGAGCACGCAGGAGCTATGGTCGACG
Organism: Anableps anableps; assembly: GCA_014839685.1. Taxonomy (NCBI): domain Eukaryota; kingdom Metazoa; phylum Chordata; class Actinopteri; order Cyprinodontiformes; family Anablepidae; genus Anableps; species Anableps anableps. The sequence goes on from CM026088.1 coordinate 13,384,649, forward strand.
TTTCGATGATGTCATTTTGTGCGTGTATATTTGTTCATTGCAGATTACCCCGTCCAGTTGACATTATATGCGCTCTTCCACTACAATTGATAAAAAGGTTTGGACATCAAAGTTTGACCATGGAATTAACAATCTGCAGCTCACCATCTCAACAACTACTACTGTCACATCGAAGATTCCACGGGCCAATCAAATCACTTGCACGCAATACCCGGCGAGGTCCAGCTTGTACCACTCCTGATGTTTTTCCAAAAAAATGGAAAGGGACCACACAGGATCTCCAAATAGAGATGGATCTGGCCATGCCTGTGGTTAAGGGGGTTTAGAGGTATGCACATTATGAAATCCTGATGGAGTTTTTATGTGCTAGAAATGTTATGATCAAAGGTTTGCCTGAATAAATGCCCAAATGTGGTATAAATATGATTGGTCCTGTTATTTTATAGACTCTGAACTTTAAGCTAACCATCTAACTTATAAAATGACTACAAGTCTGAAACACTGGATGGAGAAAACAGCTCCAACGTGAAGCTTTAAATAAACCTTGTTAACACATTTTTCTATTCACCGAATATCAACAATGTAGTGAAAAAGTAAAAAAAAAAAATCTACACTTTCTTAAATGACCTGGCCATACAGGTCTGACATTCAGATTTTATTAGTTGATTGGCTTGCATGTCTGTCCCTGGAAGCTAGAATCAGACACAAAACTAATCAGAACCGAAAAAGCAATGTCCCATCAAATGGAACAAGTTCCGATGACCCTTGCTGTAACTGTTTGGTTTGCACTCTATGCTTTGCATGTTCGTCTACCTCAGTGCAGATTTCTGCAGGACTTTGTTTCCCTCACAAGTTTCCTTTAATCCTGTCAAAGATTTGGTTCTGAATCCAAAACGGAAAACCATCCCAAAATCAAACAAACTGGACCAGATAAGATAGCCACCACCTACCAGTAATTAAGAAGCGAGAAACTGTGAATCTGTTTAATGTTCTGTTGGAGCTAGATTTTTTTGCATACCACTGTGAAACACCAGAACTACATCACACTAGTTTGCCAATGAGTATTTTATTCTTTGTTTGTGTTTTTCTTTTCAATAAAGTTTATGTGACAATAACTGTGTACATCTTTTGACTGCATTACCTAAATCCAAAGATTGCACATGTTGAACAAAATAAAAATAAAATGCCACAATACATATAGATTTGTACATATGGCAAACTAATCAGCTAATCTGAATTGTTTTCATTATGTTTGGGCCACCAATAGATTTCTATGAGACAACATGAAATACAGTATCTGGGTTTATTTGAGTCCATCAAAACCACAACCTCGAGGTTCTCCATTGCTGAGTTTCACTGCAAACAACATCATCGGAGTTGACCACATCTCCTGCGCCCTCATGGTCCGCCCACATTCCCATGTTCCTGCCCATATTCAAGCCCACAATAGTGAGAAACAGACTACAATGGAGACGCTCCAAAATATGGCTATAGACTGAGACTTGACAATGGAGAAGTGGCTATATTCAGTTCCTCTGAATAGACTGACCTCTATGACTTCAGTCTGGGCATGTTTGGTCCAAAAGGCCTGTGGTGGGGTTGTGCAGCTCACTGCTACAAAGCTGTTGGGTTTTCGCTCCAAAGCAGGAGTTGCCAGCTCTGTGCAGGCTGGAATAAACCAACAACACTTATACAATCACAAAGGCACAAACCAAGAGGTATTTAAGTAGTTTCTTGAAGACACTGTGGTAATACTCACCAACACTGAACTCCAAAACAGGCTCATCTGGGTCCTGACTATTTCCTGGAAAGCCAAAATCAGATTAACCTTCTGTTCAAAAGACTAGACTTCTCGAGCATTTTTCTAGACATGCCAACCACTCAAAGAAGCTTTTCATAAATCCTGTGACTCCTCACCTGCGAGTGCCAGGCCGATCATCTCACTGGAAAGCTCAAAGGTGTTGGCCCGGTACACCGACCATGGCCTCTGTGTTCGTTCTCTGCGCTCTCTGCCACCCGCCATGTCGGTCCAGCGGGTGACGGGACGGTGGGAGCCCCGAACACACACCCTTACGCGTGCGGACACGCACTCCCATGTGACGAGGCCCTGCAAAGATCCACGGTTGATCCACTGAACGGTTCACCACCACTAAGGGGACAGAGAGACAGAAAAACACCGATGCCTTTGTTATTGTTAACTGATAGACTAAGACTAAGAAATTTCCACAATGGCCAAATTATACTGATTCACAATGATATAACCGCATATTTTTGTTTGAAACTTTTTTTTCCTATTAAATTGGGACTTTTCTGTATTTAGGCATAGTCAAAGCCCACACTTCAACCTGTTTGAAATTCTGTGACAGGACAAGAGAGCTTGATTTGACTGAAGCAACATTGGATTGGAGAGTGGACTAAAATTCCTCCACAATAATGAGAAAAAAAAGCTAAAGTCATCCAGAAAATGTAAACAATGCAGATATAGAGTGTTACAGCTCTCTCTAAACCACTGATTCATGGACTGCAATTAGGTTTTCCACTCACCGCTCACCCAATCTGTTGTTGTACATTTAATGTTCAATGTAAGAATTTCAGAACCCTAAAAAGATCTAATCTTCATCTGCACAAAGAGTCCCACTTTTAACTGGTTTACTTTGGGGATTTTTTTCAGTGAGAAGTTAAAAAGCAGAAACAGTCTTTCAACAATCAGAGAACTCTCACTTGAAAACATTCTGCAATGTCAGAAAAGAATATTAATATTAGTCTCCAAAAATTGAGAAATAAACTGAAGACTTGCAGTTCAATTTCAGAGATTCTGTTTAAACAAATGATCAGTAGCAATAAGGGATTTATTAATATTCAAGAATAGGTCAAATATTACTTTTTATGTTGGTGTAAACTCTTGGACTCAATATTTGATGCTTTCTCAGATTGTACTAAAGTGCTTCAAGGGGGTTGGAACTTCTGTGTCTAAACTCAAAGTGCCAGAAGAATAGAAATCACAAGAAATAAAGGAAGGTTCTGATGAATAAGAAGGCGAGCAGGAAGAGAATGTATGACCTATAGGAATGCATAGCATGTAAATTATTTTGTAGATTGTTCAAACTGAATTGTAAGGTACATTTGCAGCCATCACTGATGTAATAAATTAATAGAACAAGGTGCAGAGAACAACACTTAAAAGCGTGCTGGCAGCACAGGAAGCTACACATAAAGTAGACAGGTCACGCAGCTACAGTCATGGCAAAAAAGAAAGTACACCCTAGGTAGAGTCTAGAGTTTTACCCTCTAATGATCTGGCCTTTGCCGGGTTCTAAAGTTATTTTAATCTGATCTTAAAACAGATTCCTCATTGTCATTATTTACTTAGCAAAAATGAAGACATTAAACACACCCAAAAAATTACCAGATATCAAAAACCAGAATCTGCAGCCTAACCCCACATCCAACATATATGATGGATGGACAGACAGCCTGATATATAGATTGATATATGGATGAATGGATTAACCAGTCCACAGGATAGTGCATTACAAATTTACTTTAATAAATTCATTTCTAAATTCTACTTATTCAGACCCAGAAAAAAACCCTGACTCCCAGGTTGTTTATACTCTATAAAGACGATAACCTTGTGTTTCGCAAGGCTTTTTGTGTCCATCCTGCTGTATATGTTCTATTCCAATTGCTTTACATCTTCCATGTTTACATCCTTGTCACCATCTTTTGGGCAAAGTTAGGAAATTGTGAACTCCCTATTGGGAATTTGGATGTCTTGCTCTCACTGTGTCTGCTGTCTCTGCTGCTTCTGTCCCAGTTTAATAAAAGAGCAATTAGCCTATTTGGATGAAAACTGTGAACACAGGGGACTGTAGGAAGTTCCAATAACGAGATTCAGTGGTCTAGTTTAACAACTCGCACAGAAGGGGATTGCTGCTTTAGGAGACAAATTCAGCTCTATTTACAGTCCAAACAATAATGATTCAGGTTTAAGTCGACATTAAAAATGAAATATAATGGATCAGCATTCTTATAAATGTTCTAATATTAAGTACAAATGATAAGTTCAGCCTAAAACAAGCTTTCTGAAAAAGTTTCTCCATGGCTAAGCACTAAAACGTGACATCCATTAGCACGTACTGTTTCATACAGACACACAGAGGGGTCTTCTTTTACCATGGGTCTGGCCTACTTCCTGGCATATGGGGTCCAGCACTGAAAGCGTCCCACTTTATGAACGCTCCACATGTGTCAAACATCTGGAGCAGCTGGGGTCCTTTGTGGACAAAAGCAAGTAAAATTGATTCCCATCTGAATTTGAATTTGAGCTTGCGTGAGCGTATGAGCTGCTTTACATGTTCCAGCACATAAACTGTGATAACTTGACAGTCTATCATTAACACTTTATAGAAATTGTGGACTTGATTTAGAGGAAGCTAAAAAAAAAAGGTTTAAATTGCCTGACATGAAAATAAAGCACCTTGTGAAGTAACCCACTCAGTTCACATGTTGACATGCCACAACCACAAAAAACTTCTATGTATTTTATTGGTTGTTGGATGTTGGGTTGTAGACATACAAATACAGTGGCTTGCAAAAGTATATACCATACCCCTTTCATACCCCTTTTCCATATTTTGTCACATTAAAACCACAAACAAATATATTTCATTGGAATTTAATGTGAAAGACTAATACAAAGTGGTATACAACTGTGAAGTAGAAAGACAATTATACACGATTCAAAACATTTTTACAAATAAAAATCTGAAAAGCGTGATGTCCAAAAGTATTCAGCCCCATTTCTCAAATGCCTTCAGAAGTTGCCTGATGATTGCTAAAGACTAAATAGAGTCCACCTGTGTGCAATTTAATCATCATCTGGAAATGGAAAGAGTATTGCACAACTGTAAACCTACCAAGACAAGGCCGTCCACCTAAACTTACAGGCCGGACAAGGAGAGCAATGACCAGAGATGCAGCCAAGAGGCCCATGGTGACTGGACGAAATGCAGAGATCCACAGCTCAGGTGGGGAAATCTGTCCACCAGACAACTATTAGTCGTGCACTGCACAAATGTTGTCTTACGGGACACAGCAAGCATGTAGAAGAAGGCGCTTTGATCAGAGAAGACCAAAATATAACTTTTTGGCCAAAATGCAAAATGCTATATGAGGTGGAGAACTAACACTACACATCACTCTGAACACACTGTACCCACTGTCAAATATAGTGGTGGCAGCATCATGCTCTGGAGGTGCTTCTCTTTAGCGGGGACAGGGAAGATGGTCAGAGTTGATGGGAAGACGGATGGAGCCAAATACAGGGCAATCTTGGAAGTAAACCTGTTGGAGTCTGCAAAAGACTTGAGACTGGGGCAGAGGTTCACCTCCCAGGAGGACAACGACCATAAACATACATCCAGGTGTACAATGGAATAGTTTAAAATGAAACATATTCATGTGTTAGAATGGCCCAGTCAAAGTACAGACCTACACCCAATCGACAATCTGTAGCAAGATCTGAAAACTGCTATTCACAAAAGCTCTCCATCTAATCTGACTGAGCCTGAGCTGTTTTCCAAAGAGGAATGGGCAAAAATTTCAGTCACTAGATGTGCAAAGCTGATAGAGATATATCCTTAAAGATGTGCAGCTGTAATTGCAGCAAAAGGTGGGTGCACAAAGTATTGACTCAGGGGGCCTGAATATTTTTGCACACCGTATTTTTCAGCTTTTTAGTTGTAGAAAATGTTTTGAATTATGTATAATTTTTTTTCTACTTCATAATTGTATACCATTTATGTTGGTCTTTCATATAAAATATATTTGTTTGTGGTTGTAATGTGACAAAATATGGAAAAGTTCAAGAGGTATGAAAACTTTTGCAAGCCGCTGTAGTAGTGCCTATTTATGAAATGGAAGAAAATGACACGTTTTCAAAAAATTTTACAAATAAAAATCTGAAAAGTATGGTATGCATTCCTATTCAGAAGAAAAGCATTCACGAAGCATGATCCTTCTTCATATAGTTTTAAGAATAAGGATACTTTTATTTGGAATTTCATTTGAGGACAGCCTGTCCAAGAGAACAAAAAACAAACAACATAAGACATGGGTAGACTGAGGCTGCAGCCATGGGATGGTGCTGCCCTTTCGCTAGATGAGAAAAAAGAACACTAGGAAAGAGGAGTTGATGTGGTAATTTATATTTGTTGACATTACATTTTATTTTATACTATTTTTTTTTCCCTAACAGGAGACAGTGTGAGATTACGAAAAACATCTCAGCACAAAAATGCAACATACAGATAACATCATAAAACATAAAACGTGGAATGGTTGAGGGTTGAGTTGGGGGGGTTCCCAGTACAGGCTGCCCAGGTGAGCGACGCAGCCACCCGGTGCATCGCATCTGACCGAGGTTGCTGTACTGGGGGGCAAGATGAGGGGGCCCAGCAGAGGCTGTGAACACTGTCCCAGATAGCCCCCCTGCCATGGTCCTTGATAAGTGATGGAGCATTTATCAGCTGGCCTCTGTAGAGTTCTGATTCAGGTCCACAGATGTCATGGGGGAAAGGGAGCAGGTAACGGGAGCAGAGAATCTTGTTCACATAACATCCAGGAGAAATTGAGATAGCCAGCCTTCCAAGCCTGACACAGGGGAGCCAGTTCAGATGACGACAACTGTTTTGGGTCAGGCCAACTCTGTTTATTTTCGTCTGCCTTAAAGACTCTCCAGTACATCGCAATGGCAACTCCAAACAGCCAAATTTGTGGCCAATTCAACTAAGCTGAGCTTGCAACTTCTCAAAGGTATATTCCCTCCCGTTACCAAGTTCAGGAACTGCAACAATCTGAATCTGAGTCTATAGTTTTCATTCAACAGCTAATTTCTTCCCACCACTCTTCCATAAAGTCGTATTTTTTAAATGCACTACTAATAGTTGTCCTGTAAACAAATTCTCCTCTAGAGTTGCCTCTTAACAGCTTTTTTTTTAACAATACTCTGGTCTCCCTGCGAATAACGGGCGTCTATTGCAACAATAATGATAATGTATTCATTTTATTTTTTGATACAAACATAAATAAATAAATTTTTTAGATTCATTTGTTGCACAGTAACAATTATAAATTACTTTGCAGTCCGTGCCCTCCATGACTCATAGTGCTTATCTATATGTAAACAACAGGTCTAACCACAAATAGAGGATGAAAAATGTAATAAATGACTATGACTGAAACAAAAATGAAATAAAATGTTATTTCATTGTTAAAAAAAAAATTGTCTAAACTGATTTTTGTTGTTGATGATGTCATTTATATTTGTTGACATTATATTTTATTTTATGCTTCTTCTTTTTTTTTCATTTTGGCAGTTATTAACCTAAATTTCATTGTCGCTAAAATACAACTAATAGAAAATGAATCATTGGTGATCTGATTAGTGAGATTTATGGTCTGGAAGTGTTGTATTTTAACCAGCACTATCAGTTTTATTTCACTGAAGTGGAACTGTAATCATGGACCAGTAAAGCCTTTGGAATAAAAGCAGACATAGCTGGAAGGTTTCAGAGATTCTGTACGCTATCAAATGTGTTTACAATTTAAAGAGAACACTATGTGTAATGCAGGGAGAGTACAGGAAATTTTTATGCTTATGCTTTTTATGCCATTATGCTTACGCAGAGATAACTCGATGCTTCTTATTTATGAGAAATACGATTTAATGTCTTTCAAAGGAATCCAGTGAAATTAATCCATTTAAGCCTGATTTTCCTTTAAGGAAAGAATAACAGATGAAACTCTCCATCTTTACAGGAACTGAAGCATTTATACTCCTTTGTTTTCTAAACTAGGAGGAATTTTCGAGTCGCTCGTCCAACTGAAGTCACTTTTTCCATTTCCAATGCCAAAAACGTCTAGAAGAGCTTACTCACCTCCCATTTTCTTCATCTTATCATCCTAATCTAAGTTTCTTTATCAATACCAATTGAAGTTCACTGTTTGTTCTCTTCTTTATCTATAAACAGTCAAACATCTCTACAGTGCTCTTTCTGGGATGATATAAAGAATGGACTAACTGCTACAAAGCAAGGATGAAGCAGGGAAGCATTAACTACTCAGACTTGTAGAAGATGGTCATTTACCAGTTTGAAATGTAGTTCTGGTGGAAATTAACAGTGTTGCTACAGTGAATGAGGAAAAGCAGCCATATAAGGCAGCCCCAAATTTAGCTAGCAAGGGATCCAAGAGTGAGTACGTCTGTGAGTCACATAAACTGGGACACACACTCACACACACTTTGTATAAAACTCAGTGAAGGCTTGTCAGAGCTCCTGACACTTTCAACCCAAATCTGGTATATATGACATGGATTTTACTATGTTAGGACCTGGTAGAACCAACAGGAGTGATGATGCAACACAGACTCAGATCAATCAGCACCTAGTTACCGATCGCCTCGAGTCACAGAACGCAATGAAGATGTCTGTATTACTCAAACTTTTGGCTGACAGAAAAGTCCTGCAAGGAAAAAAGTAAAAAACTATATACAAGATTGAATAGTCCTGCCACAATAAAATTTAAGACCTGTGATTAATGTATTTAAGGCCAACTTACATTTTTTTAAAATGAACTTAAGACATTTTATGGCCTTAATTTTAGATACATGAATTTAAGACTTTTTAAGGATGTGTGGACACCCTGAAGTATGTCACTACTTTGCAAGAAGCTGACAGAAGACCCAATCTGCCAACCTCAAAGAAAAGGAAGTTGCAGTGTTTCCCCCAGTGTATTATACTTTACTTGCCCCCCCACCAAGCTAAGCGTCACGTTTATTTATTTTACATAGATTTTTTTAATAAGCCAGAAACAGTTAGAGCAAACACGGGTTAAGCCTGGTTTATAGTTGATGCACTGAACTGGGCACGAGGGGACGTACACCAATCACGCCATCCCCACCCCTGGTGTTGATCTCCAACGCTGATGTGGCTCGTCTTGTAATTCGGCACAGATCATGCACACCACCTTTTTACTCAAACTGGATGATTTGGAAGGTGCTTTTGCAGACACAGACGGGCCTTTTTCCATTCAAAGTATTTCTTGCAAATACTGCATTAAGTCTAAAAACGAACAACAACCTGCAAATCAAAACACTGCACCAAGCTGCAGACTGCAGACTTAATGCTTGATTATTTTTTGCTTGATTATTTTTTGCGTTTTTCAAAACTCTATAGCTGGTGTTTAAGTGTTGTCAATAATATCTTCCAAGAACATCATTACCGAGCCATATTTTATTAAAATACCTCGTCAACTTTTAACATTTTTTAACACAAAAACACGGTGGACCACTGGTGAACTACCCTAGCATTCCAACCACCAGGCTTAATAAGTTTTCTGGGGGAAACCCTGAGTTGGCTAAGATACTTAGGAACAACCCACCAAGCCTCAAGCCTGTCATGAATACAAGCTTGTCCACAGTAGGGATGGAAATCGAGAAGAAGTTCAATTCCTTGGAATCGTTAATATGTCGGCCTAAGGATTCCGCTTGTCGGTTCCAATAACATGTGATATATTTGCATGATGATGTATTGTACACGCTCTGTATTTTGATTTAGAAAATATCCAAGATGGTGTCGCAGCAGAAGCGCTCCCAAGTATGGTTAAATTTCACAAAAAACGATGATACTTGGTGCCAGCTGCAACATGTACAGAGCTTTAATCACAATAAAAGATTGAAATCCCTTCAACATTCTCAAACAGTTGACCACACAGCATGGAAATGATTTGCCTGAAGCTAAAGTGTTTGATATGTTGCTTAGTGACAGCGATGACCCTCAAGGGGGGAGCTTCGAGAACAGGTAACGATAAACTTCTCCACGTCCTGGTTATTGTATTAATGTTCGTGCCATATTGTACAAATAATGAATTAATAATCTCCATCTCATATTAACATTTACAGTCATGTTCAATAAATTAGAATATGGGTTAATATTTTCTATTTTAATTTTATTTATTTAACCTTTATTTAACCAGGTAAGTTGATCTAGAACAATTTCTCATTTTCAACATAGACCTGTTCAGAAAACATTAAAACATCATACAATAGAATATCATATAGCAAGAAACAAGAATATCATAAAACAGAGAAAAAACTAAAACTAAAAATACAACCATATTCATACTAACTAAAAGTACTATATTACACATTGGGTTCCAATGGGACTTTTGAAAACAAACTTTAAGCAGATATTAAACATATTTTTCATTAGACTCACATTTGTACATTAAGAACATTTTTTTTATTGGTCTGATGTAATATTCTAATATTAAATGTCATGTTTTCATTAGCTGAAAGTAAGAAGTCATCATCATTAACAAATAAAAGCTTTTAAAGCTGTGGGAAATTAATCTATATCATGATTTTAACTTGTGAGCTGAGTTACCGAAATACATGAACTTTTCATTAATATTCTAATTTATATAATATGACTGTAGTTGATGAGGACAGCCTGGATGGCTCCGAGGTAAGCTCTCGCACACTTTTAGCTAACTCTTACATCAAGGCATGGAAGAGTAAAATGACAGAGGCGAAAATAAATAACAATAAATAACATCTGAGGGACTGTTTTTCACAGCTGGAGATTCCCCCTGAAAAGGCAAATATGCAAATTTGTCTGCACAAAAACTGTAGATGTGCAAAAAGTTGCATTTCATGTTAAAATGTTCATTTGAAAGAGAGATTCTTATCTTTTAATTTAGTTTGAATCGAATTTAACATGATGCATATTTTGGATTAAAGAGAATCGATCAGAGAATTGATAAGGAATCGAATCAATAAGTTAAATCAAAAATGGAGTCAATATCACTAAATTCTTATCAATTCCCATCCCTAGTCCACAGTGAAGACAAAAGGTGCCGACAAAAAAAAAAGCCATTGTTTAAAAGGGTCGTCTTCAGGCTGGACTGAAATTTGCAGGTCCCTGTATGAACCATATAGGGACCTGCCTTTGGGTGGCTCTATGATCTCATATGTTCACTGGATCACTAATTCACCTCAGGCTAGGTTGATTTGGATAGCTTTTTCCCTTAATAAATAAAATCTTCATTTGAAAATTGACTGACTCAGATTATCTTTGTCTGATTTCAAATTAGTTTGATGATCTGAAACATTAAATGTAAAGAAAAAAAAAAGTAGAAACAGAAGAGAAGGAGCTCCTACTTTTCACAACACTTAGAATTTGTTTAAGAACACCAGCAGAAAAAAGCGTCTGACTTGTCCTTGCATTGATTTGTATAAAGACCAACAATCTCTGAGTGTTTACAGCTTCTGTCTTTGGTTTAAACCTCAGACACAAAAGCCAGATTCAGGGACAGACAGTGCAGTTGACCATACATGGCAAAACTCACATTTCAATGCTTCCTCTCTCCAAGCAGCCTTTTTTCTCACTCACAGAACCGTGAACACTTTAAAACAGCCAAATTTGGGTCTTTCCTTGATGCCTGCAAAACACAGCGGAGAGCAAAATGAAAAAGTGAAATAAAATCTGAAACAAATCTAGGTTGTGACTGGACAAAAAGTGTTCATTTGACACAGGCAGACATCTCTATAGGAAGAGTTTCTGTAGGAAGTGAGGATCTTTCAGAGGAGTTTCATCATAACTGTTTCTGAAAAATGTGTTCAACTGACGGCTTCTCGTTTAAGAATGAATCTTTATGGACCTCCCTACCTTGCATCTTATTGAAATCTAACATTGCAGTTTGACTTTCTCTGTCACATTACAACACAAACTTCTATGAATTAATTGAAGTTTTCTAAGTGAAAGTGAAAGAAAAAAGGAATCCCCACAACATCATCATTTTAATACATCATTTTAATAAGAACTATGACAAAATTTGACATATTCATAAACAACTAAAATTGAAACAAAATCACATTTGCAAAAAATTAACTAACTCTTTATATAACAAAGCTGGTTTAGAAACAGTATTCTTCATTACTGTTCTGCTTTATATTTTGTAAACATTAAAAACAACAACAACAACAACAACAACAACATCCGTTATCTTGTCTGTTCCTTTACGTGATGGTCAAAATGCCAGTCACAGTGTAAAACAATGACTCATCAAAATCATTGCAGTTGAATTACTGCAATAATCCGGACAATGAAATTAGCCAGTAATAAAGGCCTCTGGAATTTTTTCAGTTTCATCATTGTGTAGCTTGTTTCCATCACAGCACTAAAACTGGAAAAAAACCACTATGAAACAAGCCTTGGGTTAGTCATCAGGGTGCAGGATTACTCCAAAATCAGAGGTACTCTCCTGTCAGCCCGTGTCCATCCTTAGGGATGGGCATCAGAATGAGGCATGAATAATTTCTTTATGGGGACGGAGCAGCTGTGGTTCTTTCACATGAAAATGAGCATCGGCCTGAGCCTCAAACACAAAAACACACACAGTGACATAGCAAGCATCTCCCAGAGTCTCTGTTACCTTGCCATCATCCATTTCTCTGATTTTTACAGTTGCTTTCACTGACTCTGAGCAAAAACTGAAATAACAGAAGCATCTCTAATCAAAATATAAACCTTCACATAAAACAACCTATGTTTCTCGGATGATTTCATTTACTTCTTCTTTGCCGAGTCTAAAAAAAAAACCTTCCTGTCCTTTCTTACTTCATTGGTAAGAGGAAGCTTGATGCAAGATCTACTAACCTCTCAAAATCAGACCATAAAACTGTCAGGGACTCAAAGAGGAAACAAAAAACACACGTCCCTTCTGTTGTATGTGGAGGTGTGGCTTTTGGCAGTGCTTTCAGTGTGTCTGCCACCAGTCTTTGACAACAAGGTTCATCTAGCTAGAGCTAAAATTAAATTAAGTATTGTTTCAGTTCTGTGGTGGGACGTATCGGGGGGGTGGCCTTAGCTACATTTAACCTCACATGAACAACTTACTTTGTCATTCATAGGAGGTCATTTGATTTGCAGCCAGTTAAAATATTAAAGTAAAAACATGATTTCTTCTGTAAAACTGACTAATGATTGGATATTATGACGGAGAAACTGGAAAATTCCATCTTATTTGGTTGTTAAGGATACATTTTCACTTTAGGGACATCTCTGAATGGAATTAAACTTTAAACTTTAGCTTTATCAGCAGAGTGATTGCTCTGCCATAAACCTGATATCTGCATGTTTTTGTTTCCCATAGAAATTACTTCAATCTGTGTGTGCTTAGCAGTGTTTCTTTCCTCAATAGAGCCATTGATAAAGCTAATGCTGCCATTACTTGTTTCTGCTCTCCTATTTGCCTAAACAATCGCCTGGATTCATGACTACCTGACAAACAGACCACAGTTTGTGAGACTGAATGACTGTGTGTCTGGCCAGGTGGTTAGCAGCACAGGAGCACCACAGGGGACTGTACTCTCACCATTCCTTTTCACTCTGTACACTTCAGACTTCCAGCTCAAGTCAGACTCCTGTCATCTACAGAAATACTCAGATGACTCTGCAGTGGTTGGGTGGATCAGAGATGGACAAGAAGTTGAGTACAGAGCTGGTGGACTGCTTTGTGGCATAGTGTGGAAACAATCATCTCATCTTGAATGTGAACAAAACAAAGGAGATCATTACAGATGAATACAAATACCTCGGTGTTCATCTAGACAACAGACTTGACTGGAGACTCAACAGTGAAGCCATCTACAAGAAGGGACAGAGCAGACCGTACTTCTTGAGGAAGCTAAGATCCTTCAAGGTTTGCAGCAAGATGTTGCGGATCTATAAGTCTGTTGTTGAGAGTGTCATCTCCTCTGCCATCATGTGTTAGGGAACAGCATCAGAGCCAGGGACCTAAAAAGGCTCAATAACCTGATAAAAAAAGCCTGGTTCTGTTCTGGGGATGACTGTGGAACCTCTGGAGATGATTATGCAAAGAACGATTTTGCATAAAATTAAGAAAATTATGGACAACCCTGACCATCCTCTTTATGAGACTGTCATTGGAAAACAGAGCCTCTTCAGTCAGAGGCTTCTTCAGACTGGTTGTAAAACAAACCACTACAGGAGATCTTTCCTGTCCACAGCCATCACAATCTATAATAACTCCTTAATTAAATGAGCTGCATCAACATTTAATTTCCCTTTGGGATAAATAAAGTATTTTTGAATTTGAATTTTCTTTTCCATAAAGGGTGATTAACTTTTTATTCTCCATGTTTTTCTTTCCTATGGCAGGTAATCCTGGCTCACAGCTACAAAGTTTAGCAGTGGCTGGAGTGGTTGACTGAGCTATTACTACCATTACCTCCCAACTCCTTTTCTTTGCCACATAAAGCACTTCTGGCTCAGCGCTTTAATATTTAACAGAGTCTCTTTCCTACAGAGCCACTGAAAGATAAACGCATCTCTTTTTTTCCAAATGAAAAGTACTCCTACCTCAGTGCTACAATGTTTAACTGTGGCTCTTTTCTGGATGGAGTGATTGACTGAGCTATACTGCCATTAATTATGTTTTGCTATCCCATAGAAAGTACTCCTAGAGAATCACTGCTATGTTTCACTGTGTCTTGTCCCATTGTTCATGGTTTTCATTACCATAAAAAAGTACAACTAGCTCAGTGATTAGTACTTGCTATATAGAACATAAATATATTTAAAAAGCTTAAGCTAAGACGTCATGACACTTCCAGCCAAAGAAGATGGCCGTCCATTTTAAGTCCAGTTCTACTTGAGGTTTCTTTCTGTTCTGTTCTGGAGTCATTCTTTTCTACTGTTGCCACATGCTTGCTTAGGATGAGGGATTGCTGACACTGAACTCTGTGGTAGCAACTATAAACGTTAAATTTGCCGGAAGGTATAAAGTTGTGAGTGCATTATCCCTACTGTGAAAAACATAAGTAGACAACTGAAGTGTGTGAGCTTTAAAGGTAAAGACAACACACACAAAAAAGCTGGTAAGATATATTCAGATTTCAGTATGTTCTCATTAGTTTCAAATTTCCCAGGATGAACCCACTCGGATATGCTAAAATGAAAAGAAGCCCCAGCACAAGGCCAGGTTAAATATTAACTGGCTGCTCATCACAGTCCTTTAAACCTGTAAGATCTTCAGTCACTGCTTCTAGTTTAAAGATTTATTTTTAAGCAGAGCATACAAGAATACAGGCTCATTTACAATTCTAAAACACTTTGGAATACAGAGGAAATCATGGTAAACCCAATGACTGCAAGGTCCTCTGTTGATCTGATGTGCAATGTTCGGAGACTCTTCTCCTTGTAAAATAGGCAGCCATCTTAAATGTTTTCCACATATGAAGAAATGACCAATTACCCTATATCGTTTCCTACATTGACGAGCAGCAACAATTGCTTCGCCACAGTTTGATTTAAACCTCAACGCTATTAATTCTCATCTCCAAAGAGATGCTAAACTGATGGTTACATAGAAATACACAAAACAAGTCCAACGGAAACAACTTTTTTTTTTTATGGTGAAACTTCACTCAAGAGAGAAAACTGCACAGCAGAAGCACCCAGAAAGCAGAAGTGAGCCAAGATCAACTTAGAAGTCTGTCTGACTGAAAACAAAAAGCTAAACTTCCTGCAGCGTCAGGAAAGCAACCAGTGTGGACGTACTGACAAAACAGCCCTCAAATCCTAAAGCATGCAGGTTACATCTTCAATCCACATGAATTCTTTACATCTATGTTTCAGCTTTGAGTCCAGTCACCATTTACTGTGTCTCAAGTCTTTCCTGCTTTAAATGAGGTTGCATCAACCTATTAGCAAACAGCATGACAATGCATCTCCCTCCAAATCCTATGAACATCGCAGCACAAATCTGCAGCCAAATGAGTCTGCATGACATCAGTGTTCCAGTGCACGACGGTCTGCAGCCTCGGGGTGTAAACAAACTCACGCTGCAGATGCTGTCACGAGGCAGTGACCACGAGTGCACGAGCACTCACCCTTTCCTCTCCTGCACTCTTACTGCTCATTTCAACAGCTTGCGGCCTCTTGAACGCTTGATCCAGCTAACACTTTTTCTTACTGAGCCGCAGCAGTTGTCGCGTGGACAACATATGCAAAATGTAAAAGACAGAAACAACTGAAAACACAGTTCCCACTTATCATTTCTGATGTTTATGTGGATTAGAAGGGTAAGAAAGCTGTTTTGTGAGTGAGTCCCAGACAGAATACATGAATAACGAGCAGGAATAATCAGATTAAAAGAGTAGTTTGGGTCTTTTAATGGGTCCAGACGTCAGTTTCATTCATTACAAAACCTGTTTGGATATGCGTTTGGGATCAATGTGATGTTGAAACACTCAGTTAGCTGTTGATTTGAGGTGAAGATGAATAATCTGGAAGTCGATCCACTATGCATCAGTATGTCTTGCGATGAAAACAACCCCACAGCACATCACACTGCCATCACCAATTACAGACGGTGTGAAAGTTCCTAAAAACGTACTTCCAGTCATAGAGACCAAACAGTTCGATCTCAGGAACTTTTCTCCAGAGGAAAAGTTTAGCTCGTTCATGAGCGCAGCCACAAACAGTAAAGACTTGTTCCTGAAATATGTGCTACATGTGAATAATGGTAAAAATGCAAGAACAAATTTACAACAGATTTTACCCTCCACCACAGCAGATGAAGACGTTTTTTAAAATGTGGGACAAGATTATCAAAGACAAATTAAAATCTTCTTTAAAAGACATCTGTCAGGTACAACTAAAAGTGGTCTCTTAGTAACCACACATTCTGCTTTCATTTTAATTTCATTGGAAATAGAACCACAGACATCTGGCACCTTTAATTAAAAACAGGAATGGGTTCACCCGTTCATTCAACCTGGTTAATTTAGAGTAAGCAGTTCTGAAGAAAGAGTGACCCATATTATGTCCTTCTTTCTGAGATCTCCAAAATATCCTGTTTTGGATCTACAATTATTTACTGATCCATTTTCCACCAAAATCAGATTACTTTGTTTCTTTAAAAACATTAGTGTCACTGTCCACACTGACCAGGTTTCCATCTTCATGGTCTAAGAAAGTACCAAGAAATAAAGGCCTGCTCCAACTTCACCTTAAAGCTAAATCCCTTCAGGAAAAACACCTGGTGTTATAAGTTTGTTTGAAGGAGTCAAGTTAAGTCTTACAAACCTATGAACAAGGTACCAGCTGTCAAGCATGGCGGTGGCAGAATCATGCTGAGGGGTTGTTACAGCAGTAGTGCACTGAAAAAGTGAATGGCTTAATTAAGGTTGAGGACTAACTTCAAATGTATTAACTTAATGCCTCAAATGAACAGCTGTCAAGCATAGTGGTGGAAGCATCATGTTATGGGGAAATTAGATTGAATAACAAAGAAGGAGGACTTTGTCCAAACTCTTTAAACGGACCTCAAATCAACAGCTAGACGACTGAAACAGCCATTTATTTTCCTATCCCCCTAAAGAGCAGAGATAAGGAAGACTGTATAGGTTAATTTTGCGGTAGTGGCGAGATCCAAAATTAGTTGTTACGATAGAACCAATATGAGAAACATTTATTTCAGATGGAAAAACAGCACAGGAAAAATACTGTGGGCTGTTTAGCCTTTTATAAATATCAATAAAATATTGTCACACGTTGCCATGTTGTTTACGCTGCAATGCATCTTGGGTAGATGTAGCTCCATCCAGCCAGAACAGTAATTTTTGCGCAATTAGTAACATTCAGCCGTTTCAATTTGAACCGGAGCGCATTAAAATAGAAGGCTGATGAGGGGAAATGAAGATGAGGACGACCAAATGAATGAAGAGGAGAGATTCTGACGAAAAAGCTGGTGCTTGTGCGGATGCTGCTTGGACATGCCAATCTGAGCATGTTGCAAAGAGCTCCAATTTCTACTCATGCTATTTACGGTAAGCATCAGGATCAAACCATTTTCTCAAATATATTAGAATGTTGTGTTACAAAGACTTAAAGATGCTTCATTGTCACTTTAAACATCCATTCATTTTCTTCCGATTTTTAAAATTTTTTATTTCACGTTAGCTCCTGCTAATAGTGTTAGCTCTACCTGATATAGTAAACAGTAGATCACAAGCTGATCACACCTGTTTATTTCAATAGATATTTCATGTATAATAGCACATAATAACTTTAAGGTAGTTTGCCTCAATCGGGAGATTTTCACACATTCTTGTGTTTTGCTTATTGATTCGAATCCACTTTAACCTACCCGCATCATCGGCCCGGCATGCATTGCGCAGGTAAAAAAAAATGGCAACCTCCATAGGTGAAAAATATAATAAATATATACAAGTTTTGAAGTAATTATGAGTGTTTACGTATCAACAACTTTTATGTTAATAAGAAAATTACAACATATTTAGGGCAAAATGTTCAACTAGTCGTGGAGCCCATTAATATGGTTCCACTGTACATATTAATGCATATTCCAGTATATTTGGTGTCTAAACTTTTAAAATAGGCCGTTTTTAGAGGGATTCTCTAATAATAACAAAAATCATTAAGGATTTCAGCTGTTCACAGGTGGCTGTGGTCTCTAGCCCCCCTAAATACCAGGGCTCCACTGTATTCCAGGAAACCAACCAATTTAAATAAGTTAGACCATTTCTACCTAAATGAGTGGCCACATATCCAGACAAAATAATGTATTTGAGCCTATATGTATAATTTTAAACCTGTGTGTATTGAAAAAAATCCACCATAATTTATCATGCACCAAATGAAGGAGCATGAACACTGATGTCAAGCATTTTAATATCAAAAGCTGTACGTCTGACCCTACTATGAACCAACATGAATCAGATTTCAGCTGCTTTTTCTCACCGTCTCAAGACGCTTTTAAGGAGCAGTCACTGCGAAGGAAACCCCATCACGTTTTATGTCACGCTCTATGTCACTTTGCTGTTCAACAGGAAGAAGTGAAAGAAGCACAGCGAAACGGCTCAACCTGTGAGCTGCAAACCCGAGCTGCCGGCTACACGGCAGCGTACTGATGTGTCTTTAACCTCCCCTGAGTTCATCAATATTAAAGAGGCCGATACATGAGAACAGCGGACCGCATATGTGCTCACAAATTAGAGAGGATGATGTCTAGGAGGTTCTGCAGATGAAACGTGCTGATAAAAGAGAAATGAATTTTTAAAATGAACATAAAGCTGCTGATTCTTTCAGTTGTGAATCAATACATGCTTTAAATTTTTGTATTTTATCTTCAATTTTGCTTTTACTGAGATAAAGAACAAGGAAACTAACATTTTAATATTCTGAAACCAAATCTATTTTAGTTCATGTTAAGAAAATAAAAGCCTTAAATTAACCTTCCTATGTGACCATTACATGACGTATTTGATTACCTTTTGGTAAATATCAACCTTCTCCTCCTTACATAAGCTGCGTTCCCTTGGTTCCCAAACGCCCAGACAAGCAGCGGGCTGCAGGCATGCGTTGGTAACTACCCACACGTGGAGAAGAAGATCACAGAAACAGAAGAGTGTGGATCAACAGGCGACTGCTCGCCTGGGCTCCCTGCTCACAGCTGAGTGGATGAATCTGATGAGTCACGTCGAGCACATGGCGTCAAAAAAAAAAAAAAAAAAAAAAAAAAAAAAAAAAAAAAAAAAGCGTCATGGTCCACCAGAGATGCTCAGATGCAGTTGGTGATAAATTCTGCTAGTAACTTTGAGTGACACCTCTTTAGGAAATAATGTGGGAAAAATACAGCTGCAAACACCTACACTGTAAAAACTGACACGTTTTTGTTTTTATTTACTTGTTAAAATTTAAAAGATTGCAGTGCTCTAACACACATTAAAATTACCAAAGTAAAATAATACACTGTCCTGAAATTATCCTGAAAATGTTCCGATGAAATTCCAATTTAGCTTCTCTTCACTGGGTCCCTGTTAAATCAAATCAACAAATTATGGACGACACAAATCATCACTATTTGCTAAAATATGGGAGAGCATCTTTTTTTAAACTTTCTTCAAATCTAAAATTTTACATATATATGTTCAGCATTTGGTAGAATTGGGCAAAAGTTGTGGGTATCCTTCCAAAAGCTTCTTGAAATAGTTTGCTAGAATAACTGCTTCCTGACACAACCAACAAATGTTCTACCAGACTCAGATCAGGGTTTGTGTTGGCCGATTCATTAATATATTTGAATGTAAACACCATAAAACACGGTGATCCTTAATATGACTTGATTTAAATGTTTTTGGCAAACAATAAATGACTTCTGTTTGTTTAAAATTTGCAGAGTTTAAACTGGGAGACGACTCAAACGAAATGATGGGAAATATCAACCCTCCCATGACAAAACTCAACCTACCGTTCAGGACAAATTTGAAAAGTGCGAAACCGTTGCTCTGGCACTGGCACTGGTTCTTGCAGTTGAAATGACAGGAGGTTAGAGTTATTCCTCTGGGGTTCCACTGTATTTACCAGGGTAAAAACAGATTAACATTGTAGAAGTTTACCTCAGACAACGGTCTGGTTGGGTGGTAGGACTTATTTATTTACAAACCCTGTGAAACCTGATCAGATTTAAAAAAAAACAAGAGTTGCTCCTGCTCTTTGTGTCAAGATCCATATCTGCAAATAGGTGACTTCACGAATAGGCGGGGGTCCACTGTATCATCATAAATAGGAATACAATACAGAACAGTATAGTATAATTATACCACATTGGTATAATTTGGTATAGTTTACCATGGTATAATATACCATAGAATAGCATATCATTCTATAGCATTGCATAGCCAAATATACTGAAAAAGCACAATACATAAGTTATAGACAACCAAAGTAGTGACTGTACACCACTACACACTCGCACTCCCCATACACACGCTATACTCCCAGGTCTTGGTAACTATACCCCAGAGGGGCAACCAGACCCAGGGGGTGGTCCCCTTCATTCCAGGGTGGAGACAAGCAGACTGCCCAGGCCCCCGCAGTGACAGAGCAGCTCACCAGTTCAGACCCCGACCAGATGGCCTGCTCCTCACTTTCGGTTTCCAATCCCAGTTGCTGAACAGAGAACGGGAGTGTGAAAAGACCCCAAACCTCCCTCCGCCTCACATGCAATGTTGATGCGTGTATACCTTTCTTCAGTTTTATTTTCTTAACAAACATGGTGACATCCATAAACATGGCACAAGAAAAAAAAAAAAAAAATCTAGGGGAAAAAATTGTTTCCACAAAACTATATTTAAAAAAAAAAAAAAAAAAAAAAAAAAAAAAAAAAAAAAAAAAAAATCCAAAAAAAGAGCAAAATCTATTTCTCAAAAAAATTCAAGTTGAAATTTTAATCTTTTATTTTATTTTGTCTAAAAGATTTAATCTTTTTCATATTTTAGACAGAAAAAGGAATAAAGTCTGAAAATCCAAATATTTTATACTTCATTTTCTTTAGTTCATACTTATCCAGACCTGGATAATGATAATAGCAAATTCTATACTTTTGAAGACTGTATTCCTGAAATACAAATGACTCAAACAAATGCTGGGAACCTAAAAATGTCCTTTTTTTTTTAAAGCTTAGAGATAAGTCGGCTTTAGTTACCACCTTTCCTTCACTCCATCATTTTATATTTAAAAATCTATTCTTCCCAATTGTTGTTGTCATTAACATTTGCTTTCAGCAGTTCATTTTCAGAAAGTCAGAGTTTTACACCCTCGAAAACAGAAAATATCCTATCCAAACATGGGAAAAAAAGAACATCCTAAACTCTTCTATGCTCTTCAAGCCTTGTTTTACATCCTTAAAGTCATCCCAGTCACAGTGAGGCCTCATTTTGAAGCTGAGGAGCATCCTCATCTCCTCCACATCATTGACCTTGACTCCATCAGACTGAAACTAAAAAGCAGCAGGACTGCAGTGAGCTGTCAGGACCACATGTGTTTACATCCCACAACTCGTCAGCATCCACACAGGGCATGCCTTAACACACAAACATACACACACACACACACACACGTCCTAACCAGGGTTCTGTCACCATTGCAGCTCATTACTGCTCAGATGCAATACAAAAAGCAAGTCCTGCTACAATACATCAGTATTATTCATTTTCATATACGGGCTTGACGGTAAATGCATGTCGTTTAATATAACATAAAGTTATGTAACTAAGCACTTCATAAATAAATCACTTAAATTCAAAAGACTTCCTCCTGAAGAAGGTTTAGTCCTACACCATACCTTATATTTAAACAAAATCCCAGCTTACCATACAGCCATACGGAGCATATTACTAACCTGGTGTATTATTCGCAATTAGTAGAAGGATGTATGAAAGGTTTACGCCGAAATAATAAGAATAGGCAGAAACTAACTCCTCCTTCCGTTTAAGAACTTATCCCCAGCATTATAAACAGTAAAGCCGTCGCAGTTAGCTTCCAATAGACGACAAAAACAACCGCTATTCCACAACTTCAGGTTAAAAATACACCATATATAACAGCTACTTACCTGTTTGATTCGGTTCTCTGCTGGAAATATCCTTTTAATTCCAAGAAAAGGCGACAACTGTCTGAAAGTGGGTGTCTGCAAAGTGCCGCACTGTTTCTCTACGTCTCGTTCTGGACTTCACCCAAACCGCAGCAGAAGCGCTTAGCCACGCCCCTTGTGTCAAGAACAACCGGACGTCATTGCGTATCTTACGCAGCGCATTCAGGTTTACTGGATAAATAAAATAAAATAAAACCAAGGTATGTTTCAATCTTCGAGAAAACTAAACAAAAAAACCCCCACTCCTGACTGTCACTGATTGACATATTCATATTTTTAGTGTCACTGATGTTTTTTTAAATTTAGATTTTATATTTTCAGTGTTTTTAAGCATCTTATTTTTATTCTTTATAGATGGCGTGTTTTCCTTAAAATAAAATTAGGTGAAAACAGTTTTAGTTGACCTCACAAGGTAGCCTATCTAGTTAACACTGAAAACAAAGCTTGTTTTGTTGCGTAATAAAGTAATTCATATCATGATTTTCTGTCACTGTCCATTGTTGATACCTGTTTATCCTTGCAGGGTCACAGAGGGCTGGTGTCTATCTTCAGCAGTCACTGCATGGGCAAGAGGCAGGGTGACAGGAGACAGATCACCAGTCCATCACAAGGCACCACAGAGATGCACTGGACAAACAACCATACACACACTTAAGAACAATTTAGAGAGACCAATAAACCGTGACAGTCATGTTTTTAGACTGGGAGGAAGCCGAGTACCCAGAAAGAGCCCAAGCATGCATAAGGAGAACATGCAAACTCCATGCAGAAAGACCACAGGCCAGGATTTGAACCCAGGACCTTCTTGTTGGAGGACAACAGCGCTACCAACTGCACCACTGTATGCCATTTTCTGTCACTAGTCAAAGTTAATAAAGTTTCTCCTCTCTAAATAATGGGTATTTGCATTTAGAGAAGTGTGCTTTTTAGCCAGAAATAATTTTGAGTGGATAGAAGATGTGAAATGAAATGTTAAACTACATAAAATAATATTTTTTTTTCATTATCTTGAGATGACCGGTTATTTAACTTGTCATTATACAAAGCTATTTTCATAGTTATAACTTATTTATCCTTGTGTTTCAGCATATCAAAACTTTTTAAAATTATGATTCTATAAATCTGTATTTCTCCATGTCTGTTTTTGTGGCAAAGATGGATTTCATTTTTATTGTGATATATACAGTAGCACTAACAAAAGTGATAGTTGGTACTGTAAAATGATGATCATCAAAAAGAGTTACAGAAATGTGTTAGTTGGATAATGCATGAAAATGAGATTAAGACATGTGAGAACCACTCAAATAAACCAAACTATCCACAAGATCTGTAATAAATGCATTTTAGATAAAACTGGTAACAGCCAAGCAAAAAAAAAAAAAAAAAAGTTTAGGAAAGCATTTACGCACAAATGTTGCCCTTATCCTTTTTATTATAGACTCACATATACTTTTAACTGTACATCACAGGGCAACACTTACATATTTTTTCAGTTTTTGCTTTTTTTTGGCCACACTTAAGTGCTTCACATCATCAAACAAATGTTAATATCAAATGTTAATCAAATGTTAAATGTTAATTATCAAATGTTAATATTAGACAAAAGTAACCTGGCTACACTCAAGATGCAGTTTTGGAACAATGATTTTACTCAGTAAGGGAAAAGAATCTATCCAGATTAAAATGTAGAAAAAGTAATAGCCCATAAACATTCCACCTCTGGCAACAGCAATAAGTATTTTTAGCTCATTTACAGGAATACCCACTCTTCTCTGTAGAATTGTTTTAATTCTGCCACATTGGAGAGTTCCCAGGGATTGACAGCCTGTTTAAGATCATGCCATGCTATCTCAATTAAATTTATGTCTAGACTTTCACTAGGCCACTTTAAAACTTTTATTTTACCTTATGAGCTATTCAGATATAGACTTGCATTTTCACATTTGAATAGCTTTTCCTCTCATCATAAATGCAACTGACCATTGAAGCTACTTTTTATTTGAGTTACTTTTTTATGAACGGGAATATTTAAAAAGACAACAAAAAAAAATGCAACAGCTACAAACACTCACGCCACTTGTCTCTTAACCATTTTATTAATTTAAACATTTTAATGGTTTCATGTGAGTTAAGTGCTTTTTATATCAAAGCAAATATTATTATAAGTCATATTAACTTGTAACAGTCACATTAAAAATGGAAATCAATTCCTTTAGCAAATCACAGAACCATGCTCTGCTGCCATCATATGGATTTTATGGGGTACTGCAGATCTCAACACAAGTTTTCTAGGTGGGCCTTAAAGCTTTATTCAAGTCCTTTCTGGGTCCCAGCTATTCATCCATGGGATTATTTGTTAACTGAGACAACCAGAGATTTGACCCAATGACAACATGCCAATTACAGTGCTGCTCTTATGCTCTTATGTTATTTTCGACATGCAGCTCCACCCAGTAGGTAGGGCAAATAGGTGAAGCAGGTTCAGCAACAGTTGAAACCAGATTTGCACCTCAGTCCTGATTATTGTGGGACTATGGAAAGAGGGATAGTTTCTTTTCTTACTTTTAAACGAAACTCCAATGTTTAATGAAACTAGGTATGCACAAGAGTGATCCAAGACCTGCGCAAGTTCTAGGTCTCAAAGGAGTTTTTTGTCCTATTTTTAAGATTGATTTCAATGTTTTTGGAATACTTTTGACCCACTCAGAGTTGTAGAAATGAAGAGATTTACTTTGCCCATTATAAGAACTAAGAGTAGGATCATCTACATGATTTTTGTGCTCGCTCTTTGCTGCATTACTGGAAAATGTGAACCCAAGGAACCAAAACCAACAGACTCAGGAAACTTTCAAACTGTCACACCTTTCCAAAATGAAATTGAGGAACCTCAGCCTTTTCCGGAGGAGGATAAGGGGAACCTTCCTGTGTTTACAATGGACTATGCTCGGATCCAGATCCCATTTGAGTTCACCCTGTGGGTACTGCTTGCTTCTTTTTCCAAAATTGGTACGTAGAAAAGCTGACAGGTTTAGCTGATTGTGGATAATCTGAAGGTCTAACCTTAAACTGCTTCATCTATTTCATTCAGGTTTCCACATTTACCAAAAAATCACCATCTGGATCCCAGAGTCATGCCTCCTCATTGGGATCGGCCTCATAGTTGGGGCCATTATGCATTCGGTGAAGGAGGAGCCCCCTGCCGTTCTCAGCTCCAATGTCTTCTTCCTCTACATGCTCCCACCCATCGTCCTGGACAGTGGCTACTTCATGCCCACAAGACCGTTCTTTGAAAATGTTGGGACAGTGTTGTGGTACGCTGTGGTGGGAACATTGTGGAACAGCATTGGCATAGGCCTCTCTCTCTTTGCCATCTGCCAGTTTGAAGTGTTTGACCTTCAAGACATTAATCTGCAGGTCAGTCATGAAACCCTTACAGTGTAGATCAATCAGCTTTTAACATATCTAAAATACTTGGTTTAGATGTGCTTAAGAGTACAAATTATTCTTTGTCCACTCATATTACTGCAGGAAAACTTGCTTTTTGCCTCTATCATCTCAGCTGTGGACCCCGTGGCGGCTCTCAATGTGTTTGATGATGTTGGAGTCAATGAGCAGAGCTACATAGTCATTTTTGGAGAAGGGCTCTTCAATGATGCCGTCACCGTGGTGAGTAATGGTGGCATGAGACAGTTTCTGTTGTTAATTTTCAGAGTGCAAACTTGATGGGCCAGATGGTTTACATTCTCTTAGGGCAATGACCCTGTGAGAACCCAGCTTCCTTGTGAAGTCAACTTATACCAGTGTAGGTGTGTAAACCAAGGGACATTGATGTCTAGAAGCTTACTTTACAGTTCACTCCTACACTTACTGCAGTTTCTTTTAACCATAACTCTCTGTTTCCCTGAGGTAAAAACGTGATGTGACACAGAGGCCCTCTTCTACTAGTCATTCTTTGAAATAGGAATTACAGGAAAACATGTTATACAAATACATACCATATTTACTAAGATACCATATTTAAACAAGTGCAATGGTGACACAGGAAGGCAAGCAAAGGTTCAAAAAACAAGCAGTGCCCATGGTTTCTTCACCTTTTTTGTTTCAAAATTTCAGACTCCAATATTAAAGATTTTCTGGATCTTTGAGAACAAATCAAATAACTTAGTTGTGTTTTATTATCGGTATATTGTAAACATCATAAGAACACCACAAAACTGAGGTTAGCTTTAAATCCAACTTTTTGGGAAAGGGCAACAGTTTACTTTTCATGCAAGTTAAATCCAGAAAACTTTAACACTAATTGATACCTGATTTGACTAAATTACCCAATTTATCTAAAATATAAGTTCTTCAAAGCACAGTTTATATTTTTTATAGTGGATTCTATTGGTAAAAGTTCAGAAATAAGAGGTCCAGTCTAAAGGTCTGAGAACAAGCAAGAGTAGCAAGATAGCCCTTATAAAAATGTTTTACATGAAGATTTATCAGTGGGTACTTTCACTCAAGTAACTCTAAATCAAGGGGAAATCTAGAATTAAATCTATTTTTTTTTAAATTTATTCATTTTTTTAAAAATGGTTATAACCTAGACCACAAAAAAAAAAAAAAAAAAAACTCAATTTATAGGAATGTATTATCTCAAAAAAATAAGTAAATGGAATAATTTTGACCAAAATAATTAATTCAAATTGAGAAGTGATTGAAAGATAATGGATGTAAATTAGATATAAATCCAAGCAAGAAGCACTTTATTATTTAGAAATAAAATGAAAAAAAAAAACTTTCAGATAACAAAATAGCTTTAAAGATTTGAAACTCAAACCTTATCCAAACCTGGAAAATGACTAAATATTATTTAGTCCAGCCTTTTCAAGGATGTATATGATCCTTGGGTGGCCAGGCTCACCAAATCTCCATAGCAACAATTAGATGCTATCAAACTGCCAAATGGTTGCTTGGAAAGAATGCTTGGAAAAGACTTTCAAAGATATATGGAGTTTGCTTTAGATTATGGGGATTTTAACTAGGTGTACCTATGGTTACATAAGGATGAAATCCAGCTGTTTAAGTCTAAAAGAATACTGTATATGTGTATGTGGAAAAAATCCTCATGTTAGGCACAGTGGAGATACTGTGGGCCTGTTTCCCTTTTAGTGGTTGCAAAAACCATGTCAAAGTGCCTAGCTTCCCAACTGAAAACTAAAAATAGGTCATCAATTGATCCAAAACATTTGGCCAAATCAGCACAGAATAGATTCCTTGGGCTTACGATCAACATTACCAGGTTGTTCTGTAAAGCAAATAAAAACAAATCAACTCAAATCTGTTTTTACGTAAAAATGTACTCCAGAGTGATTCAGCTCAATCTTCTAACAGAGGGAAACCTCCTACCCTGCCTGACCGCCAGTTTCTCCTTTGTTGTAGAGCCATCTCAGTAATAATACCGACCACTTTGGTGGAGTTTCACTTGAAAGGCAAGTTTCATTCAAGGCCTGCTGGCACATTGCTTACAACTGCATGGTCTAGCATGGGAGAAATAAGCATGAAACCCAACATGATGCCTGACAGAAGTCAGGATGGGAAGATTTCTGCACCAGATTCTTCAACAGACAAATAAAATATGTTTTTTTCCAAATCAAAAGTTCATTAATCTAAGCATTTTGAGGTTTTGTTTTATAAAACACAAATATCCAATACAATATTTTTTTTTTTTTTTTTTTTTTTTTTTTTAAATTCAGACATCTAATAATCTTTCTTCTGATAGTAAAACAGTAGTTTTCCAGTAATTTGCTCATATAACTCTTGAGATATATGTTTTCTGCCCCTCCAGGTCCTCTACAGCATGTTTGCCTTTCTGGCCGATATGCCATCCATTGACTCTATAGATGTGTTCCTGGGTGTGGCCAGGTTCTTTGTGGTGGGCGTCGGCGGCGTCCTCTTCGGCCTCCTGTTTGGCTTCGTGGCAGCATTCACCTCCCGCTTCACGAACAGGGTGCGGGAGATTGAGCCTCTGTTCGTCTTCATGTACAGCTACCTGGCCTACCTGGTGGCAGAGCTGTTCGCCATCTCCAGCGTCATGGCGTAAGTTGAGTAAAAACACAACTTCTGTCACTGCAAATCTGTCAAACCTGCTGCCAGTCAGATTCAAACTCTTATTTCGACTTCGAAACACCACTTTGTGTTATTTTCAGTTTTGGACCCTTTGAGTCTTGAAGATGAATTATTACCAGAGGAAATTACATTTATTTTGCCTGCTGTGGATCTGGAGTTCTAAATCTGAATGCACACAACATCTTGAGGCATGCTGCCTTGTTTTATTCCTTTACAGCCCTCTCATGAGGATAACATCTTCCTTCCTCCTGCCTGAAACATTACAACACAATCTCGTTCTTCCACATAACTTTCCAGCCTCAGGAGGTGATGGAAGGTCAAGAATTACACAGACGGGAACAGCATAGCCTCTTAAAAATCCACAGCCATATAAAAAGAAGGAGACCACAATAAATGATTTCAAAATGTTTTCCACATTTATCCTGTGCAGTTCAACTGAAAAACAAGCAAATCTGTTAGAAGAAGAGTCAGTTTCAGCACTCAGGGTTCTGTGGTGGGATTTTATCAGCAGACATATGTTGACTTGGCATTTGCCCTCTTTTTCCAGCTAATAGTCTCTAAATTGCAAACAAACAAACAAATTTAAAATAGATATTAGATACACTGTAATGCCAACAAATCATCTAATACCCTCTAGTGGTCAAAAAGAGGAACATATTAAATCGGTTTTAACATATGGTTCTAGTTGAGAGTTTTTGATAGTGACTGAGGAACAACTGAAAAACTGTAAAAGATAGATAGCAAACACATGAGACAACCTCTAGAGCAAAACACAGTGTAATTTCCTCAGTGTTTGGGCTTGATCAGAAACAAACAGGAGGCAATTTAAAACAAAAGACACTCCCTCCCCTCCTCCAACTAATGATAAAAAGGAGTAAGGAAAGGTAATTCTGTTCAATCCAGATCAATTTCTTAGAAATATTTTTGCCTAAATGTTAAAATTAAGATTACAATTCAATTCAATTTAAATTCAAAAATAATTTATTGATCCCACAGGGAAATTAAATGTTGTTATGACTCATTTAATTATAAGAGTTATTGTAGATGGTGATGGTTGTTGGCAGGAAAGATCTCCTGTAGCAGTCTGTGTTACAACGAATTTGAAGAAGCCTCCGACTGAAGACACTGTTGAAGAGGATAGTCGGGATTGTCCATAATTTTCTTGATTTTACGTAAAATCATTCTTTGTACCATCATTTCCAGAGGTTCCACAGTCATCCCCAGAACAGAACCGGCCTTCATTATCAGGTTGTTGAGCATTTTATAAGTACCAAAAATTGGAAATAGAAATTAAATTGAAGAAAATGGAAAAATGTTTCATTCAAAATGAAAAGAAAGCTAAACTAAAAGAGCAATAACTCCACAAATATAAATGAATTTAAGTTAAATTAGGAGTTCATCAAAGACTCTACAGACTTCACAGTCTTTACAGATCTCTTTTATTTTCCAGTTTTTTAACCATATGACCAGACAGATTTAAAGAGCAAAAGCAAATGAGGTGGATTAGCAGTTCTTGCCAACAACTGTCATCCAGGACATGTTATTATGGAATATCATCTCTGCTGCCCTGAAATTGAGCTGTTAGCATGTCATGACAGTCATGAGACTGTCATACAGCAACAGTCTTCAGTCAGAGGGCTCTTCAGATTCATTCCAAGACCATCTGCTACTGGAGACCATTCGCTACTGGAAATCTTTCCTGTTGACAGCATCACCATCCACGATGACTCATTGAAGATACTTGGATGATATGAGTTGTGATAACATTTCGTTTTGGGGGGAATAAAATAAAGTATTTTTGAAGTAATTTCTTCTGCAGCTTAGAAAAGAATGTATGAACTGAAATTTAAATACTGATCAAGATTTTATTTTCATTTGTAGTTTTAACGATGTTTGATCCCAGTTTGTTGGCTTATGTTTCTTCTCCTGCTTTTTAAGGTGATCTTAATGCAGATTTATTCTCCACTGGAAGCACAATGTTTTTTTTTCTATTATTATTCATACAGAATCATCACATGTGCCATAACAATGAAGTATTATGTGGAGGAGAATGTTTCCCAGAGATCCTGCACCACCATTCGCCACGTTGTCAAGATGCTGGCCACCATCTCTGAGACGCTAATCTTCTTCTTCTTGGGTGTGGTTACTATAACAACCGAGCATGAGTGGAACTGGGCCTTCGTCCTGTTTACGTTGCTCTTCGCTTTCTTATGGAGAGGACTCGGTGAGAAGCTCAGATTGTTCTTCCTCATTCTTTCCAGAACATTTTCAAATTCAAAACAATCAGGGTGATCATTTGGTAACTCCTCCTTTGAAGGTATTCTGGTGCTGACTCAGATCATCAACCCATTCAGGACAATCCAATTCAGTTTAAAGGACCAGTTCGGCTTGGCGTACGGAGGCCTGCGAGGAGCAATCTGCTTTGCTCTGGTCTTCACTCTGGGGGACACCATTAATAGAAAAAACCTGTTTGTCACCGCTTCAATCGCCATTATCATATTCACAGTTTTCATCCAGGTAGGCAAACTCATCATCAGCATTCTTCTAAATCTTTCACGCAAGTTTGATTTATTATTTTGTCATACTTTTTTTAAAGATGATTATTTAGGCTCAAAATTCTTCATATTTCTTCAACTTTGTGTATTTTATCATGTTACAACCACAAACTTCAATATATTTTAATAGCTTTCAATGTGAAAAACAAACACAGAGTAGTATTGTTGAAGTGGAAGAAAAATATGTTGCTGTAATATTTCTTTCAAATAAAAATCTGAAAAGTGTGGAATGCATTTGTCCAGGGCAAATCCAGGGGAATTAACTGCTTTCTAATTCTCATACAGTTTTTACAGAGTCTTTCAGTTACTGTGGTTTTATTTTATGTCTTGTAGGGCATCAGCATCCGTCCCATTGTTGAGTACATAAAGATCAGAAGGACCAACAAAGATCTTGACACTATCAATGTGGAAATCCACACCAGGGCAAGTAGCAGCTTTCATTGTCCCTGTTTTCATAAAATGGGACGTAAAATGGGTAGGAAACTTTATTTTCCATGGTTTTTTTTTTTTTTTCAGACAATGGAGCACCTTCTTTGTGGCATTGAGGACTTATGTGGACAGTGGGGTCACTACTACTGGAAAGACAAGTATGGATTCTTTTTAATTTTATATAATCAAATATCACTCGAAAAAATAAAAGAAGGTGTAAAATGTACTATTTTGTCTTTGTAAAAGGTTTAAAAGGTTTAATGATCGCTTTTTGAGACGCATCCTGCTGCGAGACAACAGAGCCGAGTCAAGTATAGTCTCTATGTACAAGAAACTGGAGCTTCAAAATGCCATCGAGCTGCTGGACACACCGATGGGAGACATCAGTGCAGCTCCATCTCTTGTTTCCCTACAGTATGTTATTGGATTTTCATCTTATTTACTAGAGTGTAGTTTCTCTGGGACATTCTTAATTGATGAAGTACATATTATGCCTAAAAGATTGAAAATATTGCAAAATTCAACAGGCCAACAAAACAGCCGATAAAAGAAAATGATGACTGTGGTTGTGGTTTCTCAAAAATTCAAATATAAAAACTGTTTTCCAGTAACAACTTCAAAATTGGACACGTTACATAAGTAAAGTCTAATTCAATACAACAGGATATAAAAACATTTGAGCAAGAATTTGAAACTGTATAATCAATATTCTAATGAGTTCATCAGCTGAATGGATGAAATGTTCTTACCAAATCTAATTTCACTGCACTGATGAACCTTTTTTCCATCAAGAGGGAAGCTGGATCGTCTGTCCATTTTGATGATAACAGTAATGATAAATCATTACATTCATGACCCTCCTGCTTTGTTTATTGCTTTCATCTCTGTTTTAGTGATGAGAGGAAGGAGGCATCTCGGCCGAAGAAGAAATTCCTGTCTGGGGACATTAGGAAAATGCATGACATCCTGTCCAAGAACATGTACAAAATTCGACAAAGGGTAACAATCATATTTCATATATAAATATTGTTTCCACTCTTTTGAAGCCCTTGTACACCCACCAAAGAGTGTCTTCTGGGTTCTGGAACAATTTATTTTTCACAAATTTTATGTAACTAACTTTATTTATATGCAGCAGGACATCCTTTGAAAGCACTGTGATAATCTGTTACAAAGGGAATAAAGTTCTAGTATATCTGATAAAAACGGGGATGGGGGGAAGCATATCTAACAAAAACAGAAACAAAGTTAGTGTATCCTGGGAAAAACAGGGACTAGGACAGATCTGTCTGGAGAGAATAGAGAAATGCACTATGGTCCACTATGACAAGGGGGCAAAAAGCAGCAAGGTATCCAGTGAAGGTGGGAGAAGACAGATGTTTCCAGTGAAAATGAGGAGAAGCACTAGGGTAACCTTTGAAAATAGGGTCAAGATTTGGGTTATCTGATAAAAATGAGGGCAAGGACTCAGGTATCTGGTGAAAATGGGGACAAGGACTGAGGTATTTGGTGAAAATGGGAACAAGGACTGGGGTATTTGGTGCAAATGTGGACAAAGCACCAGGGTATTCGTTGCAAACAGGACAAGGACTGGGGTATCTGGTGAAAATGGATACAAGGACTGCGGTATTCGGTGAAAATTTGGACAAAGCACCAGGGTATTTTTTGAAAACTGGGACAGGGACTAGGGTATTCAGTGAAAATAGGGACAAGACTGGATTATTTGGTAAAAGCACCAGTGTATCCTTTGTACTGGGTTATTTGGTGAAAAGGGACAAGGAGTGGGGTATCTGGTGAAAGGACCAGGGTATCCTTTGTACCGGGGTATTTGGCGACAAAGGACAAGGAGTGGGGCATCTCCTGAAAATGGGGACAAAGACTGAGGTATTTAGTAAATGGGGAAAAGGACCCCAAGCACTGTTGTTTCCTGTGAAAATGGGAACAAAGCACCCTGCTATCTTTTAAAAAGAGTGATAAAGACCGGGGTATGAGGGAAAGACAGGGACAAGACCCAGGGTGTCTGTTAAAAATAATAAGAAGCACCAGGGTATCCTTTAAAAACAGGGAGAGAGACTGGGGTGTCAGTCAAAACAAGGCCAGTATCCAGGGTATTCGGTGAAAAGGGATGAAACACCCAGGTATCAGTTGAAAACAGACACGGGTCAGGGTATCCAGTGAAAACAGGGACAAGGACTGAGGTATTTAGCTAAATTGAGGACAAACTACTGGGGTATCTGCTGAAGACAGGATCAAGGTGTGGGGTATCAGGTGAAAATGGGAACAAAACTAATTTAAATCTCAGGAGTGGGCAACAGTACACATAGTGAATTTTTAAGGATTGATCATTTCTTGTTTGATGCTCCAGGATAGTGTTGCTTGGAAGAGAAATATTTAAAAACACCAGATCACAAATTGTAAAATTAATAATTAAAAACACTTTGAGTTCAAAGAGTTGTCAATACTTCAAAAGCTATTAAAGTTTCAAACTTGTGTATTGCTTTTTTCTTAATGTCTAAATCTTAATCTCTGTCCACACATTGCAAATGTAACTGATTATGTTTTCCAGACCACGGCTTTCAGGAGCAAATACAGTCTTCCGGATGACAGTCGAACCAGAGAGATTCTGATTCGCCGCCATGCAAGCATCCGACGCAGCCTCCGTGCAGAGAGTTTCCATGAACAGGTTCATGTTGGGCTTTTTTTCCCTTTAACTTTTGTGTTTTTCTAAAGAGAAATATAAAGAAAACAAAATAATAAATTAATTTTTCCTTCTCATATGTGCCTCCTTTAGCCTGTACAGAACATCTCCAAGTCTCTGCGGTATTACTCCCTCCAACCTGGTGGTAATCTGGGTTCTGCTTCCCCTCTCAGAAGACGAAGTCACGGTGAGCTATGACAGGCTCTTCTTTTGCATTCCTTTGATTGGGTTATGGTACATAAATACACAAATTTTGCCACTGCTTGATTATTTGTTTGCCATTAGCTATTCCTGAGGATGATCACCTACAGTCCTCTGGTGTGTCTCCACGCGCTTCATCCCGCTCTCTAATTCCGATGAGCAAGCTGAACACCATTGAAGAACAGAGAAGTCCCGTGGATTGTCTGGAACCATCTTTTAGAGAAAACCGTCTGTATGAGGGGTTTTCAGGCTCAAGCGTCAGAGGACGTAAAGCACCAGTTCCCACACCAAGGAGACGTAGCTTAGATCGGGTTGATGAAGATGAGATTGTCTCTGAAAATCAAGTAGGAGGAGAGGAACAGCATCTGCCTCCTCAAGGCTGGGTCCCTGAAAATAGGAATCGTGGAGCAAATGAGGCTGGAAACCCACTACTTAGACTGTCATCACAGAGGTCCCAGCGCTCATGGAGGACATGACTTACTGACAAACAGACCTTGTATTTTGTATACAAAGAAGTTATTTCAATCTGGTGGATGTGAAATCTGCTGCTTATGATTACTTTTACAAGTCAGAATATTAGTGAACCTGTAAATACAAAGTAACAGGCTAAAACTGGGGTTCTCCAGTTACTGACACTATGTACTAAGCAGAATGTATTTGTTTTACATGGTTGGTTACATGTGCCCGCAGCTGTAATTTTGTCAAATTCAATTAATGAGAAGAAATCCATCCATTTTTTGTAACACATCAGCTTAAAATCCAACAATCATCCACCAGTTAGTTGTAGTCATCATTTAAAGTACAAATCATCAGTTTCGCAATATCTCCATTTAAATTTGTTCAGCCTTGTAGTATACTTGTAGTCAAATTCATTTCCGTTAGTAAATATGAGAAATATGTAAAAAAAAAAAAAAAAAAAAAAAAAAAAAAAAAAAAAAAAAAAGTGGGAAAGAACTAAAGCAAGCATTAAACAACTAAGAGTTCAGCTGAAAGTTGCTAAAGAATAACATTTTCGATGGAATGCTTTACTTGGGTATCAATGCAATAAAATAAGGCAGTAATGGTTCTGGCATGAATGCTTCCCTGGGTGAGCACCTCCTTTGGCAAACCAACCCACCCTCCACTATTTAAATTTTTGTCGTTTTGATTTGCATTCTTTCTAGCTATACTCGTAGGTGCACTAAAAAAAAAAAAAAAAAAAAAAAGCAGTATCTGACTACCAACAGGTTTGTAAACCAGGTCATGCTGTGATTTCATTTCAGAGCAAAATTTTTTCCTGTCTACGACTGCTTGCACTTCCAGAGAAAAGGACCCTGTTTGAAAAGATCTAATTTCTTCAAATATTCCAAGAAGTACTCATTGACTGTATTTTCAAGAAAATGCCATATATTTTTGGGACCTGAGAGACAAAAAGATGCTATTTTTTTCATGAAAATTTGTTTTTTTTTTTTTTTTTTTTGCCACCCCTTCCAATGCCACCCTGGGTAACTGCCCATATCACAAACCGCCATTGACACAATGTTTAGCCAAGACAAAAAAACTACGAGCTGTTTGTAGCAGTATAAACTAAGCTTTCTGACATATTTGTTGTCATATAGTTTTTACTGTTGGTACTGTTATAGAGTCACTATCCAATAGAGAGTGTACTGTATAATGTTCACCGGGACACAGCAATATGTTTGTTTAAAAACAAACAAACAAAAAAAAATACAATTATATTTGAGAACATAACTTGCAGGTATTTATTTTTACATTTTGACTGTACTGAGCCAACAATGATGAAATAAATGCAATTTTATGAAATGCCACAGATATCCTTTATTAAAATAAAGAGAATTCTGCTGTTTTCTGCATTCACAAAGCATTAAAGGTTGTAACTGAGCTCCCACACACAACCAACCCTTATCTTAGCAAAATACGTCCTCCCAGCCAATTCAACAGATGGTAGCATGGTCTGTTTAAAGATGTAAGTGTTGGCTAAAATTAGCTAGACGTTGATGCTGAAGTCTCATTAATTTCACGAGATGAAAATGTAAAAAGTCTTTATCAAAATGAAAAAAGGGCCATTTGCAGAAAGTTTTGCCCAGCTTCAGTTCTCAGCACATATTAAAATAGTGTTAGAATAAATTTCAGTCAAAATAATACAGCCAATACCAGACTAACTCAAGGTCTCAGTTGGGAAAAGAACCCAGATCAATCAGTAAAATCATTTCATGTATATTCTTAACCTTTTCTACTGAGTCACAACTGTACTTTGAAAAGGGGGAAGAAAATATTTCTTTAAATTTTTATAGTTAATGTTTAGTGTAAACTAAAACTTAAATATATTCTCATTATAAAGAGAAAGTTTGTTAGGTTCTGTTGTGAGTGTGTTTGGTAGTGCGTCTGAGACATCCTGTTTCCTTTAGGATCTTTGTTGCAGAGCACTGGAGCTGGCTGCTGCCTGCACAGGTGCAGGCAATTTCTCATCAGGGCTGCGGTCTGGTTAGAAGGAGCTGCTAGAGGACCATTTGGCGCCTGACGATTAACCTCTGCTGGTAGTCTAAAGCTGGCCAACGGCTAGCTAACATTTACATCTTCAAACACACCACGCTACCATTTGTCCTAAGTTCCTCCTCTTGAACTTTGAACGCATTGCTTCCTTGAAACTAACCTGTTTCTGCCTTCATGTTCCCAGGTCTGCCCAGTTCAAGGTGACCAAGCCTTCTCAGAAGATTTCCTGGCAACAATCTGTGCCAATTCATCCAGCTAAAGCTCCATAACCATTATCCTACTTATCCACTACATGCCTGCCCGCTCTCTAACACTCTGCTCTTATATTGGTCTCTGATTCTCGTACTACCCCCAAATCTATGCTGCACTAGCTCAGATCAAACTTCCAGAAGATTCATCAAGCTGACCTAAACAACTCACCTCTGGACCTCCATTTCATGCATATGTAAGATGGAAACAACCCTGCAGCATTTAAGAGAACATTAACAATTTTTTTGAATCTAACAGAGTCTCCCTTTCAGACGCTGCCACTCCAGCTCGAAGTTTTCGGGTTGTACATTTCCTTTCTTGTACATATTGTAAATAAACTTCACGATCATTTTCCATCCTGTGTTCATTCATCAATTCTGCATGTGGGTTAAAAGACTTCCTGACACATGACAAAGTTACCTCTAATATGTATTAAATGCACTGTTTGCTATTACTTATGGAAAATAACGGGGGAAAAGCAAATCTGAATGGTAAATGGTGCTCTTTTTTTTTGTTTTGTTTTTGTTTTTTTTTAAAAGCCAATATATAATCTTATGTTTATCTGATCTAAACAGGAATTCAAGAGGTTCAAAGACGTTCTACAAAACAAATATTAACCCTTTTAACTAGAAAAGCTTCCAAAGTGTTGGCTACAAAACGAAGGTATGCAATCATTTCACAAGATGAAATCAGCTTTACATTCAGATCAGAACTCCTATCTTTAATACTGAAATGTATGACAGCTGATTACTTTTAAAGGAAATGAACCACTTAATTTTTTGGGAAATATGCTTTTTTTTCTGTATATACATCAGATGGTTGAGTGAGAAGAGCAACTAAGCCTTTAACTAAACCAGCAGGAAAATTAAACCAACCCAATGAAAAAAAATGCTTGCATGTTCAGCAACAGGCGAGTCGCAATAGGCAATTATTAGGATGCTTTCAAGACTTTTCAATATAAGGAAGGACTAAGTTTATTAAAGCTGCAGTATGCAACTTTTACAAAAGTTTTTTGCATATTTGTTAACTGTCACCATGTCGTGACAGTATATGAGATAATCTGTGAAAAGATTGAGTTCCTCCACCTCCTCCCTGAGCTACGATTGCATATCTGAAGAAATGCTCCGCTCCCAACCTAAAACAACCAATCAGAGCCAGGAGCAAGGTCTTAGTGCTGTCAATCACCCTCACGTACATGTTGCTAAATGAGCTAATGGTGAAGAAACAACTTACCGTTCCAGAAGAACTGTTTATCTGCCATCAAAGGTGGCCATGCTAACTAGCCTTCACATTCATGGCAGGCTATGATCCAGCTGTAACATAACAGAGAGCAAGAGGGAGTGTGTACACAAGGGTGATTGACAGCGCTAAACCCATCTCCTTGCTCAGATTGGTTGTTTCTGACTGAGTGATGTATTTCAGTTGTTAGTACTGGGAGCACTGGGAGATGTCAGAGGAGCTTGATGTTTTTCACCAATTATCTGTCTTACTTACATTAAAAACAGACTGATATGGAATAATACATAAAGAGAATGAGATATTTGTTTTTTTTTTCTTAGTGCTTGCTTTATTCTGTCAACATTTCTGCTAATTAGTACTATGCATTGTAAAAATTCCAGATGGCTTTGAAGCTGTGGCTGTGAAGCTAAGTTATTGAAAATGGTGTAAAAAGTAGTTTACTGGCATTGGCAAAAAAAAAAAAAAAAAAAAAAAAAGAAACAATAAAAATAAATATTTTTGATTTTTTAATTTCCATTACCTGTGCGGATCCACTAGGGTTTTCTGTGGAGATTTGAATTCAGGCTAGCTTTTGTTGCCTGTAAATGCCGGTAGAGACAATAATGCTTGTCATCAGAGGATGGTGCCAAAAACAAACTGAATGAGCAAAACAATGGATCAGCTCATTAAAAGAAAAACAACAATAAAATTTGTTTTAAAGGAATACATTGATAACAGCTTTTCTGTTTTATCAGTGTGGATAATTTATCTCTCAAGGACAAAAAAAAAAAAAAAGGTACAAAAACAACAAAAATGTTCTGTTGAGTAAGCAGTGTAGAAACCAGCACATTATTGCCCCTTGAGGCTTCAGTGATAACTTTATGTCTCAAAGGGAAACGATATTGTTCATCAAAGCTGAAAAATAGCATGAATAGGAGAGTGTGTGTCTATCTGCAAGTCTGAAAAGCCACGGTACATACAAAACCAGAGGCTGCTTTACTTCCCACATAACCAAACATTTAACATCAACTACACTAACACTTTAACTGGAAATGTGGAAATATCAGCAGTTTTAAATCCTTTCACTATATATATATATATATATATATATATATATATATATATATATATATATATATATATATATATATATATATATATATATATACATACACATATACACACACACACACACACACACACACACACACACACACATATATTGAAACTGTTCTTCCTACGTTTTGATAAAAATTGGCCAACTCCAGTCCTCAAGAACATATGACCTTGATGTTCCAAATGTTTCAGAGAAATGCGAATGAATGCAGGAACCTGCTAACAAACCAAAGTCTGATGACATCTTGTGGAAATATTTCCTCTATTTGAATCAGCTGTGTTGCAGCAGGGAGATATAGAAAATACACAGGACATCAGCTCCTGGACTGGAGTTGGCTACCCCTGTCCTATAAACAATCCCCATGATGTATATGTCTAATCTTTTCAAAATATCTCAGAAACACAACAAAAGGTTTCCATGAGGAATGTGATCAGATATAAGATGAATTGAAGGAAGAGGGTGATCCTGTCTTGCTTAATTCTCAGGTACTTGAGATTTTAACCCCACCATGTAATTAAAACCTTAAAAAAGGTTTATCAACCAAAACATAAAATATCACATTACACATAAAGTGGCATTTTATGTTTTGTATTTGCAGCAACAAAGAATGCATGAATATTTAAAATAAACTTTTGTTATTCGAGCTAAAAAGCAAAAAGAAAATTGATGCCTTAACAGATGTTTATTTCGGACAACACACAGATTCAGTTATCTAACCTGATGCAGTTTTTATAATACACTGCTGGATTCCAACATTTAACAAGTACATCTGAAACCAGGGAAAGGACTCACAGGTACTATTAAACTCAGGAAACCACTAAATGTCTTAATGTTCCCTTTTATTATTCCACTCAACTCTTTTATGGCCTTCTGTTCTCATAAACTTCCAAAGGCTGAAGCTGTATGTCTGCCAGGCAAGTTAGTGGAGTTAGGTCACTATTACTTTTAGGTGCAAAGAAATTCAGCTGTAAAATACAATGCAAAAAAATTGTGTTTCTTCAATATGTCTTACAACAGTAAGGCTCTGCATTGATAAAAGACAGTCTCCATCAGAAGCTGTGTGCAATGATTTAGTAGATTTGTATCATCATAGAGAGGAGACAGCGTGGATATGGTGTGGGAGGAAGCCTTGAACAGCAGACAAACGGTCTTTCCTCATCTCCTGTGCTGTGGGTAGCAAAAATCTAAGCTCTGCTAAGGTTTAGTGACCAACATTTCAAAGATGAAGACACACAATGACAGCTGAAGATAAAAATGACAACAGTGATTAAAACAGGCAGGGAGGTGGACACAAATGGGTCAGTGCAGGAGTACATATTGTTAGGTAGGTCAAAAGGAGTGGGATGTGGGTTGATATGCAAGGTTGGCATAAAAACGGTACCAAACAGGTACCAACCAAGGTACTAACACTGGTGTTGGTTTTTCAAACTAAAATAAATTTTTGCGTTTCATGTGATTTAAATTCATTTCACCACTGGAAAGTACAATGGCATCTAACTGAAAGGGCTCCAGTTAGTAAATACTTGGGCACCAAATGGCAAGTGGAAAATTGGGACACCCAATGACTATTCCATGTAAAAAGTAATGAAACAGAAATAAGTGAAGTAATATAATTAAATAAAAACAAAACAGACAGAAATTTTCTCCTAAATTGAATTATATATATATATATATATATATATATATATATATATATATATATATATATATATTTATATTGTGTTCGTGAACGTCATTTTACTGTTTTCTCAATCGCTGGTTTTAAGAAATGTAAGCACTTGTACACAAAAATAGCATTTTAATATAACAGGTTGAACAAAGAAATCTTCAGTTATCAACAAAACAACTATTGACCGTATCAATTAAAGAGAAGCGTTTACACTGGATGAGCGGCTGGGTAGCTCAATGGGTAAGTCACCCGACCTTCACCCGGGAGACCGGGGTTCGAATCCAGGCCGGGTCGCTTGGTTGAGATATCCAGTGTGGGTCCTTAGGCAAGATCCTTCGCGCTACTGCCTACCTCATGATGAGTGATAAAGGAATACGCGCCATGCCGGCTCAGACGTCGCCCGGCCAAACAAGGTCTGCGTCAGGTGCTGGGGAACCAGGGCACCTTCACGAAAAATGGGTTACTGGAACAAGACGGAATTGGGCGAGAGGTGAAAACTTGGATCTGTTGGAATGCTACTACTCAAGTAACCCTAGTCAGAGGGGTTACATGCAAAGAATGCGGGAGGAATGGTTACGTCGACATCCCCATTCAACACTAACTGCCAAACAACTAGTAGCTCAGTGTTCCAACATCCGCAAACGGCAAATGCTGTCACA
The DNA here is from genome assembly GCA_014839685.1 of Anableps anableps. Taxonomy (NCBI): domain Eukaryota; kingdom Metazoa; phylum Chordata; class Actinopteri; order Cyprinodontiformes; family Anablepidae; genus Anableps; species Anableps anableps. The sequence goes on from CM026088.1 coordinate 13,426,596, forward strand.
ACTTCAGATAGACGAGGTACAACACAAATGCTACGGCAAGGGGGAGCCAGGACGCCAGGTCAGAGGGGAGTTAGCTTCAACTCCCCACCCGCAGATTGGGTATGCAGCCCCAATAATGAACGAACCATCACAGCTGAACGAGGCAGCAACTGACCTGAGAGGTAGGATCGTGGCCCGAATGAACACCAGGCAATCCCGATGCCAATTACAACGGCTGAGTGAAGTACCATCAGAAAGTCTCATTGAAGATGTGAATGCAGCATTGAGAACGATCCCTACCAACACCATAACGGAAACCAATGAGCTGGTGTACAACTCAGCATCAGTGATCCTTGAGATGCTCGGCTATAGGAGCAACCATGAGATTCAATACCCACCATGGAAAAGACGGTTAGAGGCTAAAATCAAGGTAACAAGGAGGGAAGTGAGCCAATTGTCAGAACTCCAAAGAGGTGCAATCAAAAGACCAGTACCCAAGCGGTACAGCCAGATGCCCATACCTGAAGCGCTCGAAACTGCCAAACAAAGGCTCCAAGCCTTGGCCAGTCGCCTAAAGAGGTACACGAGAGAAAATGAAGCCAGGAGGATTAACCGGCTCTTCTCCACCCAACCAGCTAAAGTGTACTCTCAATGGCAGGGTAATAACAACAGAGCAGACCCACCAAGGCTGGAGACCCAACAGTACTGGAAAGGCATATGGGAAAGGGAGGCGACCCACAACAGCAATGCACAGTGGCTAATCTCTCTACGAGATGACCACAGCAACCTCCCTGAGCAAGCCCCAGTAACTATCACAGTGGCAGATGTCCAAGAAAGAGTCTCAGGTATGAAAAACTGGACAGCACCAGGTCCTGACATGATCCATGCCTACTGGCTAAAGAAACTCACTGCCCTCCATGAGCGACTGGCAGCTCAAATGAACCAGCTGCTACAAAGTGGGACTCACCCTGAATGGTTAACTGAAGGGCGCACAATCCTGATCCAGAAGGATCCCTCAAAGGGTTCGGTCCCATCCAACTATCGGCCAATAACCTGTCTCTCTACAACATGGAAGCTCATGTCAGGCATCATAGCAGCTAAGATAAGTGGGCACGTGGATAAATACATGAGTACAGCACAGAAGGGCATCGGCATAAATACCAGAGGAGCCAAACACCAACTCCTGGTAGACCAAACAGTCGCCCGAGACTGCAAAACCCGACACACCAACCTGTGCACGGCTTGGATTGATTACAAGAAAGCCTATGACTCAATGCCACACACTTGGATCATTGAATGCTTAGAGATGTACAACATCAACAGGACTCTAAGAGCCTTCATTGCAGCCTCGATGAGGATGTGGAAAACCACCCTTGAAGCCAACTACAAGCCAATTGCACAAGTGTCCATCAAATGTGGCATATACCAAGGAGACGCTCTGTCCCCACTGCTGTTCTGCATAGGTCTGAACCCCCTCAGCCAAGTCATCAACAAGACTGGCTACGGATACCGACTCAAGAACGGAGCCACCATCAGTCACCTCCTCTACATGGATGACATCAAGCTGTACGCTAAGAGCAAACGAGACATCGACTCACTGATCCACACCACCAGGATCTACAGCACTGACATTGGGATGTCATTCGGACTAGAGAAGTGTGGTCGGATGGTTACACAGAGAGGGAAGGTCATCCACACAGAAGGGGTCTCACTCCCAGAGGGAACAATAGCAGACATTGAGGACAGTTACAAGTACCTGGGAATACCACAAGCAAATGGCAGCCTCGATGAGGTCACAAGGAAAGGAGCCACAGCCAAATACCTCCAACGAGTAAGGCAAGTCCTGAGAAGCCAGCTCAATGGCAAGAACAAGATCCGTGCGATAAACAGCTATGCCTTGCCAGTAATCAGATACCCTGCAGGAATAATAAGCTGGCCAAAGGAAGAGATAAAGACCATGGATGTTAAAACTCGGAAACTACTAACCATGCATGGAGGGTTCCACCCTAAATCCAGCATCCTGAGACTATACGCGAGCCGTAAGGATGGAGGCAGAGGACTAGTGAGTGTGAGAGCCACTGTCCAGGATGAAACATCCAAGATCCATAAATACATCAAGGTCAAAGCCTCAACCGACGATGTGCTCAGCGAATGTCTCAAACAATGGGGACCAGAGGATGAGGTGCTGGAGGAACCATCATGGGAGGATAAGCCCCTACATGGGATGTACCACCGACAAATAACTGAAGTGGCTGATATCAGGAAATCCTACCAATGGCTGGAAAAAGCTGGACTCAAGGACAGCACAGAGGCACTCATCCTGGCTGCACAGGAACAGGCCCTAAACACCAGAGCAATAGAGGCTCAGATCTACCACACCAGACAAGATCCAAGGTGTAGATTGTGCAAGGAGGCCCCTGAGACAGTCCAACACATAACAGCAGGGTGCAAGATGCTGGCAGGGAAAGCGTACATGGAACGTCATAACCAAGTGGCGGGCATAGTGTACAGAAACATCTGTGCAGGATATGGACTGGAAGCCCCGAGATCAAAGTGGGGCACACCCCCAAAGGTGGTGGAGAATGACCGAGCTAAGATCCTGTGGGACTTCCAGATCCAGACAGACAAAATGGTAATGGCGAACCAACCGGACATCGTGGTGGTGGATAAACAACAGAGGAAAGCCGTTGTGGTGGATGTAGCAATACCAAGCGATTGCAACATCAGGAAAAAGGAACACGAGAAACTGGAGAAATACCAGGGCCTCAGAGAGGAACTGGAGAAGGCCTGGAAGGTGAAGACCACAGTGGTGCCTGTGGTCATCGGGGCCCTCGGGGCAGTCACCCCCAAGCTGGAGCAGTGGCTAAAACAGATCCCAGGAACAACATCAGACATCTCAGTCCAGAAATGCGCAGTTCTCGGCACAGCCAAGATACTACGCAGAACCCTCAAGCTCCCAGGCCTCTGGTAGAGGACCCGAGCTCAGAGGTTGAGAAAGACCACCCGTGGAGGGTGAGAAGGGAATATATATATATATATATAAATAAAATAAAATTCCCTTCTCACCCTCCACGGGTGGTCTTTCTCAACCTCTGAGCTCGGGTCCTCTACCAGAGGCCTGGGAGCTTGAGGGTTCTGCGTAGTATCTTGGCTGTGCCGAGAACTGCGCATTTCTGGACTGAGATGTCTGACGTTGTTCCTGGGATCTGTTTTAGCCACTGCTCCAGTTTGGGGGTGACTGCCCCGAGGGCCCCGATGACCACAGGCACCACTGTGGTCTTCACCTTCCAGGCCTTCTCCAGTTCCTCTCTGAGGCCCTGGTATTTCTCCAGTTTCTCGTGTTCCTTTTTCCTGATGTTGCAATCGCTTGGTATTGCTACATCCACCACAACGGCTTTCCTCTGTTGTTTATCCACCACCACGATGTCCGGTTGGTTCGCCATTACCATTTTGTCTGTCTGGATCTGGAAGTCCCACAGGATCTTAGCTCGGTCATTCTCCACCACCTTTGGGGGTGTGCCCCACTTAGATCTCGGGGCTTCCAGTCCATATCCTGCACAGATGTTTCTGTACACTATGCCCGCCACTTGGTTATGACGTTCCATGTACTCTTTCCCTGCCAGCATCTTGCACCCTGCTGTTATGTGTTGGACTGTCTCAGGGGCCTCCTTGCACAATCTACACCTTGGATCTTGTCTGGTGTGGTAGATCTGAGCCTCTATTGCTCTGGTGTTTAGGGCCTGTTCCTGTGCAGCCAGGATGAGTGCCTCTGTGCTGTCCTTGAGTCCAGCTTTTTCCAGCCATTGGTAGGATTTCCTGATATCAGCCACTTCAGTTATTTGTCGGTGGTACATCCCATGTAGGGGCTTATCCTCCCATGATGGTTCCTCCAGCACCTCATCCTCTGGTCCCCATTATTTGAGACATTCGCTGAGCACATCGTCGGTTGAGGCTTTGACCTTGATGTATTTATGGATCTTGGATGTTTCATCCTGGACAGTGGCTCTCACACTCGCTAGTCCTCTGCCTCCGTCCTTACGGCTCGCGTATAGTCTCAGGATGCTGGATTTAGGGTGGAACCCTCCATGCATGGTTAGTAGTTTCCGAGTTTTAACATCCATGGTCTTTATCTCTTCCTTTGGCCAGCTTATTATTCCTGCAGGGTATCTGATTACTGGCAAGGCATAGCTGTTTATCGCACGGATCTTGTTCTTGCCATTGAGCTGGCTTCTCAGGACTTGCCTTACTCGGAGGTATTTGGCTGTGGCTCCTTTCCTTGTGACCTCATCAAGGCTGCCATTTGCTTGTGGTATTCCCAGGTACTTGTAACTGTCCTCAGTGTCTGCTATTGTTCCCTCTGGGAGTGAGACCCCTTCTGTGTGGATGACCTTCCCTCTATGTGTAACCATCCGACCACACTTCTCTAGTCCGAATGACATCCCAATGTCAGTGCTGTAGATCCTGGTGGTGTGGATCAGTGAGTCGATGTCTCGTTTGCTCTTAGCGTACAGCTTGATGTCATCCATGTAGAGGAGGTGACTGATGGTGGCTCCGTTCTTGAGTCGGTATCCGTAGCCAGTCTTGTTGATGACTTGGCTGAGGGGGTTCAGACCTATGCAGAACAGCAGTGGGGACAGAGCGTCTCCTTGGTATATGCCACATTTGATGGACACTTGTGCAATTGGCTTGTAGTTGGCTTCAAGGGTGGTTTTCCACATCCCCATCGAGGCTGCAATGAAGGCTCTTAGAGTCCTGTTGATGTTGTACATCTCTAAGCATTCAATGATCCAAGTGTGTGGCATTGAGTCATAGGCTTTCTTGTAATCAAGCCAAGCCGTGCACAGGTTGGTGTGTCGGGTTTTGCAGTCTCGGGCGACTGTTTGGTCTACCAGGAGTTGGTGTTTGGCTCCTCTGGTATTTATGCCGATGCCCTTCTGTGCTGTACTCATGTATTTATCCACGTGCCCACCTATCTTAGCTGCTATGATGCCTGACATGAGCTTCCATGTTGTAGAGAGACAGGTTATTGGCCGATAGTTGGATGGGACCGAACCCTTTGAGGGATCCTTCTGGATCAGGATTGTGCGCCCTTCAGTTAACCATTCAGGGTGAGTCCCACTTTGTAGCAGCTGGTTCATTTGAGCTGCCAGTCGCTCATGGAGGGCAGTGAGTTTCTTTAGCCAGTAGGCATGGATCATGTCAGGACCTGGTGCTGTCCAGTTTTTCATACCTGAGACTCTTTCTTGGACATCTGCCACTGTGATAGTTACTGGGGCTTGCTCAGGGAGGTTGCTGTGGTCATCTCGTAGAGAGATTAGCCACTGTGCATTGCTGTTGTGGGTCGCCTCCCTTTCCCATATGCCTTTCCAGTACTGTTGGGTCTCCAGCCTTGGTGGGTCTGCTCTGTTGTTATTACCCTGCCATTGAGAGTACACTTTAGCTGGTTGGGTGGAGAAGAGCCGGTTAATCCTCCTGGCTTCATTTTCTCTCGTGTACCTCTTTAGGCGACTGGCCAAGGCTTGGAGCCTTTGTTTGGCAGTTTCGAGCGCTTCAGGTATGGGCATCTGGCTGTACCGCTTGGGTACCGGTCTTTTGATTGCACCTCTTTGGAGCTCTGACAATTGGCTCACTTCCCTCCTTGTTACCTTGATTTTAGCCTCTAACCGTCTTTTCCATGGTGGGTATTGAATCTCATGGTTGCTCCTATAGCCGAGCATCTCAAGGATCACTGATGCTGAGTTGTACACCAGCTCATTGGTTTCCGTTATGGTGTTGGTAGGGATCGTTCTCAATGCTGCATTCACATCTTCAATGAGACTTTCTGATGGTACTTCACTCAGCCGTTGTAATTGGCATCGGGATTGCCTGGTGTTCATTCGGGCCACGATCCTACCTCTCAGGTCAGTTGCTGCCTCGTTCAGCTGTGATGGTTCGTTCATTATTGGGGCTGCATACCCAATCTCCGGGTGGGGAGTTGAAGCTAACTCCCCTCTGACCTGGCGTCCTGGCTCCCCCTTGCCGTAGCATTTGTGTTGTACCTCGTCTATCTGAAGTTGTGACAGCATTTGCCGTTTGCGGATGTTGGAACACTGAGCTACTAGTTGTTTGGCAGTTAGTGTTGAATGGGGATGTCGACGTAACCATTCCTCCCGCATTCTTTGCATGTAACCCCTCTGACTAGGGTTTGTTGAATTAGTAAAATAAGGTTAATCTTTTGTAAGTGCAATTTAGTCTCTTTCTTTAGACATGGATACAAAAACATTTCTTAAGAAAAAAATGAACATACTACATTTTTACTCCTAATGGTGAGGACAACAAACAACATACATAAAGATGCAGAACAATAAGAGCTATTTAAAATCTGAGAAACTCTGTGAAGCACTGTTTTGTATGCACACAACACTCTCGGAAATATTGTTCATGTAATAACTAACTGTTCTGCTTTTGCATGTTTGTCCTGATTACGCTTGCTTCTGAACCGCTTCTTTAATTAAACATGTGCCACTGCGATTATAGGATTTAATTATTTAATGAAAAGCAACACTGTATGAAATTAACTGTTTTATTGATAAAATAAACGGAGGGACTTCAAATTATGTGTATTGAGGAACATTTTAGCCCTAAATGTGGAATAATTATGTGTATTAGCATTTTAAATCAATTTCTCGCTGAAGATTTTTTTAACTTCAGCCAGCAAATTACAAATTATACATGCTGTCAAGATTTGTTTCAAACCTCATATCTTCTGGGAACTTCAGCAGGCTTAATGATGCGTCCTGCTTGTTGTGAACCATTAATGGCATTCTCTTAAGCAATTACTGCAACAGAACTAGATCCTCTCTCATGCTGTGGTTTTGTGTGATTTCTGGATGCAGTCATTAACATATGATCCATGCTGTTGCTTCATACATTGACAAGCATAATAACTAGCTCAAATGATGTGAGAGGTAAATGCTCTCAAACAGTCAAGACGTTACAAACATCACAGAACTCAGATAAAGTAATTTAAAACACAAAATGATTTATTAATTTTTTTTTCATCGTATTTCTTTAGTGAACAATCCTATAGAAAATGAACAGCCAATTAACATACATTTCCTTTATGAATAAAGAACATGGTTCCTGCATATTTTTAGAACAAAATTTCAAACTTTTCTTGACCTAAATTTCCCATTTGGTTTTAACTTAAGTTTTAAGAAGTAAGTTCACAATAAATTTATGAAAAACATTTCTACTGGGGTCTGTTTGGAAACCAAAATAAGGATTGATGGGTGGTTGGATGGATGGATGGATGGATGGATACAACTTCTAAAAACTTAGTCCAGATTTTATTCTATGTTTCCTTTCCATACTTATCCAGACCTGGAGAATAAATCCCATACTTTTCCTTTTACATATGAACCTAGAAAGCAACAAGTAGACAACAAATATGCAAAGCCGCTGAGTCATTAACAACTTAATTAATTTTTTACCAGGTTTTAGCATCTTCAACAACCCCAGTTAAGCTCTTGTCACAGCCAACTGAAACCTTTCTGAAGTTGCATTTTTTTTAAATACCAAAAATAACAGTTTAACAGAAATAAAACGTGTTTGCACCAACAAGAATATTCAGGAACAATTGGCATATCTTGAAATGATGTGAAGTGTGTCCCGAACAAAAAAGTTTTCCAAGAGTTTCAAAACCCAAAGAACTTTTGCTGGTTTTAAAAAATCATTGAAGGAAATTATGGCTAGGTCAAGACTCTTCCAGATTATGTGGCTGAAGTAAAATTTGAATGGCTATGTCCTATAGTTTGTAAGTTTTGAAAAAAAAAAAAAGAATTAGATGAACATTTTTAAAACATTCCAAATATATTCTGGTGTTTCAGCATAAATTCTAAACTAATGTCCTTAGATGAAACTTTTTAACTTTAACATTCTCAGAGACATGAAGGAAAACCCAATAAAAATAGTTATGTCCGAATTTTTAATGAGAAAAGCTGCATGAGAGCAATGATTTTGGACAATAAATGACTCTTGCCATGGAAACTCGCCAGCTAATTAATTATAGATCAGGACCATACATTTTTAATGTCAGCAACAAATTATAGTAACAACAAATGTGAAGACAGAGCAGAATGCAGAAGAAAAACAGATGAATTGATATAAGATTATTTTCGATGTTCATGAAAGTAAAAAGTTAATAGCAGGAGAAGGAGAACAATTAGTTGATGCCTCCTCCAGGAAGGCATCACAGCCAAACAGAGCACCAGACCAGGTGTAACTTGAAACATGGAGAGGAATCCAAAATACACAGAAGACAAAATAACTGCCATGGCGGACCAGAAAGTCTGGTGGATGTTGTAGATGTTTTTCTATTGTTTTTTTCTCTGTTAAATATAGTCAACAAACTATCGCCATTGCTTCTTCCCAGTCGTCCATGTTTGATTACTTTGAACTCACAATTGGCCTCGAGAGGTTTTTTAAGATTTCCCATCTGACATCTGAATATTGGTTAGTGAAATCAATTTATGTGTGTTTTATTGCTCCAGCCATGTGGCTCGACACCACACACTGTACGACCAAGGCTGTTATACCTATGATTTTTATAGCCATGTGTGTGGTCTCTCAGGTTTTGAAAATTGGCTGACAATTTCAAAATATTGCCATGTGAACAAGGCATTAGGTGTGAGCTATTCTAGCCACTGGCAGGACATCTCAGTGTCAGTCAATCTGGGTGGTCTATGTCATACACTTTTACACTAGTTCATGTTATATTGGTTCCTTCTGGCCCTATTCATTCACACTGCGTTTCTTTTACCTGAGACTTTAGGGATGCTTTTAAGGACTGGCTGGTTCTTGTATACCCAATGTAAAAGTGGTATCCACATTCTTGGCTCACAGGTGAGCCAGCTCTCAGTGTGGTTTGGACTCCACCAGGGCTACTCTTTGTCTGCTTATGGTGTTCATGGACAAAAACTCAAGGTTCTGTAATGGTAAGGAGGGTGTCTACGTACTTCCTTTGCTCTTGCAGATGATGTGGTTCTGCTGCCTCTTCAGACCATGACCTGCAAGCAAATCACAGCTGTGTGTAAATCAGCTGGGAGGAGAGTTGTTTCTCCAAGTCTGATTGCTCCCTCAAGGTTGGGGGAAAAGAGTCAAGAAGAGATGTTCAAATGTCTTGGTATCTTGTTTAAAAGTGATGGTAGGATAAAGCTGGTGACCATAGGGTCATCACCTATGACCCCATGTGGAAGACAATAAATGGATAGATAATAGTGGACTTCTTGAAGAACTCAAGGATTTTCGCAGTTTGTCCTCGATAGAAGTCTTGGTATTAGGGGCCAACTGGAGCTCAGTGGGAAAAGTAGAAATCTCACAGTCTAAAGTAGTGCCTGTTTAATCCCCCACCAGAACCATTATGAGTTGATTGATGATCTGATAAGTCTCACATACATGTTTGAGCATTATGAGTGTGGAAGAGAGAATGAGACTTTAGTGTAAAAGTGCTTTGTGTCATAAAATCTCACAAATAAATAAGTTCAGAACATAAATGAGACTATGCTATTTTAACAAAATATTTTCCATATCTGCTCTTTAAAAAAAAAAAAACAAAATTAAAAAATGGAACCCAGCTCGCAATTGAATTGGGAGTCTTTGAAAGACTAAAAGGTTGAATTCAATACAAATTTATCCCGTGACAGTCTGTCAAAGTAAATATCTACATAAGAAGATATTTAAGAGCACAAGAAGGATGTAAGAGCTCAAACCGTACGCCTGCAAAGTCTTTGCCTGGAGCAAATTTGCATTCTGATCAAGAAATGTCTTCAAATGTGGGAGGCACTGGCAAGCATCCTAGTTTATGAGCTGCCCGTCAGCTGAATGTGAAGCAGCACATCGTTGCTATAGAAGGGTAGGCAAGCGGAGAGGAAAAAAAGAAAGAGGGGAGAAGCTGGATGTAAATGCACTGAAAATCATTCAGAGCTGAAGAGAGAAACAAAGGAAAGAAAACAGACTGTTGATGTAAATGTGTTGCATCTGGTGACGCTTCAGCAAGGAAGAAGAGCACTGCTCCAGTGCATAAAGGAAGTCAGGGGAAACTTTGGTTCTGATCCGACTGTTCAGGATTTTATTGTTTTCTGGTCCTACGGTCAGACTGAAGAGGATTTTGTGAAACTGAGGAGCCAAGATGAACCAAACAGCATCCGTGGCGCATCAGATAGACTCTCAGCCCGTAAGAGATAACAAGGTACGATGCATCTGCTTGTGTTGCGCCTCTTAACTTGAACTAAATGTCAGGATTTTCACATGGTTAGAACATACTGGGTTGCTGAGCTGAAAGTACTTTTCTTGGACTGTTCACACTTTGCCTTGGCTTTTAACCTGGTGTAATAATATTTCCCTTCCAGCTATTTAATACTATATTACTAAAGGGTTTTGAAAAGGTCATGACTCTGACGGATAAAAGGATTCTCTGTAAAAATATAATTTTATTTTCTTAATTACTTATTTTTGTGAGTGCCATGTTAGGCTTTTTATAATGCTTCTCATACACTTTTTTCATGCCAGTAGGGCAACCATCTTTGATAAACTCTGTTCTTTAACAATAAGGTGTCAAAAAACACAGAAGAATCCTCCAAAAGTATAAAGCAAAGATAATTAAGATCTTGAGAAAAGATTTTGCAATATTGAAAAAAATATTTTTTATATTATTGCAAAAAATTCTAAAACACAGATTGTTTATTAGCATACATAAACAACAACAACAACAACACGTTGTTCAAAGCTCGTCTGTTCAGTCATCCAAACAACATATCTATGGGCTTCAAATGGGCTGGATGTGCATCAGTTGGACTGGATTTACAATAACTTTCTTGTAGGGGAACCATTTGAGTTACTAGTTGTAACCTAAATCTGCAAACAAGTGGGGTATCCTGTGCAAGGTGTCAAAAGGGTACCAAGAAAATGAAAATACATTGGAAACATATGGTCAATTATTTCTTCATAAAATTTTAACATAAAGAAGGAAATCAATTAAAATTAATAGAAATTGGTGGATATCATTGGTACAGCATTCAGCATTGATTTGAAGTCTTTTGGTCACATAATCTGCAAGCTATTAAAGAACAATCCATAACTTTACATACAAATATTAATATAGAATAGAGGATCAATGAAAATCTTGTGAAATCAGGTGTGTCTCGTTAGTTTAGTGTAGTAACACAATCCAGCTTTGATTCTCAGTGTTTGGGTCACCTGGAAACTACTGATTTTGGGAGTCTTTGGGAGTTTACCTATTTTGACCAACTGGAATTTGTTGATGGTCCTTAAACAAACCAATATGTTCTGGAGCGAGTGTATGAAGTCTCTCTAACAGCTGTCTCTGTGACAGCACCTGGCATGAAAAGCCATCACTGCCTCTAGTGAATCACAGAGAGAATGTCTGTCAAGTATTTAACTTAAAAGTAACTTCACTGCAGGAGTAAAACCACTATGAGAATAAAATTGGACATTTGGAGTGAAGGTGAAGTATTATCCAATCAAAATGGTTTGAGAATGGAGTTGGACGTTCAGCACCGCAAAACCACAGAAGAATTCTCTAAAAGTTTACACCAAAGAGAATTTTGATTTGGAGAAAAGATTTTGCAATATTAAAAAAACCCAAAACAATTTGTACTTGTACAAATTGTTATTTGGGGAAGTCGAATGTCCAACCCTATCCGATCCCACCCCATTCCACAGTCTGCACCCAGAAGAAAGAAATTAAGAAATTTGCAACCAAATTGGTTGCACTCTAAAGCCCTGTGGGAGGGCCTCCATGTATGCACAGGGAGAACATTCAAACTCCATGCAGAAAGAACAGAGGCTGCTAATTAAACCTAGGACTTTCTTTGTGCAAGGCAATAATGCAACCAACTGTGCAGCCCCCATAATAATGCATATTAAGATATATTTGATGTTCAAACTATTAATTAGGCAGTTATAAGCGTTTTTCAGAGGAGGTCTCAAGTATTTGTGGATTTCAGCTTCTTGCAGGCGGTTGTGGTCCCTAACTCCCATGAACACTGCAGATCCACTGTACTAAAAAATACTTAAAGATACAACTTCAAAGTAAGATGATCATTATTATTTTATCTGATCACATTGAGACAGTTCTTTTGGTGAAAAACAGAAGAGGATCGGTGTGGAGGCATATCTCACACTTTTCTTTCATCTCTAATCTCACATTTTTTCTGGATTCTTGTTTTTATTACTTTATCTCAAACAAGACCAGATCTTGCAACATTTGATGTCTACAATACAGAGCTTTCTCAACTGCAAACATTTTAAAATCAGAGAATACCAAATTATTCAAAACTTTGGTTTGAAAGAAAAGCTTAGTAGCACATAAAGCTCCCCCTTTAAATCTGAGGTAGTATATGCAAAATAGAGCTTTGCAAAAAGAGTTGTAAGGCTGCTTTAAAACATTGAAAAAGGAAAGGAGTGTCCGTTGGTGTGAAACGTATCCTGAAATACACATTTTCAGGAAAAAACTGCATTAAAGGTCAATTTTAACTATAAAATATCTGTGTAACATGACCTTATGTTGTATTATTGAGGCAGGGAGATCTTGACAGGAAAATCTTTCTGACTATTATTACTGCTTGCTATGCAAAGTGGTTCTTAAGTGTTAGCAGATCCCTAAGAAGTGGGGACCAACAGTGAGGCAAAGTCTAATGCTGTAGAATCCTGTGCTGCTGCAGTCCCTCATCCGGACAAGTGTAATCTGACAGAAGGGAGCCTTGATAAGGCAGGGGGTGTATACAAAAACTCTATAAAAATGTCACTTTACTGAGTAGTTCTTCACTACAAGTGAGTAGTGTCTGCAAGGCTTAAATGCTGTAAAATGTTTGGAACATTATGATTTTAACTTTCCTTCTACAGCTGTTTGTTTCTGGTAATTATGTTGTGAAATTGCCGATGGGTAGAAACACAAATAAAACTGAAGCAGCCTTTTTAAATATCCTTAACCAGTCTGCCACTTATCTTACTCACACAATCAGCCACCACTAACTCATTACGACTAGCCAAAGGTACTGCTGGGAATTGAACCCAGGATCTCCTGTTTACTAGACAGGTGCTTTGACCAGCTAAGCCACAGCACCTTGTAATCAATGAAATGACCGGTTCTCTAAAAGTCAGAATACAGGTAAAACAAACTGATTTCAAAAGCCAGTGGTAAAATTTCTCGTAACAGTCACTAGGCACTGCAGGTTGCTGAAGCCAGGATCTTCCAGTTACGAGCCACAAGTTTTGACCTTTTCAGATACAGATCCTTATAGAGCTACCGTCTTTGTGTAGGAAACTGCCTTGTTATATTATTTTAAAGAAAGCCACAGTATTGATTTAAGAGTGATGAGGTTGAGTTAAAAGTCAAACCGACGAAGTTTCTGGTAATCAGGTTGTGAAATTGCCAATTGGTATAAATACATAAATAACACTAAAGGGACCTTTTTAAATGGCCATAACCAATCTCCAACTTATCCAAAGAAATGTGACATACATTCTACATTACAAGTCAAAGACATTGCTGGGATTTGAACCCAGACTCTCCTGTTGACAGGACAGATGCTTTCACCAATTAAGCCACAGCATCTTGCATGTACACAAATGGCCACGTCACTAAATGTCAGAATACATTTAAAATAAACCAATTTCAAAAGTCATTAAATATGAACAACACCAGTGGAAAAACCTCTTCTAACAGCTATGATTCACTGCAGCTTGTTGAGGCCAAGATCTTCGTTAGACGTGCCAAGTGTTTCAACCTTCTCAGATACAGGTCCTTGTCTACCTACCATTTTGGCATTATGATTTTAACTTTCCCTCCACAGCTGTTTATGTTACAGTGAAGCTGTGGCTCAAAATTCATTGGATGCTCCAGTTAACATCCACACATGTTCTGTATGAGTTGAGCATTGCTACTTAATTGTGCATTTTTCCTTCAGCTCATTGTAGTTTTTAATATTGAAACAAATTGTCCACTATATAGCTGGCCCTCAGATTACCTCAAGCAAAGTGCAAAGGGAGCTTCACGATATGACTCTCCATGGTCCAGCAGCTGCATTCAAGCCTTCCATTAGAAAGCATTGGATACAGTGATGTGAAGCATGCTGGACTATTGAACGGTGAAGACAGTCTCTGGAGTGACTAATCTCTCTCTCTCTCTCTGCCTTTGCCAAATCGAGATGGTTTGGATAAAGTGTACAGTTTGGTGGAGGGGGGAGTTGAGGGCTGTTTTTTAACAAGCTTGGCTTGTTTCTGTAGTTCCAGTGAAAAGAATTCTTAAGTTGGTAAGTTTTTGTCAAGAAATTTTGGACAATTTCATAGTTTCAACTTTGTGAGAAAAGGTTGGAAATGATCTCTTCCTTCTTCGAGATGACAGAAGATGATTGAGTTTGGTCTGGAAAAACCTGACTTGACCTGTACAGAGTCCTGACTTCAACCTTTTGAATCCCTTATGGATGAATTAGGGTGTAGAGAGATTATATATAAATGACTTGGTAACTTTAGTTAAAGAGGCAGATGTGGGGATGAGAGTAGGTGATACAAAAATCTGTATATTACTATATGCAGATGACCTTGTACTTATTGCTGAGAATGAACCTAATCTTTAGAAACTGTTAAATACTGCTTATTTCGAGTGAAACAAAATAAGGTTAAAGATAAACTGTGACAAAACTGTAATTATTCATTAAAAAAATAATTTAATGAATAATTTTGGCCTATCATTTTGTCTATTGCTAAAAAATATAAATATTTCATTATAGATGGAAATCTTACATTTGAAGAAGGAATAAAAATCAAATCATACTCAGCTGGTAGAGAAAAGTTAGGCCTTGTTGTGACCTGGGTTATAAAACATACACTGAACTATACTGAACTATACAGAGCCTGTGTCTGTCCAGTTCTAAATTATAGAACAGGAGGCTGTGGTTATTGTCAGCAGCCCGATAATGAGAAAATCCAGTGCAGAGCCTTGCGCTAGGTGTACACAGAAACACTCCCAAACTGGCTTTATATGGAGATATGGGATGAGAACCGTGTGAAGTCAAATATATTGGAGATATGGTGCAATTGTGGAACATACCTGTCAGATCACAGATTAAGAAAAGATATTTTTTGTTGTGACTTGTCCAACAGATACACCTGGGTTAGACAGATGGAAAGGATAGTTGAGGGGGGTGATTTTCAGTGCATTTACAGAAATAAGATGAGATGTAACATTGAACAATTTTGTTTTAAAGCTTATAAATTTAAAAGGGCTACTGACAATTTAGGTAAAACAAAAATTATAAATTTATATTTTAATTTTAAAAAAATATGGTCCAGGGCTTTTCTAATATGTGACATTTAACTTAAGACTAGAAGTCAGTCAGTGTACCAGATCTCGCACTTTGCCTCTAGCATTAGAAACGGGATTATTCCACTCAGTCCCAAAGGAGGACCAAAAATGTTCTCTGTCTGACTTAAATGAAATTGAAAATGAAATGCATTTTTTGTTTTATTGTCTTCCGTGTACAACTTTAAGGAATGAATTGTTTGATAAACTCCTTGATGTTTGTCCAGATTTGTTTTATAAGTGTAATGAAGAGAAACTAGAGTATTTATTTAAGTATTATGTGTTTCAGTTAGCTCAGTATGTTTTAAAAGCTTGGCACCTATGAAAGATGACACTTTTTGTTTGAGCAAGTATGTTAATGTTGGTCTCTGTCTGCATCTTTGAAAAGGTTTGTGTGTTATAAGCCCATGAGGGCTGAGTGCCTTCAAAATAAATAAACTATTACTATTACTACAACTGCTGTCCAACATCAGTGTCTGACCTCACAAATGCTCTTCTGGAAGAAAGGTCAAAAATGAGCTTTAAACACACATTCCCATAGTTGGTGGGATGAAAAAAACATGGTGGGAAGTCTTCAAAGAAGAGATGAAAATGTGAGAGCAGCAAAAAATGGGGCTGACATAATATTAAACCTAATGGCTAGAGAATGAGATGTCACTGTATTCCATATACATATAATCAAATAGTATAAGAAGAAGGGAGCTTTGGTTAGAGAGGGAAGTTGCACAAAGAAGAATGTCACTCCGTTGAGTGCTTCCTCAGTGATCTGACAGAGTTGGAGGGTAAACAATCTTTAATTTTTTGGAAAATAATGATTTTAACACAGTGGTAAAACATTTACACCAGTCAAGCATATTCCATTTTTTTAACCTCTTTTTTGACAGAAACTTCACTTTGCTGTCTCAGAAAGAGTTGATTTTAGTGGTATTGTTTTTTGGACCTGTATATGTTATTTCATAAGCTGTAACATTTATTACAAATAAAATAAGTGCACTTATTTGAAAAGATTGACGAACAAGTTTTTCTTTATTTACTGCATCTTCATTTCAAGACCCTGGTTTTATGAAATACCTTAACCAATAAAAATACATTGATATTATAATAAAAACTAATTTTACATTGGACTTTTGCTATAAGCAATCAAAGCTTCATATTTTCTGTTATTTCTATAATTCAGAGCAGACAGAACCTCAGAATCCAGTTTAAAGCTAGTCTATGTTAATGCATGTGTAATAAAACATAAAGAATGGCTGACATTATTCTCTGTTCCATTATTTCTCCTCGTCTGCTTCCTCATTCTCAGTTGCTGCTATGATCATGTTGGCTGTTGCTAAGTAACTTGTTATTCTGGGACATTTTTATCATATATATCTCAGTTAAATCCTGTTTGCTCAAGGTCAGAGGAGTGGGTGTGCTTGTTCAATGGAATCTGTTGTGAGTCAGTTGTTGGAAAAAACAAGAATCCTTTAAGACTGAAAAGACACTGAAATGTTTCTTTCATTTGGAGAGCTTGAGTTCATGATCTCCTGATAAAGTCTCTTTTGCTCTGCTTTAGAATATTTTTGAATATCCAAAAATATTTTTAAAATATGTCCTTGAGCTCAAAGTATGAATAGGACCACTGGATACCTACAAACGAAGGAATTAGGTCCATATGAAAGAAGTTGTCAGGATAAATAAAACATTTTGAACATTTTGTCCACCTGCTGAGTTTTGAGAATTAAAGAGGGCAAGAAATTTAAATCGCACTCAACACTAAAACTAAAGAGCTTTTCATTTTATGGTGAAAAGGATACCTTGAACTACTAAGAACCCTACACAAGAGTATGGGTTTTTAACTGTTTGTACACAGTAAAGTTTTTAACTGTTTGTACACAGAAATGTCGTTTTAGGGGACTCTAAACTTTTTTTCCTTAGTGAAAGGACGGTGAAAATGCCAAATTTATGAAAAAACTGACTAATGAGCCAAATCTCTAACCTGATCTATAACTCCAAACACGTAATTCATAAAACAGCAATGGCAGATTACATGTTCATAATGTAGTTTATTACTTTTATGATTTAAGGTGACATGGAGAAGATCGACTTTGTTGTCACTCCACACAAAAAGACTTCACTTGCATTTTGTTGTACGCCATTCTTATTTCCTTGTTGTGTTTAGCACCAACCTTGTGTGGAGGCTTTTCATACATGTCCCATACCCTATGTTTAGCACCACTTACAGGTCTGGGGGAGTGAAGATAGTGTTTTGGGCCTTTGTCTATGTTTCCATGTAGATAAAAACATTTCAGAAAACAGTACGCTGTGTTTTTGAATCTGACAAACTGTCTTCAAAAAAAAACATTCCCATATGGACAAGGCATCAGACTGCTAGCTATAATCTATGGCTATCTATGCCACACTATAAAAGCAGAGACAGAATGAGACATTGTGCTTTTTTTCTATCTGATTTAAGTCTGTTCGGTACATATCAGAAAACATTGTGGCACTGGTATAAAATTATATATAAATTCTGTACATGTGGTTGTGGTCTATTATCATACTGAGTATCTTCTTTCTGCCGTTCATGATCACAATGTCTCAGTCCAGAGGAACTGAGTGGACACAGAGTTTTCTTTTTTAATGTGATTGTAGTTTGTGTTTTTTGGTTTCATAATTTTTTTCCAGTTATAAGATATAAGCTTTTTTGATATTTTTTCAGTTTTTAACTTGTCCTGTCCAGCAGTGTGGCACTCAGAATTGTTGTCTGAATGTCAAGGTAAGGCCCAACAGATTTGCTTTCACAAGCGGAGCATTACAGCTTTCGCCATGATGTTCCCGTTGGTACAAATATGAAACTTTATTAAAAATTATTTTGGGTTTGTTTCAAATGTAATGGGACACAAAGAAGAAAAGAAAAAGAAAAAAAGTGGGAAAAGGAAAGAAAGAAAGATGGAGGAAAGTTTTAAAGAGAAAAAAGGAGATAGAAGTAGAGGAGAGAAAAAAGCATAGAGATAAAACAAATCAACACCCTTTTTTTCAATAGAAAGTACACACTACAAGGTAGTACAAGATGCATTTAGTGGCAACTGCAGCCTGACTGAGAGTGTATCTAACAAATACCTGAATCTAGACACCTGTGTGTGTGTGTGTGTGTGTGTGTGTGTGTGTGTGTGTGTGTGTGTGTGTGTGTGTGTGTGTGTGTCCATGTGTGTGTAAGTGTACTTGTGCCTATAAGGTTTCCCCCTAAGAATATTTGATAGAAGATGTGGGTTCCAACAGATCTGCCCGCCAGGACATGCGGATGACATGAGAAAGACCGGCGCCACAGACACCCAGTGGCACCCCAAACACAGACCCCCAGGAGCTCCTTGCAGGAACAAGAGGACCCCTCTCCCCAGAGAGCAGCAGAGGCAAGCCCCGGGTGACCCCAGGCAGCCGCAACGTAGAAGCTACAGCCCCCCACCCCAGCTGAGCCAGGGCCTGGCAAGCGGCCACAAGGGTGAGCTAGCACACACCATGGCACCCGACCCCAGACACCAAGAGCCACCAATAGATGCATTGGTGGCTCTTGGTGGGCAGAGGCACCAGAGGGGAGTGTGATGGGTACATGCCAGCAACCCCAGGCTGCTCATGAGCCAACACATGAGCCTACACCAGCCAGGAACCCGCATCCGAGCCTACCCACCGCTGCAGGCCAACCTGCCAGTCATTTGCCTGACAATGATCACAGCCCGGCCCCGGGCCAGGGGCCAGAGCAGCAGGAAGAAGCAGTAGAGGAAGGTTGGCCAAGTGCACCAAAGACCGTGCACCCCACCAATCTCACCCCACGGACCCAGAGTCGTCCAAGCATGCCGGCATCACACCCCCACCCACACAGCACACCCCCACTGCGAATGCCACTCCAAGCTGACTGGCCAGCCCCCCTGCCAAAGCAGAGCCACACCCCCAATTGCCGCCACACACCACCAACAGCCAAGCACACACCCCCAGTCAACTACCTGCAGGAACATGGCAGCCACCCGAGTCAAAGGGCTGGCCACCACAACCAGGAGCCATGAGTGAGTGCTGGAACAAGAGACCAGGGCTGATTGGCTAACGGGTTGCAGGTGCGAGGGGAGATAGCAGAAGAGTAGGCTGAGGAGACAGAGAGAGAGAAAATGGCAGCAGGGGGACAGGGAGAGTAAATATGGGAACAAGGAAAATAATCTAACTGTAGCAAAGAATACCTAAACACAAGGAATAAACAAACACAATCACACTAGAATAACTAAGAAAGGACAGAACTAAAGTAAAACAGAAACAAGGCTTATCTAATCAAAATGAGAAACAAAGGAACATAAGATAACAATAATCAAAACTAGAATCAAAAGAATCCAACCCCAAGGCAACCCAGGTTCTGACAATTTCTTTTGCACCAATGTCCTATGTGCTCAACGGGTCAGTTTGTATATCTTTTGTTTAACGGGGAGGCATTATGTATTTTCCAGGCACATAACACCCTTTTATAGCACTTTAAAGTAACTATGTTACCTTCAGTTGTTATAAAACATAACTTAAAAGACATTTGACTTCACAGTTAAAACTGACCTCTGTCTCTTTAAGAAACTCCTACTCTTTCTGACACTTCACCTTTAGCTCATTATCACAACAGCGTTTCTCTATTATGCTATTTACAACTGTTCTTAGAACTGTTGGACTTACAACTGTTGGACTGAGAAGTAGTTTGTATGATAACCTCAGCAGAAGCACAGTTCCACCAGGTGTTTGTTAATTGCTGCTGCCACTAGTCTCGAGGAGCCGTGTGGGGGAGACGCAGGACAGGGGTGCTCTGTGAGGCGGAAGCTCGGCTGGAGACTGCAGCTTCAAGGAAGAGTTTTGTGGAAATGGGCAACGCTTTGTATGAGCAAGTGTTAAGGCACTTTGAATGGCTGCCATGAGAGATTAAAAGATTTCTCAAACATACATGAAAGATTCAAAGCTATACTCCAGGCATATTTTTGATGAAGGAAAAACAGTATAACATGATTTAAAGCTCGAGGTCTAATTTTACATTCTTGATGGAGAACTAAGGCCAAAATGACAGAAAATATGGATAGTGACATTTGCTTCTTGCTTTCCTTATAGCCATGGGAAAGGGTGACTTTATAATCACTTATTTTCAAAGTTGTGACAAAAAGCCTACAAGTAGCCAACACTTCTTATCGACTGAAGACCAATTTTCCTATTGAGACCAGATTGTGTGTCTGTGTTTGTGGCAGTCTTTAGATTCCTTTAACCATCAACATAAATGAGAGAGCAACATTTTTTTATGTTTTCATCTTGCTGAAGTTACAGCTATCCATTATTGTCCCCATGACCCAGAATCAAACTTCTATTTAAACGCTGCTAAAACTGGTGATTTCTGCAATGCATGCATGAATCCATGCATACACACACACGCATACATACATGCATACACACACACATACATGCATACACACACACATATATATATATATATATATATATATATATATATATATATAAAAAATAGCGGCTGGGTAGCTCAATGGGTAAGTCACCCGACCTTCACCCGGGAGACCGGGGTTCGAATCCAGGCCGGGTCGCTTGGTTGAGATATCCAGTGTGGGTCCTTAGGCAAGATCCTTCGCGCTACTGCCTACCTCATGATGAGTGACAAAGGAATACACGCCATACCGGCTCAGACGTCGCCCGGTCAAACAAGGTCTGCGTCAGGTGCTGGGGAACCAGGGCACCTTCACGAAAAATGGGTTACTGGAACAAGACGGAATTGGGCGAGAGGTGAAAACTTGGATCTGTTGGAATGCTACTACTCAAGTAACCCTAGTCAGAGGGGTTACATGCAAAGAATGCGGGAGGAATGGTTACGTCGACATCCCCATTCAACGCTAACTGCCAAACAACTAGTAGCTCAGTGTTCCAACATCCGCAAACGGCGAATGCTGTCACAACTTGAGATAGACGAGGTACAACACAAATGCTACGGCAAGGGGGAGCCAGGACGCCAGGTCAGAGGGGAGTTAGCTTCAACTCCCCACCCGGAGATTGGGTATGCAGCCCCAATAATGAACGAACCATCACAGCTGAACGAGGCAGCAACTGACCTGAGAGGTAGGATCGTGGCCCGAATGAACACCAGGCAATCCCGATGCCAATTACAACGGCTGAGTGAAGTACCATCAGAAAGTCTCATTGAAGATGTGAATGCAGCATTGAGAACGATCCCTACCAACACCATAACGGAAACCAATGAGCTGGTGTACAACTCAGCATCAGTGATCCTTGAGATGCTCGGCTATAGGAGCAACCATGAGATTCAATACCCACCATGGAAAAGACGGTTAGAGGCTAAAATCAAGGTAACAAGGAGGGAAGTGAGCCAATTGTCAGAGCTCCAAAGAGGTGCGATCAAAAGACCAGTACCCAAGCGGTACAGCCAGATGCCCATACCTGAAGCGCTCGAAACTGCCAAACAAAGGCTCCAAGCCTTGGCCAGTCGCCTAAAGAGGTACACGAGAGAAAATGAAGCCAGGAGGATTAACCGGCTCTTCTCCACCCAACCAGCTAAAGTGTACTCTCAATGGCAGGGTAATAACAACAGAGCAGACCCACCGAGGCTGGAGACCCAACAGTACTGGAAAGGCATATGGGAAAGGGAGGCGACCCACAACAGCAATGCACAGTGGCTAATCTCTCTACGAGATGACCACAGCAACCTCCCTGAGCAAGCCCCAGTAACTATCACAGTGGCAGATGTCCAAGAAAGAGTCTCAGGTATGAAAAACTGGACAGCACCAGGTCCTGACATGATCCATGCCTACTGGCTAAAGAAACTCACTGCCCTCCATGAGCGACTGGCAGCTCAAATGAACCAGCTGCTACAAAGTGGGACTCACCCTGAATGGTTAACTGAAGGGCGCACAATCCTGATCCAGAAGGATCCCTCAAAGGGTTCGGTCCCATCCAACTATCGGCCAATAACCTGTCTCTCTACAACATGGAAGCTCATGTCAGGCATCATAGCAGCTAAGATAGGTGGGCACATGGATAAATACATGAGTACAGCACAGAAGGGCATCGGCATAAATACCAGAGGAGCCAAACACCAACTCCTGGTAGACCAAACAGTCGCCCGAGACTGCAAAACCCGACACACCAACCTGTGCACGGCTTGGCTTGATTACAAGAAAGCCTATGACTCAATGCCACACACTTGGATCATTGAATGCTTAGAGATGTACAACATCAACAGGACTCTAAGAGCCTTCATTGCAGCCTCGATGGGGATGTGGAAAACCACCCTTGAAGCCAACTACAAGCCAATTGCACAAGTGTCCATCAAATGTGGCATATACCAAGGAGACGCTCTGTCCCCACTGCTGTTCTGCATAGGTCTGAACCCCCTCAGCCAAGTCATCAACAAGACTGGCTACGGATACCGACTCAAGAACGGAGCCACCATCAGTCACCTCCTCTACATGGATGACATCAAGCTGTACGCTAAGAGCAAACGAGACA